>OY728149.1:113594340-114844340 GCA_963277665.1 Viscum album
ATCCACTTCTTAAAATAATTCCATCCTCAAAATTTATAGAATATTAATACATAAAAATATTTGGGTGGTTCTTCATCATAAGTTCCTCGGGTTCCCACGTTGCCTCTTCCATCTTACAATTTCTCTATAGAACTTTTACCAGATGAGTTGTTCGGTTTCTCAGTACTTATTCTCTGGTATCAAGAATTTTTATAGGCTCTTCATAATAAGACAGATCAGGTTCTAGTTCAATTTACTCATAGGTGAGTACATGCATTGGGTCAGGCATGTATTTTCTCAATAGTGATACGTGGAACACATCATGACCTTTAGAGAGACTTGGAGGCATTGCCAAACGATAAGTTAAAACTCCAATTTGTTCTAGAATTTCGAAAGGTCCGATGTACCTAGGACCCAATTTACCTTTCTTATCGAAATGTATAACACCCTTCCATGGAGATACCTTCAAGAAAACATGATCTCTTACTTGAAATTCTAAATCCTTCTTTGGCTATCGGCATAGCTCTTTTGCCTATGTTGAGATGCTTTGATGTGGGTTTGGATAATCTTCACTTTTTCCATTATTTCCTGAAAAAGTTTGGGCCTATGAGTTTTTTTTCACCAACATCATCCCAAAAAGTTGGTGTGTGACATCTCTTTCCATATAATGCTTCATATGGTGCCATCTGAATACTTGAATGGATGCTATTGTTATAAGAAAATTCTACCAGAGGTAAATATTGATCTCACATACCTTGAAAGCCAAGTGAGCAAGATCTCAACATGTCTTCTAAGGTTTGAATAGTCTTTTCTGATTGTCCATCGATTTGAGGGTGGTAGGAAGTTCTCAAACGAAGTTCAGTATCCAGGGATTTCTGAATACATTTCTAGAATCTTGATGTAAAACCGGGATCATGATCAGAAACAATCAATAGGGTTACTCCATGAAGTATTAAACTTCATTAATATGTAGTCTTGCCATAAGTTCAAGTGGAAATCTTCTCTTATAGAAAGAAAATGTTCTAACTTGGTAAGATAATCAACAATGACCCATATTGCATCATTCCTTCTAGGAGTATTTGGTAGCCCCATGAGAAATTCCATCGTAATATTATCCCATTTCCCCTCAGGTATGGGAAGAGGTTTCATGACTCCTCTAAGTTGTTGCCTTACAGCTTTCACTTTTGAAAAAACCATACATATTTACACTAAATCAGCAATCTCCCTCTTCATGTTGTCTCACCAAAAATGTTCTTTCAAATATCTATACATCTTGGTGCTCCCAAGGTGTATGGAGAAATTGGAGCTCTGAGCCTCATCCAACAATTCTCGTTTTAGATCAGGTATGTTAGGAACACAAAGTCTCATCAAAAATTTTGAAAATTCCATCTTCATATATAAAGTCACTCAATCTCCCATCATTCACAGCTTTAATCTTCTTTTGAAACTCCTCATCACCAGTCTGAAAACTATTTATACTTTCTAGTAAAGATGGTTTGGAAACCATTTGAAAAAGTATTGATGTTTCACCTTCCATGGTTATTCTCATATCCATCTTTACTAGATCCATGAAAATAGGATCCCTTTCAACTCTCATCTTGTTCAATACTCTATGACCATTTCTACTCAAATCATATTCCACCTTATTTGCCTTCCCCAGGTGGTAGTGTATAGTGCAATCATAATACTTTAGTAGTTCAAGCCATCATCTTTTCCTCATGTTGAGTTCTTTTTATGAGAAAATATACTTCAAACTCTTGTGATCGGTATAAATCTCGCATTTTTTACCATAGAGATAGCGTCTCCATATCTTCAGAGAAAATATTATAGCTGCTAACTCAAGATCATGAGTAGTATAATTTTTCTCAGGAATTTTTAGCTACCGTGATGCATAGGTAATAACTCTATCATTCTGCATAAGGACACAACCAAGTTCTTTCTTTAAAGAATCACTATAAATAACAAACCCATCATTCCCCAATGGTAGAGTCAAGATAGAAGCATTTACTAATATTATATTTATTTATTTAAAACATTATTCACACTATTTTGTCCAAAAAAATTTAACCCATTTACGAGTGAGCTTGGTTAATGGGTTATACAATTGAGCAAAATTCTGGATAAAACACCGATAATAACCCACTAAACCAATAAAACTGTATACCCCAGTTATACTTGTCGGTGCTAGCCATTCTTGGATTTCCCTGATCTTTGAAGTATCAACATAGATTCCATCCTTAGAGATAATAGGGCCAAGAAAAGAAATTTCTTGAAGCCATAATTCACACTTGCTAAATTTTCTATGTAATTCATTTCTTCTAAGAGTCCTTAGGATAATGCGCAAGTGATTTTCATGATCTTCATAGATTTTTGAGTATACCAAAATATCATCAATAAATACCACTACAAATTCATCAAGATATTCCTTGAAAACTCTATTCATTAGATCCATGAAGATAGAGGGTGCATTAGTCAATCCAAAAGGCATTACTGTAAACTCGTAATGCCCATACCTAGTTCGAAATGCTGTTTTCGGAATGTCTTCCTTTTTCACACACAACTGATGATATCCAGATTAAAGTTCAATCTTTGAAAAATATTGAGCTCCATGAAGTTGGTCGAATAAATCATAAATGAAAGGTAGGGGATACCTTTTATTTATTGTTATAGCATTGATCTCCCTATAGTCAATACACAACCTCATAGATCCATCTTTATTCTTAACAAAAAGAACAAGGGCTCCCCATGGAGAAACACTAGGGAGAATAAATCCCTTACTACTCAATTACTATATTTGTTTCTTTAGTTTAACTAATTCCACAGTGGCCATTATATAAGGGGTCTTCAATATGGTCCTTGAATTTGGAATTAAATCAATGGAAACTCAATTTATCACTCTGGAGGATGTCCAGGGAAATCCTCTCGAAACACATCAACACATTCTTACACAATAAGTACATATTCTATTTGAAAATTATTTTCCTCACCCATAGTTATTTCATTCTCTTCCTCCACAATAATTGAATTTAGTAGAGCTACTGGTGGTGGATCTAGATAAGAATCAGGTGGTGACATTTCTAATCTAAATATAAGGTACTCTTTATCATCATCGAAAATTGTAACCTCCTTCTTCTTACAATAAATTTTCACATCATGTTCCGAAATCCAATCTATACCACGGATTATATCAAATTAAATCATGGGTGTGACTATGAGATTAGAAAATAAAGAACATTTATATGCCCAAATGGGAACTGATTCACAAAACTTTGTTGCGATGATACTTCCCTTGGGTGTTTATACTGACAAATCCCTTATTAATTCAAATTGAAGATATCTAATTTTCTTAGAAAACTGGGAAGATATGAAACAATTCGATGATCTAGAATCAAATAAATCATTGGAAAAACTTGAGGAAACCATTAAATTACCTACCACCACATCTTTCGGAGCTTCAACCTCAGTAGTAGGGATCGAATAAGCTTGGCATTTCTCCCATGACCTTTTTTGAGGTAGGTTCCCTTGGCGCTTAGGAAATTTACTTTCATAATACACCTTTTCTATACAATTATAGCATTCAACATTGATAGCCTCTTTCTTCCCCTTGCAATCACGAGCTTGGTGGCCTTTTTAACCATGCTTGTAACAGACTCCAATTCCCTTCAGGAAAATACCCAGGTGTTTATTCCCACATTTACCACAGGATGGATATTTAAAATTTCCCTTCTTCCCCTTATTTCCATTTCTAGAGTGTTCATAAGATCTCTTCTTCTCTTTCTTTGCTTTGAATTCATAAGACTTAGAGAATTCTTTTTATGTCTTGATAGATCATGAGACAATATCTTCATACGATGAGAAGGATTGTGAGACTAATGCTCGATGGAGAAATAGATTTAACCGATAAAAGAATCGATCAATCTTACTCCTTGGGTTTGTATATAATCTGTTTCATGCCTCGCTAACCTTGTAAAGTTAGCCTCATACTTTGTGACATTCTCATCCTCCTTTTTCCTCAGACTTGGAAATTTTCTTTCCATATCCACTCGATGGTCACTAAGAAAATATTTTTCTAAGAAAATATCTTTCAACTCCCTCCATTATATGTTTGTGTAATACCCCATGGTTTTCTAAAGATAAATAGAAATTCATGGAACTTTTTTTTAAACAGATATTTTTAATTAGCCTTTAAAACATAACTTTTCTACTTCTATATTCTGAATTTCAAGAAACTGTTATCTACAATTGTGTTCAGTATGTTATTTGGAGTCTATTGGAACCAACTTGTTTTTTTGGTGAATAGTAACATACCCTTATGAATAGTAATATGAATAGTGATATGAACCTAATGAATAGTAAATTTTATTATTATTTTCTTTTCTTAAGTCAATAAGATAATGAGATCTTAATTAATTTTTTAACATGAAATAAAACCAATTGCGCCTTAAAATTATTATTTTTCCAAATTAACTATGCCTTTATTTAAAAAATAAATTAATAATATTTATAAAATTAATTTTGAAAAATGGAGTTCATTTTTGAATTTTACACATCGAAAAATGGTAGGGGTAATTTTTTGGGAATTTTCTGAAATTCAAGAATTTTCAGTGAATAGTGAAATACGATAAAATACCGTATAATCAAATTATCAGTAAAATCCACTATTTATGACATCATAAGTGATGCAAGGCCACTTGGTTAAAACTCAAATGATATTATTACTATTTAGGTTCACTTGAAATGAGATTATTCATAGTCATGATAAAATTATTATAATAATGATTAAAATAATCTAAAATACCTCACCTCCTCCACTATAAATACCACCCTCACTCCCCTCTTCATCCCACACATCTCAAGCCTTGAAAATTGTCTAATTTCTTCCAAATTCCATCCCCAATCTTCTTCCCCACGTCCTAGAGCTATTGTTATCACTAAAATACCAAAATCAAATCCCTTAAGGAGGATCTCAAGGAGAAGAGATCAAGAGGTAAACATCCTCTTTTATTTTCTTTATTTTCTTTCATTTTATGTTATTCTCTTCCATTACCTTTATCTTGTGTTGGGATATTTCATTAAATATTCCCCCTTACTTTCCATATTTTTTATTAATGATGAGATATTCCATTCCTCTCATCAATCTTTTTTTTATGAAATTTTAAGAGACGTCGTTAGGCTGCTGAATTTTCGTGAGAAATTTCTCAAGATTTTCTTTTATTTCGTGATTCCTTTTTCTTCTTTCTTCACTCCCTCTTATCCAAGAGGCATGAAATCTCCAGAATCATATATATTCAGGATGTTATCATGTTTATGGAAAATTACTCATCAGTATTCTTCTCTTCTTCCACTTATTTAAAGAATAAAAACATTGTCCATTTGTATCGAATTACCGACATCGTGGACGATGTATTTTCAATTTTCATTAATTCTTTCCAGTCTGGTCATGAAACCATTTATATGGTTGAAACAGGTTATAATATATGTTTTATGACTCATATATGGTTCTGGAATTCTTTTGTACTCATGGTTCTAATTTATAAGACAAAATGAGGTTGTTATTATCAGAGAACCACTAAAATGATCTAAACGAACATCAT
Source organism: Viscum album (assembly GCA_963277665.1). Lineage (NCBI taxonomy): Eukaryota > Viridiplantae > Streptophyta > Magnoliopsida > Santalales > Viscaceae > Viscum > Viscum album. Next base: position 113,599,914 of record OY728149.1, read on the forward strand.
TAATGTTTTAACTTATAAACAATTATCATATAAATCATCAAAGTGATAAATGGTATAAATTATGGTACTGGAAATATTTAAATTCTACTCTATTCCAATTCTGGAGTTTCACTTCCAATCAACAAGAACGATTCATCATGAACCGATTGTGAAAATCATAAAAGAGCTCACCCAAAATAATGCAAGGAAACAAATACTAACAATTAAGGGGTGAAATGAGGTTATTAAATGAACATATAAGATGTTATAAACATGAACTTGTTTCTTTAAAATACTAATAACACTATTTTAACCATTATACAGGAGTTTTAAACAAGTTTGAAGCAATACAAGCCTAAGGTAAGGAAATTCTTAACCCGATTTCCATTCTTTGGGTTAACATTCTACTTCGTCATTTATGTGGTATTTAAATTGTTTGTGTGATGACTTATGATTATAATATGTTTAACAATGTTTATTTACATATTATATACATATTAAACCCACTCTATTAATTCTCACTTCAAGTATATGATGTTTATGAGTGACTTTTCTTCTAAAATCCTCTTTTAAAATTTTGTTTTTACAAAATTCAAAAGCAATGTTTTTATGCTATTATTCATGTTGTATAATTATGTTTTGGTTCTTGGGAATTGTTTATGATGATTTGTGGTACCTATATTTCCCTCCAATTCATTGGATATGAGTAAGTTTGAGGTCGGCCGTATGGTTACTCAAAGTGTAACTGTGATGGTTACACAAACTGAGGTAGCCGTGAGGGTTACAAATTTTAAGGTAGCCAAGATGGTTACAAGATTATGTAAGTAATGACCCAAGATACCTATATGGTTATATTTATGTTCTCATGTTTTTCTGGATCTTGTTTAAATCTCATGTTACACGAATTAAGTATTTATGGGTGAAAAGCATGTCTTTTGAAAATGTTTTCATACGTTATGAGTATTCATGGACTAATGTGATTTTTCCTTCTTTTCCATCCCTTACTGAGATTTTGTGCTCATACCAAGTTTTTAAATGATTTTTCACAGGTTAATGGATGTGTAATACAAGGAAGGAAGACACGTTAAATGTTGAAGAATTTTCAAGGAGTCTTGTTTTAAGTTTTAATGTTTTATATTCTGAGAAAAATGGAAACTTTTTTATGGTATCAACTATGTAATGATTTGTAATGTTATGAATGTTTTGTACCAATTCTCTAAAGCTATAAACTTCAAAATATCCTCAATGTAAAAGGACTTTTTTTTTCTCGACTAAATTCAAGATTATGTATTTAATAAGGTCGGGTCTTTATAGTTGGTATCAGAGGATGGTTTAGATAACTTTAGGGGTTAGGGTGATTTTAATAGAATACCATAAATGATTTTTACTCTATGTTTAATTTGAAATGTTATAGCATTTAAAGATTACCATGTTGCTTCATCTAAGACATGTTTGTTCAGAATGGTTGTCTGCAGAAGGAATAGGGTTGCTAAAGAGGAGAGGCACCAACAGAATGACATCCTTCCTGATCTACAGCCCGGAATGGTAGGGATTGGAACCGAGCAGTTTGTGACAGTAATGGACCAACTAACACAGGAAATAAATGGTGGTGGCATCCATGCAAGAGGACCAATAGAGGTACCATAACAAAACATGACAGTGGTGAAACATTTTATGAGACAACATCCTCCTGCATTCAATGGATCTTCTGACCCAGTGGCAGCTGAAAGATGGATCAAAGCCCTTGAAAAGATGTTTGATGTTATGGGATGTTCAGACGATCAAAAGGTAAGTCTTACCATTTATCATTTTGAAGGGGAAGATGATCAGTAGCGGTCAATGGTAAGGAATATCAGGGGTAGAGAGGATTTTTATGCCTTAGAGTTGGATGAATTTAAAAGTCTTTTCCTTGAAAAATATTTTTCTAAGGTGGTGCGACTTAGAATGGAGAAGAAATTAATTTAATTGAAACAGAAGGAGGAAGATTCAGTGGCTATGTATTAAGCGAACTTCACCCGACTGGCGAGGTATGCTCCAAATATTATTCTGGATCTTGATAGCAAAATCAACCGCTTTTACTCAGGATTGAATCCAAGGTATCGAAGGGCGTTTTCCTCTCTTGAATTCAAAAGTTATGAGAAACTTTTTTGATGTGCTAAGAGGGTAGATATGAAGTTTGCTGATGATCTTGTGCATTTTGGAAACAAAGAGAATAAGAGGTCCAATTGGAAAGCAATGGGAAAGAATCAACCAAAGAAATATGATGGTAAGAAAATAAAATTTCCAATTTGTGAAAAGTGCGGCAAGAAGCACCCTGGGGAATGTCTTAGAAAAACTGGTAAGTGTTTTAAATGTGGTAAGTTTGGACATATGGCCCGAGATTGAAATGAAAATGATCCAAAGACTAATCCTGATAAGCAAACTGTAATGTGTTTTAAATGTGGTGAGATGGGTCACTATGAAAATTTCTGCCCAAAGAGAGATCTGAATGATGCAAAGAAGCCAGACTACATGCAGAAAGGTATAGTGAGATCCTTTGAGACTACATCAGCAGACGTCGGGCCATCCAATGAAGTTGTATCAGGTACTTTGTTTGTTCACTCGGATTTTGCTAAAGTTTTGTTTGATATAGGGTCTACACATTCCTTCATCTCTGAGAAATTTTATGGTAAATTGGAAATATCGCCTCAAAAAATGAGACCTGAACTTATTGTTAAAACACCAGGGGGAATGTTATATCAAAGAGGAATTATAAAAATATTTCTATTGTGGTCTGTGGAAAGACTTTACCTGCAAACATTGTTGTTTTACCCTTAGTTGAGTTTGATGTTATTCTGGGGATGGACAGGCGTTCTGATTATCATGCTAAGATTGAATGTAGAGATAAATAAGTTGTTTTTTAGAAAGAGTTTCAGTTTGTATACAATAATGAACCCATACAATTGATAACATATCAGGAAGATGAGAAATTATTGAAAGATGTAAATGAAATTTATCTTGCTCATATTGTTGAAAAAAAGGGAACTATTCAAATTAATGATGTGCCAGTGGTAAATGAATACCTTGATGTTTTTCCTGATGATTTACCTGGTGTCATACCTAATCAAGAAGTCGAATTTACAATTGACTTAGTTCCTGATTCTAAGCCAATTTCAAAACCCTCATACCATATGGCTCCAATAAAACTTCTTGAATTGAAAAATCAGTTGCAGGATTTGCTTGAAAAAGGATTCATTTGTCCTAGCACTTCACCATAGGGAGTCCCTGTTTTGTTTGTTAAAAAGAAAGATGGTTCCATGAGACTTTTCATTTATTATAGAGCTTTGAATAACATCACTGTTAAAAACAAGTTTCCTTTACCTCATATCGATGACTTGTTTGATCAGCTCCAGGGAGCTCAGTACTTTTCCAAGATTGACTTGTGATCCGGATACCATCATCCGAAGGTGAAGGAAGATGCCATCCCGAAAACAGCCTTTCATACTAGATATGGGAATTATGAATTTGTTGTTATGCTGTTTGGATTAACTGATGCACCTGATGTATTCATGAATCTTATGAATAGAGTATTTCATGAGTTCTTGGATAAGTTTGTGGTTGTATTTATTGATGAGATTATTGTATTTTCTAAAAATAAAGAGGATCATGAAAAACATCTAAGGGTTTTTTTACAAACATTAAAAGAAAAAAACTATATGGAAAATTCAGAAACTGTGATTTTTGGTTGCAACAGATTTCTTTTCTTGGGAACATTGTAAATAAGGATGGAATAACACTTGATCCTTCCAAAACAAAAGTAGTTGATGAATGTCCAAGACCAACAAATGTTACAGAGATTCATAGTTTTAAGGGCTTAGTAAGTTATTACCGATGGTTTGTTGAGAAATTTGCATGGTTATCTATCCTGATAACCAAGTTAATATGAAAATGGGTTAAATTTGTTTGAACAAAGGAGTTTGATGTTTGTTTTCAGGAACTGAAGAAGAGATTGATGAATGCTCCTGTTTTGGCCTTACCTTCTCGGAATGGTGAGTTTTTCATCTACAGTGATGCTTCTTTTAAGGGACTTGGTAGTGTTTTGATGCAGAATGATCAGGTAATTGCCTATGCTTCGAGAAAACATAAACCTCATGAGATAAATTATCCCACACATGATTTGGAATTGGAAGCTGTGGTTTTTGCTTTGAAAATATGGAGGCATCATCTATACGGAACCAAATGCCAAATATATACTGACCATAAAATTCTAAAGTATATATTCACTCAGAAGGAATTAAACATGAGGTAGAGAATATGGCTAGAACTGATAAAGGATTATGACTGCATGATCAATTACCATCCTGGAAAAGCAAACAAAGTAGAAGATGTCTTAAGTCGGAAACATCATGCATCATTAACCATGATAATTTTGGAAGATGATCCCTTGATTAATGATTTGATGAATTTTGGCTTAGAAGTTGTTGTTGTAGGGAATACATCTATTTTGTTTCAGGTTTCAGTGTAGTCTTTTTTGTTAGAAAAAAATTAAGCAAGCACAGAAGGAAGATCGTGAGCTACAGAAGAAGGTAGAATTGGTTAAAATGGGTAAGTTTCCAGAATTTAATCATGATAAAGATTGTGTTTTAAGATTTGAAAAAAGGTTGTGTGTGCATTGTGATTAACAGTTGAAGAAATAATTGTTGCGTGAAGCTCATAGTTCTCCATTTTCTATTCATCCTACTAGTACTAAGATGTACAGAGACCTTCGGGAGTATTATTGGTGGGATGGAATGAAAAGAGATATTGCTGATTTTACCATTAATGTTTGACATGTCAACAGGTTAAAGCAGAGCAGCAGTTACTGAAGGGGATGCTTCAACCTTTTCCAGTGCCAGAGTGGAAATGGGAGAATGTATCCATGGACTTTTTGGTGGGACTACCAAAGGTTTCTCGAGGTAACAATGCGATTTGGGTTATTATTGATCGGGTAACAAAGTCTGCACATTTTCTTTATATTCAAGATACAATGACTTCAGATCAACTTTCTTGATTGTACCTCAAGGAGATTGTCAAGTTACATGGATTTCCTCTTTCCATTGTATCTGACTGAGATCCTAGGTTCACTTCTAACATTTGGAAGGGAATTCAGAAGTCGTTGGGCATAGAGTTAAATTTCGGTATAGATTTTCATCCACAATCAGATGGGCAGTCAGAACGAACGATTCAAACTTTGGAGGATATGCTTCGAGCTTGTTCAATGGACTATCAGGGAAGTTGGGATCATCATCTTTCTTTAGTTGAGTTTTCTTATAATAACAGTTTTCATTCCAGTATTCAGATGGAACCTTTTGAGGCCTTGTATGGGAAGCGGTGTCGGACTCCAGAGTTTTGGGATGAAGTCGGTGAAAGAAAGTTGATGGGGCCAGAATTAGTTGAAGAAGTGGCTGAGAAAGTGAAGATGATCCAGCAACACATGAGGACACCTCAGAGAAGGCAGAAAAGTTATGCAGATAACAGAAGGAAATACTTCTCTTTTGAGGTTGGTGACCATGTTTTTCTTAAAATCTCTCCTTGGAAAAGTGTGATGTGTTTTGGTAAGAAAGGGAAACTAAGTCCACGGTTCATCGGACCTTTTGAAATCTTGGAGAAAGTTGGAACAGTTGCATACCGCATAGCTTTGCCTCCGAGTTTGTTTCAGGTACACAATGTTTTTTATGTTTCTATGTTGAGAAAGTATGTGCCAGATTCATCACATGTCTTGAACCCAGAAGCAGTTCAGCTGGAAGAGAACCTTTCTTATGAAGAGAAACCTGTTTAGATTCTTGATCGAAGGGAACAGGTATTGCTGAATAAGGTAATCCACCAGGTAATGGTTTTGTGGAGAAACCACATGGTTGAAGAAGCAACAAGGGAGTCTGAAAATGCTATTAGGGAAAAGTACCCTTAGTTGTTTAATAAGTAAATAAAATTGCGAGGACACAATTTCAATAAGGTGGGGATAATGTAACACACCAATTTTTTCTAAAGATAAATATAAATTCATGGAACTTTGTTTTAAATAGATATTTTTAATTATCCTTTAAAACATAACTTTTCTACTTCTATATTCTTAATTTCAAGAAACTTTCATCTACAATTGTGTTCAGTATGTAATTTGGAGTCTATTGCAACCAACTTGTTTTTTTGGTGAATAGTAACATACCCTTATGAATAGTAATATGAATAGTGATATGACACTAATGAATAGTAAATTTTATTATTATTTTATTTTCTTAAGGCAATAAGATAATGAGATCTTAATTAATTTTTTAATATGAAATAAAACTAATTGCGCCTTAAAATTGTTATTTTTCGAATTAGCTATGCCTTTATTTAAAAATTAAATTAATAATATTTAGAAAATTAATTTTGAAAAATAGAGTTCATTTTTTAATTCTACACATCGAAAAATGGTAGGGGTAATTTTTTGGGAATTTTCTGAAATTCAAGAATTTTCGGTGAATAGTGAAATACGATAAAATACCTTATAATCAAATTATCAGTAAAATTCACTATTTAAGAAATCATAAGTGATGAAAGGCCACTTGGTTCGAACTAAAATGATATTATTACTATTTAGGGTCACTTTCATTGAGATTATTCGTAGTCTTGATAAAATTATTATAATAATGATTAAAATAATCTAAAATACCTCCCCTCCTCCACTATAAATACCACTCTCACTCCCCTCTTCCTCCCACACCTCTCAAGCCTTGAGAATTGTCTAATTTCTGAAAAATTCCCTCCCCAATCTTCTTCCCCACGTCCTAGAGCTTCTGGTCTCACCAAAAGACCAAAATCAAAGCCCTTAAGGAGGATCTCAAGGAGAAGAGATCAAGAGGTAAACATCCTCTTTTATTGTCTTTCTTCTCTTTCATTTTATGTTATTCTCTTCCATTCCCTTTGTCTTGTATTAGGATATTTCATTAAATATTCCCCCTTACTGTCCATATTTTGTATGAATGATGAGATATTTTATTCCTCTCATCAATCTTGTTTTAATGAAATTTTAAGAGACATCGTTAGGCTGCCGAATTTTCGTGAGAAATTTCTCAAGATTTTCTTTTATTTCATGATTCCTTTTTCTTCTTTCCTCACTCCCTCTTATCCAAGAGGAATGAAATCTCTAGAATCATGTATATTCAAAATTTTCTCATGTTTATGGAAAATTCCTCATCATTATTCTTCTCCTCTTCCACTTATTTAAAGAATAAAAACATTGTCCATTTGTGTCGAATTACCGACATCGTGGACGATGTATTTTCAATTTCCATTAATTCTTTAAATTCTGGTCATGAAACCATTTATATGGTTGAACCAGGTTATAATATATGTTTTATGAATCATATATGGTTCTAGAATTCTTTTGTACTTATGGTTCTAATTTATAAGACAAAATGTGGTTGTTATTATCAAAGAACCACTAAAATGATCTAAACGAACATCATTAATGTTTTAACTTATAAGAAATTCTCATATAAAGAATTAAAGTGATAAATGGTATAAATTATGGTACTGGAAATATGTAAATACTACTCCATTCCAATTCTGGATTTTCACTTCCAATCCACAAGAATGATTCATTAAGAACCGATCGTGAAATCATAAAAGAACTCACCCAAAATAATGCAAGGAACAAAATACTAACAATTAAGGGGTGAAATGAGGTTATTAAATGACCATATAAGATGTTATAAACATGAAAATTTTTCTGTAAAATACTAATAACACTATTTTTACCATTATATAGGAGGTTTAAACAAGTTTTAAGGAAGACAAGCCTAAGGTAAGGAAATTCTTAACCCAATTTCCATTCTTTGGGTTAACATTCTACTTCGTCATTTATGTGGTATTTAAATTGTTTGTGTGATGAATTATGATTATAATATTTTTAAAAATGTGTATTTATAGAGTATATACATATTCCATCTACTATATTAAGTCTCACTTCAATTATATGATGTTTATGATGGACTTTTCTTCTAAAATCCTCTTTTAAAATTCTGTTTTTACAAAATTCAAAAGCAATGTTTTTATGATATTATTCATGTTGTATGATTATGTTTTGGTTCTTGGGCATTGTTTATTATGAAGTGTGGGACCTATATTTCCCTCCAATACATTGTTTATGAGTAAGTTGGAGGTTGGCTGTATGGTTACTCTAAGTGTAACTGCGATGGTTACACAAAGTAAGGTAGTCGTGAGGGTTACAAATTTTAAGGTAGCCAAGATGGTTACAAGATTATGTAAGTAATGGACCAATATACCTCTATGATTATATTTATGTTCTCATATTTGTGTGGATCTTGTGTAAATCTCATGTTACACAAATTAAGTATTTATGGGTGAAAATAATGTCTTTTGAAAATGTTTTCATACGTTATGAGTATTCATGGACTAATGTGATTTTTCCTTATTTTCCATCCCTTACTGAGATTTTGTGATCATCCCAAGTTTTTAAATGATTTTTCACAGGTTAATGGATGTTTAATACAAGGAAGGAAGACATGTTAAATGTTGAAGAATTTTCAAGGAATCTTGTTTTAAGTTTTAATGTTCTATATTTTGATAAAAATGGAAACTGTTTTTATGGTATCCACTATGTAACAATGTGCAATGTCATTAATGTTTTGTACCAATTCTCTAAAGCTCTAAACTTGAAAATATCCTCAATGTAAAAGAAAGTTTTTTTTCTTGACTAAATTCGAGATTATGTATGTAATAAGACCAGGTCCTTATAGTTTTATACTTATTTATCTTTCTTTGTGTTTTGGATTAATGACCACCATTGATATGCATCTCCCATGAGGTAATAAACTGCCATGAAAACATTTTCCATTTCTCCACTCCTCTAATTATGAAATATTTTCTCTGAGTAACTTATCCATTGCTCATCTACTAAAGGATTTTTACTCCCATTGAATGTTGGTGTTCTTTGCTTCATGAAGTGGTCTAACGTTGATGCTATGTGTTGTGGATCAGGGTGCTCCATATGGGTAAGGTTATTATTCATAACCTGAGTGAGTTGTCCCAGTATAGTCATAAGATGATCATCACCAGTTGCATCACTAGATTCACTATAATTATCTTGATTAGTAGGGAAATCCCTACATGGATTATGTGAGTTGATATGGTTTCTATTCCTTCTACTAGGCGTTATTTTTAAACAATGGCATACACTAGATTAGTTTATGAATCGCAATACATAATTCAAAACTTATAAAATAGTTAACATAAATTGAACCGTTTATGGATAAAATCCATAATCATAAAAAAAATTCTTTTAGAAATTATATACTCATAAAGCCTTTATAATGGTTTTTAAAGAAAATGAGAATTATCCTAAGCATATCCCCCAGGAGTGTCGTAACCAAGAGTGCAGCAAGACCCGTTGTCATGCATCAGTTCTTGTTCGAGTCTAGCTCAAAGAAGTGTTTTAGGTTTTTACCTCTAGGTACATCTGTACCAGAACCACCTCTACCTGATTGTATCTAGATAGGGATGTATTTCTTGGAAAACTCACAAAATCTATATATTACCAAAATTTTAGTAAGTTCTTCTATATTAATCTTCAAAGTCTATCTTAGGGTAATGTTATCTAATCAAAGTTTTTCTAAATATAGCTTCAAGGTTTGTAATAAAATTCCTCTGATACCAACTATAATTCCCCAACCCCAGTTATCCAGAGTTAGTGCATTATTACATAACTTTTTCATGATACAAGGAATCATGTCCTAAAAGACCGATCAGTTTAGTATCATTGGAAGTACTAGATACATTCATAAGTTTTACATTACATCATGAAATATAAACATCAACAACATTTTGTCCCATTTTAAACACACTTGTATCCTTAGAATATCATTTTAGGTCAACCATAAAATACTTCTTCACATACTGGGAAAAATAAAACATAGAAAGTGGTGAGCTCAGATGCGTAGTAAGGATAACAATATGGCGGAAACTTTCATAAATAAGCATAAAAATTTATGGAAATGTATAAGACTAAAACAAAAGCCTTTTAAACATAAAATTCAACATAATTTGGAAAAGATAAAATCAAATAATTCCATTTACTTAATCACATGGATATTCTACTAGTCAAATAATCACATGCAATATTAATAGCCACTTTTATAATGATGGAATGCATAATGTCAGACTTTATAACCACATAGTCAAGGCCTTGTGCTAAGACTACGAATAAAATTTTTTCAAGGCCTTGCGACAAGACACTAGTTTGTCTCATGAGACCTAATGATTCATCGAGGAGTTATATCGGTCTCCACCCATCACTTACTAAGTCCAATACATTCCTCATATGAAAAGGTTTAAACATAACATAAATATTCATATTATAACTAGCATACGAAATGTCAATACTTTATCCATAAACCATGAATGGTATAAAAATAACACATCCATATTAAAACATATCAGAAAACCTTCAATACAATATGGAAGCTTTGTATCATAATAAATTAACTTCAAACAAGCTTAAAATCCATCAAAGGATGTTGACATAGATGAAATCAAACCTTTTTTAAAGAAATATTTCTTTCTATTTTGAAATCATTTAAAAGTAATATAATTATAAAAGAAATATTTATTTTGAAAATATTCTTATAATATTGTATGGGAAACTTTAAAGATGATATAATGGTGTAAAATAGCCACACCTGCCGTATAAGTTAAAAAAAGACATTCTTACTTTAATTTTTTCAAAAAGGTCCTAAAGTAACTTGTTTGGAAAATGACGGAAAGATTAATTTCAAAACATATATGGTCAAGTAATATTATAAATGACTTTAACTCATAGTATTGTAAATAGTAAAAATGTTTTGAATTTCATTTTTAAGAAAACACGGATGTAGATGATAAAGAGGTCCCAGTAGATACTTACGTAAAAACAACCTCGAATAATAAAGAGATTGTAAAATTAACCCTTACCTTGTACTTTTCCTTAGTCGATGGTATGTTAACTTCCTGTATAATAGTTAAAACATTGTTATTAAATTATAAAATAACTATATACATAAATATTATATCATATATGATCCTCTAATATTGCTTTGTTAATAATATTTCAGTAGTATCATCGTTTTGGGTGTTAACTGGTCTGTTTTCCTTTATATGATTGGTTACGTAAGCCATGTTTGTTATGGATCGGATGTATTTTATTCATATCTATAATTATATTTAGTTATTAAATATTATATTTAATTATAAAATGAAAATTATTCTTGAATGATTACGATGGGGAATGAATCTCATCTCATTCGTGGAGATGGTAATCCATACGTACGCAAAAGAGAAAAATATCATTATATTGATAGTGAAATTGTATGTAATTGAATGGTATATCATATATACCGAATAATTAACATTTTATATTAATTATTTACATCATTTATACTCATTATTATACCTATCCAAATAATTAAGTGTTTGAATAACAAACTACACCACAACGTGGAGACGTTAAGCCGTACGTACACACGTATGGTGACGTTGTCATTCATATGATGGATAGAATAATGAATATGGTAGTACCATTTTTATAATAATATCAAATTATATAGAGGATACTGGATTTTTTATTTTATAATGGAATCAAAAAAGAAAGAGGAAGTAGATGAAGAAAAGAACTTGAAAGAGGGTGGTGAAATTATTACCTCTTTTTCAGGTGTTTCCTTTTGAGTTGATCAAAATGGATCCTTAGGATGGATTCATAATCAAACTAAGGTATCTAGGTTGAAGTGATAGAAATTTGGAGGATATTTGGTCCGGGTTTGGCTGAGCCAAATGGCTTTGGAGGTTTGATTTTGAGAGAGGGGAAGTGCCCTTTTATAAGAGAGGTGAGGGGAACCTTAGGAAAATATTGAAATATTATTTTATAATAAAAAAAATTTATGTTTCTAATGGCTCAAAAATGATTTATTTAGAGGATAAGGTGGGTATGGATTGAAAAACTCTCAACCAAAAGGTTTTAGACAGGTTTGTGTCACCATATTAACCTTATCTTTTAGATTTAACTCTTAGTTAAATAGTTTAACTTTTACCATGTATTCTAATATTATTATAATAATTGGTTAATAAACTTACTATAAAATTACAAGAGAACCTAAAGTGGTTAATTAATTATATAACTATAATTATATATGTTTTTTTCCATAACCTTATATTTTTATGACTATTATATAATTTAATAGTGTAATATTTGTTTTAAAAACTCATTTATGTCAATTTTCACACTATTTAGTATTTGGTTTTTATGAAAGTCATCACAGCTTGATTAATTCGTAAAAAATACATTGAATCAACCCTAACATGTAATATTAACCTAGAAAATTAGTGTATGTCATAAAAAATTTGAAATTATATTTATTTTAATATTTATAATACCATTTATTTGATTCTTTCATTAATAAGGTTATTAATGAATCATCATTGTTTCATAAATAAATTTAATTATTTAATGTCTAAAAACTAAAAATAAAATACAATTATTTAGGAAATTATTTTATCTTTCTAATGAGTATTTATAGTCAAAAATATAACTTATATAACCCCATTTAAAAATTTGTTTACTAAAAGATATATGTTTATGTCATTTTTTGTCTTTACTTTAAATTACTTAATATAAAGTGTCATTATCACTCTCAAATGGATCCATGGGGTCCCAAAATCGACCCTAGGATGACCATGGTCAGAAATGTTTCAAATAATAGGAATAGTACACATGTTAGGGTAATTTAATATTATTATAATATTATCTTTTAACCTTATTTACCGGATTTACCCTTTAACCATGGTAAATAAAATATTTACCGAAGTAATTATTCATAATGTTTAACAATAAAAGTTACCTATTTAAATAATTTGGACCTCCTAATTCTAAATATGGAATCCATTTTTTCAAATTCAAAATACATAAGTGGCATAAATTAATTTAAAATTAATTCCCGTTTTCAGAACAAAAAGTGTGTTTTTAAGAAATAATAACTATCAAAAGATTGACACTTGTTTATGTCCAGTTTAAATGTGAAATTACATAAAATGACCTAAATTATATTAAATAATAAAAATATAATCTAATGATACTTTAAAACCACTCAAATTTATAATTTAACACTATAAATTATTTTTATTTAAAAATTTGTTTTTAATTAAAATTTAGTATTTTTCACTATTCATCAAAAATTGAAAGTTTTCAGAAAAGTACCAAAAATTTACCCTAAGCTAATTTTGATATTCCAAATTCAAAAATGAAGTCCATTTTAAAAAATAAAATTTATAAAATTTCAAAAAGTTGTTATTATTATTTATAACGGCTAGTTTGATTGGTTGTGGTGTGTTAAAACTCCAAGTTGCGTACAACGCAAGCTAATGCATTATTCAAAGGGAAATGTATTGTGGAAGCTTGGGGAGTTACATTCTCCCCAACTTAAAATAATTTCGTCCTCAAAATTTCTAGAATATTACTGCATAAAAAGATTCGGGTGGTTCTTCATCATAAGTTCATCGGGTTCCCACGTTGCCTCTTCCATCTTATGGTTTCTCCATAGAACTTTTACCAGGCGGGTCATCCAGTTTTTCATCACTTGTTCTATGATATCAATTATTTTGACAGGCTCTTCACAATAAGACATATTGGGTTCTAGTTCAATTTAGTCATAGGTGAGTACATACGATGGGTCAGGCATGTATTTTCTCAACAGTGATACATAGAACACATCATGAACTTTGGAGAGACTTAGAGGAATTTCCAAATGATAAGAAACAACTCTAATTCGTTCTAGAATTTTTAAAGATCCGATGTACCTGGGACCCAATTTACCCTTCTTATCGAAACGTATAACACCCTTCCATGGAGATACCTTCAAGAAAAAATGATCTCCTACTTGAAATTATAAATCCTTCCTTCTGTTATCGGCATAGATCTTTTTCCTATGTTGAGCTGCTTTGATGTGGGTTTGGATAATCTTCACTTTTTCCATTGTTTCCTCAATAAGTTCTGGGTCTACGAGTTTTCTTTCACCAACATCATCCCAAAAAGTTTATGTGCAACATATCTTTCTGTATAATTCTTCACATGGTGCCATATAAATACTTGAATGGAATCTATTATTATAGGAAAATTCTACCAGAGGTAAATATTGATCTCAAATACCTTGAAATTCAAGTGAGAAAGATCTCAACATGTCTACTAAGGTTTCAATAGTCTGTTCTAATTGTCCATCGGTTTGAGGTTGGTATGTAGTGCTCAAACGAATTTCAGTATTTAAGGCTTTCTGAAGACTTTTCCAGAATCTTGCTGTAAAATGGGAATCACGGTCAGAAAAAATCGATAGGGGTACTCTATGAAGTCTTACAACTTCATTAATATATATTCTTTCTATACGTTCAAGCGGTAAATCATATCTTATAACAAGAAAATGTGATGACATGGTAAGACATCAACAATGAACCATATTGCATCATTCCTTCTAGGAGTCTTTGGTAGCCCCATGACAAAGTCCATCGCAATATTATCCCATTTCCACTCAGGTATGGGAAGAGGTTGCATGACTCCCCCAAGCTATTGCCTTCCAACTTTCACTTGTTGACAAACCATACATATTGACACAAAATCAGTAATCTTCCTCTTCATGTTGTCCCACCAAAAATTTTCTTTCAAATATCTATACATCTTGGTGCTCCCAGGGTTTATAGAGAAATCAGAGCTATGATCATCATCCAACAATTCCCTTTTTAGATCAAGTATGTTAGAAACACAAAGTCTCTTCCCAAATTTCAAAATTCCCTCTTCATATATGAAGTCACTCAATCTCCCATTATTCACAACTTTAATCTTCTTTTGAAACTCCTCATCATCAGTCTGTGAACTCTTTATCCTTTATAGTAAAGATGGTTTGGAAACCATTTGAAAAAGTATTCATGTTTCACCTTCTATGGTTATTCCCATATCTATCTTTACTAGATCCATGAAAATGGGATCCCTTTCAACTCTCATCTTTTTCAAAACTCCATGATCCTTTCTACTCAAAACATCTTCCACCCTATTTTCCTTCCTCAGGTGGTAGTGTATAGTGAAATCATAATCCTTGAGTTGTTCAAGCCATCATCTTTGCCTCATGTTGAGTTTTTTCTATGAGAAAATATACATCAAACACTTGTGATCAGTATAAATCTCACATTTTTTCACCATAGAGATAGTGTCTCCATATCTTCAGAGCAAAGATTGTAGTTTCTAACTTAAGATCATGAGTATGATAGTTTTTCTCATGAATTTTTAACTATCGTGATGTATAGTCAATAACTCTGTCATTCTACATAAGGACACAACCAAGTCCTTTCTTTGAAGCGCCACTATAAATAAAAAACCCATCAATCCTTGATGGTAGAGTCAAGATAGGATAATTAACTGATCTTCTCTTCAGTTCTTCAAAAAATTCTTTACACTCTTTTGTAAAAACAAATTTAACCCCTTTACGAGTAAGCTTGGTTAATGGGTTAGCCAATCAGGCAAAATTCTTGACGAAACGCCGATAATAACCTACTAAACCAATAAAATTGCATACCCTAGTTATATTCATTAGTGCTGGACGTTCTTGGATTGCCTTGGTCCTTGAAGGATCAACAGAGATTCCATCCTTAGAGACAATATGGCCAAGAAAAGAAATCCCCTGAAGCTATAATTCACACTTGTTAAATTTCCCATATAATTCATTTCTTCTAAGAGTCCTTAGGATAATGCACAAGTGATTTTCATGATCTTCGTAGTTTTTTGAGTATACCAAAATAACATCAATAACTACCACTAAAAATTCATCAAGATATTCCTTGAAAATGTATTCATTATATCCATGAAGATAGAGGGTGCATTATCCAATACAAAAGGCATTACTATAGACTTTTAATTCCCTTACCTGGTTCGAAATGATGTTTTCAGAATGTCTTCATTTTTCACACACAACTAATGATATCTAGATCGAAGGTCAATATTTGAAAAATATTGAGCTCCATGAAGTTGGTTGAATTAATCATCAATACGAGGTAGGGGATACTTGTTCTTTATTTTTATAGCATTGAACTCCCTTTAGTTAATGCACAACCTCATAGATCCATCTTTATTCTTAACAAAAAGAACAGGGGATCCCCATGGAGAAACACAAGGGCGAATAAATCCCTTATTACTCAGTTCCTCTAGTTGTTTATTTAGTTCAACTAATTCCACACTGGACATTCTATAAGGGGTCTTTGATATGGTCCTTGAATCGGGAATTAAATCAATGGAAAACTCAATTTCTTGCTCTGGAGGATGTCTAGGTAAATCCTCTGGAAACACATCAACATATTCTTTCACAATAGGTACATCCTCTATTTGAACATTATTTTCTTCACCCATAGTTATTTCATTCTCTTCCTCCCCAATAATTAAATTTAGTAGAGCTACTGAGGGTGGATCTAGATAAGAATTAGGTGGTGATGTTTCTACTCTAAACATAAGGTACTCCTTATCATCATTGAAAATTGTAACCTCCTTCTTCTTACAATAAATTTTCACATCAATGTCTGAAATCTAATCTATACCGAGGATTATATCAAATTCAATCATGGGTATAATGATGAGATCAGTAGATAATGAACATTTATATGCCCTAATGGGAACTAATTCACAAAACTTTGTTGCGATGATACTTCCCTTAGGTGTTTTTACTGACCACTCCCTTGTTAAGTAAAATTAAAAATATCTAATTTTCATAGCAAACTGGGAAGATATCAAATAATACGATGATCCAGAATCAAATAAAGAATCGGATAAACATGAGGAAACCATTAAATTACCTGCCACCACATCTTTCAGAGATTCAACCTCAGTAGTAGTGATCGCATAATCTTGGACTTGGTCCCTTGGTCGTTTCTAAGGTAAATTCCCTTGGCACTTAGGACATTAATTTTCATAATGCCCCTTTTCTCTATAATTATAGAATTCAACATTGACAGCCTCTTTCTTCCCCTTACAATCACAAGCTTGGTGTCATTTTTCACCATACTTGTAACAGACTCTCATTCCCTTCAGGAAAGTACCGGGGTGTTTCTTCCCACATTTACCACTGTATGGATATTAAACTTTTCCATTCTTCCCCTTATTTCCATTTCCAGAGTATTCAGCAGATCTCTTCTTCTCTTGCTTTGCTTTGAAGTCGTAATAATTAGAGAATTCATTTTATGTCTTGATAGCGCATGAGACAATATCTTTGTACGATGAGAAAGATTTTGAGACTAATTTTATATGGAGAAATGGATTTAACCCATCAAAAAATCGATCAATCTTACTCATTGGGTTACATATATAATATGATGCATGCTTTGCCAACCTTGTAAAGTTAGCCTCATACTTTGCGACATTCTCATCCTCCTTTTGCCTCAGACTCAGAAATTTTTTTTCCATATCTGCTCGATGGTCACGAGAAAAGTATTTTTCTAATAAAATCTCTTTAAACTTCCTCATTCCATGTTTGATACTTCTTTATATTTGTTTGTGTTTTGGATTAATGACCAAAATTGATCTACATCTCCCGAGAGGCGATAAACTACCATGAAAACTTTTTCCCTTTCACTACTCCCTGAAGTATGAAATATTTTCTTTAAGGAACTTATCCATTTCTCAAATACTAATAGATTTGTACTCCCATTGAATTTTGGTGGTTTTTTCCTCATGAAGTGGTCTAACATTGATCGTCCGCATTGTGGATTAGGGTGCTCCATACGGGTAAGGTTATTATTCATAATCTGAGTGAGTTGTCCCAGTATGGTGATAAGTTGATCAGAACCAGTTGCATCACCAACTCCACTATAATTATCTTGATTAGTATAGAAATCCATAAATGTATTACGTGGGTTGATACAGATTCCATTCCTTTCACTGGGCACCATTTCTAAACAATGGAATACACAATATTAGTTTATGAATAGAAATACATAATTCCAAACTTGTAAAATAGTTAACATAAATTGAACAGTTTATGGATATAATCCATAATCATAAAAATGTTTTCTTTGAGGAATTATATACTCATAAACCATTCATAATGGTTTTTAAATAAAATTAGAATTATCCTAATCATATCCCCCGGGAGTTTCGTAACCAAGAATGTAGCAAGGCTCGTTGTCGTGCACCAGTTCCCATTCGAGTCAAGCTCAAAGCAGTGTTTTCGGGTTTTACCCCTAGGTATATTTGTACTAGAGCCGCCTCTACCTACTCGTATCTATATAGGGATTTATTTCTTATAAAACTCACAAAATCTCAACATTACCAAAATTCTAGGAAGTTCATCTATACTAATCCTCAATGTCTATCTTAGGGTAATGTTCTCTAATCAGAGTTTTTCTAAATCTAGATTCCAAGGTTTGTACTAAACTTTATCTGATACCAACTGTAATGCCCCAACCCCAGTTACCCAGAGTAGGTGCATTATTACATAAAATTGGCATGATACAAGGAATCATGTCCCAAAAGACCAAACAGTTTATTAGCCTTGGAAGTACTAGATACATTCATAAGTTTCACATTACATCATGAAATAAAAACATCAACAACATTTTGTCCCCTTTTGAACACACTTATATCCTTAGCCTATCCTTGCAGGTCAACTGTAAAATACTTCTTCACATCCTGGGAAAAATAAAACATAGAAAGGGGTGACCTCAGATGCCCAGTAAGGATAAAAATATAGTGAAAACATTCATAAATAAGAATAAACATTTAACGCAATGTATGAGACTAAAAAATCATCTTAAACTTAAAATTCAGCATAATATGGTAGATATAAAATTAAATAATTTCATTTACATAATCACATGGATATTCTACTAGTATAATAATCAAATTCAATATCAATATCCACTTTCATAATGATGGAATGCATAATGCCAGACTTCATAACCACATAGTCAAGGCCTTGTGCCAAGACTACAAATAAGATTTTGTCAAGGCCTTGTTCCAAAACACTAGTTTGTCTCATTATACCTACCGATGCATCTAGAAGCTATAGTGGGATCCACCCATCACTTACTAAGTCCAATGCATTCCTCATATGAAATGGTTTAAATATAACATAAACATTTGTATTAAAACTAGCATACGAAATGTCAATACTTTATCCATAAACCGTGAATGGTGTAAAAATAACAATCCATAGTCAAAAATATCACAAAACCTTCAATACAATATGGAAGTTTTGTATCATAATAAATCAACTTCAAACAATCTTAAAATTCATCAAAGGATGTTGACGTAGATGAAATCAAAACTTTTTTCGAGAAATATCTCTTTCTATTTTGAAATATTTTAAAAGTCATATAATTATAAAAAGAAAACATTTAGTTTAAAAAAATTATTATAATATTGTATGGGAAACTTTGACGATGATATTAACAGTGGAAAATATCCACACCCGTCATATAAGTTAAAAAAATACATTCTAACCTTAATTTTGTCGAAAATGTCATAAAGTAACTTGCTTGGAAAACGACGGAAAGATTCCTTTCAAAACAAATATTTTAAAATAAGTATATAAATGACTTTAACCTGTAGTATAGTAAATATTAAAAAAAAATTGAATTACATTTTTATGAAAACACGGATGTGGATGATAAAGAGGTCCCAGTAGATACTTACGTAAAAACAACCTCGGATAATAAAGAGATTGTGAAATTAACCCTTACCTTGTACTTTTCATTATTGGATGGTATGTTAACCTCCTGTATGATATTTAAAACATTGTTATTAAATTATAAAATGACCAAATACATAAATATGATATCATATATGATCCTCTAATATTTCTTTGTTAATAATATTTCAGTAGTATCATCGTTTCGGGTGTTTACTGATCCATTTTCCTTTATATGCTCAATTACATAATCCATTCTTGATATGGATAGGATATATTTTTTTCATATCCAGAATGATATTAAGTTCTTAAACATTATTTTTAATCATAAAATGAAAATTATTCTTGAATGATGATGATGGGGAATGAATCTCGTCGCGTTTGTGGAGACGGTAATCTTTACGTACGCACGAGCGACAATATAATTATATTGATGGTGAAATCATATGTAATTGGATGTTATATCATATATACAGAATCATTGACATTTTATATTTATTATTTAAATCTTTTATACTCATTATTATACCCATGCAAATAATGAAGTGTTTGAATAAAAAACTACACCACGACGTGGAGACGGTAAGTCGTACGTACGCACGTATGGTGAATTTTTCATTCATATGATAGATAGAATAATAAATATGGTTGTACAATTTTTATAATAACATCACAGTATATATAATATAGTGGATTTATTATTTTATAATGGAAACAGCAAACAAAGAGGAAGTGGAAGAAGAAAAGAACTTGAAAGAGGGTGGTGAAATTATTACCTCTTCTTCAGGTGTTTCCTTTTGCGTTGATCAAAAGGGATCCTTAGGTTGGCTTTCTGATCAAACTATGGCCTCTAGGTTGAAGTGAGGAAAATTGGGAGGATATTTGGGAAGGTTTTGGCCGGGCCAAATGGCTTTGGAGGTGTGATTTTGAGAGAATGGGAAGTTCCCTTTTATAAGATAGGTGAGGGGCACATTAAGAAAAGATTGAAATATTATTTTATAATAAAATCATATTTGGTTTCTAATGGCTCCAAAATGATTTATTTCAAGTTTAATGTGGGTATAAGTATAAAACCTCTCAAAAAATAGGTTTTAGATAGGTTTGGGTCACCATATTAACCTTATCTTTCAGATTTAACTCTTAGTTAAATAGTTTAAATTTTACCATGTATTCTTGTATTATTATAATAATTGGTTAAACAACTTACTATAAAATACCAAACAAACCTCAAGTGGTTAATTAATAATATACCTATCATTATATAAGTTTATTTTCAGAACCTTAGTTTTTTATAACAATTATATAATTTAATAGTATAATATTTGTTTTAAAAACTCATTAATGTCAATTTTGACACTCTTTAGTATTTGGTTTTTGTGAAAGTCATCACAAATTGATTACTTCGAACTGAATACATTTAATCAACCGTAACATGTTATATTTACCTAGAAAATCTATGTATGTCATAAAAACTTTGAAATTATATTTATTTGAATATTTATAATACCATTTTTCTGATTCTTTCATTAATAAGGTAATTACTACATCACCATTGTGTCATAAATAAATTTAATTATTTAATGTCTAAAAATTATAAATAAAATAAAATTATGTATGAAATATTTTTATCTTTATAATGTGTATTTATAGTCTAAAATATAACTTATATAACCCCATTTAAATTTTTTTTACTAAAATATATATGTTTATGTCATTTTTGTCTTTACTTTAAATTAATTAATATAAAGTGTCATTATCACTCTCAAGTGGCTTTATGGGGTCCCAAAATCAACCCAAGGATTCCCATAGTCGGAAATGTATCAACCAATAGGAATAGGACACATGTTAGGGTAATTTAATATTATTATAATATTATTTTGTTACCCTTATTTACCGAATTTACCCTTTAACCATGGTAAATAAAATATTTACCGAAGTAATTATTCGTAATGTATAAAAATAAAAGTTACCTATTTACAAAATTTGGACCTCCTGATTCCAAATATGGAATTATTTTTTCCAAATTCAAAACACAAAAGTGTCATAAATTAATTTAAAATTAATTCTCGTCGTCAAAACAAAAATCGTGTTTTTAAGAAATAATAACAATCAAAAGATTGACACTTGTTTATGTCTAGTTTAAATGTGAAATTACATATAATGACCTAAATTATATTAAATGATAAAAATATAATCTAATGATACTTTAAAACCAATCAAATGTATAATTTAACACTATAAATTATTTTTATTTTAAAATTTGCTTTTAATTAAAATTTAGTATTTCTCACTATTCATCTAAAATTGAAAGTTTTCAGAAAAGTACCAAAAATTTACCCTAAAATAATTTCAATATTCTGAATTCAAAAATTAAGTCCAATTTTAAAAATAAAAAATTATAAAATTTTAAATGGTGTTTATTATTATTTATAACGGCTAATTTGATTGGTTGTGGTGTGTTAAAACTCCAAGTTGCGTACAACGCAAGATACTACATTATTCAAAGGGAAACATACCATGGAAACTTGGGGTGTTACATTGATGCCTAATACTCAACTGATTTCTTTTCCCTCTTACCAAATGGATCTAACTGAACTGAAAGAATTAATGTCTCAGTTGGACGATCTTCTTGAGAAAGTCTTTATTCACCCAAGTGTGTCACTTTGGGCGGCGCCAGTTCTATCTGCCATGAAAGCTGATGGTTCTTTGACATCATGTCTTCTTGAGATGATTCTTCAGGAACATAAGCTTGTTGACAAATTCTTTAGCATTAGAGACTATCTTTATGGTGGGGAGACTGATGTCTAGGGGTCGTTCTCCAAAGAGGGTGTCTTGTGTTATCAGAACCATTATGTTGAACCATTAGTGACAAAGAAGGATATAATGGGGGATTTACATAATTTCCAATGGTTTGTGCATCTAGGAAGTACTATGTTGTTCTAGAACTTGAAGTAGCAGTTTTGCTGACTATATATTCTTGAAGGTTTCACTACAGTTGGGTCATTGACGGCTTGGGAGGCAAGGGAAGCTTGATCCTTATTTTGTGGGATCTTTTGAGGTTATTGATTATGTGGGGAATTTTTTTATCATTTAGCACTACCACTGCAACTGATGTCAATACATAACATGTTTCATGTATCTCAACATTGAAAGCATTTATCTGACCCATCTCATGTTCTCAGTTGGCATAATCTTGAAGTGGAACCTATTTTATATGTGACTAAACAACCAGTCATGGTTGTTGATTCTGAGACCAAGGTACTTCGTGGGAGGATGATACCTCTGGTCCATATGATATGGAAGCATGGTTCTCATTCTCATGAGACGTGAGAGAGGGAGGCACTGATGAGAGAACAATTGCCTTTGTATTTTTGATGTGGAGGCTTCTTCGTAGGATTTCTGGGGACATAAAGTTCCTAGGGTAGGGAGATTATAACATCCCGTTACTGTTTCAAGTATTCGTAAACCCTATTCTATTAAATTATTACATTAAATGGGAAAAAAGGGTTTATTAGTGAAAAGTTTCATTTTTGTTAAACACATCACGGAATGGTAAAAGGAAAAATTAATACTCTTTAATATTAAATTAAATATTTTATGAGTTAAACACTATATAAGTATGAGTTTTTGAGGTCTATAAAGCCTCGGGGAAGAAGGAATAAAATTATTCAATAGAATATATTAAGTACGCACTTTTTATTAAAAATATTTAGATAACTCTAAAACGATGCGTCGTTTGAGAAATCTGAGGCCGCAGTTATGTTCAAAATATGATGTTTACCCTAAGAGGGTTATAACATTTGAAGGTGACAAACATTTAGATGTCTACTCATGAGATAAAGTTATTAAATAATATTTAATAAATTATTTATTTAAAATAATTAAATATCTCTCAAACGGTTCGTTGTATTAAAAATATAAGACCACCGATGAGTCTGGAATGAAAATTTTACCCTAGATGGGGTATAACATTGGTAAGGGTTGAGCATTTGGATGCCTCCCTCACAAAAATAACTATTTTCATTTTAATTAATTATTCAATCTGATTTTTAAATAATAATTCATTAATATCTCTCAAACGGTTCATTGTTTGAGAAATCTAAGACCACCATTGGGTCCGTAATAGAGTGTTTACAATAGGAAAAGTATAATTTTTATGTGCAATGGACATTTAGTAACTTTTAATATTTGGGTTAAATAATTAAAATTAATAATGTAATTAACAACGGATGTTACTGTTCATCCTCTCCCCAAAATGGTGTTTCCCCCATTGACGACTAATTAAATTTCTAAAACCTTCATTTTTCAACCGTTTTGAACAGTTTCAGTTGCAACGCCTTAAATGGGTGAAATAAATGAGTCTGCAGTGAATTTTGGGTGAAACAGAAGATTAAAACGAGTGTTTAAAATTATGGTTTTAATTCATTCGGTTTTGGGATTTATTAAATAACTGAATTTGTTCGCATTCGTTGTTGGTTGATTTCTTCAAACATGGATGGTCCTGAGACTCTATTGTTCGTAATCGATGAAGGTCCGGTGATCTTTTATGACCAGCGACCCATCTTCCTTTTTCCTCTTTGGTGCCTGCGTCGACCATTCCACAGAGAATGAGGTGTGTTTTAAATTAATTAATTATTTATTTATTTTTATTATCCTTTAAATATTCTAATTTCAATTATTTCTATGCTATTGGTTGGAATTACACATAGTGTGTTTCGTTGGACTCATACCAACAATAAGAATCTAAATCATACTTTTTTTTCGAAGGCAGAAAGGTTTTGATTAATCTGCTTTTTCACATTTTAAATGGGTTATTTTAAATAAATAATTACGTGTATTATCAAAAGATAATTATTGATATAATTGTAAAATATAATCACATGGTTTTATCTAATGATAATTGATAAAATTGTCATACAATAATTGTTTTTAATTATTAAAGGACAGTTACACATCTTATTGTAAATAATTATAAAAAAATTAATAATAGATAATTATAATTTAATTATCATGTGACAAGGATTATTGAAATTATCATGGTATAATTACATGTTTTATTAAATTATAATTGCACTAAATTATTTAAATGATATAATTATTGAATGAGGTTTATAATTATTCATGTGGATATTTTATAGAATAAAAATTATCATAGGATACTTTATAAGAGATTATTATATGATAATCATCAAAGATAATTTGTAGAATTATCAATGGATATTTTAATAGTATTTATAATTTATAATTACAATAAATTATCAAGATATAACTTTTAAAAGATGATTCATAATAATTTATTGGTGGTTAATCACGAGTGCATGCATTGACCGAACCATAAACTGAAAATTTTACATGAAAGATAAATATTATCACATGTGATTATTATCATTGCATGTGATAATATATATATAATTTAAAAAATATCTTTATGGGATAAAATATTATCATAAGTGATAATTTCAAAGATAATCTGAAAATTATCCAGGAGAGAGAAAATGTTATCAAATTTTATATTTTATTTCCTTTTGAAATAAAATAGTTGGTTTTGGTTCTAGCACCCCTTAAATAACATCAAACTTTGGTGTTTAGATGATAATGATAATAAATATATGAGGCGGTGTATTGAACCACACAGTGGTTTATCCATACTGCTGACATCAATGACCTTGAGGTAGGTGGTTCCATTCTGATTGGCCAAATTGATTATCCTTGTATTTCTTGATTTATTTCAATTGTTGATTTAAATTTAATTTCTCAAATTTTCTTTCAATTAAATTGATAAAAACCCAATTCCAGTGAATCGAGATATTTAAAATGGTTTTGCCATAGAAATTTGAAAAATCCCCAATTCCATTGAATTTGGTGTGTTTATGGAAATTGGATGATTTAAATTGTTTAATTTAAATTGTGGATTTGATGGAAATGTTTTCAATTAAATTAAATAATTTAATTGTGGAAATAAATTATGTAATGATAGAATTGGTTTTGAATGGATTTCAAACTCGTGAAATTGGATTAAAATGATTTTATGGAAACCGAGTGGTTTTATCTTGTAAAAAAGTCTTGTTTTTAAATAAAACCAGTTTTGGTTTTAAATGGAAAGAAATTGGAACTTTTGAAATGGAATAATGGGATTGATCATATTTTTAATCAGTCTTAAAATAGTTCACCCATCATGTAAGAGCGCATGCAAGGCTTAGGTAGTTAGTGCGTTATTTGGATAATCTCTACACTACGACAACATTCTAAAACATACTTGTTGCGGGTCACATCCCCGACGGGTTGGTGATGAGTCTCTTTTGGCCAGTGTCATAGGGAAATGTGTATACAAATTTTGCTGAGTTCACATAGAGAGTGTGGAATCCTATAGTTGGGTAATGATATCGTACCTTTTAGAAGATGACCATATTGCTCGCTTGTTTATTTATATTTGAGATATAAATGTATGCCAATGTTTGTTTGAACTGCTTACATGCCTGCTGAATTTATATAAACTATTTTATATAAATTTTTTACATAATACATTGTTTTTGAAATATTCCATAATTTGTAAAAGCATTTCTTAAAATATTTATTTCCATTGTTTGAAAATGTATAGCATGATTTGTTTAAATATGATTTTGAATTTCCAAACACATTTATTTGAAAATTGAAATCTTTTCTTTAGATAATTTATATATGGTATCAGTTATGGAATCTTTCGTGGTACCCTACTGGGCTTAGTCTCACAACCTACTTTTTCCTTCAGGTTTTTGTAGACTTTCTTCTTCCAGGTTTGAAAAAAGGGAAGAGATCTCTTGGTGGTGGATCCAAATATTGATATTTTGTCTTTGTGAGTTGTGTCCTTAGGGACCTTGGGGTCATTTTACCATTTTAGTACTTTGGCTTTTATGCCTCTTTGTATTCTAGTACATTACTCCCAGTGGAGTTTCATTTGTTATGTATATTGTCTTGTTTTTTTCTTCCACATTATTGGTGGAAAAATCATTCCCACTTTCATGTCGTGTGATGCTAGGTGATAGTGGTCGAACCATGGGGATTGGGAATGCTCTTCGGACTATGTTAGGGACAGCTCAGTTTTTGGGTTACCAGGGTACCCAAAATGGTTTGTGACAAATGATACGGCTGAGGCTGGTATCATAACCAACAACTGACCTAACCTTCAACTAACCTAAGAGGTGTTCATGATCCCTACAGTATAACAACGATTCCGTAGGAAAAATATACAATTAATGTATAATATTTTAACCCTAAATTAGAGTAAATTAAAAATAATCTTTATCCTAAAAAGCAAACATGTCCCATTCATAAGTTGAACATCTAGGAAAATAGTAGATATGTGAAAAATAAATAAATAGGAAGCAGATATCATAGATGGAAAATAAAATCCCACTATTGACCAATAAAATTGTTTAACCAGACATGTCCCATTCCTAAATCTCATTGATCCTATTTTATATTGGTAAAACATATGAGTTCTCATTTTATGTTTTCTTTTTAGTTGGAAATCTCCTCTGTTACGTGCCTCTCCAATGTCACGAACACTCTTCTGTCGCACGCTGAACGACACCTTCATAGTGAGTTTTCTCCTCTTACTCATTGGTTTCATCTTGTTAGTATGTTATTACTATTTAATATTAATGGTTATGTTGTGAAATATATGGGCTAAATGCCCAACTAAAAATCGTGGTCGTTGGTGGTCCTTGTTTGTGCACTAAATGAATTTCATGTTGGTTGGTTCCTATTGTTAACACATTATTGGTATTCCATTTGTTTTCCATGTTGTAGTTATTCCACCATTGAATATCAATCCAAACTTTACCCATTTCAATGGCACCACCACTTTTTTACAAGTGTAATTCCAATGAATCTTAGAAAACCACTTCACTAGAGGGCTCTATGAGACACTTTATGGACACCCTAGTCAAATAACCATAACAACACATGTAATGCATCCTTCCACCCACAAGCACTCTATTAAAAATTATACCATCTATTAGTTTATTACCATAGTTCTTGACTAGATACATTATGTTTCTAGAGAAACACTAAAAAACTGGTTTACAACAATGCATATAGATCACATGTGGGATACTAAAACATTCTAGTTAAAGGGATTCTCATAGCTAGTTCCATTGATCAGGTGGTTGGGAAGATGGGTGTGATCTACTTTAGTCCTGAGTAATGCATGGAGAGGTAAGGGTATTGTTTACCATAGCTAGTTCCATTGATTATAGTTGGATTATGACCCTAGTTAAACATCTTTTGTGTAATTATTTTGTTAAATATTAATATTACTGTATCAAATAGGATGAATATGAATAAAGAATGGATGAATGTCAATTAGTTGACAAAAGAGTATGAAGATGGCATGAAAGAGTTTATCAAGTTTGTAAAAGATCATACATATGACCCTGTCAAATAGAAAGGTTCCTATACTATCGAAGGATTTCCTTGCATAGTGGAGATATCATCGTGGGAAGGTTTTCCATGGAAGATGTTAGGGGTATGATCCATGTGATCCATCTATATGCAACCACAAAGAGGACTGTCATGGTAGGTATAGAATTTTTATTTATATAATGAGTTGAGGTTCCATGAAATGATAAAAATATTCATTTTATAGCCACAATGATCCTAAAATTGAGAAGGGTACAAATTTGGGCATCTCCTGACATCATCGTCGGAATACACTAAACTTCCCTTAGTTTTTATTAGGAGTATTAGCCTATAATATGGTAGTATCTTGAATATATAGACATATATGACATCCAAATAAGATTGTTTTGGGAATATGGGCCTACTTTGAAAAGGTTTTTGGGGTATGTCTATAATATTTCAGATATTTAGTAGAAAAGTGAGTCCAACTTTTCATGGATTCCAGAATATACTAACCATACATGGTTAAAATGGGATAATGGTCCTGATTTTGATAGTTATTCCCCACTAAAATATATTGATAGACCATTAAAATGGGATAAGGTATATATTACTCCTATATGGACTCTAAGGGATGTTAATGAATCCCCCTATTGGTGGGAGAAACAATATGTTCATGGATCCTAACAACAACCAAAATATGATAGAGATCTCTCAAATGGGTGGAAGGAATATGGGGATTCTGTGTGGTGACTATCAAACTAGGTTGATGAACTATAGTTTGAATGGTGATATGACCCCGTTCATATTCCTCATCTTTTATCATAATGTTCCAATAATCATTTTTATGTGAAAAAGAATATGTGATTACTCTGGAGCCACTACTACAAATAGGGTTTTTAAAAGAGCTTGAAACCACCTTTAATAGCGCTAGAAAAGTGTTTTTAATCACTGAGAATATAAGGGTGGGGTCCCTTTAACAGTACTAAAAAAGTGGTGATAAAGGGACACCTTTATCAGTGCTATTTTGAGCGCTGATAAAGGCCTAATTTATCAACACTATTTTTAGTGCTGATAAAGGACACCTTTATCAGTACTATTTTGAGCACTAATAAAGGACACCTTTATCAGCGCTATTTTGAGTGATGATAAAGTCCCAATTTATCAGTGCTTAATTAGCACTGATAAAATCCATGTTTCCTATGATGTGTTTTTTATTTAATATCACACTCAACACCTACACAACACATGTACACCTACACACAAACAAAACCTACACACACAACACAAAACAGTACCTGCACACAAAACAACTGCACAAAACAACACCTAGATGCAAACAAATCATAGAAGAACAAAACACCGCACACAAGAGTTTCGAAAACAATGCTATATATATTTACTTGAAATCATGTATACAAAAAAACACATTACTATATACATTTCAAACAATGTTTTATATGGTTACAATTACAATTATCCAACAAAAGTTAAAAACATTAATGTTTCATCCTTTTTTCATCTGTGATCCCCTCTCAAAAATTTTCGTCCATGGTATTAGTTTCCGAACAAAGAATCCGAACTCAAGAAAAAAATTCCAGCTATATAAGAAAATAGTATTATGTCATTAATACAATAATGAAATAAATTAAACATTAATATAAAAAAATACATTAATAAAATGTCAATTTTTAATAAAAAAGACACATTTGGGTAGGTAGGGGCAATAAGACTAGATGATACTTGATATATGACCTTGATATGGGTAGGTAAGTGGCCTTGAGGCCAGATGTTGTGTGACATGGTGTGGTAAGGGAGTGTAAGGGTGGTGAGATGTGTTACCTATTACAACCTTTTCTATTGGTGGTAATTGTATATATACAACGATATGGTTGTTTGACCATCATGAGATGTGTTACCTGTTACAACCTTTACATGTCCATATTTCCTTGGATTGAATTAATATTTTAGAAGAGGCTCAACATGATTCATTGGCTTATAAATATCATTTTGTTATAATTACATGGATGAGAATAGAAGAGAAAGAAATTTCAATAA
The DNA here is from genome assembly GCA_963277665.1 of Viscum album. Taxonomy (NCBI): domain Eukaryota; kingdom Viridiplantae; phylum Streptophyta; class Magnoliopsida; order Santalales; family Viscaceae; genus Viscum; species Viscum album. The sequence goes on from OY728149.1 coordinate 113,630,030, forward strand.
CAATATGAAATCTAAAAGGTTTCATTTATTGACAATAAAAAAGGGAGGAATATCCACAGTCTAGAGTCTCTCCCATAACTCCCCAAATATGGGATGTAGAATAAAGTTAGAATACTCAAAATAGTATGCACTCAGAATACCCCCCCAAGCTCTACTAGCCAATTCTCTATAGTATCTATGGATTAGCACAAATGATCAACTAATTTAGTTTCCACATCTACACCCTATTTTAGTGCCTCTTCCCTACTAGTAGCATCAAATATGGACTTTTCTACTACATTGATAAGATTATGCTGCTCTATCACTATTTTCTATACAACATTGAGCACTTATTATAGGTGATACAATTCATGTTAGAATCTTTCTATCTCATACCTCCCATTAATGAATAAATTTTTATGAGCTTTTACTTCTATTGTACCCATGGATGCTTCATTCAAGTCCTCATTATGATGTTGAATGTCCAAATTTTATGCCTCCACCATCAATACACTCAGCTCGATGAACCTATTTTTCTCCCTCATGGTGACTACCTCATTCACACTATCATAGAGTTATTGATAATATAACTCACTATAAATAAAGGTTGTGAACATGTACTAGAGGTGTCCAAACTAGTATTTTATCTCTTTGAAGGTTCCCTCCATGATTATATTAATCCAAATATCCCCCATAATTATCACCAAAACTATTGATGAAATGTTGTGTGTTTCGAAACTCAACTTAGGACTTGTCTAGAAATAGGAATATACTCCAGGACCAAGTTTCTAAGTGAGGGACTCATACTCACATCCCTTTATGTGCTTGAAAAAGGAAAGACGTTTTCCCTAGTTATTATAGTGTGGATAGAAAAAAAGTGGAATGGTCTGGGACTTCTGAGCTCTAAGGTGGAGTTACTCTGATAAAGAATATAAATATTATTAGTCAATAGAAAAATAATTCCATTATAAAATCAACATTAATGATAATAATTGATAACATACCTCTATCAGCCACATTATTAGACACTTCCATCACCACAATGTTGAATTGATTGGTGATAATGAAATATTCCTACAAAAAATGACCTCGAGTCACATATAAAGTCCCTTATATCAATACTAACTATTCTTCACCTTGAAGTGCTACAAGTGTAAATAGAGGTTATAAAATATGACACATACATGATGATGTATTCAATTTCATAGGAGTATTCAATTTTAGAATAAATTCTAACACTTTTCTAGTGATACCACCATCCTAGATAGGTTATAAATATAATAGTTACATATATCATGAGCCTATAAGAGTATGCTCTCCCATGACAGGTCAAAGGGAATGAGTGTTAGTGTGTCCGCATTAGACATCAGGTCCAACCCTACTTGGACCCTGACCACTTATGCCTCTCTAAGGACCCTATACAATATCTAAGGTCCCGTTGAAGGCATGGAAGGAATGTATTTCTCATTTTTAGAGAGGGCCTGATGAGAAACTACATAATTAGATAGGCCATGATAAGCTACTAGATTAATTAAAAGGAAAAAAGCCCATAAGGTACAAAAATTGATGATTTTTAGAGGTTTCTTAGTGTATGGAATTTCCCACTTTCTCTTCTTAGTTCTCTCAGAGGAAGTAACTTCAAAAGATAACTTTAGGTTACAAAGGTGGTGTTGATGGAGGCACAAATGGTGTTTCCTTTGGATCAGAAACAAACACATCCATGAGATCCATTTGACTTGGAAATCCCTAATCATCAGCCTCTCAATCACTTTTGGAACAAACTTCGGCCACCGTGTCCCTAGGAAAGTAAACTAGAGAGGTGGGAGGTGACCAAATTTTACCAGCCTCCTGAAATATCCAAGATAAAAGAATGTTCACCATAATCCTAATAATAGAAAATAATATATGAAAGTGATGATAAAACTTATCTTACCTATCCACTAGATCTATCCTAGTCTCCCTTATCTTCACTAGTTACCATTTTTCTAGGAATTATCATTCTCTATGCTAGGGGTGTATAATAGACCTGGCCTTTGACAGAATAAATCACCACACTAAGTTCTTGGAGAAGTGATTTGACTTTAATGGGCTGTTTTTCATAAAAGATTCTTTTGGGAGTGATCACACACCCAAATCTGTATAACTCTATTTCTACTTGACATAAAACTCTCCAGACCTCAATGGTAAATGTATTCCCACTATAGTTGTCCTAGTATTGGAATGTGATGGGAAACACCACCATAATTAGAGCAGATCCCCCACCGGTTGGAAATTATTTCATGAGAACCCCATACATTGTTACCAAATCCATTGGCACCCTCCTTGTTTATGGTGTTAGATCTAAGTGCCTCAATTTCTTCTAAGACATCTAGAGAGATGTGGGTCTTCTGGAAGATGATTTTTTGTCTGTAATATAACTTTTTGATGATTCCAGAGCTTCTGTTCCCTCCTCCTCATCCATTATTAGAAGATCTATGTGCTTTATCACAAATAGAGCCAATTGACCATTCAGTTATGATTAGACCAAGGTGTTGACATAGGCCTTGGAGAGGCCAAAACCCACACTATCTAGAGGTAAGGTCACCCAAACCTAAGTTTCCTATCAGGTGAACACTATCCACAATTTGTGAGCCACCATGGGATGCATTTATGAAAGAATGTGGGGAGGACTAGGGAATTTCATCTGAATGCACTAAACTATCTCCCAAAGTGGTATGATGAATACCACTCATAGTATATCTTTTAGTTAATCCAAGTGTATAAAAAACCCTCACATATGGCTAAAAGATAGGCTTAGGCTATAGGATCACCCTGTACATTATTGGTAATTTCACAGGTCGGTGCTCCGTATGGTATAAAAAACTAATCATACCAGTTCACTTTTATCTCGATCTCCTAGTTCTTTAGTGTGATTAGACAGACCCTAGTGATACTTTATAGAAATTTCTAGAACTGGTAACTTGGAATGTTATGCATATTAATTAACTCATATCCCCCAATGTGGGCCCCCATCCAACCCCACCACAGTTGGAAGGGACTGAATATTCTGAACGGGACATACCCCTATATATGTTGTGAATTTGGCAATATAACTTATCCAACATGGGAACAAACAAGATGATAATCATAACACCTAAAATCAACTCTACCATCATTAAGTTGGAGACCATAACTCCAATTTTTTCTACATTGTGAATAATTACTCGCTTAGGTACATTGCTAAGAAGCTTACTAGATGAAGAAGGTGATGGTTCTGGGAGGTGACTGACCATCCCTAGGCATTGATTTGACACTCTTAAACTATTTTAAAGTTATTAAGCTCTTCCCCATAGGATTATCATGATGGAAAATCCTTTGGATTCTTATTAATACACTCATGCCGAGTCTTGTTGATGAACAAGTTAGCCCACTTCTTAAAGGGTATGTCAACCCCTAGATATGGGTCCTTCCCAAGGGATATTCTGGGCATATTTATGAGATCCTTCATAATGGGAAGATTTTATTACATGTCATCCTGAGTATATGGGGGATTAATTTACTCATCATACTTGTCTCCTAAAATCAGTGCCCCATAGATCATCTTAAAGTCCCATATACGGATGTCGAACTCACCATACATAAAATGAAATGTGTCCATGTATTGAATATATAAACTGAACAAGTATACCATCATGATTTTTTTTGAAATAAGTAAGGGTTTGGTAAGTCTAAATAGATTCATAAAATCCTATATTTTTATCTCAGCCACTAACTCTGTGGTAGTACACTAAACCAAGAAGGGACAACCCCGATTCATCCCAAAGCGTCCACCTGATCGAATAACCCAGCCAAATAACCAACCAAACTTCTAATTTGATATATAATTCTACATTTTTTATCTATAAATAAGGTTTTTAAGCTCCAAATAATGTTATAACCATTTAAAATAAATCCACATAGGCTTCAAAATTAACCATTAGAGATGTCTTCTTTGGAGATGAAATTACCTACATATGAGATGTTCTCCCTGAACATATTATTAGTCTTAAGGATCTAGGAGGGAGGAATGATCCCTTAATGATGTGGAGAGATCAAATTATCATTTCAAATAACAAACCCATATAAGGTAAACTAATTATAAAATTGAAAATCCAAGATATTGGTTCCCATCAATCTTTTAAGATGCTTATGAGTGGACTGAATGACTATGCACAAGTCGACTTCCACACCATTGACCATTGTATTCCAATTAACTATAGCCTCCTAATATTAAATTCTTGAATTCATTTGTATCATAAGAAAGAGAAAATTTAGATTAATTATGAAAATGGGGTATTTTGGGTTAAAAATGGACTTTAATAAGAAAGGGGAACATGACTAATTATAAATATCATATTAAGTTCATGACTTGTTCAAAGTCATGTGATCACATGACCATAATAGGATCACATGATCAAATGAACCTGGGAGATTTATACGATTACACAACCCTTGAAGTTTTATGTGATCATGTAAATAATACAATAATACATGAATCATGGTTCAAGTTAATTACCATAATTGATTATGTGATTTGTTTATGTGATTTGATCATGTGATGAGATCACACGATCAGTTCACATGAAGCATTCATAAAAAGGATCTTATGTGACACAATCACATGAAGAGGCTTATGTGAAGTATAGAAAAAACCTAAGAGTTCTCGTAGAGCTATAAAATATTGAGTCATTAGTGAAATATATTTTCCATTACTCTCCTATCTATAGGAAATTTAACAGAATACCATGTGTATCTGAGAATACTGAAAGAAAAATAGAAGCCCAAGGGAATCATTCAGGTATTCACTTCCTTATAACAAAGTCCTTTTTTATTATTTTGGAATTTGTATGTTAGGTGTGTATGCTCCTGGGCATTGATGTGATGTGGGTGTATTTGAGCAATTGTTGGGATACAAGATCTATGGAAAATGATTTTACTGTGAAAACATTAAGATTACCTCTGTGATTGAGCAGACACATCATCGTTGCTCTTCCTGAAAAGGCATGTAACATGGATAGAAATCTTCTAAAATAAATGAACCCTACAAGGAATAATGAAAATCAAATCAATGTTTCATTATATAATTTTTCGTTAAAATAGACATATTATATCATAACATTACCTTTACATATTTATAAAGGGTTTATTTGGTCCAGATATAAGATAATAACAAAACTAATAATTCTTTGTGCACTTTAATATTGTTGGTTAACTACCACTTAGCATAGTATCTAATCTGAACTTCCAATCCAGCATCCCAGTGATGCTCTCATCTGAAACCATCTCTATGATATCATCATTCAGCATTCACTTTTCCTTCTCTTCTTGCACACATTTACCTAGTAAATGGGTGCGGGAAGAGAAGTAAAAGTGAATCCTAAATGATGATATCATAGAGATAGTGTCAGATGAGATCATCATGGGGACTCTGGATCAGAAGTTCATATCAGATGTTATGCTAATCGGTAGTTAACCAACAATAGTGAATAATCCTTAGTTTTGTTATTAAATTTGCGAGCGTTGCACACAAAATATTCTTCCAACACACTGCATTAGTAGAAATAGCTTCATAATGACCAAAATATAGAATATAAATGATCCATGCCATAATAGTTTAGGTTTAGTGCTTTTGGAAACATGGAAACATAAAGAACTAGTTTATAAGAGTCTCTCATTAAGTTATACTTTACTATAAAGGAAAATCATTTCTAAAACCATTATTCATAACCTAAGGATATAAAACATAATAAAGGGTGATTATATATGCTCAATAAGTGTAGAAAATGGAGATATCAATGATCATATAAGGATAACATAAGTAGTAAGAATATAACTTCATCCTATTTGTGTACAATCATCCATCAGGTATGATGCCCATTCATTTCTAAACACATCTATATCATCTGGTGAATATGATTTTTTGCAACAGTCATGGTAGTACTGAAAAAATATAAATACACAAAGGATTAATAAATATTTTAAATGAACTCATAATTATTTTCTAAAATACCTCTTCAGGGATTCTATTTTGTTGACAAAATATGATCTCTTTCATAAATTTATAAACATAATAACCACAGTCCTTTCCATTTATTTGTTTTGGACGCTGTAGAAACATCGATAAAAATATTAATCTGTTTTGATATGTGTTTGGATAGTGAAATATTATTATATATACTAGGATAATTGTCTAGTTGTAGATCTTTTGGGTGCTCTTTTCCTTAGGCTCTAGATTCATTCCATGAAGTATCCGATATTGATGCATTACCCTATCATAACAGAATCCTCATTAAAAGATAATATAAATTATATATCTAGATGTTTAGTTCTAAAATGTTGGATCTAGTGTATTAAAAATTGAAAAACACCATCATGTGCGGCCAGTTTGTTGTATATCCATGCATTGAATCCAGAAAATAAATCTTTCAAGTATCCAAATTGACTGCAATCAGTATCCAATGCTTCCTAAAAACATAAAAAGTAATAAGTAATGAAATAAATGAAAACATAGTTGATATGATTAAATTTTATAGTTTTACCCATGAATCATTGGTATTAAAAATATTCTATCATCCATAATTTGTTTTCAAACAATTTGAGTAGGGATGACATTATTTCAGCCTCTTTATCAGAATTTATTTCTTCTTTTGAAGACGTGATGTGAGGACTGACGAGTCCAATTTTTTTTCATGGGGAAATACCTTCAATTTTTTTTCATATATACGCCTGAAAAAAATATGAAATGTATTTAGTCATAATTATCATTGTATATCATCTTTTGTAAAATAAAATCATGAAAACATACCTAATGTATACATTTAAAACTGAGTCACCTAAACATTCATACTTGAAGATTTCATTTACATTTTCAACACTAATTAAATATTATTTTTCCTCTTCATATATATTTGTTTCAAAATAAACTATGTGATAATTTACTTCTATCAACTTTGTATCCACATGATCCTGCAATGATATTAAATGTGGATAGAGAATGGGTATGGTGAAGGTGCTCTCAGTAGATCATTTCAATCAGTTGGTTGATCCTTAAGATAGTTTTGAGCCAATATTTTGTTTCAACCCCTTATCTTTTTTGTTCTATAATAACATTCATCGGTTCAGACCTTTTTCCATTAAATGTTAAATGTTAAGCTTGAAAAATAAATTGGAAATGGATACCCCCTTATCGACATATTTTTTTACAAGAATTGATGGCCATGCGATGAATGTTCCAACGGCTTGTTCAACTGTATGAATGTCATCATCATCATTTGGAATAGGTATCTCAGCACTCAACTCATTAGCCACATTAATCGACACTTTGACATGATCTGTTGGAAGTTGTCTGTTGTGTATCATGTTGTTATTCATATTGAACATCATAGCCCTTGCTACAAGGCAATAGGTGGGAGTTGATAGATATAAATCATAGTCATTTTCACCCTATAGAATATTAGTACAGGAAATGTATCAGTGTCTATGTGATTCACATTCCACAGAAAAAATTATTAGAATGTTGATTACCTCAGTTAAGTTAGGTTTTTGAGGGGAATGGCTCACCTAAAAGCTGGTGGGGTGGGGCGGGATCTTCACGCACTGGTTGTTGTTGAGTTGTTTCTTCTGTTTTCCTCCCCCCATCAAACCTTCTATCATCTCTCTCTGGTATTGTAATACTTTTTGATCCTCAGTTTGATCCTCAGTTTGATCCTCTGCTTGTTTTTCTTTCTGAAAATATGTTTGGGGTGTCACCCCAAAACCCGCACCCATGACACGTCCATACTTTTCTAGATGCTTCAAGGTTGTTGAAAGTATGTCTGCATCTGGTGCGGGAGTTGTTGATTCATGTGACTATGTCAGATATAAAATATAGAAAAATAAGTAGTCATTGTTATGTAATAGAAATTTAAAGAAAAGAAAATTTATATTATTTTATACTTACACATTTTCCCACACTTTTGGTGTGTTTTCATCTATCAGTATCCCTTATTTATTTACATGATCCTCTTTCCAAAGCACATGGAGTGGGATGAAAGAGGCTTTTGATTTTGATTCATCAATATTTATATAAATAGAGGAACATGGTTATGGTTTTGTTTTATGTCACATAAAAGTATTATGATAGATTTAAAATATGTACCAATTTTTTCTCAAGTGAAGCATACTCAATCCTTGCTTTACGATAGAGGTACGCTGGTTTTTTTTCTTGTTCTTTATTTTCAGCACTCAGTTGATGTTTCATAAATAAAAAATTGTCAATCAAAGTGATGAATACAAGAAAAATCAAACAACATATTACCAGACATAATTAACCTGAAACATTTTCTTTGCACGATAGTTACTAAATGTATTCCACACTTTTTGGGATATCAAGTGTGCATAAAGAGGAGGTGGTTGCGACTTGATTTTCCCTTCAGCATCTTTAAGATGATATTTCGTTAAAATTGTATAGAATCCTCTATTAATCCTGTAAATCTTAATACATATTCCTAGTGTGAGGCATATATTATAAATTCACTCTACAATGGATGATGAAAATTAAGTCAATGTTTTAGTATTTTATTTTATTTTAATAAATTAAAGAAATGATATCATAATGTTAATGTAATGTCTTCCCACATTAGTGTCTTAATCCCGATTAAAACATGGTGCCACAAATTTACATCAATCAGCATGCGTTGTCAAGTGACGATTCCAATATAGATACTAAAGATGGATTTGTTGGGGTTAAAATGTTGGCCTCGCTTATTCCATCCCAACTCAAATTTAATGCCTTTTTCTTTTGCCTTAAGAATTTTGGATAACACTATCAAACTATGGCACTCTTGTTTTTTTTTGCACCATCAAGGTTTCACTTCCTATCATTTCTTTAGAATCATAGTCATTATGTTCCTCCAGAGCACTAGCATCAGTACTGAGACCAGTAGCAATAGGTTGAAAATCATGTTGTTGCTCTGTACTGGGACCAGCAATAATAGGTTGAGAGACCTGTTGTGCCTCGGGATTGGGCACATCAACAGGTGCAGAAGTCATTATTTTTAGAAGTGGTTTAACATTTAATTTAGATTACATAAAAACAACAACAAATAGATAATAACATAACATAACACAATGTATATTACAATAAAAAAATAACCTGATTATTGAACTCTTTTTCTAAAGGATAAGAGATTTGACCCCTCTATCGACTATGTAAATCCCTTCATTGTGGTTTCCTATGACATACAAAATGTCGTCTACATTGGGACCACTGTGAAATGATTGTGAAGTCCCAATGAAAGGGTAATCCTCTGTTAAAATCTCATATGACCCTTCAGTTGTTTTGGTCCATAACAGAACAATTGACCAGTTTTCATTTGCAGGATCTGGAATATAAAATTCTTGTATTTCCTCTGATTCCATTATAAATGGTTCGTCTTTCCCCCCTTCCTTACTGAAATCAACTTTCACAAATCCCAATTCATCTATTTTAACATCACTCCTGTTATCAACCCACTTGCATTGAAAAATTGACACTTGGAATTTTGTATAATCCAACTCTCATATTTTGTTGATGACGCCAAAGTATGACATATTCGCATAAATTGGATTTCTATCCCTAGCATCGGAAACATGCATCTCTTCAGCCACAAGTGTAACCCCACTATTATGTATGGTACTATCTTAATCATGTTCATTAGTATAGAATGTATAACCATTAACTACATAATCATTATAAGATAATACATAAACTTTCTCCTCCGGCTAGCCATCGAAGTCATTCAGAAATTGAGTCTAGATTTTCATCTAACTTATTAAAAATATGGTCCTGAAACCATCCTATAAACTGTTGATTATGTGTATCTAATATCCATTTTTTAGCCCTAGATGGATTCAAATGCCTAATAATTTCTTTGTGGGTTTGAACATATGGGTCAATGTTGAATCTATTATGCCAAACGTAAAGGTGGGCCTACTCCTGATTTGTAATATTGATTATGACAACCTCTCTTCTAGAAATTCCTTTACCCTCAAGCTGCCCATTGTGATGAGATTTTGGTAGGCCAATGTTTTCTACACCAGACAGGTATTCGGTACAGAATTCAATGGATTCCTCAACAATATATTGTTCAATAATACAATGCTCTGGACGACTTCAATTTTTGACATACCCTTTCAAAATATTCATATAATGTTCAATGGGGTACATTCATCTATAATGTACAGGACCACATAGTCGAATCTCTCTCACCAAATGAACCACAAAATTAACCATCATATCAAATAATTTCGATGGGAAGAACATTTCTAATTCACATAATATGATGGCAATTTCTCTTTCCATAGTTGGTAATTTTTCCGAGTCTATAACTTTACTGCATATAGCTTTGAAGAAGAAATAGGGTTTTGTTAATGTATGGTGGACTTTTTTGGGAAAAATGCAACGTAAAGCTATAGGAATTAGATCTTTCATCAAAACATGGAAGTCATGTGATTTTAGACCCTTTAAATTTAAATCGCTAATTGACATAATGTTCTTGATATTTGATGAATACCCCTCTAGAACCTTTACATCATTCAAGAAATTGAAAAACTGGTATCTCTCCTACCTGGAAATAGTGTAAGGAGCAGGAGGAAGAAATTTTCATTTTTCACCCTTCACTGGTGCCAACTCTTCTCATATTCCCATCTCAACCATGACTAATCTAGCATTAATTCCATCCTTTGTTTTTCTGAGTATATTTAGCAACGTGTCGATGAAACTAACACATCTATTTTTTTCAGCACGCATAACATCAAGAAAATGTCTGACATACAGAAAATTCTAGAATGGTAATTCAAAAAAAATTGATCTCTTTTTCCAACTTGTTTTTGTAAGGTTTTTCAAAAATGGTTTACCAAAAGTAGTTTGCACATATTTTACTTTCTCAAACAATTGATCACCTGTTAGTGGATATGGTGTTGTAAGTTCTTCTAAACTTTTATCGAATCATTTCGTCCAAGATCAGTACTTATGACATCAGAGTAAAAATATTTGATGTCCTAGAAACACAGTTTTTGATGAATGTTTCAACCTAATTGAATGTGTACCTTGTTCGCAAATGATACACCCTTGAGTTCCTTTAATGATATATCCTGAAAATTTTCCATAAGTAGGAAATTCATTTATCATCTCATACAACATGGATCTCAAAGTGAAATCTTCATTTTTGTAAGCATCATACAACATAACACCTGAATCCCACAATAATTTCAAATCCTCAATCAATGGATCCAAATAAACATTAATATAATTACCCGGTTCTTTTGGTCCTAATATAAGCATAGATAACATGATTTATTTTTATTTCATGCATAACCATGGTGGTAAGTTATAATTTACCAACATAATTGGTCGTGTATAGTGATTTTTGCTTTCAAAACCAAAAGGATTAACCCCATGTATAGATAACACAAGACGAAGGTTTATCGGCTCATTTCCAAATTCAGGATATTCTTGATCAATTCTTTTCCACTAAGGAGAGTCTACCAGGTGATGTAGTTTCCCATATTTAATTTTTGTATCTGTATTCCATGTCAATTGTCTTGCAGTATCCTCACTTCCATATAGGCTGATAAACCTTAGAATGATTAAAAATTACCATAAAACTTTCGTAGGACTGGATTCATCTTTCTTGTATTGAGAAGAACCACACTTTGTGCATTCTTTAAGTTATTTTTGCTCCTTGAAAAACAATATAAAGTCATTCGGGTAGGCGTGTATTCTTTCAGAGATCATACCCATCGAGTGTAGCATTCGTTTGGCATCGTATGTTCACCTCGGGAGATCATTATCTTCTAGGACCATGTCATTCAGGAGATCAAGTAGTTCTCTAAAACTGGCATCACTCCACCCATTTCATGCTTTCAAATTATACAGCTTCAGTACGGCTGACAATGTTGTATATTTAGTGAAACCAGCATACAATGACGCCTTTGCACAACTCTTTAACTTCTCAAACAATTTTGGGCAATCACAAAGTTCATCTTCAACAATTCTAGTCATTTAATAAATACAATCTTTATCATCATTCACATCTATAATCACATCCTCCATACGATCATCTTCATTGTTTATGCTTTTAATCATATCAGATGATTCATAAAACACAGTTTTATCCTAGCCAATACCTACATTCATTTTTTACCCATGTTTATTCCAACATGTATAACTTAGATCTATTCTATGACACAATAGGTGTTCTTCCAACTCCTCTGGACTAATGTTTCTTGAATAACAACAGCGTAAACATAGACAAAGGATTTGAGAAGGGTCATATGCATGATCTTTTTCAAACTTGATAAACTATTTCACACCATCTTCATACTCTTTTGTCAACCAATTGGCATCCATCCATTATTTATTCATATTCAACCTATTTGATAGAGTAATATTAATATTTAACAAAATAATTACACAAAAGATGTTTAACTAGGGTCATCATCCAACTATAATCAATGGAACTAGCTATGGTAAACAATACCCTTGCCTCTCAATGCATTACTCAGGACCAAAGTAGATCACACCCATCTTCCCAACCACCTGATCAATGGAACTAGCTTTGAGAATCCCTTGCACTAGAATGTTTTAGTATCCCACATGTGATCTATATGCATTGTTGTAAATCGGTTTTTTAGTGTTTATCTAGAAACATAATGTCTCTAGTTAAGAACTATGGTACTAAACTAATAGATGGTATGATTTTCAATAGAGTGCTTGTAGGTGGAAGGATTCATTACATGTTTTTTTATGGTTATTTGACTAGGGTGTCTATAAAGTGTCTCATAGAGTCCTCTTGTGAAGTGGTTTTCTAAGATTCAGTGGAATTTCACTAGTAATAAAGTGGCGGTGCCATTGAAATGGGTAAATTTTCAATTGTTATTCAATGGTGGAAGAAATAAAACATGGAAAAAAATGGCATACTAATCATGTGTTAACAATAGGAACCAACCAACATGCAATTCATTTAGTGTGCAAACATGGACCACCAACGACCATGATTTTCAGCAGGGCGTTTAGCACGAAAATTACACAACATAACCATCATTATAAAATAGTAATAACATGCGAACAAGAGGAAACAAATGAGTAAGAGGATAAAACTCACTGTGAAGGTGTCATTCAGTGTGTGATAGAGGTGCGCTCGAGGAAGAGGAGAGGCGTGCAGCAGAGGAGATTTCCAACTAAAAATAAAAAATAAAATGAGAACTCATATGTTATAACTATTAAAAATAGGTCCAATGAGATTTAGAAATAGGACATGTCTGGTTAAACAATTATTTTGGTAAATAGTGGGATTTTATTTTCCATATATGATATCTGCTTCTTGTTTATTTATTTTTTGCATATCTACTATTTTCCTAGATGTTCAACTTATGAATGGGACATGTCTGATTTTCAAGAGAAAGATCATTTTTAGTTTTATCTAATTTATGGGTAAAATATTCCACATTAATTGTATATTTTTTCCAGAGGATTGTTGTTATCCCATAGGGATCATGAACGCATCTTAGGTTAGTGGAAAGTCAGGTCAGTTGTAGGTTATGATACCAGCCAGGGTCGTATCATTGCATTTCGAAATGTAATTAACCCATGTCCATTTAAATTTAGGATTTGGGGGGGGTCAGAAACTAATATATAGAAGGAATAATAGAGGTAAAAAATATCCTAGACTCTCCTATATAAGTGATGAAAGATGAAACATACATCGGGTGATGGAGAACCACTCGCGAGGAGAGGAGGGGGTGGCATAGCGCGGAGGGGTTCTGGACAAGAAAAGGGAAAAAATACAGTAAAACATAAAAGGTTCAAAGGGGAAGGGGGTGGGCTGTCCGGGGGGGTAGGGGGTTACAGGGGTGTGGGGGAGGGCGTGTGGGCTATCCAGGGAGGGGGCTGCCCTAGTTTGGTGGGGGCTATCCAGGTGGGGGGCTGCAGGGCTGTGAGTGAGGTTGGGTGTGGGATGTCCAGGGAGGGGGTGGGATGTCTACTATAAAACGACCATTAGGGATCCTAAAGAGTGAATTATGAGAGGGGAAAATTATGGAGAATATGTGTTTTGGTGATGGGGTCGAGTGGCTAATAAAGAATAGGGGAACCTCATTAAAAAGACTAAAAAAATCTCTTTTCATTCCAAGAATAGGGTACATTATGGTGCAGCCTAAGCGTCTATTGCATAGTTCACCCTATGATGTCACATTGTTGAATTACCAGAAGGTATACACTGCAACAATCATCCCCTAGGCATAACCATTAAATATTGATCATGAATTGTGATGTGACTATATGCCTCATGGAATAACATCCACCCCCCAAAAAACAGTATGGAGGGCATAACATAGCCAACCTCCCACATGATCCAAACCATTAACATAAGGTGGGTCTCATGGATAAACTCACATACATAAAGGAGGACATAAATAGGAATAATCAATCTAACCTCTAACACAATCTAAATTACTAATATAAGGTATTCCACATGGATAATAAGATATACTAGAAGTGGATCCTGAGAAGGTCATAAAAGAGCCAACTTACTTCTTGAGAAGGACTAAAAATGTAAGAAATATCCCTTGGTTAAATGAACATACATAAAGAAAATCCTTGGGAGGGTATAACATAGCTAACCTTAACCATAATCTGAACCACTAAGGTCTCTAGGCCTCATCCTAATCATAGATATATAATAACGATTAAGATATAATGAACAAGAATGGAAGATAAGCCTCATCCTAGATCTTAGATATCCAATGATTGATACCTAGTATAGAGCAATATGTTATTACATAAGAAGCTCATACATGACCCATCCTAAGTATCCTCACTAAATATATCCATATTTATCATATCCTATAGTTAAAAAATTTATCATGATGATCCCAAGACCTATAGGTAACAATATATCAACAATAAATCTCTTTATTTATATTTAGTTACCAACCTACACCACCCCATGTGTGGATTTCCCTACCCTTAAGGTCATAAGGAATCCACATTATCATTTCCACTAACATCACAATCAACCCCTTTCCATATACTATACCTATAAGGGTTTTAATGGAGATGTCACAATTTCATATAGCCATGATAAATATTTTATGTGGGATAATCAATAAAAACCATGTACTCAACATGATATAAGATTTAAAATAATCCTTGATATATCTCACACAACAACCTACCCACTGGTTATTCCATCTCTAGTACTAACCAAGGCATCCCCCCAATCACACTATGAAGTACTACCAAAAAGGCCCACAACTCAGGATAGCCAAATATCTAGTAAAGGCATGGTATTTACCAATAAATTTCATATAACTATCACTCTACCCCAATTAACAATCCATATAAAGACCATTTCCATGTGATTACCATAATTCTTCCCTCTCAGAAACCTCCACTCATGACCCTAATAACATGATTAATCACAATCACATTCATACAGTTTCAACCTAGGCTATTAGTAATTAATAACATGAACCAATACCACTATAGGGCCCATTAGACCTAACTCTGCACACCAACTGTCTTTATAATGCAAAAGAGTAAAAATTCATTACATAAGAGACTCACCAGGGGGAATCTATGCGTTGTAGAGGAGGCTGTCGGGATGGTCGTCGGATGAGGAGGGCGTGCCAGAGCAGGTCACGTGGAAAAGGGGAACGTGCAAGGAAGAGGAGGATAAGGAGGTAGAGGAGGAGGAGGAGGAGGAGGCAGTCGCAGTAGAGGTGGATGAGCCAGCGGCCAGAGGAGGAGGCAACGGTAGTAGAGGAGGAGGAGAAGTAGGGTCACAATAGAGAAGGGATTGTGGCGGAGGAGGAGGAGAAGGTAGCGGCGATGAAGGAGGAGGAGGACGGTCGTAGTGGAGGAGGAAAAGGTAGTGGTGGTGGAGGAGGAGGAGGGGTCGTGGCGGAGGAGAGGTCAATAGCATAGGGTTCAGCTTCCGCGAAATCTTGAATGGGTGTGAGGGAGGATGGGCCTGTTAGGGTTCTTTTATAAAAACCACTGGAACCTTTATCAGCACTAGTTAAAATCAATGATAAAGGTATATTTTATCAGCGCTAAAATAAAAGCACTGATAAAACAACTATTTATCAGTGCTCAAATTATAGCGTTGATAAATACTTATTTTATGAGTCCTTTTTTAGGGCTGATAAATATATGCCTTTATCAGTACTAAAAAAGCATTGATAAAGGTATAATTTTAATACTTTATTTATATTATTATATATTTATTTAAAATAATATATAGGATAAATATATATTTATTTATTAATAATTATAACTATAAATAGTATATATTAATAAATATTGGTATATAATTTTTAATATATTTATAGTAATAAAATTTTAATTAAAAATGTATTTGAAAATTATTTATATATATCATTAAAAATATAATAAAATATATTTATTATTTAAATATATTTAATGTAATTTTATAAGTATATTTTTTAGAACATATATACTTCACCTGGGTAACATTATGAATTAATCAATATACCACATCATGTAATGTACAAATGAACATTCATGCATATGATACATAACATATATGCATATATTTGTTGACCAAATTCATTAGAAAACACAAATATATTCAATAATTTTAATTATAAATATATATATATATATTAAAAATTATTATATATTTATAAATAAAATACATAAAATAACTATATTAAATACAAAAAATATAAAAAATATAATGAATTAATCTAATAAATCTAATAAATCTATAATAAATAAAATAAATCTAATAAATATATTTATTATTTAATGTAATTTATTATAATATTATAATTATATAATTATATATATATATATATATAATTATAATCTTAGAAATACTTTTTTCAATTAAAACACTATATATATCTTTTTGAATTATCAAAAAAAAATATTAATTATAAACATTTGTTATTTATTTAATGTATACAAATAAACATTATTTTTGAATATAAATATAATAATTTTATATAAATTAATAATAAAAACTTTTATTAGCACTGATAAAGGTAACATTTATCAGTGCTTTTAGATAACACTGATAAAGGCCCACCCCTTTATCAGTGCTTTCTGCTTAGCGCTGATAAAGGGAAGTGCTTCCCTTGCCCTATTTTGTGGTAGTGAGCTACTAACTAGTCATTCTAATAATGTTAATTCACATCTATAGTGGATAAAAGTAGAGTATGTTCATTTCCTACTATAATTTTTAAAATATTCTAGTAGATCTCTTCCATTTCTACAAGTATATGTCAGTAGTTTCAAATGGTTTGAGTATTTATATGAGTTGGATAGCATGTTATTTCCAATATATGTTAGAAGAATTATTTTATTTATGTGGTAATATTCACCCACTCTTGTCCTCTATGTTCCATCATATTTGTTTTAAGGGATTCATGTGCATGGATAAGGATTTTCATCCTCCCATTGTTTGCTACCAAGATGTACTGACAGACTTGTTGTATGCGAATATGAATATGGGAATTTCTAGTGTGTATAATCATGGTGTGTCAACAGACTTTATTAGCGGAATAGGGATATGATCCCTCTCACCATGATATTAAACTCACCATTCCTGGATAATTTTCCATAGTGCTCAAATCTTAGTGTTTGGGGAGGAAACTTTCAAAGAATCACCATCAACAGGTGACTACGGGGAGGCAGTTGCATGACCCTACTAGAGGTGGTTGGGAGAAGTCCTTCTAGGTGTCTACTTTACCGTGGTGAATTCATAGTCAACTCCTTGGGTCACCATCCTATGGTAAGGTTGGTGCTGATTATCTTTCTTTGGAGATATATTATCAAAGGGGTTGGTAGTGGCGATAGGTGTCACTTTCTTCATTACAGCTCTTATCGGATGACATGGTCTAGTATGTTTTGGAACAAGGAGACCCCTGGGTGAAACCTCTATGGTTTGGATGGTTTAGAACAAATAATATTCCATGAATATTGTGTTTTCCAATTGATTCTAAAAATGATTAGTTGGTGATGTCATCCTTTAGTTTGTAGAGGTAGAGAACCTTGTGGTGTCTGTAATTCCAAAACGATTCCTTGATGATGATTCCATTATCTTGATCAAAGTGAGATTATGAGAAAGGTATCTGTGTTCACAATGATAATAATAAAAAGAATATTGGATAGTAAAATATCAAAAAAAAAATCTTGTCGTGTATGGGAAAATCAGTTACTGGTTCTTGTTAAAGATAGATTCACATCAAGATCAATATTTTTGTTTCAACTTGGGATGGGGTGGCTTGTAATTCTTGTTACTATTATCTCAGATAGATTCCAATAGGGATTATTCATGTAACAGGAATAACCAACTTGTTCCCACATTCATCACATGCTATAGACATAAATTCTAAATTCTAAAGTTCATTGGGGTTCCTTACAACCGATAATTATAAACTCACACTAGTGGAGAGGATAATAGGTCATACTTATCACACCCTATGAGGATTGATTATTGCATACTCTTGGAATCCTATATAAATTTAAGCCATGTTTAGGAACCTTTCCTAGATCCTAATATGGGACTGGTTAACCTAACATTTAAAAATTGATTATTGATTCATGATTATGTGTGTATCTATATATCTCAGAGGTATCCCATCGATGTGACCATATATATTTATCACCGACTATCCATTTTGTCACCCATTAATACTTAGTGATATTTTTTTGGCAATCAAGATGTTTTAAATACTATAATTAGGATCTCTAGAGTTTATTTACATCTTGGAAGGTGGTAGGTATTTATGATGTTGGGATTAATCCCACAAAGAGGCTTCTTATGTATCCTTATGAAAGGAATTAGATCCTATGTAGTTTAGTGCAACTTTACAGTACAAGTCATACCTTTTAGGGTTGTGAGACAAGAACTGATATGTGTAGTTTAATGTCATGCATAAAGGGTGATTAGGAAAAGGATTCTTAGTTGTGATTGGTAATAGAATTATGAATTATAATCCCATTCATGTTGACCTCACATGAACTATAGTCTAATGAGGATGGTTTGATCTAACAAGAAATATGGACCCATGATGATGGCCCCCATCGAGGGTATATCCCAATGAGGATGGTGTGATTGGTCCTAGAAGAAATATATCCCTCTATATGTGGGGAATTGTTCTATCATAAATACATCCTGATAGAAAATGGTTGGTAGGGAATGTGTCCCCAATGGATGAGACATCTAGAATCACTACGGTAGGTGATAGGATGATTTAGATAATCTCAAGGGGAGTATGACCTAATGATAATATAAATGGAACACTAATGACATTAGTTTTGAACCTTAGGAAGGCTTATTACATGTCTTATTGGGACATGAATCAAAGCCTATGTAATTTAAATTACCATTTTCAGGTCATGTGATAGGATGATAACATGCGGTTTAACATCATTTAGTATGGAAATTTTCATACAGTTTAACATCATGTGACTAGAATGTATGTGCGACAATTTTAATATTTGATGTGAGATCTTGATCCTTGAAGTGAAAACCTACATATCCTATGAGTACATGAATCATAATCCATGTAGTTTCTATGTGAAGGGTATCTATATAGTAAAAAGGTGAAACAATAGAGGTTTTTTTGGGATTAACCATATGAGACAACCCATAGCTATAGCATATCCCTTTGATGGAAAATAAATGTAGTCGGGACATACACCGAAGGAGGCCCATAACCAAGACCATTGCACTGTGTCAATGGCATCATCATTGAATATATCAAATCAAATGTGATTCATGATAAGTATGAGAAACTAGATATTCATAAGAGTAGACACATTAAATATGATTGAACAATTGAATTTTTACAGGGTATGCAAACTAAGGTTTCCCTAAGAGAAATATGGATCTATGTCCCAAAGAGAATATGTCTCATTGTGAGAAAGTATGAGGTTTCAAAATGAGTATTGTTATGTGAAAACTATATGGGCATATTATGGTGTTCATGGGGATTATGTCCATGCAAAAATATTGATGAAAATATATTGTATGTGGAGCTCGAGCTTTGAAAAGTCATCCTACGTATCGTGTTTATAATAGGAATAAGATTCCTTATAGTTCATATATTTGTCATTTGTAGGTGGGTAAGAAAATATGATTGAACTCCTAAGGATTATTTCATCATGTGTTAAGAAATATTGTAATATTATGGATATACACCATGTTGTATGAAAAGATATGATTAGGGTAAAATAAGGAATAAGAGGTTCAATTAGTACTCTTGGGAGTTAGGTAATCGCATGAAAGTCATATGGTCATGAAATTATGTAAAGTATATGGGGGTTCATATTATTTCATAAAGTAAGGGGTCCATGTGATTACATAAAGGTAAGAGAGTCACTCGATCATATAAATGGTAATAGGCTAGGTGATTGCGCAATGTGATCACATGATTAAGATATCATCATATGATTATGTGAATGCTAGGTCACTATGGAATCATGTAACCAATGAGTTATCTTGTGATATTCTCCTTCATAAGATGTCATGTGGCCATGACTTGCATGTGTAGTTTGTGAACATAACATATGGACACCAATTTTTTTAATTCCCATACCATAATGTTACTCAGTGGGTTTTCAAATGGGATACTTTGAGATTACATGACTCTACATTTATCCCATGTGTGCCTCTATAATTTGATTGTATCCTACCATGTTAATTCATTCAATTTATCTATTTTCAAGGTTTTTTATAGGTTTATCCTCTTATATCTACAATTATTTACAATATAGGTGTGAAACTAACACGGTTCTATGGTGTTGGTGTGTAAATCGAAATAAAATCATGCTCTTCACATGACTAGGTCATATGTCATCGATGATGTCCTTCTTCTTGTCACATGGAAAAGAGTGAATGTAAGATCATTCCATCATGGAAAGCCTTAGACATGTGATACATTCAATTTTAGGAACCTACTCATGACCAGGATGAATTTCATTATGATAATCCTAGTGTCACATGAAGAAAATAAAACACAGGATCTTCCATTAGGGAAAACTACTCCCTAGAGTAGAACACATTAATATTTTAGGATGACACAATCATGTATCGCATTGAGGGTTATGTGATCTCATAACCTGATCAAATTACCCTCAAATGGTCTTATGATTAATAAATAAAGTATACTTTCTTTTTCTAAATGCCTTTTAATCAAAATAGTAATTTTATTTTATGTATTTGTTCCACATAATTTATCCAATTTCTTTTCTGGTGAAATTCAACAATTTATTTGTTCATCGAGGTAAGAAAATTCCCTAGAAAACCTGTGGCTACTTCTAGGGATAAAAAATCTAGAGAATAATTAATTTCTCACTATAATATTATAGTCACATCCTCATAATTAATTCCCTTGTTTTTATTGTTATTCCAACAATAGAATCAACTCGGATCTAATGTTTATTTGGTTCAATTATCCTCTAGACTTCATTATATTTTTCTCTGACAAATTAATTCTTTTATCTCAAGTCCTAGATACATTTTCTAAGTTCTAGAATTTTTTCCAATAGATTATAGGGAATTGTGAGTCTATTTTTGGAGGGGAGAAATATGATTGATTACCCCTGATGTATACTTTGGATGATTTACTAAAATTTAGTAAAACATGGAAAATTAACATGGATCCATGATAAAATCAACTTGTTTGATTATTAATAAAGTCATCTCAAAGATTTTATTTTCAATAAATTTTTACTATCTTATTGTGACCTAACCTTACCTGATGTCTAAGAATACATGAATTCTTCTAACTCATCTTATCTAAATCCATATTTTTTGATATTTTATGATATCAATTTTTATGGTTAAGTGACAACACTCACAAAATCAACCAATTAAAAACCTCGATGAAAAGAAAACACCTAAAAATAGTCATAAAAATGAATCACAATTCAAAATAAAATAAAAAACAAGTAAACCATCCCTACATCAATCCATCAAAAACAAATTCAAATTAAAAAAACAACTCATCTTATCATTTATATAATTTTGACAACCTCAACAAACCCTTGTGTTTTTAATAATTTGAATTTTTTATTCAAAAACATAATTATATTCACAATTTTAATTTTTTTTCTTCAAAATTTTGACCCCTACCTTTCCTTACTATAAGGAAAGACATTTTTATGCAATAAAAATCATTTGAACAAAATGTGATAAATAAATGTGTAGTAATTTACTAGAATTTTCCATGAATACTTTGTAATTTCTCTTACAAAATTATGAAATATCTATTCTCCAGTGAATTCATGATGTCCAATATAACTCCTTTAATTATTACTAATTTACATATTTATTTATTTTCTATGATGGAATAGTTACATTGAGTCCTCAAAAATCAATCCTTGAAATGAATTTGCATATTCTGAATTATAATCTAATATCCCAACATGTCATTGTTGGTGTGTTTTATGAATTATATTTCATTTAAAAGATTCAATTAGTGTGTCTTTCTTGATTTATCATTAACATATTTATTAATTCAATTATATTTATAAGATATAGAATAATAATTCCTTCATTGTTTCCCCATTAAGAGACTAATTTTTTAAAGTTACATTTCAAAACATAATTTTCTACTAGATATCACCCATTTTACTAATATAATTATCTAGACAAAAGGGATGGAAGAACAATTGAGTGAGTATTTAGTATAGAACCAATGATTTATAGGGTAATTTGATGGAATTATTTTTAACACTCTGACTTTATGTAGTTTTTCATATATTTTATTCAACTATGATATCTAGAGAACCTACTAAGCATTTATTTTTTATCATTATTTTTTGTGCATTATCAATATAATCTTTTTATTTTTTAAGACATTTTATAAGAATTTACATAAAAAAGAAATTTTCTCACAACATTCATTGATTTCACTTTATGATTTCTTATTTTTAATTTTTAGTTCTTGAATTTACCTTTCAAATTATCTTTATTTATTTTATATATTACTTGGTATTATGTTTATTTTAGTATATGCACACTTCCACTGGCAACCATACTCTCTTTATTTATACAATGTTCTATCATCTTCATGTTGTGTATGTTTAGAAAATTAATTTTCATTATTATTTTCCCTTTATATTATTATTCATATTTGTAACTCATCTTAGGAAAATTATTAGATGTTGAAATCCTTTGGATATAACTTGGTGGGTTTCCTAAAAAAATTTTACCACCACTAAGAAATTCATAAATTAAAATGCAGTCAATGATAACATAATGTTGAAATAATGTATTTTTCCTCACTGGGTGAAATTTTATTAGAATGTGTCCTTGTACCCTAGGAATATTTAATATCAGTAAATTTTACCTTTCTAATGCATATGTATGCCTTAATTCACTAAAACCCACCAGAAAGAAGGAGGTCCTTTTGAATGTTCTGCATGTTCCCTATGATGTTCATCATTATCTTTAGGATTTTTTAGGGGATTACTCAACAAAAAATATTTATGTGGAGATAAGGGGTGGAGAAATTACTTTTATAATCCTTTCATAGGATAAATACTTCAATGATGATCTGGATAGTGCTCTATCTTGCTCCACTATATCATGTCTACCAAGCATTCTAGTGATTCAGCTAGCACCCATATTTTCTACAAGGGTGTACGGTTTCCCTACAGTGTACCTATTAGTTGAGGAACTCAATGATGAATCAAACTACCATGTTCTATCATTGGTAGCACATTATGTCCACAAGAAACCTTCTATTGGTTTCTTTAGGGTGTTTGTGAATTCATGGTGTCTCTATCATACTATGGAAGTTTTGGTGCTATCAAGTTTTATGTTTTGTATTAATTTGTTCAACAGGGATTCCTTCATGAAGGTTGGTTCAAGGGGGGAGTGCCATAGTGGTGTGTGGAATTTTACGCTATCTCAATGGTCATGGGATGATCACTTTGATAAAGAATCAAACATGGGGAGGTTTGGACTACATTTCTCAGCCTTCCCTTACCATTGCATAACCTTGCTATTTGGAAATTAGGTGATAATGTGGTGGGTAGTTTTCTTTGTGTGGATAAGAACACTTGCTACCTTTAGGCAGCATAAAATCTTCATATCTATATTGAAATGAATCTAGTGGAATGGTTCCCACCACACTTTATGATCAAGGCTGGAGATGACTTCTCTTGGTGAAAAAACTTAGCCTATTTGACTCCTCCCAGGTTCTACGTGGTGTGTGGTTTTCAAGGCCACTCAGTGAAAGTCTATAGGAAAAAAGAAATATGGTTCCAAGGTGATCATTTTGATGCATGGCTCTACACTGGGCGGACCTTCCATTGAAATCCCTCGGGATATAGATGATGGGTCTAAGGCATCAAATAATATGGGTAAGGACCTGGTGGCCACCACCCCTTCTCTGGCCTACGGTGGTGAAGTTCTAGTGGGTGTTACAAATACTAATGTTGTATATCACAGATCTAAATCGTCTCTGGTTAACCCTTTAACTGGATATTTCAGTACAACCATGGGATGAGGACACATGTGCTATTATAATTTTATTTTTCAGATCATTTCTTCAAGGCATTCCTATCATTTGAATTTGTAGACGATTTTTTCCTTTGAGATGGATCGACTACAACTATGGAAAAAATGGAGAAAACCACAAATCCAGCACCACAGAGATAATGAAGAATATAGATACTCCAGCAACAACTTCAAGGAATGTGATTACTATAGTGGAGACATCGACCCCACTAAATCTTGTATCATGTTCTCCCCAAGTATCCTCCATTACAAAAGCACAATTTATCTTCTCCAAGAACTGTATGAATCCGGTGGTGTTTCATCTTAGTCCTCGATAGTATTTTTAGTAAAAAACAGGCACCAATGGATGATGAAGGTGGCATAGCTTAGTTATTTTTTATAAAATATGTATTTGAAAATATCTATTTCATTTCAACAAAAATAATTGTTTTGTTATTAAAATTACTTTTTTAATACTTATGTCTTATGAGTAGTTTTATTTATATCATTTTTTGAATTAAAAAGATTCCAATTTTTCCATTTTTAATTCACTGTAAACCTTACGAACAGAGGAAAAAGAATCTATTTTTCAACTTTATTCATGGAAGTTCCATTGGGAGTTATACTAAATCTTCCACTAAAATTTCCCCATTTTTTAATTTTTGCAGGTTTTACGGTGTTGTTCTATTGTTCCCCATTAGAGGTTCTACTCGAAATTCCACTGAAGTTTTCACTGAAACTTCCTCTAGAAATTCCACTGGAGGTTCTACTAGAACTTCCACTAGAACTTCCACTAGAGGTTCCAGTGGAACTTCCACCAGAGGTTCCAATGGAACATCCGCCAGATGTTCCACTGGAACGTCCACCAGAGGTTTTATTGGAACCTCCATAAAAACCTCTACTACACTTCCACTAGAGGTTTTTGGAAGGTCCATTGGAACTAAAATTGGAAATTCCAGTCATATTCAACTATCTAAACCTAGAAACCCACAAAAAAGATTTTTTGTGAAATATTATAGGATTCATAAGTGAATTTTGTGGTATTTTATACCACTGAAACTTACACTAAAATATATTATACCAAATTGCAGTGCAAAGCTACCTTAAGTAAAAAATCATGGTGTTTTTTCCAAGGAGAACTTCCAGTGGATGTTCCAGGGAAAATTCCAGTCATATTCAACCTTAAAAGTGCAATTTGTGGAATCCCCAAAAAAAATATTTTTAGTTAAATATTATATGATTCATAAGTGAATTTTGTGATGTTTTATACCACTGGAAGTTACACTGGAGTTTCCACTGGAACTTCCACCTGAATCTATTCTATAAAATTGTAGTGCAAATATACTTTAAGTAAAAAATCTTGGTGTTTTTTATAGGGGAAGCTTACAGTAGAAGTTCTAGTGGAACTTCAAATCATATTCAACCTTCCAAAATTATTGTGTAATTTGTGGAATCCCCCCAAAACATATTTGTAGTCAAATATTATATGATTCATAAGTGAATTTTGTGCCATTTTTTACCTCTATAACTTCCACTAGAGGTTCCGTTGGAACTTCCATTGGTATCTATTCTACCAAATTGTAATAAAAATATGCCTTAAGAAAAAATCATGGTGTTATTTACAAGGGGAAATTCTAGTGGAGCCTCCACTATAAGTTCCACGGGAACTTATAGTCATATTCAACCATCCAAATCTATAGTTTAATTTATGGAATCCCCCAAAAAAATATTTACAGTTAAATATGATAGGATTCATAAGTGAATCTTGTGTCGTTTTATTCCAATGGAACTTCCACTAGTGGTTCCGCTGGAGGGAACTTCTAATGGAACATGTTCTACCTTATTGGAACTTCTAGTGTAACTTTCACTGGAACTCCCACTAGAGGTACCACTGGAACCATCCAATGGAACTCCAATATGAGGTTCCATTGGAACTTCCACTGGAACTACCACTAGAACTTCCACTAGCACTCCCACTAGAACTACCACAGGAGTTTCCACTGGAACTTATATTGGAACTCTTACTATAACTTCTAGTGGAACTCCCACTAAAGGTCCCACTGAAATATCCAGTCTTTTTCAGTTGGGTGTGTTGTTCTTTTCCACAGGACTTTCAGTGGATCTTCAACCATAAGTTGGACTTATTCCAACTTCTATACTGTAATTTTTTGATGCCTCATATAATTTCTTAATTTCCATATTGTAATAATTTTTTATAGGAATTATCATGGAATTATTCAATTCTTTCTAGTCCTATTGATGAAATATATTAAATAATTTCACAACCACAATGAAAATATTACGAGGGAGATTATCACATAATTGGTATGGAATAATATTTATTTTCACTTCTATGTATAATGTAGTCTTCATAGGCTTGTTATTTTTGTAGTATTGGTGTTGTGAAGAAATAAGACTAGTTAAAGGAAATGAACAAGCTATCAATACACCATTTACAAAGTGGAGCCTGTCATATTTTGAGGTTATTGTAAAAAAATAAAGATTTATCAAGTTGCAGCTTGTTAGATAAGTGTGCCCAATTACAGTATAAATTTAATGGTTTTTAAACCATAGTTACTTCACAAAGAAAAATATCACAGATACAGAAAATAAGAATAAATTGATGAGGATCCAACAACAAGTAAGGAAGCTAATGTTGGCCAGTAGGAAAAGATGGAACTAGAGGATGATAAAATTAGAGTTCTTGAAAATTAAAATTTATCCTTGAAAATAAAACTATATAATATGGAAGAAATGTTTAGGAACCTTGTGAAAAAAAAGTGAAGTTGTTGGTAAGTGAGAATTCCAGCAAAGAAGGAAGAAGAAGATAAGGTATCATTTCTTGCATCAAAATGATCCATTCTGTAAAGGAGGAAGACCGAACAATAGATATAAATGAAGTTGGGATACTGGAGGAACCTAATGAAAAATTCACACCTCTCCTTGAAATAACCAAAGAAAAAAAACCATAAATAACCCCTTATAGAATGAAGAAAAACTGAAAACATGGTACAAAGGAAGATGAGATTTATCTTGAGGATATAGATTAACCAGAGACGATGCCGGTCCATTCGGAGGCTATAGATCAAGTCAAAGAAGCTTTTAAAAAAACCACACCTCTACCTGAAAGCAGCCAAACAAAAAAGGAAAAAATAGAAACTTGCTAAACCTGATCAATGATTTGAAATGTAAAGTCAAGATTAAGAAAAAATAAGAAATTGGATTCAACATATTAGTATAAACCCTGAAACACAAGAAGAGAAATAAAAGAACCTCAAACAAAAATATTAGAAGATCCACCTCAACTAGAAAAACCCTTTGATGTAGGTAATGTTTCAAAGGAAACACAAAAAAACTATTACCGAGTTGAAAGTTATACCTAAATGGGTCATACAGAGTTGACAACTACAAAAAAAAAGACTACAAGTAGCTGAAGAAGATTATATAGATGGATCCATCCTAGTATGTTGTTAGGACCAATGGGAATGATCACCCTTTATTTTGAAGATTTCTATTAAATTCCCCTGAACTATACATGTTTTATTATAAATTACATTTATTATTATGTATAGAATATTTCTATGAAGTAGAGAACAATTTGTATTCAGGTACATTGGATGATATTTTATCTCTTTTCAGCAAAACCATGACAAGTAGCACGGTTAATATTTACGTAACAAAGATTACTATAAACTAATATTTGATTATTGTGACATCCTCTATTAAATATTATTGATATTAGGTTAGAGATTCTGATACTCATATTATAAAAAATAAATGTGAAATGGGAAAAACATATGGAATTTTCCCAAATAAATCAACTATGATTACAAGTGCTTCCACAGTGAGTGTAATATTCTCTATATTCTTGAAGTTTTAAATATATTAATTAATATTTTGTGTAACTGTATTCATTTTTATAGGGAATGATATATGGGAAAAACAAAATTTTGATAGAGTTTTTGTTAGAGAAACCAATAAAGTAAGCAATGAAGTTGAATTGAAAAGTGTTCATCATCATCAACACATCAAACCTACATTGGACATTTCTCATGTTTGATATTGAGAAAAAATATTTCAGCTACTATAACCTCATGCCTATTTGGATGGGTGATGCTATAAATGATTGTTATAAAAAGGATTCTTTACAAATGGTAAATGTTATCCTCTTCAACCTCAAATCCATTTTCATACAAAAAAACTAACTAAATAAAATTTATACAACTTGAATAAAACATTTATTGAAGAAATTATCAAAAAATTCAGCCCCAAATACTTAGAGAAGACTGGTCCCATGATTTCATTCATAGTGGAAGACACTCCTCGACAAGGGATGCATCATTGGACTATGAAATAATTGTGTGTTATCTAATAGAGAAGTTGACAACTTATCAAGCATTTAACAAGAAGCTAGAACAAGATGAATTTGATGTCTTATGCCTATATATGGAACATTTTTTCCTTACAAACGTTGTATATAGATGGGTTGAAACTCCATATAGAAGCAAGAGTTTCCATTTAGAAAAAATTCCACCGGAATCAACATAACCACTTAAACAGCCCAGTTAAATGGTTGTGTCATTAAAGTATAATTGAAATGGTTTGGAGGGTTTTAAAAATTTATATATCCCACTTTTATATATGTTACTAGAAAATGCATTTGATTGTTTTCAAGTTTTTAAATAGTCATAAAAACCAATTTTATGGTTGTTTGTTAGTTTGGGTGTTCATGGAAATGAATTTGGAAATATGTCATGTTATGATATAAGTTTTTTATAGAATATTTTTATCAATATTCTCTTATATAATGGTGGTTTATTTCTATTGGTATCAATATTTCATTATTAGTCATTACCTTTTCATAATTGTTTAGGTTACTGGTTAATGGGATTTTCATCACTATAATACCATTGGATACTATATTTCTATTTTACTGCTTCAATGTCATTATATTGATTATTTACAAATTGAAATATTGATATTTTAATAGTAATATTGATGTTATATTTTATTTATATTATTATTATATTTATTTTATATAATGTTGAAGGGAATATTATGTGTAATGGGTTAAATTTGGTTTTGGAAGTTTCAAATGGAAATTATAGTGAGAGTATTATGTGCTTATGAGGGGAATTATTTCCTTATGAGGGGAATTATTTGGTTTTTCTGTTATATTTTGTGATGATAATTGTAATGGATATTTGGTTTTGGTAATTGTAATGGATTATATTTGGTTTTGGTAATTGCAATGGTTCATATTTGGTTTTCAAAATTGAAATGGGTTAAATTTGGTTCTGGTAACTGTAATTGGTAATTCTAATGTGGTATTATTTAGTTTTGGAAATTGCAGTGGGAGTATTATGTGATTATGAGGGGAATTATTTTCTTCTAAGTGGAATTATTTGGTTTTTCTGTTATATATGTTGTTGATAATTACAATGGATATTTGGTATTGGTAATTGGAATGAGTTATATTTGGTTTTGGTAATTACAATGGTTCATATTTTGTTTCCAAAATTGCAATGGGATATATTTGGTTTTGGTCACCATAATTAGTAATTAGAATGTGGTATTATTTGGTTTTGGAAATTACAGTGGGGGTATTATGTGCTTATGAGGAGAGTTATTTTCTTCTGAGGGGAATTATTTGGTTTTACTGTTATATTTGGTGTTGATAATTTCAATGGATATTTGGTATTGGTAATTACAATGGGTTATATTTGGTTTTGGTAATTGTAATGGTTCAAATTTGGTTTTTGAAATTGAAATGGGTAATATTTGGTTTTGGTAACTTCACAGTAATTGCCATGTAGTCTTATTTGTTTTGGAAATTACAATGGGAGTATTATGTGCTTGTGAGGGGAATATTTTTCTTTTGAGGGAAATTATTTGGTTTTACTGTTATATTTAGTGTTTATAATTGCAATGGATATTTGGTGTTGGTAATTTAAATGTGTTATATTTGGTTTTGGTAATTGAAATGGTTCATATTTGGTTTTTGAAATTTCAATAGGTTATATTTGGTTTTGGTATCTGCAGTTGGTAATTACAATGTGGTTTTATTTGGTTTTAGAAATTATAATGGGAGTATTATGTGCTTATGAGGGGAATTATTTGATTATAAGGGGAATTATTTGGTTTTTATATTATATTTGGTGTTGATAATTGCAATGGATATTTGGTGTCGGTAATTTCAATGAGTTATATTTATTTTTGGTAATTGCAATGGTTCGTATTTGGTTTTCAAAATTGAAATTGGTTGTATTTCGTTTTGGTGACTGTAATTGGTAATTGAAATGTGGCCTTATTTGGTTTTGGAAATTGCAGTGGGAGTATTATGTGCTTATGAGGGGAATTATTTTCTTCTGAGGGGAATTATTTGGTTTTTACATTATATTTGATGTTTATAATTGTAATGGATATTTGGATGAATTATTATGTTCACATTTTCAGAACAATAAATATTCTCTTCACTGCTGTCACTTTCACAGTTGCATACAACACATTTATAATTTCTTAAATTGGTATCCCAATCCCAATCCATTACAACCAAAAGTGGACTATGATATATTGTAGCCTATAAATGTTTAAATTCAATCATTACAATTTAAAAAACAACTACCATCCAATGTTCTCTACACTTATCGGCCTATTCCAATACTATGTCAGTCTACCTCCAAAGATGAAGTTCCAAATTGGTTGATAAGTCTTCCTACAATAGAAAAATAGTCCAATTACAATAGTTATAGAAAATAATGTTGATAAAAAAATTACATTTAAAACTATTTTTCTAGTCGAAACACCAAAATCTGACCGTGCTTTATCTGCATTTCCCTATGTCCAAATAAAATTATTTTAGATACCACATTAACAATAGAAAACTTCTCTTATAAATGAAATGAATCATAAAATGAAATCATACGTCCATCATAGTAGTATAATTTTTTATTCAACTGTGTCCCCTTTCGGTAACCACAGTCGAAAAATATTTTCATTCTATCTTCCCCTTTCTTGTTTGGTTTCTTTTTAAAATAATTCTTTCTTAAAATTGTGTCTAAACTATCATGACCATTTATATTGATGGAAACTCCAAAGGCAATCTAGGACCTGTAAGATGTGGTGTTGTCTTCAAGAATCAACTCAGACAGATCCATGGATGTTTCATTGGTAGATGTGGAATTGCCACCTCCCTTGAAGCTGAGATGCTGAGTTTGATACAAGCTATTGAATTTTCCAATATATTTGGTTAGAACAACCTCTGGATTGAAAGTGACTCGATGACCATCATAAAATCGATTTGGAATGGCATAACACATCTTGCTTGTCAAATTATTACCCACTGGATGGAATGAAACCATTCACTTATCGATCTTAACTACATCATCACACATGTTTATCGAGAGGCAAACACGGTTGCAGATGGATTGGCCAACATGGTAGTAAATCAAGACATCACATAGTTCAAAGACCTTCCCGCTGATCTTATTTCCTTACATGAAAAATATTGTAATATGATCTCGTATTTTAGAATCCTGTAATATTTATTTTAATAATAATTGTGCCTTGGTCGTTTTGGGGCAATGCATCACCTTTAAAAAAAGTGAAAAAAATGTCATAACCCACATCTGTCTCACAAGCTACAGCAATTAACTTCATTCTCATTCATGCAAAATATTTATAAAATTTTTCTATAACTTATTTTCTATCAGAAAGCACTTCGACAGAAGATCCTTCGAACATTACAATATTTATAGGCAATCGGGCCCATCTCCCCAAAATAAATTTTTCAAGTATTTCTATCACATCAAGATGATCATAAGTTTTTAAATCATGAAAAAAAATATACCCAAAAAACTCAAACTTTCAACAATAACATTCAACAACTTCTTTGGAAGATTCATAAGATACACAAAATTGATCTTCATAGCCAACCATTCTAATAACATAAATGAATTGAACTCCAATTTCAATACATTATATCAGAAAACAAGTAGAAATAATTTGATATTAATGTTGAAATAAATCAAATAACTTGGGTGTATATCTAGTAAAATCTATAACATCAATGTATGATAAGGGTAAATATTATGAGGCAACTTCTCTATCATCTCAAAATCTACCTTTGTTTTGTGATATTGATTTTTTTCCAATAATCGTTCAAACTTCTTAAATAATTCAATAACACTTAACTTGGGATGAAAATAATATTTAAACAATAAATTAAAAATTACACTTAATTTAGTGATTCGAATACCTAATGTTAAAGCATATTTAAAAAAGCAATGTGCCTACTTTTCTCGCAATATGAATACATCATCTAACTACTGCGATTTACCATCCCCATATTCTTCTATAAGGAAAGACCACTCCTAATCAAACTGATTTGCATCATGGTATTGAAACATACACTTCTTAAATATAGTTAAAAAACTTGAAGCATATTTCATCCAATTACTTAAATTTTTAATTCCATTTTGCATCATATTCCATGAACAAAGGAAATGTTGAGTTCACACAAAAACTTCAGAAATGGATTTTCCCATTACAACATCCTGATCAGTAAAAATATTTTGAGGTCACTTCATGTGATGTACCTATAATTATTTTTGAAACAACCAATAAAATGAAGTTTCAGTTTCATCATATAACAATGCTTCCCTAAAAATGACAATTTCCTGATGACGATTGAACCCCATAAATACACCTAACTGCCTGAACTGTTTATTGAAAGTGGTGTAAAAAACAACAACATATACAAACTATTAATAATTTGTCTTCATTTTTGGATCAACCCGGAAAATATTACTAATTTTCCCATTCATTTCAAACTGCATAGTATAGAAAAATGATGGATTGTATTGACTTTGTTTTTTTAGGTAATCAAACATGCCACATGCATCAACATGAAGAAATTACCTTTCCTGTTTAGACCTTAAAAAATCAACTGATCAACATGCATGTACCCAATAATATATCAACCCCCTGCAATAACTATCAACAAGGAGAATGAATCATTTGATTTAATACCTGTTGAAGTATTCACATATAACTTAGTTGCATGTGCTTCTATAATTTTTCTTTGCGACCTCATCATATGAATTGATTTAGGGCTGTCCAAGGGATGATTATGCTCTTCAAAAAATAAATTACATGCATATTTCCTAGAAGACAATAAACTAGCCCCTATTCTAGCAAGGCAGCCTGTACATTTCTCAGCCTGAGGAAATTTCACCATGCTATAATGTTTTCCAACCTTCCTATTTCCGTCTTTTCTATATGCAAAAAAGGCTTGATGTGACAATTGATTTATCGTTTCTCCTTTTATTAGAGTATTGTTGATGCACACTAAACATATTTAATCTCCCAAATGTGACATAAAAACATTGTGCTTCATCAAGTGACTTGAACATCATCCCTACAACTTGTTTAATAGAAGCTTCTACAACATCAACATCAACATCAACAACATTACACGAACTTACAATAAAAAAACTTAAGTTCAAGAAAAGTACTTAAATTTTATAACATGATTTAATCAGTTTGAAAATGTATTAACTATATAAATATAAATGTAACTAAGTAATATGTAACTATGAAAATATTTTCTTACATGTATATATATATATATAATAAAATTATATTTTTGAAATTATAAATAAAACAATTAATAAGATATATTTAATATATTTTCTAGTGGAAGTTCCACACTACAACATAAATGTATATTTCTAAAACTAATGAATATAATATTGTTAAATAAAATTAAAATAAATATTAATTTCAATTGTAACATAATTATTATAAAATTTATTTAATTTATAATTTGAAATTGTATAAATAGTTTTAAATTAAATTTATTTTCCACCACCCAATGGAAGATCTAGTGGAAGTTCCACACAACAAAGATGTATATTTCTAAAAATAAGGAATATATTATTTTTAAATACAATTAACATAAATATGAATTGAAATTGTTACATAATTATTATAAAAATGATTTATTTTAACATTTGAAATTGTATAAATAATTTTAAATTGAATTTATTTTCCACTACCGAGTGGAAGTTCCAGTGGAAGTTCCACACTACAACATAAATGTATATTTCTAAAAAAAAGGAATATATTATTTTTAAATATAACTAAAATAAATATAAATTGAAATTTTTAAATAATTATTATAAAAATGATTCAATTTAGCATTTGAAATTGTATAACCAATTGTAAAGTGTATATATTTTCCACTACCCAGTGGAAGTTTTGACCTTAGAAGTTCCAATTCCACTAGAACTCCCACTGGAACCTCGAGTGAAACATCCAGTGGAGGTTCCAGTGGTCCTTCCACTAAAAAAACTCGTGGAAGTTTGTAATGCAATGAAACTATATATTTATTTTAGTAAAACAACCACTACAAACTTCAGCAAATGATTTTGGACAGATTTACCAAAAAAATAACATTAAATAAACTTCAAATATAATCTCCAATATATTCACATTGTCGCGACCCATCCTCGGGGCCCGTGCCGTGACTACCCCAAGCCCGCCTTCCATAGGCCAGGGGCTGGCGACTAGCACCAAGGCGTAAATCCCAGTAAAAAGGGAAGGCATTGCCTTTGTAAAGTAAACAAGCACTACATAGTAAGAAAGAGGAAAACTAAACACTAAGCAAAAGCTGGTACAACAGTAAGTGTAGAAAAGTAAAAGGGGGCAGGAAATACAAGCCCAACTGTAAAGTACAACTGAAAGGGAAAAAACAGCAACTGAAAAGTAAAGCTGCAACGTCGAGCCATCCACTGGAAGTCCCACCTGAAGGGTGGGTACAGATAGCCTCCACTGCTCCTCGGGTCCACCTGACCGCTCCGAGTATGTCTCACCCAGTGGTCCACCTCTAGGTATCGTCCTGCTCCGCAAGCCCCCACCACGATCAGTGATGTCCGTCGTCTACAACCAACACAACGTAGTGCGGGCATAGCCCGTGCAGGGGTGAGTATAAGCTACTCAGTAGGGACCCCGAGACCCTCGAAGGTCTCCCAGAATCCAAAAAGGATAATCCACAAAGGAAAGATACAGCCACGAAGTAACATCTGACACGGCTTAGGTATATGCCCATATATATACCTAAGTCATCAATTCTCGCTCAGCTCCAGCATCCAAGCTCAAGTACAACCCAGTCCACACAGGAAAGCAAAACGTAAAATCCACACAGGATAGCTCAACACAATACACAAAGGAAAGTAAAACGTAAATCCACACAGGATAGCACAACACAATCCACAAAGGAAAGTAAAACAGAGTTTCAGCTCACACAGGTATACTTCTTCGAATGACGATAGAGATGATCACTGATCCATCTAAGTCATCGGACCCACAAAGGATCGATAGGTACTAACCCCCACAAAGACCCACACAGGATCGAGCCCACACAGGACCTGTAGGCGCTGGCTCACACAGAACCGCTGAGTACTGACCCACACAGGATCGAACCCACATAGGATCAGTAGCACTGATCCACACAGGATCGATGGTTGTTGTAGTCGTCGTCGTCGAATCCACTGAGGATCTCTGCACAGTCGTCGTCGTCACAGCAGCAGTCGCAGCCAGCTCTAGGGTTCTCGCACACAGCAAGCTCGTTCGGGAGGGTCCGCTCCACAAGCCGAGAGGCTGATACATAAACTGACACATAGTCCATATTTGATGTATCCAAAAGTTCTATATCGCCAACAGGAACTCAACGTCGCAGACGGCGCGTCAATCGGACGCCCGGTCTGAGAGTTATTGGCTTTTTCGTCCTAGGGCCCCGGTTGGATTTTAAGGAAAAACCAACAAGACCGTACTCCACCTACGTCCAAACCTCGGTCAGAGTATGCCAAAAGATTCGTCTCACTTATATGAATTCAACAAAGTCGACGGCACGTCAATCGGACGTCCGAAGCTAAAGATATGAGCGTTTCTGCTCCGAGGGCCCGGTTGGTTTCGTGTACGAACCAAACTGGAAGAACCCAAAGTATCCCAAAACCTTGAGTGCAATATACCAAAACTACCATCTCGATCCAAGGATCTCATCGCCGCTGATGGCGCGTCGTTCGTAGGCCCGTAGCTCAAGCTATGAGCAAAAGACCGAAAACGTCCTGAGACGGGGGGTCTGGGCCCGGACCGACCTGGCCCAACCCCCCCCCCCCCGGGTCGGCCCGAACCGGGTCGACACGGCCCGGGTCCGGGTCCGACCCGGTTTGGCGCGGCCCGGCCCGGCCAGGGCGCGACCCGGCCGGTCGGGTTGGCCCAGCTCGGCTCGGCCGAGCGGCCGAGCGAGGGAGCCACGGGGCGATGCCCCCGAAGGATGAAGGTGTCGCGGCCCCGTGTGGGACCGCGCTGGATCAGAGGACGTGGCAAATCCGCGTCCCATGTGTGTCGGACCCGCGCGGTCGCGGGTCCGCTGACCGCCGCCGCCGCGGCTTCAGCCACGGCGGGCCTGCCTGGCGGCGCGCTGGGGCGCCGCCGGCGACCCGCGCCACCGGTGGGTTCCGCGGGCCACCGAAGTTGCTCAGGTGGTCCGATTTTGTTTCCGTCTACGCCGTAGCTCCTCCCGAGTCCCGTACTTCACTGCAGAAACAACGAATCGCCTCTGTGGCATGTTTTGTCGTCACCCGCCAATCCGCACATCAACGAAGAACTGCGGAGGGTTGTCGGGCCGTGTTTGTTTGGCCCGCACCCTCCGCATTAGGTGATAACAATCGGGAATAAAATATTCAACACATGAATAACAATCAAGGAACAATTTTAATAGAATTAAAATTGAACTTGATCTGGGTTCTTTGTTTTAAAAGAAACAATCACGGGAATATAAATTATTTCACAAACAAACCCCTACCTCGTCAAGTCGTCGCACGCACGTTCTTCGCGGAATTGATCGCCGCGGAAGGAGGCAATCGTCATGTCACGGAAGGGCATCGCATCGTCGCGGAAGGGCTTCGCGTCGTCACGGAAGGGTGTCGCGTCATCGCGGAATACGGTGTCGCGTCGACGAACTCTGAGGTTCAAGAACATATAGATTTAATTATATTAATTAAATCCATGATGTTGTTATAACCCACAAGAGAAAAAGAAGAATCCCGAAATCTCCTACCTCAAGCAGTTGGTGATCGGAGATCGTTGCGGGGAAGAACGTCTCGGAAGGAGCGTTGTCAATCTCCGAGGGTGATGGCGTTCTTCGTGTTCTTCACATTCTTCGCGAAGGAGGATGAAGGCACAAGATTTCTGTCAAAAGCCTCTCAACGAGCAATCCTCAAGAAGTCGTGCGTTGGTATTATTTTATTATTACGCCAACAGATTGTAAACAGGTTAAGAAACGATTAAATTAATTCATAGAATTAATTCATGAAGTTAACCGCCCAATTAATTGGTGCGTTAAGAATTTAAGAAAACGCGTCAGTTGACTTTCATAATGACGGGTTTTCGCGGGGGCATTATTTAGCGGAAAAGAAACGGTGGGGCTTGTATGGGCCCCACCTCACAAATATCCTACCAAGAGGGTAGGATATTTTTGGATAGCACCCTATCCGCATCAACTCAGCTTAAGCAGCTTAAAGTGGATTTCAAGTGACTTTAAGTGAAATAAAATAAAGTTTGTCGTACCAATTATTGTATTTCTTAAATTTAAGCCCAAAAAAATAAAAAACCACACCCGAGCAAATGCAACTCCGGAAGAGGCGTTTCTAAGAAAAAACTGGCGCTGCGATTCCATCGGTGCCCTCAGAATTCGATTCCGAGCACCGGTTCAAAAGTTATAAAAACTCACTCATCCGTTCAGTGAACGTACCTGAGCCAAACTTCGGAAAATGATTCCGGGCACACCGGGCCTCAGAATCAGGTGCCGTCAGAAATTGTGTTCTTGTCGAAATCCAAATAAAATTAAGAAAAAAATTTCCTTAAATTTTTCGGATCTTTACATCACTCCCACCTCAGAGTTTTACGTCCCCGTAAAGATACATCATAAACTAGGGAAAAAAATGTGGGTACTGAGCACGCATCTGAGCCTCCCGCTCCCAAGTGCTCTCCTGGAGGTTCCCGTGCTGCCATCTGATGCGCACAAGAGGAATCGATCGTCTACGTAGGACCCGCTCCTGTCGATCCTCGATCTCCACCGGGACCTCCGCAAAAGTTGCCCCATCATCAATGTCTAGCTCCCCATGGTTAATGATGTGCGTCGGGTCGTGCACGTATCTCCCCAGCTGAGATACGTGGAAGATTTCATGCACCCGGTGCAACTGAGGTGGTAGAGCTAGGCGATAATCCACCTTGCCAATCCTGTTGAGGACCTGGAATGGTCCAATGAAGCATGGAGATAACTTGCCGCCTCGACCAAATCTCTGTAATCCACGTCGAGGTAAGACACGCAAAAAGGTGTGGTCTCCATCCTCAAACTCTAGTGGCCTCCGCCTCCTGTCATCATAAGACTTCTACCGGCTCTGAGATGTCCTCATCCACTCCTAGATGACCTAGACATTCTCTGTCGTGGCCCGGACCATTTCTGGTCCCACAAGTACTGACTCCCCAGGGTCTGTCCAGCACAAAGGAGATCTGCAAGGTCTGTCGTACAACGCCTCGTACGGTGCCATCCCGATGGTGGAGTGGTAGCTGTTGTTGTACGTGAACTCCACCAAGGGTAGGTGGTCCTCCCAGCTGCGACCAAAGTCGAGGACACATGCGTGGAGCATGTCCTCGAGAGTCTGAATGGTCCTCTCCGTCTGACCATCCGTCTGAGGGTGAAAGGCGGTGCTCAGACGTAGTCGCGTTCCGAACACCTCCTGCAACCCCTTCCAAAGCCGGGAAGTAAAGCGAGCATCTCGATCGGAGACGATAGATGATGGCACACCGTGAAGCCATACAATCTCCTGAACGTAGAGACGCCCCAAGCTCCCCACTGAGCCCTGCTCTTTGATGGGTAAGAAGTGAGCCGACTTGGTGAGTCAGTCGACAATCACCCAGATGGAGTCGTGACCTCTGGAAGTGCGTGGAAGTCCAGTCACGAAGTCCATAGATATGTCGTCCCACTTCCACTATGGGACCTCCAAGGGCTGTACCAAGCCTGCTGGTACCTGGTGCTCTACCTTCACCTGCTGGTAGGTGAGGCATCGAGAAACGAACTCTGCCACAGCCTTCTTCATGCCTGGACACCAGTGCTATCATCTGAGATCCGGGTACATCTTCACCACTCCAGGATGTACCGCCAAAGGAGAAGTGTGAAACTCTCTCAGCACCTCCTCTCGTAAAGTGACTGGTACCAAGGTACGTCCTATGAAAAGTATGTCATGCTCTGCTCCAAAGGAGAAGCCATTAGGTGCTTATCCTGAGGATAACTACGCACGCCGCGTCTCACAGTCGGCGTCCCCACGCTGTGCCTCTCTGACCCGCTGCAGTAGTGGAGGGGTGACTGTGAGAGACTGAAGGAAGGCCGTTCCATCTCTATCCACGAAGGATATCTGCAAAGCGGCTAGCTGCTCTGTCGCCTCCTCAAGTAGCTGAATGCCCGTCCTCCTGCTGAGAGCATCGGCTACCACGTTTCCCTTCCCAGGAGTATAGACTATCTCAAAGTCATAGTCCTAGAGGAACTCGAGCCATCGCCGTTGTCTCAGGTTCAGGTCCTTCTGAGAGAAGATTTACCTAAGACTCTGATGGTCAGAAAAGACTGTAAAGCGCTCGCCCATCAGATAGTGTCACCATGTCTTCAGAGCGAAGACCACTGCTGCTAACTCCAGGTCATGGGTAGCGTAGTTCTGCTCATGCAGCCTCAAATGATGTGATCCATAGGTAATAACTTCCCTCTCCTGCATCAGGACACATCCTAGTCCGGTCCCTGATGCATCGCAGTAGACTACATACCCTACTCCCTCCTCAGGCAACCTCAAGATAGGTGCGCTGGTCAATCTCTGTCTCAGCTCCTGGAAGCTCTGCTAACATCTGTCTGACCACACAAAGGGTTTCCCCTTCTTCGTCAAAGCTGAGAGTGGTGCCGCAACTCTGGAGAAGTATGGCACAAATATCCAGTAGTATCCAGCTAGTCCCAAGAAACTCCGCACCTCCGTCATGCTCCTGGGTGGCTCCCAAGCTAGCACTGCCTCGATCTTCACAGGATCCACTGCAACTCCCGCCTCAGAGATGACGTGCCCCAAGAAGTGGATCTCACGTATCCAGAACTGACACTTCGAGATCTTTCCATAAAGATGGTGCTCTCGGAGTGTGTCTAGTACAACCCATAAGTGGTAGGCGTGCTCCTCCTCAGTCGTCGAGTATATCAAAATGTCGTCGATGAAGACCACGACAAATAGATCGAGGTATGGCTAAACGATCATGTTCATGAGGCTCATGAACACCGCTGGAGCATTGGTTATGCCGAAAGGTATAACCAAGAACTTCTAGTGGCCATACCGACATCTGAAGGTCGTCTTCTGCATGTCCTCGTCTCGAACTCTGAGCTGATGATAGCCTGACCTGAGGTCTATCTTCGAGAACCACCATGCTCCCTTGAGCTGATCGAAGAGGTCATCAATCCTCGGTAGAGGATACTTTTTCCTCATTATCACCTTGTTCAGGCGACGATAGTCGACACACAGTCGCAAGCTCCCGCCCGCCTTCTTGGCGAACAATATCGGGGAAGCCCAGGGTGAAAACACTGGGTAGGATGAAACCCTTGCCCTGCAAGTCCTCCAACTGTACCCGTAGCTCTCGAAGCTCAGCAGGGGCCATCCGATATGCTGGAGTGGATATCAGGGCTGTCCCGGGGTACAGATCAATATGAAAGTCTACCTATCTGCGAGGAGGTAGCCCTGGAACGTCGTCGGGAAAGACGTCCGCATACTGATCCACCACTACAGGAAAACTAGGACTTTGCACGTCAACATCTCCTAGGATGAGGCTAGCCAACTGGTGAGTGATGGGATGTCCTCTCCTCTGCGGAAGTCCATCTTGTGCTGCGAAGGCTCCCTTCTCGCCGGTGAAGGTGAACCTGCTCCCGTCGGTGCATACACATCGCACCTTGCGCCTAATACAGTCAATCTGTGCATGGACTGTAGATAACCAATTCATGCCCAAGATGAAGTCGTAAGGCCTCGGCGCTGCTACAAGAAGATCCCAGACAAAGCTCTCGCCTCCTAGAGTAAGCTCACACTGCCGGCACCAGTGTGTAATCATCGAGTCTGCTCCCGTAGGAGTCTCTAGCCGTAAGGATCGAGCCAACGGCTCTGTCGGAATCTCCGAGCTCCAAACAAGGGCAGCGGCTATGAAAGAGTGACTCGCTCCTGTGTCTATAAGAACTGCAGCAAGGGTGTAATAGTCACAGATCGTTCCTCGAATCATCTCGGGCACGCCGTGGTCATAGACCTCCGCTGCCTGGAGCTGTGCCTATCTCTGCCCGCCAGCTCCCTGTGGCCGGGGTGGACCTACTGGTGGTGGTGGTGGTAGAGCCTCAAAGCATCGCCCACCACCTGCTGCTCGGCCAGCTCCTCTGCCTCATCCGCCTCCTCCCTGCGGACCGCCATGGTCAACCCTCTGCCTCTGCCTGGGTGGCCCCTCAACTGTCTGTTGTTCCTCGGCACGACGGGTTGGGCAGTCACGAGCCATGTGACCCTGCCCGCCGCATGCGTAGCACTGCCTGCCTCTCAAAAGACTGGCTCCACGCTGTGTGCCCCGTACTGTTGAGCCAGTGTCCTGAGGTCATCTTCCAGAAGGTTTGGTCTTCCTAGACCCATGAGTTATCCGTCGGCTACCTGCTGCCGAAGACTCCGCTATCTTCCGCCCTGCGGTAGGTCTCGCTGTGGACTCAGCAAGAAATCTCTCGATCAGAAGGGCTCGCTCCAGTACTCCTGCCTGAGTCGGAATGCTGAGGGAGATCAGCGATGCCCTGATCTCGTGTCTCAATCCCTTCTCAAAGGTTTGGGCCCTGAAGAACGGGTCTCGTACCATGTCGGTCGAGTAACGCGAGAGATCGGTAAATCTCGCTGAGTACTGGGCGACCGTCAAGCTGCCCTGCCGCAGCTGAAGAAGCTCCTGGATGCGCACCGCACGGAGGGTGGTCGGGATGAACTATGAATGGAAGAGGCCCTCAAAGTCTGTCCAGAGGAGAGATGCCTCATCGTGCACCTGGAGCATCAAGCTCCACCATCGTCCTGCTGCTGCATGCAGTAGGCTCGCAGCGAGGATCACCATGAGGTCTGCTGGTGTCCTCACTAGCCTGAAAACTCGTATGACTGCCTCCAGCCAGTCCCCGGCTGCCTAGGGGTCCGTCTTCCCATGGAACCTAGGTGGTCGCTGGCACTGAAACTCGTGCAGAGCTCCAAGGCGACGTGCATCATCAGCGGCGGGGGCTGGAAGCATCGGTGGCTCGGCGAGTAGAGGTACCGTCGGTGCCTCTGCTGTCAAAGGGCCCTATACCGAGGCCTCGTCGCTCGGCGGGCTGTCGTCACATACAACTCTCGGAACCCTAGCTGGCTGTCGTCATGGGGCCATCCTGAAAAGAAACAGGTGCGCCACGGTCAGAACAATATACCTGGTGAGCTGATACAAGTAATCACAAAGAAAACTTGAAACACACATGCAATCAATGTTTTCGTGCATTAAGTCGGAAATCAGAAGTCAGGGTCCTGGTGTACGGATACGTCGGCCGCCGCACCAACACTGGACTCCCTGGACTGATAACCACACCCAATACGCTAAACACTATTGCTTCACATAGAAGAAAGATCAGAGTCTGCGGTAGAACCGACCACCTTGGATACCAATTTGTCACGACCCATCCTCGGGGCCCGTGCCGTGACTACCCCAAGCCTGCCTTCCATAGGTCAGGGGCTGGCGACTAGCACCAAGGCGTAAATCCCGGTAAAAAGGGAAGGCATTGCCTTTGTAAAGTAAACAAGCACTATAAAGTAAGCAAGCGGAAAAGTAAACACTAAGCAAAATCTGGTACAAGAGTAAGTGCAGAAAAGTAAAAGGGGGCTGGAAATACAAGCCCAACTGTAAAGTACAACTGAAAGGGGAAAAACAGCAACTGAAAAGTAAAGCTGCAACGTCGAGTCGTCCACTGGAAGTCCCACCTGAAGGGTGGGTACAGATAGCCTCCACTGTTCCTCGGGTCCACCTGACCGCTCCGAGTACATCCCGCCCAGTGGTCCACCTCCAGGTACCGTCCTGCTCCGCAAGCCCCCACCACGATCAGCGCTGTCCGTCGTCTGCAACCAACACAACGTAGTGCGGGCATAGCCTGTGCAGGGGTGAGTATAAGCTACTCATTAGGGACCCCGAGACCCCCGAAGGTCTCCCAGAATCCAC
The DNA here is from genome assembly GCA_963277665.1 of Viscum album. Taxonomy (NCBI): domain Eukaryota; kingdom Viridiplantae; phylum Streptophyta; class Magnoliopsida; order Santalales; family Viscaceae; genus Viscum; species Viscum album. The sequence continues at coordinate 113,673,850 of OY728149.1, forward strand.
AAAGGATAATCCACAAAGGAAAGATACATCCACGAAGTAACATCCGACACAGCTTAGGTATATTCCCATACATATACCTAAGTCATCAATTCTCGCTCGGCTCCAACATCCGAGCTCAAGTACAACCCAGTCCACGCAGGAAAGCAAAACGTAAAATCCACACAGGATAGCTCAACACAATCCACAAAGGAAAGTAAAACGTAAATCCACATAGGATAGTACAACACAATCCACAAAGGAAAGTAAAACAGAGTTTCATCTCACATAGGTATACTTCTTCGAATGACGATAGAGATGATCACTGATCCATCTAAGTCGTCGGACCCACAAAGGATCGATAGGTACTAACCCCCGCAAAGACCCACACAGGATCGGTCCCACACAGGACCTGTAGGCGCTGGCTCACACAGAACCGCTGAGCGCTGACCCACACCGGATCGGATCCACACAGGATCAGTAGCACTGATCCACACGGGATCGCTGAGTGTCGTAGTTGTCGTCGTCGAATCCACTGAGGATCTCTGCACAGTCGTCGTCGTCACAGCAGCAGTCGTAGCCAGCTCTAGGGTTCCCACACACAGCAAGCTCGTTCGGGAGGGTCCGCTCCACGAGCCGAGAGTCTGATACATCAACTGACATATAGTCTAGAGTTGATGTATCCAAAAGTTCTGTATCGCCAACAGTAACTCAACGTCGCAGACGGCGCATCAATCGGACGCCCGGTCTGAGAGTTATTGGCTTTTTCGTCCCAGGGGCCCGGTTGGTTTTTAAGGCAAAACCAATCCGACCGTACTCCACCTGCGTCCAAACCTCAGGCGGAGTATTCCAAAATATTCGTCTCACTAAGAGGAATTCAACAAAGTCGACGGCACGTCAATCGGACGTCCGAAGGTCAAGATATGAGCGTTTCCGCTCCGAGGGCCCGGTTGGTTTCATGTACGAACCAAACTGGTCGAACCCAAAGTATCCCAAAACCTTGAGTGAGATATATCGAAATGACTATCTCGATCCAAGGATCACATCGCCGCTGACGGCGCGTCATTCGGAGGCCCGTATCTCAAGATATGAGCAAAATACCGAAAACGTCCGGAGACGGGGGGTCTGGCCCCGGACTGACCCGGCCCAACCCCCCTGGGTCAGCTCGAACCGGGTCGACCCGGACTGGGACCGGGTCTGACCCGGTTCGGCGCGGCCCGGCCCTGCCAAGGCGCGACCCGGCCGGTCGGGTCGGCCCGACTCGGCTCGGCCGAGCGGCCGAGCGAGGGAGCCGCGGGGCGCTGCCCCCGCGGGATGAAGGTGTCGCGGCCACGCGTGGGGCCGCGCTGGATTAGCGGACGCGGCAAAGCCGCGTCCCATGTGTGACGGACCCGCGCAGCCGCGGGTCCGCTGGCCGCCACCGCCGCGGCTTCAGCCGCGGCGGGCCTGTCTGGCGGCGCGCCGGGGCGCCGCCGGTGGGTTCCGCGGGGCACCAGAGTTGCTCTGGTGGTCCGATTTCATTTCCGTCTGCGCCGTAGCTCCTCTCGAGTCCTATAATTCATTGTGGAAACAACGAATCCCCTCTGCGGCATGTTTTGTCGTCGCCCACCAATCCGCACATCAACGAAGAACTGTGGAGGGTTGTCGGGCCGTGTTTGTTGGCCCGCACCCTCCGCGTTAGGTGATAACAATCGGGAATAAAATATTCAACACATGAATAAAAAGCAAGGCACAATTTTAATAGAATTAAAATTGAACTTGATCCGGGTTATTTGTTTTAAAAGAAACAATCACGGGAATATAAATTATTTCACAAACAAACCCCTACCTCGTCAAGTCGTCGCACGCGCGTTCTTTGCGGAATTGATCATCGTAGAAGGAGGCGATCGTAGCGTCACGGAAGGGCATCGCGTCTACGCGGAAGGGCGACACGCCGTCGCGGAAGGGTGTCGCGTCGTCGTGGAATACGGTGTCGTGTCGACGAACTCTGAGGTTCAAGAACATGTAGATTTAATTATATTAATTAAATCCATGATGTTGTTATAACCCACAAGAGAAAAAGAAGAAACCCGAAATCTCCTACCTCAAGCAGTTGGTGATCAGAGATCGTTGCGGGGAAGAACGTCTCGGAAGGAGCGTCGTCAATATCCGAGGGTGACGGCGTTCTTCGCGTTCTTCGCGTTCTTCACGTTCTTCGCGTTCTTCGCGTTCTTTTCGAAGGAGGATGAAGGCACAAGATTTCTGTCAAAAGCCTCTCAATGAGCAATCCTCAAGAGGTCGTGCGTTGGTCTTATTTTATTATTACGCTAACGGATTGTAAACAGGTTAAGAAACGATTAAATTAATTCATAGAATTAATTCACAAAGTTAATCGCCCAATTAATTGGTGCGTTAAGAATTTAAGAAAACACGTCAGTTGACTTTTATAATGACGGGTTTTCGCGGGGGCGTTACTTAGCGGAAAAGAAACAGTGGGGCTTGTGCGGGCCCCACCTCAAAAATATCCTACCAAGAGGGTAGGATATTTTTGGATAACACCCTATCTGCATCAACTCATCTTAAGCAGCTTAAAGTGGATTTCAAGTGGCTTTAAGTGAAATAAAATAAAGTTTGTCGTACCAATTATTTTATTTCTTAACTTTAAGCCCCAAAAAATAAAAAACCACACCCGAGCAAACACAACTTCAGAAGAGGTGTTTCTAAGAAAAACCGGCGCTACGATTCCATCGGTGCCCTCAGAATTTGATTCCGAGCACCGGTTCAAAATTTAGAAAAACCCGCTCGTCCGTTCACTGAACGTACCTGAGCCAAACTTCAGAAAATGATTCTAGGCACACCGGGCCTCAGAATCAGATGCTGTCAGAAACTGCGTTCTTGTAGAAATCCAAAGAAAATTAAGAAAAAAATTTCCTTGAATTTTTCGGGTCCTTACACACATGATTCATTATACAATCATAGATAAAAACATATTCTTGATTTACCAAAAAAACTATAAAAATACTTAAAATATAATATGTAATACCTTCAACTCTATCCATTATAAAGAGAACCAAAATACCCACTACCATGTCGCGACTCTGATGAATTTCATTGCTTAGAAACCTACTAATAATGCCTTACAGTCCCACAATCATGAATGCACTAAAAATGCCTCAATCCCTCAAACTACTTGTAGTCATTCAGACCTCGACTGATGAAACACAATGAATAAAAATGCAAAACTATGTCGTGATGAAACCAACTGTGATGAAACCCACTACAAATCCCAATCCCACAATCCGGTGCACCTTTCCTGCAATCCTTCAAATAATGACCACAGGTACCGAATGAAAATGAAAAATAAAAAAATATCTACTGAGAAAATGCCAGTCCCTGCGTGGTGCATCATTTCACACACAATTCATTTTCCACAAGACAAAAATTCCCTCCAGCAAAACAAAGAAACGGGGTGGCTCTACCTCTAAAAATGAACACATTTTAAGATCCCTGTATATCACCAGAGCATCCTATAAAGAGAGGAACCATATATGATAAAAAGTGGGATATCATGCACCTGATAACCATCCCTTTCTGTCGACAATTGAGACACATGAATCCCATGTCGCATCATCTGAGTAGACCTATATTTTCTCATTGAATCACGACACTCATGGTTTTTGGCTGAAACCATCCTTGCCTAATTGAGAGACCTCATTCTCACTGCTGCTTCTTCTTGGTGTCAGTAATATGGTTTCCTTTGGTGGGTTAGGTTAGAAGGGGTTATCTTTAATAATTGTATGCTAACAAGTATTATGGAAGAGCCATACACCACTCAGTTTTATTTATGGAGTTTATCAGTGGACATGTTAGAGGATTCTTGTGATGTACTGGGTGAGAAGGGGGATTTTTTTTTGGAAAACAATGTTAGTGGGTGTGATGAATGTGATTCGTGCCACTCCGAAATTGCCAAAGAGAATGATCATTGTCTCCATCTTCCTAGAGGGGGTGTTGCCGATGTCCCATTCCCCCTTGAGAAACTCCTCCAACATGTTCTCAACTTTAAATGGGTCAGCCAAAGCAATCATGTAGGAAGCCAAAAGTATTGGGAAGGATGCATCCAGTTTAATGGTTCCTTTGTTTGGAGTGGATAATGGACCCATTACTCATTCGGATCTAAGGAGGCATTCATGGCTAGATTGGTTTCAGTATCAGATAACCTAGGCTGAAAGTCCATTTGTCTTGTTGATTAATGTTATCCATTAGTATATGGAACACTCGGTGCTTGGGGTTCATAAAAAAAATATTCCTTCATTTCTTCTTTGTCTAGATGACATCACATATCTATTGAGGTTATATTGGAACCAAAACAAGAGGTGGATCACATATCTATTTATGTAAAGATAATGAGTTATATTGAATGCATGCATTCTAATCCTTGTAATGGGAACATATTGGTTTTTTTGAAATAAGTTATTTCAATTGAGTTTTTTGATTCGACGTCATAGTGCATTAAAACTAAAATTAACACAAGAGGTAGTGATATCTTCATTTCTATTATTTATGTTAGAATGTATGAGAGAATGGATCTATTGCATCATCTGGATTATTCATCATTGCTAAAGTGTCTGAGAAGACAGGAGGGGATGGCGTCTCTACTATTTCCATGCAAGACTTCAAGAGATTCATGAATTATAAAGGCCTAATGAATATGGGCTTTGCTGGAAACAAATACACATGATGCAATAATCATAAAGTGACCAACCGTATCTAGAGTTGACTTCATCGATGCCTTTCAAACCCTCAAGGCATGGATTATTTTTCTCAATCCATGGTTAAAAACTATGAATTCAGGTTTCTTAATTCAGTTTTCATATTAAATTTGTTTAATATGTTTGCTTCTATTTTTTACACAATGGATATTTTATTCTTGGACCTATTTTATTCTATTGGGCTTGTGTATTAGACCAACTCTTTGTTGTGGCCTTGATCTCTATCTCGTGTGACATGCTGGAAATCTGGTTTGTATTGGCTATTTATTCTCCCCCATTGATCATCTTGGTCACCCCTCTACATCCGGCTATCCATGTGGTTCCCTGGCTGAATCAATCACTGCTAGAAGTTTCATCACCCTTGTTTGTTGCTTTCTGAGGGATAATCATCCTGGATTCTCACCTCTCATTTATCATGGTGATTTCAGTATTATTCATAAAAACCTTATATCCTTGGTTCTATGGTTCTAGCTATTCCTTGGATCATCATCAAGGCATGTTTCTATCCCTCAACCTTAACTCGTGGCCTGTGCATGGTGGAGATGACATCCTTCCCTGACGGATGAAGTGGGGATTTTCATTGATTATTTCAAGAACCTTGAAAGGAGTTAAGCATGTATGTTTCATCAGACTGAGGATGTTGACCAATACTCTTTAGCTTGAAGAGATTAGGACCTCCAGACACCTTGTTTTTTGTCACTATGAGTATAGTTTTTCAGCTTTGGTTTTTGGTTTTCAACCTTTAAATCTCATTCATTTATTTCCCATTCAACTTATTATTTTTGGTATGATTACATTTTACTATTTCCATTTATCTTTTTGAGATTAATAATACACATGTGTGTGTGTTGTTCTTACCATTAAGTAAGACTCCTAAGGTTCCAAATCACATTAAATCTTCACGTTCATTTAATTTTCTTACATTTTCTATTTTGTTTAGTACTTGTATTATCAAACCCACAGTTCTAGATTCAATCCTTTTTCTCTTCAGTCATTTTTTGGTTTTATGTGCTCTTCCCTTCAACCATAAATAGTGGTATGAGATCCTCTCTGGATTACTAAGGTCTTTAATTTTGATAATCTTCTTACCTACATTCTGTTTATTGTTTTGTCAAAACTGCTTTGTTGTGTTTTGTATATAGTTTTGTTAAATCTATTTTCTTACATATATACTGCATCCATTTCTTTGTTTAAATTTTTATTTTTTAAATTGATTACTTTTTATAGTTTCTATGAATTTGGTTTCTTGTGTTCTATGGACAACATCATTAATTCAGGTTTTCTTGCCTTTATTTTCCATATTTATTTATCTGTTTAATTATATCGGTTTATTTATTTATAATTGTTAATTGAAACCATTGTATTCATTGAAATTGTCTGCATTTCATATATCATGACACACGTTTACCAAGTGAGATTGGTCAGTTCTTGGGGGCATATGCCTAACGTTGTACCTAACCACTCAACATCCACTCATTTGGATAAACATGTCAAAAATACGATAGGAAATTGATAAATTCGGTGGAGAAAATGATTTCAATTTATGGGGAATTAAAATGAGGGCAGTTCTTGTTAAACAAGGTTTAATTTATGCCTTATCTGTGACAACAAAACCCCTTAAAATAGTTAATGAAACTGGTCAAACCATTATATAATACCAACATGTTTCCTCTGATATACTTATTAAGGCCCATATTTCCCTTTTTCTTTCCTTAGGTGATAAGTTTATTAGAGAAGTGTCTTATGAGTCTACCACTATAGGAATATGGCATAAAGTTGAAAAAATATACATTACTTCCTCCCCAGTAGGAAGGCTTTATAAGAAGCACCATATGTTCAAATTTAAAATTAAGCCCGATAGTTCTATAAAAACTTGTTTAGATGAGTTTAATAAAGTCATGTTAGACTTAGACAATATCAATGTTTCTATAGATGATAAGGATTAGGCGATGATCCTATTGATCTCTCTTAACTATAGTCACAACACACTGGTCGATACCATGATGTATGGCTGAGACGCTCTAACTTTAGAAGAAGTTAAATCATCCCTTCTGGTTAAGGAACTTCATTCTAGACCTAAGATAAAAGGTGAGGCTAATAGTTTGTTTACCAGGGGAAGACTTCAAATTAAAGGTAAAAAATAAATATTTCAATAGAGACAAAAGTAAGAGTAGTAAATAACCCAAACTGAAGACTACTTCCAAGGATAGAAAAATCATGTGTTTTTATTGTGGTAAACCCTGGCACATTAATCCCAAGTGTAGGAAGCTCAAACGTAGGTTAGAATACAAAAAAACCACTGACCAATCTCTTCTCACTAACTCGGGCTATGACACTACTGAATTCCTAAATGTGTCCATTTATACACTCACTAAAGAGTGGGTCCTCAACTACATATGTTCTTTTCACATGTGTTTGTATAGATAGTTTTTTAGAGCTGGTTGAAAAGATGGAAGGGGATGTCCTCTTAGGGAACCATAAGAAGTGAAAGGTTGAGGACAGAGGCTATGTTCTAATATATTTAGATGATCAATCCATCATCACCTTACTTGATGTAAGGTGGGTCCCCAACCTTCAAAGATACTTAATCTCCTTAGGGGTCCTTGATCAAAAGGGATTCACCTTTAGATTATAAGCGAGTTGTATTAAGATATCTAATGGATAAAAAACAATCATAAAATTATCTCTCACCAATGGGTTGTATGTCTTGAATGGAAAGACCCATTCAAGGAAATTGGGTAGTGTTTACAATACAAACACTGATAATACTATGTTATGGCATAGAAGATTGGGGAATGTAAGCTCCAAAGGCTTAGAGGAACTCAACAACCAGGGTTTGTTGAGTGAGATCACACCCGCTAATCTTCCATTCTATAAAGATTGTGTGATAGGAAAAGCCAAAAGGGTGAGTTTCAATAGGTCCTCCTTCAAAGATTCCACCCCACTTGAATACATCCATTAGGATTTTTGGGGGCTAGCAAGCACCACCTATCATGGTGACGGATACTATTTAATCTCCTTCATTAATGATTTATCCAAGAAATTTTATATTTACATCCTAAAGAATAAATCTGATGTCTTCCAAACCTTCAAGACCTAGAAAGATTCAGTTTAAAATAAAACTTGAACGGAAATTAAAACCATGAGAATAGAAAATGGACTTGAATACCTGTCTACATAGTTCATTATATATTGTTATTTTGAAGGAATCAAGAGGTATAAGATTGTTAGGGAAACTCCCCAACATAGTTTCCTAGTAGAGAGGATGGATATGACTATCCTTGAAAGAGTCCAGATAATGATTATATGCTCAGGCCTCCCCAAAACATTTTAGGTCGAGGCCATAAATACTGATGTATACCTCATAATTAGTTACCCTGCATCTATAAATCAGTTCAAAATTCCTAAAGAAATTTGGACCGTCAATCCCCCTTCTTATTTCTACTTAAGGGTTTTTGGTTCTATAAACTATGCTCATGTCAAGACTAACAAATTAGGACCAATATACCTCAAGTGAATTTTCATTGGTTATCTCGAGGGAGTTAAGGGATAAAAGCTCTGGGTAGAAACACTAGGATATCAGAAGTGTATAATTAGTAGGGATGTGGTCTTTCATAAATCATCTTCTCCTAATACCAATATTTCCACACCCAATTGTAGTGATCCGTACCTTGATAAGTCTAAAGATGATCCACCAGCTCATTTTGAGACTAATATTCATCCCACTTCGCCTCCCCCTCATCCCATAGACACTGCTGATTCTAGACCAAGTATAGTTCATATTTGGATTCTGAATCTCCTGTAACTCATAAAAATTATCATTTGACCGATGACAGGAAAAGGAGAGTCACTAGACCTCTTTCCCGCTTCAACTAATATGATATGGCTTAGTATGAATTTCATGTGGTTTGGGATCTTGTTTATGATGATTCTCAATCTTATAAGCATTCTTTAAAAGACAAAGACTCAAAGCAGTGGGTCTTTCCTATGAATGAAGAAATGAAATTCTTAAAGAATAACCATACATGGGATTTTGTAAACAAACACATTAATTCTAATGTAATTGGTTCCAAATGGATATTTAAAATAAAGGAGGACAACACCGAGGGAATAAAAATCAAGTTCAAAGCTAGGATAGTTTCTAAGGGATTCCTTCATAGAGAATGAATTCATTACTCTAAAATATTTTCCCCAGTTGTTAAGCATTCTTCCATTTGGCTATTATTATCCTTTATTTCTTATAATTACTTTCATATAGATCAATCAAATGTTAAAACTTATTTTCTACACGGTAATTTGAATGAAAAGATTTATATGAAACTTCTTGAGGGTTATCCTATTGAATTAAAACCAAATCAAGTATGCCTTCTGAATAAATCTCTCTATGTCCTGAAACAAGCCTCAGGGTAGTGGTACTAGAAGTTTTATTCATTCATTCTAGGTAAAAAGTTCATTAGTAGTTATTATGATGCTTTCATTTATTTTAAATCAACTAAAACCTACATCATTTATCTACTATTTTATGCTGATGACATGATCATTATATGAAAAGATATATATTTAATTTCTTCTATTAAATACAAACTAAAAATAAACATTAAAATGAAGGACTTAGGTGCAACTAAGAAACTCTTAGGTGTTGAAATCATAAGAGACAGACCGAACTAATTTCTTTATGTAACTCAACATGCTTGTGTTTTAAAAGTTTTAAAGAGGTATATGATTGAAACTCTCATTCCATTAATATACCTCCTTCACAACATTTTAAACTATCTTTTTCTCAATCCCCTACCACTGAAGAAGATACTGAATTTATGTCTAAAATTACTTATGCTAACATAGTTGGTAGCATAAGGTATTTTATGATTTGCACTCACCGTGATAATGCATTTGTTGTCTGCACTCTTAGTATATTCATGGATACTCCAAGGAAGCCACATTGGAATGCCCTTAAGTGGATCCTTATGTCACGACCCGTCCTCGGGGCCCGTTCCATGACTACCCCAATCCCACCTTCCATAGGCCAGGGGCTGGCGACTAGCACCAAAGGCGTAAATCCCGATAAAAAGGGAAGGCATTGCCTTTACAAAAGTAAACAAACATAACAGAGTACACAATTGAAGTAATCACTAAGTAAACTGAGTACAATAGTAAGTGCTAAAAAGTAAATGGGATAGTATATAAACCCAAATGAAAGTACAGTACAACTGAGAAAGAAAGCACAACAGCAGTAAAGTAAAGCAGTAACCATCGAGTCGTCCTCTGGATATCCCACCTGAAAGGTAGGTACATATGGTATCCTCAACTCCTCAGGTATGGCCGTCCACTCCGTGTACGTACCATATAGTGGTCCACCTCCGGGTACCATCCAGCTCCACAAGCCTCCACCTCAATTAGTTTTGTTTGTCGTCTGCATCCAACACAATGTAGTGCTGGCATAGCCCGTGCAGGGGTGAGTATACAATACTCAGTAGGGACCCCGAGACCCCCGAAGATCTCCCAGAATCCACAAAGGATAAACCACGAAGGAAAGATACAAACACGAAGTATCAACCGACTCTACTTAGGTATATGTCCATACATATATCTAAGTCATCAATTCCAGTTCGGCTCCAACTCTCGAGCCCATGTACAACCCAGTCCACACAGGAAAGAAGTCAATCACACCCATGGTAATGATTGAATAATCAAGACTTAGCAAACACAGGTATACTACTCACGAAGTGGGGTGGAGATGATTAGATATAGGCTCTGAATAATCTCCTCTTCTAAACCCATGTAGGATCCAAGTACAGTCGTCTTCGTCGTCGAACCCACAAAGGATCCCATCACGGTAGTCGTCGCAGTCGCAGCCAACTCTAGGGTTCCCGCACACAGCGTACTCAATTCTGGGAGGGTCCTCTCCTCGAGTAAAGGGGTCGATACATCAACTATCACGAAGTCCAAAGTTGATGTATCCCGAAGTTCCATCTCATCAAAAGGAACTCAACGCGACAGACAGCATGTCAGTCGGACGCCCGGTCTGAGAGATATTGGATTTTTCATTCCAGAGGCCCGGTTGGAAATATGCTCGTTCAAAACCCGGTCGTTTACTAAAGTTGTGAAAAACTCACTTAGAGTGTCGCAAAAGGACCTCCTTGTCGATAGGGTCCTAGTGCCATAGACAGCGCGTCAATCGGACGCGCGGTCTTTAAGTTATTCACGTTTAAGTGAATAACAGACTCGGCACGATAAGCCAAGTGGGCTGTCGGGTAGGGTCACCCAATTTTGGCGGGTCCGTACCGGTAGGGGTGTCGGACCAGCCCGAAGGTTCACGCGGTCCGGCCTAAGGGACACAGCCCGAACCGAATAGAGCACAGCCCGACCCGAAGTGGCACGGCCCGGCCCGGTGGGGCGCGGCCTGGCTGGGTTGGCCAGCTGGCCGAGCGGCTCGGCCCAAAGCCCGAGTGGTCCGAGGGGGAACGGCCCCCCAGCTGCCTGAACTAGCAGCGCCAAGCGGCGCCGCCCTCCCAAACAAGTTCGGCCAGCCTTATGGCGCACGCAGCCCGCACGGCGGACCGCGGTTTCTTCAGCGAGGCGCCCTCCTGGCGTCACGGTTCGGCTCCACCCAGCCGGCCGACGGGCCGGCCGGTTCTCCAGCGCGGTGCCCTCCTAGCGCCGCGACTCCCCTTCGCCCGGCCGGTCGACAGGCCGACTTGTTCTTCCACCTAAGAGGCCCGAAAAGCGGGCCGCGGTTCCTCCCGCACAACCAGCGCGACGGCGCTGGATTCCTTCGCTGCGTTCCCGGCACGGTGCAACGGCGACGTGCCTCCTCCGCCTTTGGTTGCCGATTCTAAATAATATAGGAAATGACGGAGGGTCGTCAGCCCATGTTTTTTCAGCCCGTGCCCTCTGCGTTAGGCGGTAACAATCGGCCAAGGTATTCACTTGAATACAACGAGAACGGGGGAGTAATTATTAAAAATAAATTAAGCAAACCCCCTACCTCAATCATTGATGTCGTACGTCGGGCACCGTGGAAGACGGCGTCGCGGGGTGAGGTTTCATAGACGACGTCGGTGTGCATCATCATTCTTCATGGAACCGGTGTTCTTCGTTGAAGAGACATCGTTCTTCGTCGAGAGAGGAGTTCTCTTATTCTTCACACAAGATTTCTCTCAAAATCTTCCCCAACCCAACATGTTCCAAAATAAAATAATAGGCTAAACTATTATTTTATTAAGACAAGCAATTATAATTTCAAAATTCAAACCACTCCATTAATTAATTGAAGAGGTTGAATTCTTTAATTATCATGTATTGGCATGAATTAAAGACGGAGAGTGAGGGAGAGGAAGAGTGCACATTTAAGAGGAGTTAACAAATTAAAGAAGGGGGGTTAAGGAGTTTAGGGGAAGGTGAAAGGTTGGGGCTCGTGTGGGCCCCACCTTTCAATTATCCACACATGGGAAGTTGGTAGGTGTGGGCCCCACCAACAACTTCCCAAGGGAGGAATTAACCTCCTTAAATATAAAATAAAATTATACACACCAATTTTATTTATTTTAAGCTAATACCCCAAATATTAACTTTCAACCCACATAAAATGAAACTGCGGTGAAGGTCCCCTTAAGTGAATTTCGGCGCTACGTGTTCATCAGTGCCCTCATATTTTCATTCCGAGCACCGGTTCAAAAGATAGAAAAACTCGCTCGTTTGTTTACTGAACATACCTGAGCTAAACTTCAGAAATTGATTCTGGGCACACCGGGCCTCAGAATCAGGTGTCGTCAAAAGCCACAGACTCATAAAATTCAAAATTATTTAAGAAAAAATTTTCCTTGAAATTTTAGGGTATTTACATTACTTCCCCCTCAGGTCTTTACGTCCCCGTAAAGCTACAATATAAACTAGGGAAATAAATGAGGGTACTAAGCACGCATCTGAGCCTCCCACTCCCATGTGCTCTCCTAGATGTTCCCGTGCTGCCAACGAATGAGCATCAGAGGAATCGACTGTCCGTGTAGGACCCTCTCCTATCGATCCTCGATATCCACCGGGACCTCCGCAAATGCCGCCCCATCATCGATATCCAACTCCCCATGATCAATGATGTGGGTCAGGTCGTGCACGTATCTCTTCAGCTAAGATACGTGGAAGACGTCGTGCACCCACTGCAACTGAGGTGGAAGGGCCAGGCGGTAAGCCACCTCGCCTACCCTGATGAGGACCTGGAATGGTCCGATGAAGCGCAGAGATAACTTGTCACCCCGACCAAATCTCTATAATACACATCGAGGTGAGACCCGTAAGAAAACGTGGTTGCCATCCTCGAACTCCAGTGGTCTCTGTATCCTATCAAAATAGGACTTTTGTCTACTCTTTGCAGTACTCATCTACTCCTGGATGATCTACACCTTCTCCTTTGTTGCCTGAACCATCTCTGGTCCTACGAGTGCTGACTCCCCAGGGTCAGTCCAGCACAGAGGCGATCTGCAAGGTCGGTCGTACAATGCCTCGTATGGTGTCATCTCGATGGTGGAGTTGTAGCTGTTGTTGTACGCAAACTCCACCAAGGGTAGGTGATCCTCCCAACTGTAACCAAAGTCAAGGACACATGCATGGAGCATGTCCTCGAGTGTCTGAATGGTCCTCTCCATCTGGCCATCCGTCTGAGGATGAAAGACAGTGCTCAGGCGTAGCTGCGTCCCAAATGCCTCCTACAACCCCTTCCAAAGCCGGGATGTAAATCGAGTGTCTCGATCAGAGAAGATAGAAGATGGAACACCATGAATCCGTATGATCTCCTGAATGTAGAGGCATCCCAAGCTCTCTACTAATCCCTTCTCTCTGATCGAAAGGAAGTGGGCCAACTTGGTGAGTCGGTCGACGATCACCGATATAGAGTCGTGTCCCCAGGATGTATGTGGAAGCACCGTCACAAAATTCATGTATATCCCATCCCACTTCCACTTCGGAACCTCCAAGGGATGTACCAAACCTTCCGGTACCTAGTGCTCCGCCTTCACTTGCCGGAAAGTGAGGCATCGTGAAACAAACTCTGCTACAGCCTTCTTCATACCCGGCCACCATTATTGTCGTCTGAGGGCCTAGTACATCTTCTCCACTCCTGGATGTACCACTAGAGGGGAAGTGTGAAACTCCCTCAGCACTTCCTCCTGTAGTGAAACTGGTACCATGGTACATCCCCTAAAGAGGATGACGTGCTCTCCTCCTTCAGAAAATCCATCAGGCGCTTGCCCTATGGAAATCTGAGCACACCGCGTATCATAGTCAACATCCCCACGATGTCCCTCTCTGACCCGCTGAAGTAGTGGAGGATTGACTGTGAGGGACTATAGAAAGGCCTCCCCATCTCTATCCCAGAATGATATCTGCAAAACGGCTAACTTCTCCATCACCTCCCCAAGTAACTAAATGCCCGATCTCCTGCTGAGAGCATCAGCCACAACGTTCCCCTTCCCAGGAGTATAGACTATCTCAAAGTCATATTCCTGGAAGAACACAAGCCATCGCCGTTGTCTCAGGTTAATGTCCTTCTGCGAGAAGATGTACCTGACACTCTGGTGGTTATACTAGACTGTAAAGTGCTAGCCCATCAGATAGTGCCGCCACATGTTTAAGGCGAAGACCACTGATGCTAACTCCAGTTCATGGGTAGCGTAGTTCTGCTCGTGCTGCCTCAACTGTCATGAACCATAGGCAATCACTACCCGTTCCTACATCAGGACACACTCGAGTATGGTCCCTGATGCATCACAGTAAACTACGTACCCTACTCCCTCCTCCGGTAGCCTCAAGATGGGCGCACTAGTCAATCTCTGTCTCAGCTCCTGGAAGCTCTGTTGGAATCTATCTGACCACACGAAGGGTTTCCCCTTATTCGTCAATGATGAAAGTAGTATAGAAACTCTAGAGAAGTCTGTCACAAATCTCCGATAGTACCCAGCCAGACCTAGGAAACTCCGCACCTCTGTCACGCTTCTGGGTGGTTCCCAAGAAAGTACTTCCTCGATCTTCGCAGGATCCACAACAACTCCCACCTCCGAAATGACGTTCCCCAAGAAGTGAACCTCTTGAATCTAAAAATGGAACTTCGAGAGCTTACCATAAAGCTAGTTCTCTTGGAGTGTGTCCAGTACAACCCACAAGTGGTAGGCTTACTCCTCCTCAGTAGTCGAGTAAATCAGTATGTCGTCGATGAAGACTACGACAAAACAATCGAGGTAAGGATGGAAGATCCTATTCATGAGACTCATGAACACTACTGGTGCATTGGTTATGCCAAAGGGCATAAACAAGAACTCGCAGTGGCCATACTGACACCTGAAGGCCGTCTTCTGCACATCCTCATCTCGAACTCTGAGCTGATGATAGCCTGAACCGAGGTCTATCTTCGAGAACCATCGTGCTCCCTTGAGCTGATCAAAGAGGTTGTCAATCCTTGGGAGTGGATACTTGTTCTTCACGGTCACCTGATTCAGGCGACGGTAGTCGACACACAGTCGTAAGCTCTCATCCGACTTCTTGGCGAATAAAATCAGAGAATCCCAGGGTGAAACACTAGGTCAGATGAATCCCTTTCCCTACAAGTCCTCCAGTTGTACTCGCAGCTCATGAGGCTCAGCGGGAGCCATTTGATATGCTGGAGTAGATATCAATGTTGTCCCGGGGTACAGGTCAATGTAGAAATCTACCTCTATGCGAGGAGGTGTTCCTGGAACGTCTTCAGGAAAAACGTCCTCATACTGATCCACCACAACAAGAAAACTCGGACTCCGCACATCAACCGCTCCTAGTATGAGACTATCCAACTGATGTGTGATCGGCTGCCCTCTCCTCTATGTAAGTCCATCCTACGCTGCAAAGGCTCCCTTCTCGCCGGTGAAGGTGAACCTGCTCCCATCTGTGCGGACACACTACACTTTGCGCCTAAAACAGTCGATTTGGGCATGGACTGTAGATAACCAATCCATACCCAAGAAGACGTTGTAAGGCATCGACGCTGCTACAAGAAGATCTCAGCTGAAGCTCTCGCCTCCTAGAGTAAGCTCACACTGCCGTCACCACTGCATAATCATCGAGTATACTCTCATAGGAGTCTCAAGCCGTAATGATCGAGCCAACAGCTCCGTCAGAATCTCTGAGCTCCAAACAAGGGCAACGACAATAAAATAATGACCCGCTTTTGTGTCTATAAGAACTGCAGCAAGGGTGGAGTAGACACAGATAGTACCTCGAATCATCTCAGGTGCGTCGTGGTTGTAGGTCTCGACCTCCTGGAGCTAAGAATGCCCCTGTTTTCTAGCTCCCTATGGTCAGGGTGGTCCTCCTGGTGGTGGTGGTTGTAGAGCCTCAAAGCATCATCCACCACCTGCTGCTTGGCCAGCTCCTCTACCTCGTCCACCTGCTCCCTGTGGAGCGCCACGGTCGAACCTCTGTCTTTGCCAGGGAGGTCCCTCTACTGTCTGCTACTCCTCTGCATGGCGGTTCGGGCAGTCACGAGCCATGTGGCCATGCCCGCCGCATGCATAGCACTGCCCACCCCTTGAATGTATGGCTTTGCTCCGTGTGACCTGCACATCCGAACCAGTATCCTGAGGTCGCCCACCTGATGGCCTGGTCCGCTTGGACCTCTGTGAAATCCGTCTACTGCCGGCTGCAGAAGACTCCACTAAGTGTCGCCCTAAGGTGGGTCTTGCTGCTGGCGTAGGCTCAGTAAGAAATATCTCCACAAGAAGGGCTTGCTCCAGTACTCTTTCCTGCATCGGAATGCTGAGGGAGATCATCGAAGCCCTGATCTCATGCCTCAGTCCCTACTCAAAGGTCTGGTCCCGAAGTAATGGCTCTCTTACCATGTCCGTGGAGTAGCGTGAGAGGTCGGTAAATCTCGCCGAGTATTGGGCTACTGTCATGATGCCCTGCCGCAGCTGTAGTAACTCCTGGATGTGCACCGCACAGAGGGTGGATGGAACAAAACTCCAAGCGGAAGAGGCTCTCGAAGTCCATCCAAAGTAGAGATGCCTCGTCGTGAACCTAGAGCATCAAGCTCCACCATCTACCTGTTGTTGCGTGTAGTAGACTCGCGACAAGGATCACCATAAGGTCAGCTGGTTTCCCTACCAATATGAAGACTCTGATGATAGCCTCCAGCCAATACTCGGCTGCCTGAGGATCCGTCTCTCCGCAGATCCTGGGCGGTCTCTGTTTTTGAAACTCGTGCAACGCACTCAGGCGGCGTGTACTCTTCACTGCTAGGGCTGGTGGTATCGGTGGCCCAGTGGGTAGTGGTACCGCTGGTGCCTCCGCTGTAATGGGGCCCTACACCGAGGCCTTGTCGCTTGGTGGGCTGCCATCCCGCACGTAACTAGGAACCCTAGCTGGCTGCCTTCGTGGGGCCATCCTGAGAAGAAATAGGTGTTCCACAGTTAGTACAGTATACCTAGTGAGATGATACAAAGTAATCACAAATAAAACTCTTGAAACAAACATGCAATAAATGTTTTCATGCACTGAGTCGGAAATCAGATGTCAGGGTCCTGGTGTATGGATACGTCGGCCGCCGCACTAACACTGGACTCCCTGGACTGATAACCACACTCAATACTCTAAACACTATTGCTTCACAGAAAGAAATTATCATAGTCCTGAGTTCTACGGTAGAACCAACCCCTCGGATACCAATTTGTCATGACCCGTCCTCAGGGACCGTGTCGTGACTACCCCAAGACCGCCTTCCATAGGCCAGGGGCTGGCGACTAGCACCAAAGGCATAAATCCCGATAAAAAGGGAAGGCATTGCCTTTATAAAAGTAAAAAAACACAACAGAGTACACAACTGAAGTATGCACTAAGTAAACTGAGTACAATAGTAAGTGCTGAAAAGTAAATGGGCCAATATACAAACCCAACTGAAAGTACAGTACAAATGAGAAAGAAAGTACAATAGCAGTAAAGTAAAGCAGCAACCACCAAGTCGTCCTCCGGATATCCAACCTGAAGGGTGAGTATAGATGGTCTCCTCAACTCCTCGGGTCTGGTCGTCCGCTCTATGTACGTCCCGTCTAGTGGTACACCTCCGGGTACCGTCCAGCTCCACAAGCCTCCACCTCGATCAGTGTTGTCCATCATCTGCATCCAACACAATGTAGTGCTGGCATAGCCCGTGCAGGGGTGAGTATACGATACTCAGTAGGGACCCCGAGACCCCCAAAGGTCTCCCAGAATCCACAAAGGATAAACCACAAAGGAAAGATACAAAAACAAAGTATCAACCGACTCTACTTAGGTATATTCCCATACATATACCTAAGTCATCAATTCTAGTTCAGCTCCAACTCTCGAGCCCATGTACAACCCAGTCCACACAGGAAAGAAGCCAATCACACCAATGGTAATGATTGAATAATCAAGACTCAGCTCACACAGGTATACTAATCACTAAGTGGGGTGGAGATGATTAGATATATCCTCTGAATCATATCCTATGCTGAACCCACGTAGGATCCAACAGTAACCATCACTGTCGTACCCACGTAGGATCCAAGTACAGTCATCATCGCTACTGATCCCACAGAGGATCCAAGTACAGTCGTCCTCACTGCCAAACCCACGTAGGATCCAAGTACATTCGTCTTCGTCGTCGAACCCACGGAGGATCCCAGCACGGTAGTCGTCACAGTCGCAGCCGGCTCTAGGGTTCCCGCACATAGCGTACTCGATTCCATGAGGGTCCACTCCTCGAGTAAAGGGGTCGATACATCAACTATCACAAAGTCCATAGTTGATGTGTCCCAAAGTTTTTTCTTGTCAAAAGGAACTCAATGCGACAAACGACACGTCAACCGGACGCCCGGTCTGAGAGATATTGGCTTTTTCGTTCTAGGGGCCCGGTTGGAAATATGCTCGTTCCAAACCCGGACGTTTACCAAATTTGTCTAAAACACACTTAGAGTATCGCAAAAGGACCGCCCCATCGATAAGGTCCTAGTTCCGCAGATGACGCGTCGATCGGATGCGCGGTCTTTATGTCTTTCACGTTTAAGTGAATAATGGGCCCGGCCCGATAAGCCCAGTGGGCTGGCGGGTTGGGTCACCCAGTTTTGGCAGGTCTATCCCGGTAGGGATGTCGGACCAGCCTGAAGGTTCGTGCGGTCTGGCCTGAGGGACGCGGCCCGGCCTGGAGAGAGTGTGGCCTTGCCGAAACTGGCGCGGCCTGACCCGGCCTGGTGCGGCCCGACCCGGCCCAGCGCGACCCGATCCGGCCCGACGCGGCTGGGCGCACGGCCCGGCTGGCTCGGCCAGCTGGTCGAGTGATCCGAGGGGGCACAGCCCCCAGGCTTCCCGAACCGAAGGCGCCGCCCTCCCAAACCGGTCGGCCTTCTGGCGCACGCGGCCCGCACGGCGGGCCACAGTTTCTTCAGTGCGGCACCCTCCTGGAGCCGCGGTTCGACTCTGCTCGGCCAGTCAACGGGCCGGCCGGTTCTTCCGCCGAAGCGACCCACGAAGCGGGTCGCGGTTCCTCCCGCACAACCGGCACGATGGCGCAGGCTTCCTTCACCGCGTTCCCGGAACGGCACAATAGTGACGTGCCTCCTCTGCCTTTGGTTGCCGATTCTAAATAAGATAGGAAACAACGGAGGGTCATCGGGCCGTGTTTTTTCAGCCCGCACCCTCCGCGTTAGGCGGTAACAATCAGCCAAGGTATTCACTTGAATACAACGAGACCGAGGGATTAATTATTTAAAATAAATTAAGCAAACCCCCTACCTCAATAATTGATGTCTTATGTCGGGTGCCGAGGAAGACGGCGGCGCGGGGTGAGGTTTCGTAGACGACGTCGGTGTGCGTCGTCGTTCTTCGTGGAACCGGTGTTCTTCATTGAAGAGATGTCGTTCTTCGTCGAGAGAAGAGTTCTCTTCTTCTTCACACACAAGTTCTCTCAAAATCTTCCCCAACCCAACGTGTTCCAAAATAAAATAATAGGCTAAATTATTATTTTATTAACACAAGCAATTATAATTTCAAAATTCAAACCACTCCATTAATTAATTGAAGAGGGTGAATTCTTTAATTATCATGTGTTGGCATGAATTAAAGAGGGAGAGTGAGGGAGAGGATGAGTCCACATTTAAGAGGAGTTAACAAATTAAAGAAGGGGGGTTAAGGAGTTTAGGGGAAGGTGAAAGGTTGGGGCTCGTGTGGGCCCCACCTTTCAATTATCCACACATGGGAAGTTGGGTGGGTGTGGGCCCCACCAACAACTTCCCATGGGAGGAATTAACCTCATTAGATATAAAATAAAATTATACACACCAATTTTATTTATTTTAAGCTAATCCCCCAAATATTAACTTTCGACCCGCATAAAACGTAAATGCGGTGAAGGTCCCCTTAAGCGAGTACTGGTGCTGCGAGTTCATCGGTGCCCTCAGATTTTGATTCTGAGCACCTGTTCAAAAGATAGAAAAACTCACTCGTTCGTTTACTGAACGTACCCGAGCTAAACTTCAGAAATTGATTCTGGGCACACCGAGCCTCAAAATCAGGTGTCGTCAGAAGCCACAGACTCGTAAAATTCAAAAGTATTTAAGAAAAAATTTTCCTTGAAATTTATGGGTCGTTACACCTTATATATCTTTTCTGTACTTCTAGTATTTCTTTTTTCTATGTTAGAAATGTATATTCTTCTGAACTTATCTATGGTTTTTTTGTTGCTGACTATGCTAGAAATGTAGACACTTGTTAATATTTAACCGGTTATTTGTTTACTGCTTTGGGGGTGCCATTTCCTATAAGTGAAACATGCAATATATTATTTCACTTTGAACTAGAAAATATGAATACATTGCTTGAACTGAGGCAGTTGAAGAAGCCTTGGGGATCAAAGGTATGTCTTCTAAACTTAGCATTTATAGCTATATTATCAATGTTTATTTTGATATCCAATCAGTAATCCATTTATCTAAAAACTCAATTTTATGTGGTAACTAGTCCTCACCCGTGCGTATGCACGACATATTAAATTAATGGTTTTTCTTTGAAAATAGAATTTTATTTGTAAATGTTACCTAATAATAGTAATGTTTATTAATTTTTAATAAGATAGTATTGGTATATATAAATGGAATAGAAGAGAAAAAAATCTAGATATAACAAAATAAAATTTGAACATAGAATAGATTCAAGAATATAAGTTTCTATTTTTGGAGGAAGTTTTCAATTCATTTCAAAATGCATACAAGTTCTGCTTCTATTCCATTGTGGGAAGAGGATTAATTTGAGTAAAAAATTTCATAACCCAATATATAATTACATAATATTCTATGAACTACATGTTTCTAAAAGTTTATCAGAAAAGTGATTTTTGGGAAGTGTTCTAGGAACAAAGGGTCGTTGCAACATCTCTTCAGTTTCATTGTCCAAAAAATGAACTCTGCAGATGAAAATTTAATTATATAGATTAATATGTAGTATTGAATATTTAAATATGAAAATACAATCTAAAAATTAAACAGAACAATGCGGGAGTAATTGAAGTGAAAAAACTCAAAAAAAATCAAACATTATATTGTAATAAAGCTGACTAATATGGTGTTTTTCTACAGTATACGTAGATGGATTCTTTATAAAGTATAAAAATAGGAAACATTATTGAAGAGATACAAACCATGATTTTTTTGTACATCATAGTAAAAATAGGTACTATGAAAAGATGACATAAAAACATGTAATATTTATGTCACCTTTTCTATACATCTTACTAATGAAACACATATTTGTCACATGTTAGTGGAACAATATTTGATACATCCTAAAAATTGAACAAATCATTAAAGGACATGATAAATGCTAATAATGATCAGCATCATTTTATGTCTAATAAAACTAAATGTTCTTTATTTGGAAATTCCACCGACCATATGATTGGAAGATAGGGTGACCTATTTCATCAAATGAAAAGTTTACAATCCATTACCATTGAAACATGGTGTTCAGATAAAAGTGAATAATCTGGAGTTTCTATAATAAATACCAAGATGGTGTTTATGTACAGTATGCAAATAGGAAATTGTAATGACATGAGGCAACAAGCTTACAGTTTTTGTACAGTATAATAATTCAAGAAATGTAAATTGAACACATTAAAAACATGATAAATAAATGACTAAATGCTTTCTATGGAGAAAAATAAATTTCAAATAATGTTTCAGTACTATAGAGAATGTAAGAATAATTTCCCTTCAAATAGAAATTCGAAAAATAGTAATGAAAAAAAATTAAACATTGAACATGTATGTTAACCATTGGTTTGCAGCATCACATTTCAGTATGTTTTTATCAGTTTTCTTGTTTACATTTCCCTTTGTTCTGGTGTGTAATTCAGTATATTGACTCATTGTAGCCTTGTTGTCTCAGAAAATGTAGACAGTATCTTGAAGTTCATCCTAATTATCAAAATCATGTGACATATTTTTCTATATAGAAATTATTGTTAATGATTTGAAGCTAGAATCTGCAGCAATTGAAAGTAGTGAAACACATATCATAGATTTAACAGTTAATTTTTATTTAACATTTTATAGGTAAATATGGAAAGGAATTTAAAAAATAATAATAATATGTAGAATATAAATTTATTTATAGAAATTGTTGTTATAATAATAGAAATAATTAAGAACATAGTAAAGAGAACAGTTATATAGCCTAGTAGAAGACATGATCGAAGTTGACATATGAAATATGATACCAATATTTAAATTCCCAGGAGAAGACCTAACAGTTTGATGGATCTATCATGAAATGATAAAAATAATGTCAGTAAAGTGATGAATTTCTTAGAGAAAACAAACTGAAAAAACTGAAAGATATGGTACCTCGGTAGAATTTCAAATTAAGAGAAACATATTTAGGTATTGGGGACACAACAATAGTATGTTCAAATCAATATTTCCCATAGAGAATCATTAATAGAAATGTTGGTTTTGGTGGTTGATACATTTCCTATTTCTCTCATCCAACCACATTAAAGTTTGAAAAGATGGAAAAATGTTAGTAGGGTCTCCAATATCTGAATATCGTGATTGAACATCCAAAAAATGTATAAGCTATTATTTAGTAATCACAGTTAGTAGAGGGTGGTTGTTGCCTTTTTTTGTAGCCGTAATGTATGTTCAGTAACTACACAAACCAGTGTTGTCTACATTTTTTTGTTATACTGAGTTGCCGACAGTAGCCAACCAGACATAAATTTATAGTCTAGTATATAATACAGAAGTTATTAATGTTTCTACCTAACCGTCTATGTCAACATACCTATATTAATTTCTGTATTATGTATGACACCATTGATGTATTCATGTGTTCATGACCTCTCAAAAATTGATGTATCATGAGAAAATAATTATTCTCTACAATCTGGAATTATTTGTATAAAATAGTTTATTATTCTATATTATTTAATATATATATATATAATACACATATATAAATGTGTTTGTGTTTGATGTTATATAATTGTGTTAAATCTGACAGCATACTTGTACATGATAAAGTAATGTAGTCCCCATGAACAGTTCGATTTAATCTGTCTCAGTTGGCAGAGTAAATCGTAAGAAATGATAGTTTTTTAAAGGTAATGAAAATATATAAAAACATGAGTTGTTATTACCTTGTTGAGGAGGCACGTGATTAATCTGATAGATATTTTACGTCAGTCATGATAGTAATCAAAATTATCAAGGTAACTGTAAGATGATAATTAATGCATGAGGTGTTCTTACCTTATCGAGGAGGTAGGTGGTGAATCTGATATAATGTTATCGTCAGACACGATAGATACTGAAATAAATGAGGCACATTTTAGATGATGATTACCTAGTTTGTGTGGCCTATAATTTGTCGTTAATATAAAAGTGACATCATACTTAAAAAAATAAATTAGAGATCGGCTAAAGGCATCCATTATTTGCTTTAGCTTGTTTTCTCCAGAAGTAAATGTATTCTGACTTATAGATTGTAGAGGCATTTTACATAAAGAAGTTAAAAACAACTTCTTTATGTTAGTCTATAGTGTAGTTAGAATAATTAGGCTTTAAACAGAAATATACCAAAAGAAATGACCATTGATAGATAATGGTGTTAATGGAATCTGTATCACACCATATGTGATGCCATTTTAAGACAGTGGTTCACTTATTGTAGTAGCAAACAAATTTATCGATGTCATTGATGAATTTCTATTACATGTTGACACTGTTATTATGATAGTCACTACTGGAATAGGGGTTTTTTCCAACACTTATATACCAACATTTTTCTTAAACCATTGTTATATAAGAGTTTTACTAATGGTTTTCTTAAACCGTTGGTAAAACTGGGTGCAATACACCATTTACCAACAGTTCACTAGAACTGTTGGTAAAGGGTCTAAATTCCCCCCTTTACCAACAGTTCTTGAAAACCGTTGGTAAAGGTTTTCCCCAATTTCCCCGCACGTCCCTTCTCCTCTCCCTCATCCAGACAGAACCCTAATTCACCTCTCCCCCATCCGGACGACACCTCTACCCCACGATCAAAGCACCTCTCCCCCATTCGGACATCACCTCTCTCGGGTTCATCTCGATTCCTCCATCCGAACGGTTGGAATCTTGGATTCCCCCATCCAAGCTGCTAAATCTTTATCTGAACCATCCTAAATTAGGTATTTTCTTAAGCGGTACCTTAATTTAATTGTTATCTATCTAATATTTTAGTTTTAAGGTTTGATTTTGATTTTTTTTCTATTTTGATTTAACCTAGAAAACCCTTTTAGATTTTTTCTCAAGAACCATAGAAAACCCTTTTAGATTTTTTAGTTGTCACTTTAATTTATCATATCATTATATTAAAATTTTATATAAATAGACTGGATAGTTATAGACCTCTTGGTGGTCACCTACATGAATTGTATCTCACACATTGTTCGATATGCCATTGGGTACCCGGATAAACTACATGATTATATGTTTAGATAAGGGGAATCACCATTTTACAGATTCATGACTACTCACATGACATAGGATGAAGCATGTAGAAGATGATTGGGTTGTATCTCAAGAAGCTAGGTTGAATTTTAGAATTTATTGAGCCTCTTGTATAGTACTAATTCCTACTAGTTGTAACTATGTTTTTCTTCTTGATACATGAAATACATGAACATCATTCAATTTATGATTCTGTTATTAGTTGGTATTACTGATTTGGTTATTTTCATCCATTTCCAATATTTTCCCATTGTTATCTTTCTTCCACTTTTTAACCGATAATATTAAAATTGTGCAAATTAGGTAATGAGGGAATAGTCTCCCCCAAACACAGCAAAGGCTCTCACTATTAGTCAATAACATTTGGAATTTTGGTAGATGTGCTTGAGGTCATGTGGTCATCCAGGTTCGGGTCACTAATGAGTGGCATTCTGGTTTGGGACGTCACAATTCCTGGATATCCTTTTTATAGGTGTTTCTAATCAAATCCATACATATAACTATTGAAGGTCCCTCTCCAAAATCAATTAGGACATGATTCAATGAATACACCCTACCAACCTATGATCTATGGCTCCAAACCTAGGACCATTTAATCCATCATTAAGGTGAAACTTGATGAGGCCATAACTACTTTTGATGTGATCCTCATCCAACTCCTCATCCTGATCTCCCTAAAGAAGTTAAACTATAAAACTCATGTACTCCCAACAAGACCCTTAAGGATTATGTATTCCTTGATCCACTTCCAATATCTTACTGGGAAATCCTTGAATATAGGCATTAGAAATTATGTATCTTATTTTCTTATGAGGAGACGACACGTCATTCGGATGCGCGGTTTGTGCGGCATAGCTGAATATGTGTTTTTTAAGTGTTTGGCGCGCTTGAAAAGCGTGCGTGGGGTGGTCAAAACCGGACGAATGACCTTAGAATTCCATGAAATCAGACGAAAACAAAGGGTGGGTGAATTGTGAAATGGTCATCCAGACAGTACGTCAATCGGAGGTGTTGTGTGACCGCGGTGGTCGAAAACGCACTCTGCGTGTCGTAAATGGCCAAAACATGCGTTTAATGGTCAAATGCATACCGAATGACATCGTAATGACTTGAAATCACATGAAAACACCCTAATTATTATTCTTTTGGTGTATGAGGAGACAACACATCATTTGAACGTGTGGTTTGCGCACTATGGCTAAATATGTGTTTTTTAGGTGTTTGGTGCGCTTGAAAAGCATGCGGGGGTGGTCACAACCGGCCGAATGACCACATAACTCTATGAAATCAAACGACAACAAAGGGTGGGTAAAATTTGAAATGTTTGGCTAGATGGTACGTCAATCGGAGGTGTCGTGTGACCGAAATGGCTGAAAATGCACTTCATGTGTCGTAAATGACCAAAACATGTGTTTTACGATCAAATGCATACCGAACGATATCGGAATGACTTAAAATCAAACAAAAACACTCTAATTATTTTTATTGAGGTGTATGAGGAGACGGCACGTCATTCGGACATGCGGTTTGCGCGGTACGACTGAATATGTGTTTTTTAGGTGTTTGGCATGCTTGAAAAGCGTGTGTGGGGTGTTCAAAACCATCCGAACGACCTCGGAATGCAATTAAATAAGACAAAAATAAAAGGTGGGTGAATTGTGAAATTTTCGGCCAGACGGCACGTCAATCGGAGGTGTCGTGTGACCGCGGTGTCCAAAAACGCACTCTGTGTGTCGTAAATGGCCAAAACATGCATTTAAGGGTCAAATACATACCCAACAATATCGGAATGACTTAAAATCACACGAAAACACCCTAATTATTATTCTTGTGGTGTACAAGGAGACGACGCATCATTCGGACGTGTGGTTTGCGTGACACGACTGAATATGTGTTTTTTAGGTGTTTGGCTCGCTTGAAAAGCGTGCGTGGGGTGGTCAAAACTGGCCGAACGACCTCAGAATTCCATGAAATCAGACGATAACAAATATTGGGTGAATTTTGAAATGGTCAGCCAGACGGTACATCAATTGGAGGTGTCGTGTGACTGTGGTGGCCGAAAATACACTCCGAGTGTTGTAAATGGCCAAAACATGCGTTTAATGGTCAAATGCATACCGAATGACATCATAATGACTTAAAATCACACGAATACACCCTAATTATTATGCGTGATGTGTAAGAGGATATGTAACATCATTCAGACGCGTGATTTGCACGGCACAACTGAATATGTGTTTTTTAGGTGTTTGGCCTACTTAAAAAGCATGCGTGGGGTGGTCAAAACCAGCCAAATGAACTCAAAATGCTATGAAATCAGATGAAAACAAAGGGTGGGTGAATTCTAAAATGGTCAGCCAGACGACATATCAATTGGAGGTGTCGTATGCCCGCAGTGGCCGAAAACGCACTCCGCGTGCCCTAAATGGCCAAAACCTGTGTTTAACGGTCAAATTCATACTGAACGACATCAGAATGACTTGAAATTACACAAAAACACCCTAATTATTATTTTTTAGGTATATGAGGAGACAAAACGTCATTTGGACGTGTGGTTTGCGCACCATGACTAAATATGTGTTTTTTAGGTGTTTGGTGCGCTTGAAAAGCGTGCGTGGGGTGGTCAAAACTGGCTGAGCGATCTCAGAATTCCAGAAAATCGAACGACAAGAAAGGGTTGGTAAAATTTGAAATGTTCAGCTAGATAGCACGTCAATCGGAGGTTTCGTGTTACCACGGTGTCTGAAAACGCACTATGTGTGTTGTAAATGACCAAAACATGCGTTTTACGGTCAAATACATACCGAACGATATCGAAATGACTTGAAATCACCCAAAAACACCCTAATTATTATTGGTGAGGTGTACAAGGAGACAGCACGTCATTCAGACATGCGGTTTGCGTGACACGGCTGAATATGTGTTTTTTAGGTGTTTGGCGCGCTTGAAAAGCATGCGTGGGGTGGTCAAAACCGGCCGAATGACCTCAGAATGCCATGAAATCAGACGAAAACAAAGGGTAGGTGAATTGTGAAATGGTCAGCTAGACGGTACATAAATCGGAGGTGTCGTGTCACTGTAGTGGCCGAAAACGCACTCCACGTGTCGTAAATGGCCAAAACATGCGTTTAACGGTCAAATACATACCCAATGACATCGGAATGACTTTAAATCACACAAAAACACCCTAATTATTATTCGTGAGGTGTACTAGGAGATGACATGTCATTCAGACATGCAGTTTGCATGGCACAGATGAATATGTGTTTTTTAGGTGTTTGGAGCGCTTGAAAAGCGTGCGTGGGGTGGTCAAAATAGGCCGAACGACCTCAGAATGCCATGAAATTAGACGACAACAAAGGGTTGGGGATTTGTAAAATGGTTGTCTAGACGGAACATCAATCAGAGGTGTCATTTGACCATGGTGGATGAAAATGCACTTCACGTGTCGTAAATGGTCAAAACATGCGTTTAACAGTCAAATTCATGCCTAATGACATTGGAATGACTTGAAATCACACGAAAACACCCTAATTATTATTCGTGAGGTGTACGAGGAGACGACACATCATTCGGATGCATGGTTTTCACGACACGACTGAATATGTGTTTTTTAGGTGTTTGGTGCGCTTGAAAAGCGTGTGTGGGGTGGTCAAAACCGGCTGAATGACCTCGGGATTCCATGAAATCAGACGACAACAAATGGTGGGTGAACTTTAAAATGGTCGGCTAGATGACACATCAATTGGAGGTGTCGTGTGACCGCGGTGGCTGAAAACGCACTCTGCATGTCGTAAATGGCCAAAACATGCGTTTAACGGTCAAATGCATACCGAACGACATCAGAATGACTTGAAATCACACAAAAACACCCTAATTATTATTCGTGAGGTGTATGAGGAGACAACTCATCATTCAGAAGCGTGGTTTGAGGGGCACAACTGAATATGTGTTTTTTAAGTGTTTGGCGCGCTTGAAAAGCGTGTATGGGGTGGTCAAAACTAGCCGAACGACCTCTGAATGCCATGATATCAGACGACAACAAAGGGTGGGTGAATTTTGAAATGTTCGGCTAGACAGAACATCAATCGGAGGTGTCGTGTGACTGTGGTGGCTGAAAATGCACTTTGTGTGTCGTAAATGGCCAAAACATGTGTTTAACGGTCAAATACATACCTAACGACGTCATAATGACTTGAAATCACATGAAAACACCCTAATTGTTATTCGTGAGGTGTAAGAGGAGATGAAATGTCATTCGGACGCACAGTTTGCACGGTACGGTTGAATATGTGTTTTTTAGGTGTTTGGTGCGCTTGAAAAGCGTACGTGGGATGGTCAAAACTGGCCGAACGACCTCGGAATGCCATGAAATCAGACGACAACAAAGGGTGGGTGAATTGTAAAATAGTCGTCCAGACAGCATGTCAATCAGAGGTGTCGTGTGACCGCGGTGGCTAAAAACGCACTCTGCGTGTCGTAAATGACCAAAACATGCGTTTTACGGTCAAATACATACCGAACGATATTAGAATGACTTGAAATCACACAGAAACACCCAAATTATGATTCATGAGGTGCACGAAAATAAAACATCTTATTCAGATGCACGGTTTGCACGGCATGGTAGAATATGTGTTTTTTAGGTGTTTGGCGCGCTTGAAAAGCGTGCGTGGGGTGGTCAAAACCGGCCGAACTACCTCAGAATACCATGAAATCAGATGAAAACAAAGAGTGGGTTAATTGTGAAATGGTCGGCCAGACGAAACGTCAATCGGAGGTGTTGATACTTTATCACAACGATCCATGAATCATTTGTGATGGGTATGAGTCAACCCCACCTCAATCTGAGGCACGGTGTGACTGGTATCACTCAAAGTGTCTCACTTTTTTTTGAAATGGACAACATTTTAAGTGAAAACAACAATTAGCATACGGAAAATCTTCATAAGTCTACACATAGATTCTTGAAATTAAGGGATAAAAAAATATAGTCTATTGGTCATACGTTATTAGAAGAAAATATTCACAAGGCATAGATTGAAACGCAATAATTCATAGTATATATAGAAAAATATGAATTATATTAGGAATGAGTCTCGACATCCCATCATGAACATGCACCAACACTCATGTTTTAATTCTCAATCACGGGTCGTTCATTCTATACAATAACATACAACAAATCAATATCATATAGTGATTTCATATGAAGCCTATGAACACTCAAGCATAACATATAACAAATTAGTCAACAAGGCTACAAATAGATTCTTGAAAAATAAGTTTCAAAGTCTCATAAAAATACCCCAATGGTGAGGAATACATATGGTGACACCATAGCCCCATGGATCACCTCAATCCCATCCTCAAATAGTGGGTTCTAGGACCAAACCAAAGTCCCTTTGGGAACCCAATACCAAATAATTAATTGAATATTCATACCCACTACCCAAGATGGGGATTCATCTCACATCACACCGAGGAGAGAAAATTAAAATTAGCCACATACCCCCTTATTCTAATTGAAAAGTCTATGAAAAACATGTAGTCTATTCCGGTAACTCATCTCATATGTCGAGATTGGACAATGTTTCCCACTAACACATCAGGAACCATTTATACATGGATACATAATCATTAGAGGAATATAAATATCCCATGTGCTTTCTATAACTCGTCCTAAGTCTAAGCACATGACCACTACCATTTTCCATCTTATGGGTATCATGATCCTTGTCCACTCTACCCAATTTTTTTTGTTGGTTTTAAGATACTCAACCCAAGACCATGACTAAACATCCCATGTGCTTCCAATAACATGTAGGTTTTTTCTCTTGTGTTTATTGGTGTTGTGTTTTGAGTGAGGAATGAATTCTAAATTTTGAATACTCTTATGTGTTTGGGTGTTGTGGTTTGAGTGAGGAATGAATTCTAAATTTGGAATACTCTTATGGGTGTTATTGCATTTCCTATAACATGTAGGCCTTTTCTCTTATGGTTGTTATTGCATTTGAATTTCTAAATTTCTAAATTTCTAAATTCTGGAATGAATTCTAAATTTTGAATACTTTGGATGGGGATTTTGTATTGGTATTGTTGTAGGTCTGGAGAGGGGGAGGTGTGGAGATGTGTTGTTGCAGGACTAGAGAGGGGAGAGGGGCCTGCTGCTATTGAGTTGAGCAAATCTATACCAACGGTTTTCAAAACCATTGGTATAGATACTATAAATATAACTATACCAATGGTTTTGTTATAACCGTTGGTATAGGTTTATACGAACAGTTATAACAAAACGGTTGGTATAGCCTTATGGCTTGCCATATCCCCTCTATACCAACGGTTGTAAATCATTGGTATAAGTGTAACACACATATACCAACGGTTTCACAAACCATTGGTATATGTTACATTTACACACATATGCCAACGGTTTGCAGAAAACCGTTGGTATACCTTCTATTTTGACACCTATACCAATGGTTTTCACAGAACCATTGGTATAGGCCTATTGTCACGGCTTACTTGGTCACGGTTGAGGGAACTATTGGTATACTATATACCAACGGTTTTCATGCCTTTACCAATGGTTTTGAACCGTTGGTAAAGTTAAAATTTCCAGTAGTGAGTAGTAAGTTATATAGTTTCTGAAATAAAGATAACAAATGAATCACTTACAACTAAATAAAATAAAAAACTCACAATTGTTTTGTCATTCTTTCATTATTTGTCTCCTTTGAAACCTTTCATCTATAGAGGTTGACAGGAAATGCATGTTTGGTTTGGGTTTCATTATATATGAATTTCAAGGTGTTCAATGAAACTAGTTTATGCAATGTGGATAGTAAAGGCAATGTAATATACATAGTGAAGGCAATCAGTTAACTGGCTAAAAATGTAATTGTGTAGCAGTATACAACTATAAAAATTTGACACATTAAATTTGAAAATAAGTGACAGGTTAATCTGCAACTAAGAAATAGTGGAAGTTATCTTTTGAATAAAATAAGAGAGGCATAAAAGGGTTTTATGATATCATCTAGTGTAATAGTACCCTGACACTTGGGTAATTCCAAGAAGTTATGTTAACTGTCAGAATATATTTCAATGATGTTCTACGAGTCACAGTAAATGCTAATTTAGTATAGGCTATATGGTAACCTGAAACGTCATAGGTACTAAAGATGAATACCTTAATTTGAAAACAGACCTCTAATAGGCGGTTAAAAATTAGACTAGCTCAATGCAGGAATATTTATGGCTTTTAGTAATATAGAATGAACAGTTGATCCAAAAGTATGGAAGTAATAGTGGTGTCGGAGATGAAGACGATCCCTTGTTAAGAAAAATGGGTTGAGCGAATCCTTGTAAGTGGATTATGCATAGTCAGTCGACTGCAGTGGCTTGCAAAAATTGGTTTTCTGTAATAGGAGCCTTACTGGTAAGGAGAGATGACCTGGCATTAATATGTAGCTAATCCGACTTGCAACAGAGTGAATGATACTTCTTGACATTGTATCATCGTATTACCACTATAAATTAGTTGAGTAGCATAGGGTTTTAGGGTGTTGAAATAGATATGTAGTAGTTAGGGTTATGATGACCAGATTCCAATGGACGACCACAGAGAGCAGGAGGTAGTTGAAGATTCACTATGAATGGCGGAGTAGTGGTAGTAAATCACTATCGGTAGATGGTGATGAAGAAGATTGTTTCCAATATTCGTAAGCTTTGATGGTGCGCGGTAACCGCAGGATTGTAGAAGATGATGATATAATGGAAATTTCAATAAAAAATTGAATCGCACATTTTCATCCCATGTTTCTATGGGCTACTTAAACTAAATTAAAAAAATAGGTTACAAAATCATATTTTATGGATATATCTATGCGTGTGTAAAAAATATATATATTTTAGTGAAGCAATTCATGTTGGGTTACTAAATTAACAAAGGAACAAATGTTTCAAAATTGAAAAAATCAACAGATAATATATAATAATATAGAGAGAATATGAAAAGATTAAAATCAATAGTGAAATAAAATTTAAACATAATTTTTAAAAATAATTGTAATTCAGTTGATATTTGACCTCTATTTTTGTCATAAAGAACTGGCATATTAATATGAAATTAAAAAATATACAATCTAAAAAGTGAATAAGAATATTAAATGACAGCAAATAAAATTAAACAAAAAAAATTCCCAGAAAAATAATTAAACATTGTGATATATAAAATAGATTTAAAATATCTAATAGAAAAAATGAAAATTAGAAAAAATAATTATCAAGGGAACATAGTCTTTCATACCTGGAACCGCAGCAGATTCACTTCTTGAGATCACATGACCAAAAAAAATGTTCTCCCTTATGAACTGTCTGGAAGTGAAATAAGAAACCGATAATGGAAAACTGAAATCTAAAAAAAGCATTAAATGACAATAACAAATAAAATTACACAAAAAATAATTATCACATGTCCAAGGGAAACATGCAATCTAAAAAACAAATAAAAACAATAAATGACAAGTACAAATAAGATTACACAGAAAAAATTGCACAAAAAAATTGTTATACCCTATGATCACAAATAATATATACATAATGAAATGGATTTAAAATATCTCATAGAAACAATGAAAATTAGAAGAAATAATTATTATGGGATGATATTTTTTCATACTTAAAACCAAATAGTTGATTAGTTTATTGATATCACATGACCAAAAAAAATTACCTTGTGAATAGTGTCAAAGTGAAATAAGATACTGATATAGGAAACATGCAATCTTAGAGAAATGAATAGAAATATTAAATGACAACAAATAAAATTACACAAAAATATTGCACAAAAATGTAATTATATAATATGAATGAATTTAGAATCATTGTATATTGAATGAAATTAGTTGCACGTACCGATAATGTAGAAAAAATTGATGTTATATAGAAAATCAATTTCAACCCTGGTAAAAATTATAGGTGAAGAAACAATGGCCAAGTAGAAACTTCTGGATATTTTCACATACAGAGAAAACAAATTTTCATTGTGACATATAAAATAAATAAATAAAAGAAACCCATTACAATCCAATTCTTGGTCTTTTCCAATCTTCTTGAGAGGGCATGAATGCAGTAGGCCACATTTGCACGGGGAAGAACAACAGATGTTGCAGAAAAAAAATTTGGGAAAAAAATCAAAGGATCGATCATAGTGGGTAGATAAAAGGCAGTGAAATTTCCACAGCACAAACAACAGTAAAATTTTCACAAAACAAACAAAATAACACAGAATATATAAGATTCCCTAATATCTAAACTCAACATTGAACAAAACTATCTTCTAATGTGGCGTTCTTTGGGCGTGTACTCAACTTGATTAGTGGCCTTAACAATGGCTATATCCAAATCTTTGCATGAACGAAAACTGAAATCATTAATTATTATGGAAAATACAAGCCATTTCGAAAACCAAAATTATTAATGAATCTAGAATAATAAAATAATTGGAAATTTGGATAGGTTGGAGAAGATGAAAACAAAATTGCCACAACAAAATATGAATTAGTGATGGTGAGAAACTGAGGATAAAATGCAACTAGGAGGCCGGTATGTAGTTGTGATTAAGTAATACCTGAAATAGAAAACCAAGGGAAGGAATTTGTGTAATGGATGCAGGACGTGGGGCTAGTAGTAGATAAGATAAAGTGTATTTTGTAGTTAGAGTCAAAATTAATATGGAGCTGGATGTGGTTCTGCAGTGTGTCTAGGTTACTACAGTGTAAATGTAAGGTTACCTCAAATACAGCTGACCCTATTTGTGACCTGAAGCCATCTCCAAGGAATGGATTGATGTTGTGTGAAATCTTCAGTTGTTGAAGTGAAACGTTTAGAGTAAACAGTTGGTGCTCCACGTCGGCCTACAATTGCAAGAACCTGTCGACGATATCAGTTAAATGGTGAGGATCTCCTGCTGAACTGGAGGGATGAAATGGCAATCCAAATTATGGTGGTGCTTTGTTAGAGGAGAAGCATACAGTGGGAATGGGATGCAAGGAAGATCATCCAGAGAGGAGTAGCAGACAATAGGATCTCGAGGTGAGGAAGATCATTGGGAGGATTCCTATAGGATAAAGAGTAAGCAAGATCCAGATGCGAGGAAGGTCACGATGTATTTTGCATGATGATTAGCTGAAAGAGAAACCCTACCTTGGATGGAATAGCGGAGGCCGCGCTGGTCAGTGGGATGGATCGCGGATATGGAGGGAGGGTAATCACGAATATGGAGGGAGAACACTATTGGTGGAAACCGTAGATGATGCGGATGGAAAACGCGAGCAGTGGAGTGAGACAATCGTGATTTTTGAGTGGGGGAAACCGATTAGGGGTGACATCAAAATCAACCGATGGTGGAGTCTGAAACCATAGAAGGTGCGAAGGAGGTGTAGGAGGGGGCGGAGCAGACGGAGTAGGCAAGGAGGATGGAGGCGATAAAGGCGGAGACCTTAGGCTGAGACAGAGGTGAAAATGTAACTGGTGGAGGGAGAACGCAAGCGGCGGAAATCCCATAAGGTGTGGTAGATTGAGCTCGTTGCGGGAGGAAGAATATGGAAGAAGGTAACCCTAAGCGTGAAGTTGGCTCGCAGTAATGTGTTCGTCCGAGACGACAAGCGAGGGGTACTACGGGGGTGAGAGCAGATACTGTAGGGGTTGGTGGTAATTTGATACAGGAATTTGGTGACGTGGTCGAATGTGGCGGTGACACGTAAGCAGGGAAACACCCAGGTTTAGTAGATATAGTAGATTATAAGAACATAGATATTAGATTTCATTTTATTAGAGATGTCGTAGAATCAGGAACCGTGTATATCAATAATATAAACACGGACATAAACCCAGCTGATAGTTTGACTAAAGTTGTGGTTTTGTCTAAGTTCAAATTTTGTTTAGATGGACTAAACTTGGTTTCGGTTATATGACCCTAGGTGCAAGAAAATCACTAAAATTTAATTGAAAATGGTGGAGATTTGTGAATTAAGGTTTCTTAATTCGGGTTTCATATTAAATTTGTTTAATATGTTTGATGCCATTTTTTATACATGCTGGATCTTTTATGCTTGGGCCTGTTATGTTCTGTAGGGTTTGTGTATTGGACTGACTCTTTGTTGTGGCCTTGATCTCTATCCCGTGTGACATGATAGAAATATGGTTTGTATTGGATGCTTATTCTCCACCGTTGATCATCTTAGCCGCCCCTCTGCATCTAGACATCCATGTGGTTCCCTGGATGTTTCAGTCGCTGTAGTTTTTTCAGCTGATCCTTTTTTCCCTTGCTTCATGGCACCCATGGATTGGGCATGCAGTTATCGGGAATCAATCACCTCCAGGTTGTCTCATCACCCAAGTGCGTTGCTTCCCGAGGGATAATCGTCCCGGATTCTCGGATTTCCTTCGGCGTGGTGCTTTCAGTATTATTTGGTGAAACCCTAGCACCCTGTTTCCCAGGTTCTCTGGTTCTGGTTCTTCCTCAGAGCATCGTCGAGGCCCGTTTCTGTCCCTTGACCTCAAATCATGGCCCATGCGCGCTGGCAGAAGAAGTGCAGATTCTCTTTGAGGATTTCACCTGGGAAGGAGCGAAGCGCAGATGTTTCATTTGATCTAGGAGGTTGCCCAATCCGCCTCAGCTTGAAGAGATTAAGACCTCCTCACACCTTGTTGTCCGACACTATGAGTATAGTTTTGCAGCTTCGGTTTTTGGTTTGCAACCTGTAAATATCGTTCAGTTCTTTCTTGTTCTACTTCTTCTTGTTGGTCTGATTGCATTGTATTGTTTCCACTTCTCTTTATGAGATTAATAATACGCATGTGTGTGTGGTGTTCTTACCACACAGTAGGACCCTAAGGGTCCGAATCCCATTAAATCCTAATGTTCATTTACTTCTCTTTCATTTTCTATTCTATTTGGTACTTTCATTATCGAACCCACAGTTCCAGATTTGATCCTTTTACTCTTCGGTGGTTGTTTTGTTTTATGTTCACTGCCCTTAAACCACAAAAACAACCTTACCAGATCGACCTATGATCATGCTCCATTACTGGTGGTATTAAAGAAGGGAGAGTCGAGGCATCAACATTTATTTTACTCCACAATATGGGATTGGATGAATGAATTCTTGAAGTTGATGAAGGTCTATTGTGATTGAGCGGAGAGGGGAACGACCTAGGTCAGTCTTTCAAATCGCCTTCAGTGGCATAAAAATGATATCAATGCTTGGCTTGTTGATAATCTAGATGAGGATTCCATCTTGGAGGATCTTAAGGAAGACATTGAAAGGATAAGTATAGGTCTCTAAGACAGTTGGGATGATGAAAGGTTTCCTCTCCAAAACGATAAAAAAAATATCATTGGATTAGAATCTTTTGAAAGTTGAGAGGGTTTATAGGATTTTTTAGAGGTGGATCACTAAGGAGAGGTTCTTTTGCTTCCATGGTTGTTCTGGTAGAAAAATTGAAAGAATCTACTACCATTAACCAGTACAGGCTGATTTTCTTGTGTATTTTTTTCTACAAAATTCATTCCAACCTCATCTCCAGGAGGCTGAGTGGTGTTATCCCAAGGATTATATCAGAGGAGAAACAAGGATTTGTTGATGGAAGAATCATTCAATGGGAAATCGGTATAGCCAAGAAAATGATAAAGGTCATTAATAAGATAAAAATTGGATCCCATGTGATTATTCAAGTTAACATAGACAAGGCCGATGATAGGATTGAATGGGGCTTCATTATTTGAGTAATGAATAAATTTATGTTTTAGGAATGTTTTTTGCGACTTATATTACTAGTGTTATTCTTCTCTATGGATTACCATCTCCTTAATTGGGATGGGTTTTGGATTTTTTTTTAAATGTGTGTGGTGACAAGCAAGGAGATCCACTCTCCCGATTTCTTCATCCTAGCTCATGAGACATTATCATGGAATATTCACAAAAGTATGGAGGATGGGTGGATGTTTCCTTATCTCAATAGATACAGGAGCGACCTTGTTTCTCATATTATGTTTGTTGATGATGTGTTAATTTTTATTAATGGATGGCTAAGATCAATCCAAGGTTTCATGAATACCATGTCAACATATGTCAAGGTGAGTGGTCAAAATAGATTTCAAAGGAAAAGTAATGTCTTCATTTCCAATAAATGTCCAGGAAGGAGCAATGGTGTAATACAAGAGATATTGGGTATGCATAGGCGACAACTCCCAACCACATATCTCTTAGCCCCTATATCAATGGGATGAATTAAGAAATCCCTCTTCGATGATACCATCAACAAGATCATGGGGAGGATTTTCAACTGGAAGAATATGTTTTTATCGTTCGGAGGGAAGGTTAATTTGATTAATAATGTGCTAACCTCAATTCCAATGAATGCATTATCCATTATCATCCCACTAAAGGGGACACTTACCAATATTAAAATGTCATGATAACATTTCTCTTGGTTGAAAATCAGGTGGGACGGTGTCACTGGGCATCGTGGAAACATGTAGTAAAGCCGATTGAGGGTGTGGCGTCAGGTTCTGTAGTGTATCTGAAACCATTCACTCAATACAGGAGTGGTTGGAATGGGATATTTTTTTAAGGAAAATACTTATGGGAGAAGGTCATTAGGAATAGAAATGGAGAAGGATGGGAGGACCAGGGAAGTCAAACCAAGAGACTCTCGAGCCTTCCATGGTGCATGATGAACAATTTGGAGGAGCTTAATTATAATCCTTGATGGGTTGTAGGTCATGGTGATATCTACGTATGGATGGATAATTGGTTTTGAGAAATACGGTACTTACTGGGGTGTCCAACTCTGAATATTTATTTTAAAGATGTGTGCTTGCACCCATCCTTGATGGAGACCATTGTTAATGAAGAGAAGAAGGTTCTTTTTTAAAAACATTAGTTTGGTTGATGAACAAGATAGATGTATTTTAACAAGATCGACCTCAATTAGATTCAATAGTTTATACTTCTAGGAACTGTTTCATACAGGGAGAAACCCAGATGAATGGGTAATTAAATTACTTTGTAAAGAGATTAAAAAAAATGAATTTTCTCATCTGGTGGGTGAGGAATCAGGTGACCCTGATGGATGAGAATGTGTGGAGAAAGGAGGTGAACATGGAATTTTGTTGACATTGTTTTTCAATACCACAGTCAGAATCTACATGGAATCTATTTCATCAAGGTGAATAGTTGAATAGGTTTTTGGATTACATGGGAAAAGGCATGGGAATTAATAGAATAGGGAATTCCCTGAAATATTCTCTCATTGACTGGCAGGGCATTAGGAGATGGAGGTGATGATTCAAGGTATGATTTTTTGTGGATGTGTGTTGGAACTATATGAAGGAAGAAACAAGGAAAGGGAGGTAAAAATACACTCCACCATCTTCTTTTATGTGTAGACAAAGTTGATTCTTTCATAGTTGGGGTCAACCATAAGAGGTGGGATGAAGTTTTCTACACAGGGAAGGTTCTTACCAAGACTTTTTGTGAATATGGAATCTAGTCATGGAAACCAGTGCACATAGATTAGATGGAACACTTGGTTAGGGGAATGATGATGAATGTGGATGGATCATGCATAGATGGGGAATGGGGGGACTGGTGAGAAATAAAAGATGATCAG
Source organism: Viscum album (assembly GCA_963277665.1). Taxonomy (NCBI): domain Eukaryota; kingdom Viridiplantae; phylum Streptophyta; class Magnoliopsida; order Santalales; family Viscaceae; genus Viscum; species Viscum album. Next base: position 113,713,280 of record OY728149.1, read on the forward strand.
TGGCCATGGGTTTGAGTGCTTTCTAAGGACCGGGTAACTCCATTGGTGCTGAGGCTATAGACATGGAGACATGCCATTTGTTATGCTAGTGAAAAAATCTACTGAATTCTAGAGTTGAATCAGATTCATAGGTGTTGGTTTAGTTACTCTAAGGGAAAGAAGATCCACCATGGTATTTGGAATAATATGTTAGAACTATAAGTTAAGAACCAATCAGGGTAGTATTTTTAGTCACATATTGAAGGAAGAGAATTTTTTGGTGGATGTGTTGGACCAAGAAGGGATACCATAAGAGATATTAATTGTTTATACCAACTTACCATAAGAGATATTAGTTGTTTACACTTGGGATCCCTACCAAATGGTTGTAAGCTCATTATCATGGGGATTTTCTTGAACATCACAATTTCAGTCCTCCATGATTCAATATGCTATTTTTTATTGATGTATTTAGTATGGCATTCCATTACAAATAAAAAATAAATTTTCAGTCAGTCACATGCCTTAAGTCCCAAGAGGATAGTGTATTATCTAGTTTTAATTTGGTTTTAAATTAGTTTTGTTTCGTTTTTTAAATGATATCATAAATGACCTCAATTTTTTTAAAAAAATTAAGATGTTGAATTTAATTTACATATATAACTACTATTCTTGTATAGATGATTTACTTTTCATCTAGAATATTTATTGTTTTCCATCTTACATTAATGGAATTTTTTATTTGTTTAATCAACTAGAAATTGATATGCTTTTATTTTGTAGATGAAACCATTTTTTCACTATAAAAAATGGTCCATCTTAAAGCCCTATCATGGTCAAATAATGCTTCATGCACTAATAAGTGACTTTCCATTTCTCAATGCCTAAAGGAATAAACATAGTTCCATCTTTGGCTACTAATCCATGTTAATTTTAAATTGGGTTGTTAAACGTTTAGCCTCTAGTCATCCTGGAAATGTAATGATGAAATAAAATTCATCAAAACCTATGAATTAAATTAGATACTTCTTAAATGAAATAAAATACTATTGAAACCACTGCTCCGCTCATCCTCCCTCATGGAACCCTAGAAGGAGGTGACGTCCCCCTCAGCCGGTGGTGATGGAACCCCCCCCCATGGATTTTTTAATGGAATTTCAATTTTTTTGTTTAAATGGGATATGGTCCATAATATTTTAAAACAGGGACCCGAGATGCGTGAACCCCATTCACACATCTTTGATCCTAGGAAGATGTGTGAATGGGGTTCACGTATCCTTCGTGAAGTGGATAAAGGATGCGTGAACTGGGTTCATGCATATTGTCGCCAAGTTTTATAAAAATAGGCCCCCTTCAAATCTCCTTATATTTTGAAATTTGTTGCGAAGTCCTGCAGAATTTCTTTCTCAACAAATATTTGCTACTTTTAAGAAGGTAAAATTTCTATTTAAAATTTTAATTGTTTAATTGTGTTTATTTATTTTATTTGTATGTTTTATTTATTTAAGTTGTGATGTGTAGAAATTAGTGTTTGTGTGTATGATTTATTTATTTAATATGTATTGATGCATGAATGAATGTGTAAATTACTTTCTTTTATATGATTTAATTTTTGAATGAGTTATTGTTTGTTGTATGAATTCATATTGAATGTTTTTGAAATTTGAATATGGTGTGTTTGAAATGTAATTTATATTTAGGAAAAAATTGTTTTTAAAAATGTATATATTTTTAATTCAAATAGCATGTTTAACATATTTATATGTATATAAAATATGTTATTTTTAAATTAATATTAATTTAAATTTTAATATTCTATACACTAGTTATATAATTTATTAAAAATATAGTAGTTATATTAAGTATCATATTTAAATTTATTAAAAATATATATAGAAAATTATTTTTGTTAATGGTATAAAAAATTGCTTTTTATAAATAATAATTTTTAATTATATTAAGTGTAAATAATCATTATTTGAAGTAATAAAGTATGAAATATAATTAATTAAATATTTTAAAATTGAAAAATGACAAAAAATTATATATATGCAATTTTATTAAATTGAAAATAGCATAAGTTTATATTATTTTAATGGTTATGTAAGTGTAAATTATATTACTTTTATTTAATACTAATGATAAATTTAATCAATAAATTGAAATTATATTTAGTATGAATAATTATTATTTCAAGTAATAAAGTAGAAAATATATTTACTTATATTTTGGAAAGTAGGAGAATGAAAAAAAAACATTATATATATATATATATATTTGTAATTTTATAAAATTGAAAATAACTTTAGTGTTCGGTATTGTAATGGTTGTTATGTAAGTGGAAATTATATTAGTTTTAATTAAATTTATTTAATGTTATTATTAAATATATATATATATATATATACATAAAAATTTAGATGCTATTTTTTTGGAAAACAGGTGTAGATATTTAATATGTATTTCATCTAGTAATAGGTTTATATAATATGTAGAACATAATAAGTATATCAAAAAACAAGTTAGGAGTATTCTGTGGTGACTGATCTTGAGATGACCGCCAATACATAATGGAAAGTGCATGTATTTTTTTGTATATGTGGTTATATAATTTGTAATAATGACATTTTCATTTACGCATTGATGACATGCGAGTCATCTTTCACTAAGTTTGTAAGGACTTGCGTGTCCGCTTAAAAAAAGTTGCGTATTTGATACCCCTAGACCCCCTCACATGCATGTGAGTAAATTTGTAATTAAAAGGAGATCGATAAGAGGCATCCCCAAAGAGGTGTCCCCGAAGAGGCGTCCCTGAAGAATGAGATTTTATCTATATATTTATCGGTTAAATGAGATTGAGTCAAAAAAACAGAAGAAAAAAATCACTAATCATGTCATTGTGCTACCTCTTACATCACTCTTGAAGGTTTACTATGGATTCCTCTCCTCCAAACGATCTAAGTCCAGGGGTGCCAGAATTCTTTCCCTCCATTCCCTCCCCTCTCTAGTTCCCTCAGCCTTCCAGCCTTCTATTTACCATCATCCATGAAGGCTAATAAGGAAAAAAAATCACTACAAAAATCAGAATATAATGCGAAGAACTCCTTTCTATCATGATCACTGTTATTAATTTTTTTGATTATTTAATTAATATGTATTATGATTAATTTATATTTATTGATTTCTTATACATATTGATAATTTTTTAATTATCATGTATTTATATTTATTGATACTATATACATATTGATGATTTATTAATTAATATGTATTTATATTTATTTATTTCTTATAATTATTGATGATTTTTTTCAATCAAAAATTCTGAAGAAATCATGAATGAGGTTCACGCATCCTGGCGAGGAGAGATGTGTGAACCGCATTCATGAATCTCGGGACCTTTTTTTAAGAATACCCCAAACCCTATCATGTTTGTAAAAAAAATTAAAAATTAAAAACCCAATAAAAAAGAACCCTCCCCCCACCCTCCGACATAGCTTGTAGGCTCGGATGGCCTTATCCACCTTCACTAACCCAGCTCCCCTCCCTAACTTACCCCACATCCATATTTGTCAAGAAGTCCCGACTCTTAATCAAGGGATACCCTCTCTTCTTATCTCCCTCCATGAGTTCTCGGAAGAATCAAATCTTCACGGTTCATGGGTTGTTCCTGGTTTCTGGTTTCATTTGACGATGCCCATCACTCGACAGCTTCGATAGATTTTTCGACAGCACTTAGCCTTTGCTAGAGAGAGTCATTGTCGGAATCCTAGACCCCCGCCATTTCCTTGTACGTTTCTCTAGTGCTGATGACCTCACCGCAGCATGGTCCAAGGGGATCTGCTCCTGTGAAGGCTCTGTTATATATTTTCTATATTTTATTCAAAATATTTTATTGTTATAATTTTATCCAAATTATTTATTAAAATAAATAGAGTGTTTTTTCAAATTTGAATTGGTGTGTCTCTCACCAAGAGTTGTGTCATTTCGTTTGAACCAATGTGTCCTTTGATCGAAATGGTGAGATCGAAGAGGTGTGTCCCTCACTAAGAGTTGTCTTGTTTCAGTCGAACCAATGTGTTCTTTGACCAAACTGGTGCAATTCGCACTGTTTCTAATCTATAAATAAGCGATGATGAGATGGCTTATAAAAAATTAATTTCAATCCTAAAAAATCTCCAGAGTTCTCTCAACATCGTTGCAGCGGGGCAATCAGAAATTGGTGTTCGATTTTCCCCAAACCTTGGTGAAATCCTCAAGGGATACTTCCATCGAGAACCCTACACCATCGACGTGGGGGTGGATCAAACCCTTTTGGACAGTGAATTCAATTCACGCATCAAGGTTCTACCCGTATTCTTTTCCTGCCTACTTATTTTTCTAACAATCAAAAGGGTTTGACAAGGCAAAACCTAGAAGATGGATTTTTCAAATCATCTATATGACTACTTTTTCCAAATGAAGACCTCTCAAGAGATTTGGGATGCACTCTAATTCAAGTATAAAGTGGAGGAAGAAGGTACCAATAAATCACACTTTAGTAGAAATGGTAAATTTCATTATTAATAAATCTAAGTTACCATTAAATTTATGGGGTGCCACTTTATTGGCTACATGTCATATTCATAATAGGATTGCATCTAGGAAAACTAAGTTACCCCCTTGTGAAATTTGGAGTGGAAGAAGACCTAATATTTATTATTTCAAAGTGTGGGGATGTTTATCATATTATAGAGTTTCTGATCCTAAAAGAACTAAAATTGGTCCTAGAGAAATTAAAGGTGTTTTTTTTGGATATGCAGGAAATAGAAAAACATATAGAATTATGGATTTAAGAGCTAATATAATTGTTGAATCAAGGGATGTAGAGTTTTTTGAAAATAAGTTTTATAAAGATGATGTGGAGGAAGTGATTCCTCAAATCCCTATCTCATGTAATCCATCTAGTTCAAATATAATAGTAGAGAATTATGATCATTCTCAAGTTGAACCTAAATGGAGTACAAGAATTAGGAAGGAGAAACATCTACATCCAGATTTTATTTCTCCCGATTCCATAATTTTTCTTGTTAAATGTGATCAAAATAATCAACTTCTGAATAAGTATCCTATGGTTTTGACTATAGAAGATGACCCAAAGACTTATAAAGTGGCCATGTCTTCTCGATATGTTTCTTTTTTGAAGGAATCAATTAATGATGAAATGGATTCTATTATAGGGAATAATAATTGGGTTATTATGGATTTACCAAGAGGTTCAAAACCTATTGGTAGTTAATGGGTATTCATAAGGAAATATGATTCCAATGGTAACATTCAAGATTTTAAAGCTAGATTGGTTTCCAAAGGTTTTAGAAAAAAATAAGGGATTGATTATTTTGATACATATGCCCATGTAGCATGAATTACTTCAATAAGGATATTATTTTCTTTAGCTTCAATTAATCATTTGTATGTTAATAAAATGGATGTCAAAACTACTTTTATAAATGGAGAATTATATGAATAGATTTACATGGAACAACCAGAAGGGTTTGTTTTACGTGGTTATGAAAACAAGGTATGTAAACTAGTTAAATCTCTTTATGGTCTTAAACAAGCTCCGAAACAATGGCATGAGAAATTCAATTTTATTATTTTATCTAATGGTTTTTCTCATAATAATGTGGATAAATGTGTTTATTCAAAGTTTACAAAAGAGTATGGAGTTATTGTGTGTTTATATGTGGATGATATGTTAATTTTTGGAATCAATATGATTGGTATAACCAAGACAAAGAATTACTTATCTCTTATGTTTAAAATGAAGGATCTTGGAATAGTTGATACTATTCTATGCATTAAAGTTAGAAAACATAGTGGGGGTTATTCTTTAAGTCAGACTCATTACATAGAAAAAATGTTAAATAAATTTTATCATCTTGGTTTCAAGGATTTCAACACTCCATTTGATTCTAGTGTTAAACTTTTTATAAATATGGGTAGAGCTGTAACACAACTTGAATATGCTAGTGTAATTGGTTCTTTGATGTATGTGATGCATTGCACTAGACCTGATATTGCTTTTGCAGTATGTAAAATGAGTAGATATACTAGTAATCCTAGTGTGGATCATTGGAGATGTATAATGAGAATTTTTGGATACTTAAGAAAAACCAAAGATTTATGTTTATACTATAATGAGTATCTGGCTGTATTAGAAGGATACACCAATGAAAGTTGGATTGCCATTATTGGTGATAACCAATCCACTTCTGGATGGTTGTTTACTTCTAGAGGTTGTGCTATTTCTTGGGCGAGCAAGAAACAATCATGTATTTCAAATTCGACCATGGAGTCAGAGTTTATCACCTTAGCAGCATGTGGAAAGGAAGATGATTGAATTAGGAATCTATTATTAGATATTAGATTGTGGCCTAGTCCGATGCCTCCTATATCTATCAGTTGTGATAGTGAAGCAACATTATCAAGGTCATATAGTTGCATGTACAATGTAAAGTCTAGACATATAAGTTTGAGACACGATTATGTGAGACAATTGTTACAAGATGGTACCATAAAATTTTTTTATGTGAGATCGTGTAAAAACCTTGCGGATCCATTTACAAAATCTATTCTGAGAGAGGTTATTCGTGAAACTAATAAAGATATGGGGTTAAAGCCCATAGAATAAATCATTTTAGTAATGGAAACCCGACACTTTCTTTAGGTAGATCTTATTCAAAGTGTTTAATGGGTAAAAACAAGTTACGAAGATGATTGTTGATATTGATAATTATAACCCCAATTTTTTGTGTTGATATCGTCTGTTATGACAAGAGGTTGAGTTTTAAACTCTTAAAAAAATATTAAGACTCAATGAGTTATGTGCTATAATAATGGAAGCACATTGTAATATTTTGCCTATGTGAACTTAGAAATGGTGTCGCTTCTTACAGGAGTTAGTGGGTTTACTCCTTATAGAGTTCATAAAAAGGATATAAGCACATGGTCTTAAAAGTGCTACAAAATGAGATGTTGGATGAAAGTTCTTTATATGTATGATTTCTTTAGTTTATCTTAAAGGTTAATAAGTTTAATGTTTCTACAACTTATAAATCTGATAAACTTTGAGATAATGATACTAAGTAAAGGTTTAAATTGAAAGATACCTTTATTATGTATAATGAATCACCTATGATCTGGAGAGTTAATATTTATGAATAAAAGTGGGGGATTGTTATATATTTTGTATATTTTATTCAAAATATTTTATTATTATAATTTTATCCAAATTATATATTAAAATAAATAGAGTTTTTTTTCAAATTTGAATTGGTGTGTCTCTCACCAAGAGTTGTGTCATTTCGGTTGAACCAATGTTTCCTTTGATCGAAATGGTGAGATCAAAGTGGTGTGTCTCTCACCAAGAGTTGTCCTGTTTCAGTCGAACCAATGTGTTATTTGATCGAACCGGTGCAATTCACACCGTTTCTAATCTATAAATAAGCGATGATGAGATCGCTTATAAAAAATTAATTTCAATCCTAAAAATTCTCCAGAGTTCTCCCAACATCGTTGCAGCGGGGCAATCAGAAATTGGTGTTATATTTTCCCCAAACCTTGGGGAAATCCTTGAGGGTTACTTCCACTGAGAACCCTACACCATAGACATGGGGGTCGATCAAACCCTTTTGGACAGTGAATTCAATTCACGCATCAAGATTCTATCCGTCTTCTTTTCCTACCTACTTATTTTTCTAACAGGCTCTAGGTTCTTTTTTCTCAGATAGTACTACGAATTCCACTGGAAGTATGATCCCCCCATCATAAAAATTTGGGTAAGCTTTCCGGGTCTTCCCCTTCCATTCCAAAAAATCCTATAGTCCTTCAAATGATGGGTAACCTAGTTATAATAATTCTGGACTTTGATGATCATTCTAGATCCTTATGCCACTCCATTACATTCAGTATTTTCATGAAAGTTGACATTTCTAAGCCTTATATTGATGCTTTATGGGTGGAGGAGGGTGAATAGATTCGTTAGCATCAACCATTGGTGTTGGAGAAGTGGTATGATTTTTTTGTGTTGTGTTGTCGTTTGGGTCACCTACAACATAACTTCCATTTCCATTCTCCGGTGAAACCTCCATCTCTGGCTGATATCAGTTCGATACATGTTCCTTATGAGGTTCGTTCTATTGGTATCTCAGACAATTCAAGTATCACATCGTGTGTTTCTCTTCGAAAGAAGTCTGAGACGATGCATTCTGACTCAAAGGTTACTGATATGTTCTCTAGTTTGAGGTGATACATGGAAGGAGTCATGCATATTGTGCCAGTGGAGGGGAAGCATCAGTTGAATTCCTCCACCATTATTCCTCCATTTTCTCCAATGGTGTTTCCTTGTGGGTGTGGATGGCTGGAGTTTGATCCTAGTGTTCATCTGATCTTGTCTCCCTCTTAACCAGTTGGGCCTGTTTTTATCCAAGAGGATGAAAGAGTGCCTCCAATGTGGGAGCTTCTTGTCCAGCGGGATTCCCCTACTCATCACATCTGCGGAATTGTTTGCAGGCCTTGGTTGAAATGATGTTGGGTGATACTGGCCAGGAAGGATTGGAGATGGTGATTCCTAAGTGTAAAAGGAAGTTTAATGGTTCTTAGAACATGGTTGATCCAGTGGAGGGTGATAAAGAAATAGATTATTTACCAGTCTCAAATGGTGGCCATGATATTCATGTAACACCCTAAGCTTCTACGGTACACTTCTCTTTGAATAATGTGATAGCGTGTGTTGTACGCAACATCGAGTTCTAACACACCACAACCAATCAAACTAGCTGTTATGAATAGTAATACCTACTTTTTGAAATTATATATATTTTATATTTCAAAATGGACTTCATTTTTGGATTCAGAATATCGAAATTATCCTAAGTTGAATTTTTGGTATTTTTCTGAGAACTTCCAATTTTTATGAATAGTGAAAAATACTTAAAAACAACTTTTTTAATCAAAATAATTTATAGTGATAAATTATATTATTTAGTGGTTTTAAAGTGTAATTAGAATATATTTTTACCATTTTATCCAATGGTGTTCATTAGAATTAATTTCACTTTGAAATTGGACATAAACATTTGTCAATCTTTTGATATATATTGTTTCTTAAAAACACGCTATTTGTTGTAACTGCGGGAATTAATTATAAAATTAATTAATTCAACTTATATGTTTGTAATTTTGTAAAATAGACATCATTTTTGAATTCGGAATATCAATTATATCTTAGGGTGAAATTTTGGCATTGTTCTGAAAAACTTCAATTTTTTGACGAATAGTGAAACCACTAAGTGGTAGTTAAAAAATTGAATTTTTCATAAAACATAATTTTACCGCTTCTGTGAATGGAATTTCAAAAATCCGAGAGACATGGTTAATATCAATTAGTAAAATGTGGTTCAATGAGATGAAAATAATTTTTGGTGAATAGTAACTTTTTACTTTTATTTACCACGGTTAAAAGTAAATAGGCTAATTAAGGGTAAAAATGATATTAATATTACCCTAACACATGTCCTAATTCTATTGGAAAAGTGTATCTCGACCAAAAACAACCTTAGGAATAAAATATTATCATTTAGGTCCACTTGGATTAGATTAGGACATTTATTATTATTTAATTCAAAGAAGAGTTAAAAGAGTTAAAATCAAAGTTTATTTACTAAAACATTTTCAATATAGGGTTATACATAATATAAATTAGATTATAAATATTAATTATAAATATAAAATGATTTCCTACATAATTATATTTTATTTATAATTTTTAGACATTAAATAGTTAATTTATTTATGACACAATGATGATGCAGTAATTACCATAATAGTGAAAAATTAAAATAATTGATATTATAAATACCCAAATAAATATAATTTGAGACTTTTTATGAATTACACTAATTTTATAGGTTAATATGACGTGTTATTATTGACTTAAGTAACTTGTTTTGAAGTAATAATTCTGTTATGATTTTCACAAAAATAAATTATTGAATAGTGTCAAAATTGACATAAAAGAGTTTTTAAAACAAATATTATATTATTAATTGATATTAAATTCCTAAAAATCTAAGGTTCGTCCAAGAGACTTATATCATGATATGTGTATCATTAATGGACCACTTGGGGGTCTCTTGGATGTATATAGTAAGTTTATTAACCATATAATATAAAAATACAAAGAGACACTGTAAAAGTGAAACTAATTAACTAAGAGTTAATACTTAAAGATAAGGTTAATATAGTAACCCAAACCTGTCTAAATTATATTTGTTGAGTGGTTTTCAACCCATAACCACCTTAAACTTTAAATAATCCACTTTAGAGCCATTAGAAACCGAATATGAATTTATTATAAAATAATATTTCTAGCTTTTCCAAAGGTGCCCCTCACCCCTCTTATAAAAGGTCACTCTTCCTTCTCATTAATTCACACATTCAAAGCCTTTTGGTTTGGCCAAACTCTACCCAAATACTATCTCAACTTCCCTAACCTCATCCTAGAGTCCTTACTTTAGTCATAAAGCCAACTTAAATATCCCTTTTGATCAAATCAAATGGAAGAACCCGAAGAAGAGGTAATGTTTTCACCACCCTTTTTCAAATTCATTTCTTCTTCAACTTCTTCTTTCTTTGTTATTCCCATTCTAAAATAATTAATCCAGTATATCCTATATACTGTAATATTATTATAAATATGGTACAACCATATTAAGTATTCTATCCATCCTTTTAATGACATGTCACCATACATGCGTACGTACGGCTTACCGTCTCCACGTCGTGGTGTAATTGTTATTCAATATATTATTATTTGGATGGGTATAATAATGATGTGTAATTCATGTCAATAATAAATATAACATGATAATGATTCTGTATATATGATATACCATCCAATTATATATTATTTTAATATCAAAATAATGATATTGTCACTCATGCGTACGTACGGACTACCGTCTCCATGAACGTGATGAGATTCATTCTCCATCGTATCCATTCAAGTATAATTATCATTTGATGATTTAAAAATAATGTTTAAGGAATTGATATTATTCTGGATATGAATAAGATAAAACCTATCCATGACAAACATGTCTTACGTAACAAAACATATAAAAGAAAACGAGTAAGTTAACACTCGAAACAACGATAATACTAAGATATTATTAACAAATCAATGTTAAAAGATCATATATGATATCATATTAATATATATGATTCTTGTATAATTTAATAAAAATTATTTCACCATTATACATGAGGTTAGCCTACCCCCAACCAAGGAAAATTATAAGGTAAGGGTTTATTTCGCAATCTCTTCATTATCCGAGGTTGTTTATACGTAATAATCTACTGGGACTTCTTTATCATCCACATACATGTTTCTTAAAAATGTATTTCAAAAAAATTTTACTATTTACTAGAATATGGGTTAAAATTATTTATACACTTGTTTGAATTTTTATAAGAGGTTTATAAAGGAATCTTTCTGTCATTTTCCAAACAAGGTGCTTTTTAACCTTTTCGACAGAATTAAGGTAAGAATGTTTTTTTAACTTATACGGCGGGTGCGGCTATTTTCTGCCATTATAAAATCATTGAAGCTTCCCTTACAATCTTATAAGAATATTTTCAAAGAAAATGTTTTATTTTATGTGACTCTTAAATTATTTCAAAATAAAAAGAGATATTTCTATAAAAAGAGTTTTGATTTCATCTATGTCAACATCCTTTGATAGATTTTAAGCTTATTTGAAGCTGATTTATTATGAAACAAAACTTCCATATTGTATTTAAGGTTTTGTGACATGTTTGACTATGGATATGTTATTTTTATACCCTTCATGGTTTATGGTGAAAGTATTGACATTTCTTATGCTAGTTTTAATACGAATGTTTATGTTATGTTTAAACCTTTTCATATGGGAATGCATTTGACTTAATATGTGACGGGTGGAGCCTGCTATAGTTCCTCGATGCATTGGTAGGTCTCATGAGACAAACTAGTGTCTTGGCACAAGTCCTTGACAAAATCTTATTTGTATTCTTGGCATGAGGCCTTGGCTATGTGGTTATGATAGTCTGGAATTATGCATTCCATCATTATGAAAGTAGTTATTGATATTGCATGTGATTATTCGATAATTAGTAGAATATCCATGTGAATAAGTAAATGGCATTATTTCATTTTATTTTTTCGATACTATGTTTAAGTTCAAGTTTAAAAGGCTTTTGTTTTAGTTATACATTGCCTTAAATGTTTATTCTTATTTATGAAAGTTTCCGCTATATTGTTATCCTTACTGGGCATTTGAGCTCACCCCTTTCAATGTTTTATTTTTACCAGGATATGAAGAAGTAATTTATGAATGACCTGCAGGGATAGTATGTGGGGATATGAGTGTGGAATATGAAGAAAATATGTTGTTGTAGTTTTCATTTTTATGATGTAATGTAAGACTTATGAATATATCTAGTGTTTCCAAGGCTACTAAACCAATCGGTCTTTCAAGATTTGATCTTTCTTGTGATCATGCTAATGTTATGTAATAATGCACCGACTCTAGGTAACTGGGGCCGGGGCGTTACAGTTGGTATCAGAGGAAGTTTAGTACAAACCTTGGAAGCTAGATTTAGATAAACTCTGATTAGAGCACATAGACCTAAGATGGAATTTGAGGATTAGTATAGAAGAACTTCCTAGAATTTTGGTATTGTAGAGATTTTGTGAGTTTTCCGAGCAATACATCCCTGTCTGGATACGAGCAGGTAGAGGCGGATCTGGCACAGATGTACCTAGGGGTAAAACCCAAAAACACCACTTTGAGCTAGACTCGAACGGGAACTGGTGCACGACAACGGGCCTTGCTGCACTCTTGGTTACGACACTCCCGGGGGATATTCTTAGGATAACTCTCATTTTCTTTATAAATCATTATGAAGGGTTTGTGAGTATTTACTTCCTCAAAGAAAACATTTTTTATGATTATGCATTATATCCATAAATAGTTCAATTTATGTTAAGTGTTTTATAAGTATGGAATTATGTATTTTGATTCATAATCTGATCTAGTTTATGCCATTGTTTAGAAATGGCGCCTAGTGAAAGAAATGGAAATTGTATCAATGCACGCACTCCAAGTAGGGATTGCCCTCCTGCTCAAGATAATTATAGTGGAGATGGTGACGCAACTGGTGCTGATCAGCTAATCACCATACTGGGACAACTCACTCAGGTTATGAATAATAACCTTACCCGTATGAGAACCCTGATCCGTAGTGTGGAGGATCAATGTTAGATCGATTCATGAGGAAACAACCACCAATGTTCAATGGGAGTTCAAATCCCTTAGCGGCTGAGCAATGGATAAATTCCCTAGAGAAAATATTTCAGGCTTTGGGGAGTAGTGGAAGGGAAAAAGTTATCATGGCAGTTTACCGCCTCACTGGAGATGTTGATCAATGGTGGTCATTGATTCAAAACATAAAGGAAGATGATTAAGTATCAAATATGTAATGGAGGGAGTTCAAAGATCTGTTTTTAGAAAAATACTTTCCTCGCGACCATCAAGCAGATATGGAAAGGAAATTTCTGAGTCTGAGACAAAAGGAGGATGAGAATGTCACAAAGTATGAGGCTAACTTTATAAGGTTATCAAGGTATGTTGGAGATTATATACGTAACCCAATAAGTAAGATTGATCGTTTCTTTGATGTGTTAAAACCATTTCTCTGTCAAGAATTAGTCTCACAATCCTTTTCATCGTACGAAGACATTGTCTCATGTGCTATCAAGACCGAAAAGAAATTCTCTAAGTCTTATGACTTTAAATCAAAGAAAGAGAAGAAGAGATCTACTGATCAATCTGGGAATGGAAATAAGAGGAAGAAGGGAAAGGTTGAATATCCATCCTGTGGTAAATGTGGGAAGAAACACCCCGGTAATTTCTTGAAGGGAATGGGTGTCTGTTACAAGTGTGGTGAAAATGGCCACCAAGCTCATGATTGAAAAGGGAAGAAGGAAGCTACCAATGTTCAATGCTACAATTTCAGGGAGATGGGACATTATGCAAATGAATGTCCTAAGCGTCAGGGGAACTTACCTCAGAAAAGGCCAAGGGATCAAGGCCAAGCTTATGCTATCACTACTGCTGAGGTAGAAGCTCAGAAAGAGGTGGTGGCAGGTAATTTAATGGTTTCCTCAAGTTTTTCAAATGCATTATTTGATTCTGGATCATCGCATTATTTCATATCTTCCCAGTTTTCTAAGAAAATTAGATATTTCCAATTTGATTTAACAAGGGATTTGTCGGTTAAAACTCCTAAGGGAAGTATCATTGCAACAAAGTTTTGTGAATCAGTCCCCATTAGAGAACATAAATGTTCTTTATCTGCTGATCTCATCATCATACCTATGATTGAGTTTGATATAATCCTCAGTATGGATTGGCTTTCAGACTTTGATGTGAATATTTATTGCAAGAATAAGGAGGTTACGATTTTTGATGATGATGATAAAGAACACCTTATCTTTAGAGCAGAATCGTCACCACCTAATTCTTATCTAGATCCACCCCCAATAGCTCAACTAAATTCAATTATTGGGGAGGAAGAGAAAGAAATTACTATGGGTGAGGAAAGGAATGTTCAAATAAAGGATGTACCTATTGTAAAAGAATATGTAGATGTATTTCTGGAAGATTTACCTGGACATCCTCCAGAATGAGAAGTTGAGTTTTCCACTGATTTAATTCCTGGATCAAGGCCTATATCGAAGACCCCTTATATAATGGCCACTGTAGAATTAGTCGAACTAAATAAACAACTACAGGAATTGAGTAATAAAGGATTTATTCTCCCTATTGTTTCTCCATGGGGAGCCCCTGTTCTTTTTGTTAAAATGAAAGATGGATCTATGAGGTTATGTATCGACTACAGGGAGATCAATGCTATAACAATAAAGAACAAGTATCTCCTACCTCTCATTGATGATTTATTTGACCAACTGCATGGATCTAAATACTTTTCAAAGATTGACCTTCGATCTGGATTCCATCAGTTGTGTGTGAAGAAGGAAGACATTCTGAAGATAGCATTTCGAACCAGGTACAAGCATTACGAGTTTACTGTAATGCCTTTTGGATTGACTAATGCACCCTCTGTATTCATGGATTTGATGAATAGAGTTTTCAAGGAATATCTCGATGAATTTTTGGTGGTATTTATTGATGATATCTTGGTATACTCCAAAAGCTACTAAGATCCTGAAAATCACTTGCGCATTATCCTGAAGACTCTGAGAAGACATGAATTATATGGGACGTTTTGCAAGTGTGAATTCTGGCTTCAGGATATTTCTTTTCCTGGCCATATTGTCTCTAAAGATGGAATCTCTATTAATCCTTCTAAGACCAAGGCAATCCAAGAATGTCCAGCACCTACGACTATAACTGAGGTACGTAGTTTTATTAGTTTGGCAGGTTATTGTCGACGTTTCATCCAGAATTTTTCCCGATTGGCTAACCCATTAACAAAGATCACACGTAAAGGGGTTAAATTTGTTTGGACAAAAGAGTGTGAAGAATGTTTCGAAGAACTGAAGTGAATATTAGTCAATGCTCCTATATTGACTCTACCATCGGGGAATGATGGGTTCATTATTTATAGAGATGCATCGAAGGTTGTGTCCTTATGCAGAATGATAGGGTTATTGCCTATGCATCACGACAGTTGAAAATTCATGAACAAAACTATCCTACTCATGATCTCGAGTTAGCATATGTGATCTTTGCTTTGAAGATATGGAGGCACTACCTCTATGGTGAAAATGTGATATTTATACTGATCACAAGAGTTTGAAGTATATTTTCTCACAAAAAGAACTCAACATGAGGCAAAGGAGATGGCTTGAATTACTCAAGGATTGTGATTGTATGATACACTACCACCCGGGGAAAGCAAACAAGGTTGCAGATGCTTTGAGCAGAAAAGATCATGGAGTTTTGAACAATATGATAATTGAATGGGATCCAATTTTCATGGATCTAGTGAAGATGGATATGGGAATAACCATGGAAGGTGAAACATCAATTATTTTTCAAATGGTTGCCAAACCATCTTTACTAGAAAGGATTAAGAGTTCTCAGACTGATGATGAAGAATTTCAAAAGAATATTAAAGCTGTGAATGATGGGAGATTGAGAGACTTTGTGTATGAAGAAGGAATTTTGAAATTTGGGAAGAGACTTTGTATTCCCGATATACCTGATCTAAAAAGGTAATTGCTGGATAATGCTCATAGTTCCAATTTCTATATACACCCTGGGAGCACCAAAATGTATAGAGATTTGAAGGAACATTTTTGGTGGGACAAAATGAAGAGGGAGATTTCTGATTTTGTGTTAAGATGCATGGTTTGTCAACAAGTGAAAGCTGGAAGGCAACAGCCTGGAGGAGTCATGCAACCTCTTCCCATACCGGAGTGGAAATGGGACAATATTATGATGGACTTTGTCATGGTGCTACCAAAGACTCCTAGACGGAATGATGAAATATGGGTTATTGTTGATCATCTTACCAAGTCATCACATTTTCTTGCTATAAGAGAAGATCTACCACTGGAACGTCTAGCAAGACTATATATTAATGAAGTTGTGAGACTTCATGGAGTACCCCTATCAATTTTTTCTGATCGTGATCCCCGTTTTACTTCAAGATTCTGGAAGAGTCTTCAGAAATCCCTGGATACTGAACTTCATTTGAGCACTGCCTACCACCCTCAGACAGATGAACAATCAGAACGGACTATTAAAACCTTAGAAGACATGTTGAGATCTTACTCACTTGACTTTCAGGGTATGTGTGTTCAATATTTACCTTTGGTAGAATTTTCCTATAACAATATCTTCCATTCGAGTATTCAGATGGCACCATATGAAGCGTTATACGGGAAGAGATGTCGCACACCAACCTTTTGGGACGACGTTGGTGAAAGAAAATTTTTAGATCCAGAACTGGTGGAGGAAACGATGGAAAAGGTGAAGGTAATCCAAAATCACAGCAAAGCAGCTCAAAGTAGGCAGAAGAGCTATGTCGATAATCGAAGGAAGGATTTGTAATTTCAAGTCGGTGATCATGTTTTCCTGAAGGTATCTCCATGTAAGGTAGTCATACGTTTTGGTAAGAAAGGTAAATTGAGTCCCAGGTACATCAGACCTTTCGAAATTCTAGAACGAATTGGGGCTGTAGCTTACCGATTGACAATGCCGCCAAGTCTCTCCAAAGTTCACGATGTGTTCCACGTATCTCTATTGAGGAAATACATGTATGAACCAACGCATGTACTCACCTATGATGAATTAGAACTGGAACCCGATCAGTCTTATTGTGAAGAGCCCGTCAAGATTCTTGATACAAGAGAACAAGTGCTGAGAAATCGGACGACGCGTCTGGTAAAAGTTTTGTGGAGAAACCATAAGATGGAAGAGGCAGCGTGGGAACCCGAGAAACTTTTGATGAAGAACCACCCAAGTCTTTTCATGCGGTAGTATTTTAGAAATTTCAAGGATGAAATTATTTGAAGGAGGGGAGAATGTAACACCCCAAGCTTCTACGGTACACTTCTCTTTGAATAATGTGATAACGTGTGTTGTACGCAACATCGAGTTCTAACACACCACAACCAATCAAACTAGCCGTTATGAATAGTAATACCTACATTTTGAAATTATATATATTTTATCTTTCAAAATAGACTTCATTTTTGGATTCAGAATATCGAAATTATCCAAAGTTGAATTTTTTGTATTTTTCTGAGAACTTCCAATTTTTATGAATAGTGAAAAATACTTAAAAACAACTTTTTTAATCAAAATAATTTATAGTGATAAATTATATTATTTATTGGTTTTAAAGTATAATTATAACATATTTTTACCATTTTATCCAATGGTGTTCATTAGAATTAATTTCACTTTGAAATTGGATATAAACAATTGTCAATCTTTTGATATATATTGTTTCTTAAAAACACGCTATTTGTTGTAACAGCAGGAATTAATTATAAAATTAATTAATGAAACTTATATGTTTGGAATTTTGTAAAATAGACATCATTTTTGAATTTGGAATATCAATTATAGCTTAGGCTGAAATTTTGGAATTGTTCTGAAAAACTTCAATTTTTGAAGAATAGTGAAACCACTAAGTGGTAGTTAAAAAACTGAATTTTTCATAAAACTAAATTTTACCGCTTCTGTGAATGGAATTTAACAAATTTGAGAGACACGGTTAATATCAATTAGTAAAATTTGGTTCAATGAGATGAAAATAATTTTTTGTGAATAGAAACTTTTTACTTTTATTTACCACGGTTAAAAGTAAATAGGGTAATTAAGGGTAAAAATGATATTAATATCACCCTAACACATGTCCTAATTCTATTGGACAAGTGTATATCGACCAAAAACAACCTTAGAAATAAAATATTATCATTTAGGTCCACTTGTATTAGATTAGGACAATTATTATTATTTAATTCAAAGAAGAGTTAAAAGAGTTAAAATCAAAGTTTATTTACTAAATCACTTTTAATATAGGGTTATACATAATATAAATTCGATTGTAAATATTAATTAGAAAGATAAATTGATTTAATACATAATTATATTTTATTTATAATTTTTAGACATTAAATATTTAACTTATTTATGACACAATGATGATGCAGTAATTACCATAATAGTAAAAAATTAAAATAATTTATATTATAAATACCCAAATAAATATAATTTGAGACTTTTTATGAATTACAATAATTTTATAGGTTAATATGACATGTTAGTATTGACTTAAGTAACTTTTTTAGAAGTAATAATTCTATTATGATTTTCACAAAAAATAAATTATTGAATAGTGTCAAAATTGACATAAAAGAGTTTTTAAAACAAATATTATATTATTAATTGGTATTAAATTCCTAAAAATCTAAGTTTAGTCCAAGAGACTTATATCATGATAGGTGTATCATTAATGGAACACTTGGGGGTCTCCTGGATGTATATAGTAAGTTTATTAACCATATAATATAAAAATACAAAGAGACATTGTAAAAGTGAAACTAATTAACTAATAGTTAATACTTGAAGATAAGGTTAATATAGTAACCCAACCCTATCTAAATTCTATTGGTTGAGTGGTTTTCGACCCATACCCACCTTAAACTTTAAATAATCCACTTTGGAGCCATTAGAAACTAAATATGAATTTATTATAAAATAATATTTCTAGCTTTTCCAAAGGTGCCCCTCACCCCTCTTATAAAAGGGCACTCCTCCTTCTCGTTAATTGACACCTTCAAAGCCTTTTTGTTCGGCCAAACTCTACCCAAATACTCTCTAAAATTTCCTCACTTAATCCTAGAGGCCTTACTTTAGTCAGAAAGCCAACTTAAGGAGCCCTTTTGATCAAATCAAAAGGAAGAACCTGAAGAAGAGGTAATGTTTTCACCACCCTTTTTCAAATTCATTTCTTCTTCAACTTCTTCTTTCTTTGTTATTACCATTATAAAATAGTGAATCCAGTATCTCCTATATACTGTAATATTATTATAAATATGGTACAACCATATTCATTATTCTATCCATCCTTTTAATGACATGTCACCATACGTGCGTACGTACGGCTTACCGTCTCCACGTCGTGGTGTAATTGTTATTCAATATATTATTATTTGGATGGGTATAATAATGATGTTTAATTCATGTGAATAATAAATATAACATGATAATGATTCTGTATATATGATATACCATCCAATTATATATTATTTTAATATCAAAAGAATGATATTGTCGCTCGTGCATACGTACGGACTACCGTCTCCACGAACGCGATGAGATTCATTCTCCATAGTATCCATTCAAGTATAATTATCCTTTTATGATTTAAAAATAATGTTTAAGGACTTGATATCATTATGGATATGAATAATATACAACCTATCCATGAAAAACATGGCTTACATAACAAAACATATAAAAGAAAATGAGTAAGTTAACACCCGAAAAAACGATAATACTAAGATATTATTAACAAATCAATGTTAAAAGATCATATATGATATCATATTAATATATATGATTCTTGTATACTTTAATAAAAATTATTTCACCATTATAAAGGAGGTTAACCTACCCCCAACCAAGAAAAATTACAAGGTAAGGGTTTATTTCGCAATCTCTTCATTATCTGAGGTTGTTTATACGTAATAATCTACTAGGACTTCTTTATCATCCACATCCATGTTTCTTAAAAATATATTTCAAAACATTTTTACTATTTACTAGAATATGGGTTAAAGTAATTTATACCCTTGTTTGACTTTTTATAAGAGTTTTATAAAGGAATCTTTCTGTCGTTTTCCAAACAAGGTGTTTTTTAACCTTTTCGACAGAATTAAGGTAAGAATGTTTTTTTTAATTTATAGGGTGGGTGCGGCTATTTTTTGCCATTATAAAATCATCGATGCTTCCCTTACAAGATTATAATAATATTTTCAAAGAAAATGTTTTATTTTATATGACTCTTAAATTATTTCAAAATAAAAAGAGATATTTCTCTAAAAATAGTTTTGATTTCATCTATGTTAACATCCTTTGATGGATTTTAAGATTATTTGAAGCTGATTTATTATGAAACAAAACTTTCATATTATATTGAAGGTTTTGTGATATTTTTGACTATGGATATGTTATTTTTATACCCTTCATGGTTTATGGTGAAAGTATTGACATTTCGTATGCTAGTTTTAATACGAATGTTTATGTTATGTTTAAATATTTTCATATGGGAATGCATTGGACTTAATATGTGACGGGTGGAGCCCGCTATAGCTCCTCGATGCATCGGTAGGTCTCATGAGACAAACTAGTGTCTTGGCACAAGGCCTTGACAAAATCTTATTTGTAGTCTTGGCATGAGGCCTTGGCTATGTGGTTATGATAGTCTGGCATTATGCATTCCATTATTATGAAAGTGTTTATTGATATTGCATGTGATTATTCGATTAGTAGAATATCCATGTGAATAAGTAAATAGCATTATTTCATTTTATTTTTGCCATACTATGTTTAAGTTCAACTTTAAAAGGCTTTTGTTTTAGTTATACATTGCCTTAAATGTTTATTCTTATTTATGAAAGTTTCCGCTATATTGTTATCCTTACTAGGAATTTGAGCTCACCCCTTTCAATGATTTATTTTTTCCAGGATATGAAGAAGTAATTTATGAATGACCTGCAGGGATAGTATGTGGGGATATGAGTGTGGATTATGAAGAAAATATGTTGTTTTAGTTTTCATTTTTATGATGTAATGTAAGACTTATGAATATATCTAGTGTTTCCAAGGCTACTAAACCAATCAGTCTTTCGAGATTTGATCTTTCTTGTGATAATGCCAATGTTATGTAATAATGCACCGACTCTAGGTAACTAGGGCTGGGGCGTTACAATTCACATGACCGGTGATGAAATGTGCAGTCAGTTTCTAGTGGACAGTGTTGCGAGTATGCATGGTAGGGGGATTTATATCCCAATGAGGAAGAAGGGATTGAAGGGAATCTATGGCTCCATTCTTACTTTCCTAAGCTGATGGAGACAAGGTCTGCAAGAAAGGGTGGGGAAACAGGGAGTCTAAATGTAAAGTAAATATGCAGGATCAGGCTCATGAGAAGAAAATTAATCTCTAGGAGGTAAACCATTTGACATAGGGTGAGGTATCTATGGAATAAGAGAAGTGTGTTGTCAAGATAGAAGCATCAAATCAGGTTTAGAGAGACCCCCTGTGTGTGGGTGAAGCTAAAAGTGTTGGCCAAAACGAACTGGTTGAATTATCCAATAGAGTTTTTTTTAAATAAGTTTTTTTTAAAATATATTTTTTTAAACAGGTTAGGTTAAATTATTTTTTCGAAAATACGCCACAAAGGTGGCGTCTTAGATGCCGCCTTTCTCCTAAAACAAGAAAAAAATATGTTTTTTTAAAAAATTATTTTTATTTTTATTTTTATTTTTTTGTTTTGTTTTGTTATATATATATATAAAAACAAAACAAAACAAAAAATAAAAATAATTTTTTCAGTAGAATTTATCTGCTATTTAAAATCCAATAGTACTGTCATTACAGCAGTCTGGATTCTGACAGAAGCTCTCACCCAGAGATCCCTTTTATAAAAGAGCTTATCCTGGAAATCATTCTGCATTTCCAATGTGGGATTCTGGTTCTCCATTTCCTGCATAGAACATTCTTCATTTCCGATGTGGGATTCTATTTCAAGTACGTGACTTTGAAAGACTATAAAATATAAACTATAAGGCCAATATAAATGAAACTTAAAACATGGATTAAACATATAAGAAATAGTTGAAAACAAAAATAATTTCATAAAAATGACGATAAAAAATAATTTATAAGCTTTCATACCCACTTACTTGAAACTGAAAAAGTTTCAAGTACATGACTTTGAAAGCTTATAAAATATAAATTATAAAACCAATATAAATGAAACTTAATACATGGATTAAACATATAACAAATAGTTTAAAATTAAAATAATTTCGTAAAAAATGTTGATGAAAAATAATTTATAAGCTTTCAAAACCACAAACTTGAAACTTAAAAATGTTTCAAGCACATGACTTTGAAAGCCTATAAAATATAAACAATAAGATCGATATAAATGAAACTTAAAACACGGATTAAAAATATAACAAATAGTCGAAAATAAAAAAAAATCTTAAAAAATGTTCATGAAAAACAATTTATAAGATTTCAAAACCACCTACTTGAAACTTAAAAATGATTAAAGTACGTGGCTTTGAAAGACTATAAAATATAAACTACAAGACCAATATAATTTAAAGTTAAAACATGGATTAAACATATAATAATTTATTTAATTATTAAATTAATATTGTTAATAATTAATTATATAATAATTAATTAGTTAATTACAAATTATTAATAATTAATTATATAATAATTAACCAATTAATTAGTAATATAATTATTCAGTATATAATAGTTGATTAGTTAATTAGTAATATAATTATAAATTATATTTATCCATTATAATTAATAATTATTAATTATTAAAAATTATTATATAATAATTAATTAGTTAATTGGTAATATAATTATTAATTATATAATAGTTAATTAGTTAATTAGAAATATAATTATAAATTAAAATTATTCTTTATAATTATTCATTATAACTATTCATTATAATTACTAATTATAATTATTCATTATAATTACTAATTATAATTATTAATTATTAATTATTAATTATTAATTTGTTAATTAATTATATAATTATTAATTATATAACTATTAATTGTATAATAATTAGTTAGTTAATTAGTAATTATTAATAATAAACTATATAATAAATAATTAGTTAATTATTAATATAATTAGTAAATTAGTAATATAATTATTAATTATTAAATAATTAATTAGTTACATAGAAATATAATTATTAATTATATAATAATTAATTAGTTAATTAGTAATATAATTATTAACTATATAATTTGTAATTAGTTAATTAGTATTTATTAATAATTAATTATATAATAACTAATTAGTTAATTAGTAATATAATTATTAATTATATAATAGTTAATTAGTTAATTTTTTGAGAAAGATAGAGTCGAGGCTCTTTTTATAATTACTTAATATAATTATAAATTATAATTATTCATTATTATTATTAATTAGTATTTATTAAAAATTATTATATAATAATTAATTAGTTAATTGATAATATAATTATTAACTATATAATATTTAATTAGTTAATTAGTAATATAATTATTCATTATAATTATTAATTATTAATTATTAAAAATTATTATATAATAATTAAGTAGTTAATTAGTAATATAATTATTCATTATAATTATTCATTATAATTATTCATTATAACTATTGATTATTAATTATTAATTATTAATTAGTTAATTATTAATATAATTATTAATTATATAACTATTAATTGTATAATAATTAGTTAGTTAATTAGTAATTATTAATAATTAATTGTATAATAATTAAATAGTTAATTAGCAATATAATTAGTTATTTACTAGTATAATTATTAATTATTTAATAATTAATTAGTTACTTACTAATATAATTATTGATTATATAATAATTAATTAGTTAATTAGTAATATAATTATTAATTATATAATTTAAAGTTAGTTAATTAGTAATTATTAATCATTAATTATATAATAAATAATTAGTTAATTAGTAATATAATTATTAAATATATAATAGTTAATTTGTTAATTTTTTGAGATTGATAGAGTCGAGGTCGTTTTTATAATTAGTTAATTAGTAATATAATTATAAATTATAATTATTCATTATGATTATTAATTAGTATTTATTAAAAATGATTATATAGTAATTAGTTAGTTAATTGGTAATATAATTATTAATTATATAATAGTTAATTAGTTAATTAGTAATATAATTATAAATTATAATTTTTCATTATAATTATTAAATTGTAATTATTAAAATTCATTATATTACTAATTAATTGGTTAATTATTATATAATTAATTATTTCTAATTTCTAATTAACTAATTAATTATTATTTAAATAATTATTAATAATATTAATCTAATAATTAAATAATTTATTATATTTTTAATCCTTGTTTTAACTTTAAATTATATCAGTCTTATAATTTATATTTTATAGTCTTTCAAAGCCACATACTTTAATCTTTTTTAAGTTTCAAGTATGTGGTTTTGAAAGCTTATAAATTATTTTTCATGAACATTTTTTACAAAATTATTTTTATTTTTGACTATTTGTTATATGTTTAATCCGTGTTTTAAGTTTCATTTATATCGGTCTTATAGTTTATATTTTATAGGCTTTCAAAGTCACGTGCTTGAAACATTTTTAAGTTTCAAGTTGGCGGTTTTGAAAGCTTATAAATTATTTTTCATCAACATTTTTTTACGGAATTATTTTTATTTTCAACAATTTGTTATATTTTTAATCCATGTATTAAGTTTCATTTATATTGGTCTTATAATTTATATTTTATAAGCTTTCAAAGTCACATACTTGAAACTTTTTAAGTTTCAAGTAAGTGGTTTTGAAAGCTTATAAATTATTTTTTATCATCATTTTTTATGAAATTATTTTTGTTTTAAATTATTTTTTATATGTTTAATCCATGTTTTATGTTTTATTTATATTGGCCTTATAGTTCATATTTTATAGTCTTTCAAAGTCACGTACTTGAAACAGAATCCCACATCGGAAATGCAGAATGTTCTGTGTAGGAAATGGAGAACCAGAATCCCACATCGGAAATGCAAAATGATTTCTAGGGTAATCTCTATTATAAAAGGGAGCTCTGGGTGAGATCTTCTGTCAGAATCCAGACTGCTGTAATGGTAGTACTGTTGGATTTTAAATAGTGGATAAATTCTGCTGAAATTGTTTTTTATGTTTTTGTTTTGTTTTGTTTATATATATATATATATAAACAAAACAAAACAAAATAAAAATAATTTTTTTTTAAATATATTTTTTTAGTAGAAAGGCGGCAACTTAGTTGCGGCCTTTCGAGTTAACCCGAAAGGTAGTAGCGCGGATGCCGCCTTTCGCCCGAAGCCTAAAGACGGCACCTGCCTTGCCGTCTTTAGAGCTTATTTTTTAAAAAAAATAACCTAAACCTTTTTTTAAATAATTTTTTAAAAAAACTTATTTTTAAAAAAAATCGATTAGTTTCACATGAAGTATTTCCTATTAAATATTTGAAGATAACATCTAAAATAGTGGAAGCATAAAAAGAAAAATGTCTAGATCTCATTATAAACTCAAAAGGAGAAATTCTCAAAGGATCCTTCTATATAAATGCTACAAATTATGAGGCTAATCGAATATATAAAATAAGGATTCAAGTTGAAATTAATGACCAACAAAAGGTTTGGATCAACAAAGAACATCTCATTTTGGAATGAGGATTCAATAGAAAGAAGATCAACATAGAGGAATACATCCATACATGGGTTAAGTTGGCCCATTATTTTGAAGAAATTATCAAGGAAGACCTGGATACTAAGGTATCTACATTACAATGGGGATTAAATAGGGTGACTGGTTTTAATAATCTTACCCTTGTCTATAATGATTTTGTGATTTCTTTATGTGTTCAATGATCTTATGTCATGCCCTTATGAAGTTTCCCACTTTTCCATAAAAGTTCTTTTGAAATATAAATTTAATTTCCAGTCAGTAAATGAGATTCTTATTTTATTTTGACCACTTTGTGTGTCTTTATTTTATAATAAAAAATAATTATAATTCAATGCTTTATTAACAAATGAGTATCTAACTACGCTTGAATCTTTATCATTTTAGTTTTCCTTTTCCCTCAAGCCTCACATGACATGTATCGGATTCTAAATCCCTATTCAGTTCATTTTTCATTAGATTATATGATTCCATATATAATATCCTTTAATAAATGAATTTAGAGAAACAATAAAAGTTTAGGTAAACATACTTATATTTTATTTTATGTTATACATTTTATGTTTTATTATAAATTCTTTCAGGACCTATATATTGTCATCAGATTCATTTGTGTTGTTATTTATGATCATTCCATTCAATTGAGGTGTCTTCTTTAGTATTCAATGTTTATAAAAAATTTGATTTGGTAGTGAAACTTTCATTTTATATACATTAAATTACTGTTTTTTAGATTTAGTTATGTGCATATGGTTGAGAGACAGTAATATAGCACAATATGATAGAAATGAGTCCTTATAAAGGGATATTTATAATAACACATGTAGAACACCTAGAAATAGAGAGAATATACACTCAATTATTTGATTAATTTGGAATAAAACTTCAATCAAATTATTTCAGATATCCTATTTAGAGATTAAACCCAAAAAAATAACAGATCAATTTACCCCAAAACATATCCTCAATAAAAGGGGTAAATAATCATTAAAATAATTAAAAGAACTAAAGGCCACCCAGGTGTTGTGTTGGCTATTTTTTTAGAGGGATTAAGTTAGCATTGCATCAGTCTCCCCCACATGGAAAGGAATCAATCCTAAGTCTCATTGGATAATGATTTTCATATGAGAATAAGGTAAAGGTGTGTTGATCCATTTTTTTGTGGTGGAAGCCTTGATGAAATACTATCAGGATCCCTAAGGTGGAACCTCTAACACCCATTCCATGTTGGCTTCTGCTTTAAACAATCCAGTGGGTTGGAATACTTCCATGAATTGCCAATAACCATTTCTACTAACTTATCTTCATTGAATATCAATTACCAAAATATTCCATCTTTCATCTTCTCTAACTACATAACGTTTTTCCAATAAAATTTGATCCATTTAGGTGGCCATTCTATCACTGTATCAAAGTATTCTTTAATCTCGGGGACATGAATAG
This sequence comes from Viscum album, assembly GCA_963277665.1. Lineage (NCBI taxonomy): Eukaryota > Viridiplantae > Streptophyta > Magnoliopsida > Santalales > Viscaceae > Viscum > Viscum album. Next base: position 113,740,820 of record OY728149.1, read on the forward strand.
GTAAAATTACATTTTTAGACTTTTATTGAAGTCATAACATATTTTGATGAGTCAAAATAATATAACCAATAACTTTTACTAAGGTAGTACTTGAAGTATCTTCAGTTGGTAGGAAGTGGGGTGTAACGACCTGAACTTTTTAATTATATTTGTTTCCAAAATTTGTGTGTTATTTTATTTTATACTAAACAAAACAATATCCTTTAATTAATGAAGTGGGTATAATTAAAATGAGACCATTGGGTTTGGACTATTATATAACCGTTGGTCAATATGAGCGTTTGAAACTATAATCTTAACATTGTGTTTTTATAAATACAATTATCTTGGTTAATTAATACAAAAAGAAGATTGAATGGCCTCATCCAGTAGACTCATTCCACATGAAGCCCATCTGTCAGAGCTTGGGAAGGAGCTAGCATCACTGGGCTTTTCTCTGGACCAAGCCCAAGCAAAACTTCAACATATGAATCTTAAACAGAATTACCTAAGGGAGAAGTTCAAGCTGATAGAAATCACCACTCAGGCAATGTTGTCCGAGCCACCCCAAGATTCTATCACCATAGCACACCTTATACTTAGGTCCTATACTAGTGTAATAAGGGGCTATGTAACGAGACCTTAGCTTCTTTGTGTAATCCTTTTATATAAATAAAATTGTTATTTCTTATTATGGAAAATTTTTTGAATTTCAAATATCCGAATAAATATAGGATGTGTATTAATGATGAATTTAGGAAAAAAGGGTATTTTAAAATATTTTTGTATTCTTTAAATAATTAATAATGTGAAATTATTTTCAAAAAATGGTCTTCTATAGTTGTGATCAGTGAGAAATTTAGAGTCTAATAAGATCAACTTGTTTTTAGTGAATAGTAAAGTATGAATAGTAACATACTTGTATGAATAGTAATAAATAGTAATAAATACTAAATTGGACAAAAAAATAGAAACTTCACCCATGAATGTATAAATACATTCTAGACATCTTAAAAGTGAAAAAATAATCATAGTTTAAGTTTTGGTATTTTTGAATTTCATAAATATTTTATTTATAATTTTATAATTAATTTAATAATTTAAAATGGTAATGTATTTTCATAAAATTTAATCATAAATTGTTACTTTATTTTCTTATGGTTATACGATAATTTTATGGGACCATGATTACTTTCTTAAGGTATTACAAAATGAGTTATAGTCTTAAAGTTGTATTTTTGGAATAAATAATGATTTCATTTAATAATTAAATTAAAAATATTTTAAAAATTATTTTCATAAAATGGATTTAATTTTTGAATTAATATCATCGATATTATGTTAGAGTGAATTTTTGGGATTTTTCTGAAACAGTTGATTTTTTGGTGAATAGTAAAAATACAGTTTTGAGTTTCGGGTGTTTAATGAAATCACTGATGATGTAATCATGATGTAAATAATCTGGTAGAATTATGAATATTGAGATATTCTACGAGGTTTCCCAAGTGTCCAATACCATGGGCAAGCCCATGGTTTTGTAAATACCACTGATGAGGTGTCCCTTGGAAATTAATAATTTATTCCCTCACTTTTCCTATAAATACCAAGCTATTTCCCACATTCATTTCATTCCAAAATCATATTCAACGAAGTTATAATCTCCTCCTCCTAAGGAGTCCTCCCTAGTTTCCCTCAAGCCTCCCAAGGTCCCGACCTTCAAGATTTCAAAGTTACTCTTCAAGTTAAGGGAATCTTTCACCCTCCTCTTTTAAGCCATAACTTCCTTTATGTTGTGTCTTCTAGTTTCCATCTCTTTATGTTGAGGGTATGTTCTTATATGTTCTAATTACTGTCCATTTCATGTCTAATTTATTAGAGACCCTTTCCTCTCTCATCAATTTGTTTTCTGAATTTTTAAGTGACGTCGTTAGGCTACCGAATTTCTCATAAAATAAATCGCATCTCTTCTTTTTCTTCATGTTTCCTCTTCATGTGGTATGTCATTAAAATATCCATACCATGATATTATTATCTACCCATAATTTATTATGAATTATTTGTGAGTTTGGGACCCTTTTCCCCTCTCTTTTCAATATTTTCTAAAACCATGTTATATAGTCGTTATGCTGCAGAAATTTCACCTCAAAATTTCTATCTCTTTCTCTCTAAAAATTATCTTTTTTTATTTATTTGAATACCCAGACCTATTTTGTTTCTATGGGTGTTTATAAATATATAAATATGGAATATTTTATTTTGTAATTGACATAAATATAACCCTCACTTCCTTTCTATGGGTTATAAATGACATAATGATCTTATTTTTAAGAACTTTTAAAACGTCACGATATTGAAATGAAACCCATTTATTTTATTCTCCATGGGTTATTTATAAAATGTTTGATTATGATATATGTGGATCTCATGAAAATAAATACATATTAGGGGGTCTCTCTGATATCTCTCCAATGCATTGGGTAAAGAATTTAATCTCTAGAGATGACAAGTTTCACGATACCTTGGTGAATAACCTTGGTAATTTTTATGACACCTCAGGGATAAACCTTGGTGATATGTTCATGAATGTCTAAATGAAATGTTGTAGCCACATATTCAAGTTATGATTCAAGTTTTTTTTATTATGATATTCTTATTCTTCCATTCCTCATTCCTTTATGACTTTTATCATGTTCTTATTAATATTGCTCAAGATCACATGTCAACTGTTTCACTTGTTTTTCTTATTGAGCCTTCTGCTCACCCTTTCCTTTGATGTATGTCTCCAAGATATGAGATGAAGTAATTGTACATAAGATGAACCTATTATTAATCCTTACGAGTGGTTTAGAAGAATTTTTTATGTTGTTTTCATGTATTATGTTCCGTATTTCCAAGACACTAGAATTTAAAGATCATATGTTTGTAAAATGTAATGAAAAGTTATGTAATAAAAAGGCGTGATGCCATAGTTTGTATCAAAGGATAGTTTAGTTATTTATGGAAATTAGGATATGAAAACTTTAGTAAGAATCCTATTGAAAAGTTTAAATATAAGAAAACTTCCTGGTATTTTGGTGATTATTGAGTAAGTGGTTTATCAAGAAAATACATCCCTGTATGGATACGAGCGGGTAGAGGCGGCTCTGGAACAGAGGTACCTAGGAGTGAAAACTTCGACAAGGAGTTTCAGGCTTGGCCTGGGGTATCCTGGTACACGACAATGGGCCTTGCTGCACTCTTGGTTACGAAACTCCCAGGGGATATGTTTGGTTAATCATAAGCTTTTTATGAATCGTTATGAAGGAATTATAGAGAAATGTAATTGTTTAAGCATGAAGTTTTAAGACATAAAATCATTTATAGTTAAAAGATTCGTAAATGAAATAAGTTTCTCATTAAGGTTTTATTCTTTTAGAAATGGCGGGAAATAGGAGGAACTGTGCAAATGGTGACCACAATATACCATGCGCTGATGGCCCTCCGAAGGAAGCCGTAATGGAAACATTCATGTGAATGATGAACCAAATGACAAAATTTATGGGAAATAAATTGAATCAAGATGAGAGACTGATCTCACTGGAAAGGTAAAAACATTTAGTTGAGTCCTTTATGTGTCAATGACCACCAACCTTCAGTGGATCGACTGACCCATTGATTGCTAAGCATTGGATCATCTCTATCGAGAAGATCTTTTCTATGCTTCGTTGTTCTGAGCAGGAGAAGGTCACCCTGATTGTATATTGCTTATAATGAGAAGCTGATAAGTGGTGGGAGCTAATTAAAAATACAAGGCAAAGATTGGAGGTTGAAGCTATGGATTGGGAAGAGTTCAGAGGGATCTTCTTTAGTAAGTATTTCCCTCGTTCCATGAGAACAAGAATGGAGAAGGAGTTTCTTGAGATGAAGCAGAAGGAGAATGAATCTATGGGAAGCTACGAGATGAACTTTACAAGAATTTCCCATTATACCTCAAGCTTTGAAATGGATCATAATGGTAAGGTTGATAGATTCTTTAGTGGACTGAGACCTCATCTGTAGAAGAATCTAGCCAATCGAGACTGTGACATCTATGAGGAGATCATACGGAGTGCAATGAAAATCGAACTGGATTTCAGTTAGATGCATTTGTCTCATAAATAAATTGACAAAAAGAGATTGATGGAAACCAACTTAGGGAGGACCTTTGATCAGGGAAGAGGAGGCAAGAAAGTGCAACATCCCATGTGTAATAAATGTGGGAAGAAGCATTCGGGGAACTACCTGCTTGGGAGCGGGAAATGCTACAAGTGTGGAAGAGATGGCCATATTGCGAGGAATTGTCATAGTGAGGTGAAACCTAAAATTCCAAACACTAACGACAAGGGAAAGATGGTGTAGGCCCTACTTGATGTCCAGTGCTTTAAGTGTGGACAACTTGGGCACTTTTCCAATCACTGTCCAAATCTGAGGGCAGTGGAGGGGAACCACCATCAGCCTTAGAAAATGAAAAGGGAGAAAGGTCATGTTTTTTCTATACGACAGCTGAAGTTGAAGCTCCAAATGATGTGGTAGTAGGTACTCTTGTTGTTATCTCAAATCTAGCAAGTAATTTGTTTGATTATGGTTCTACGCATTCTTTTATTTCCTCCATGTTTGTACAGAATTTAGAATCAACTCCCGGTTTCCTAAAAGTAGAGTTATCAATCAAGACTTCTGGTGGGATTATCCAAGCATCATCAGTGTTTAGAAACTCTAGTATTTACTTTGGTGAGCACAATCTTATCACAAATCTAGTAGTCATTCCCAAGCTGGAATTCGACATTATACTAGGGATGGACTGGCTCTCAAAGTGTAATGCTAAGATCAAATACAGAAGCAAGGAAATATCAATAGTCTTGAATGGAAAATCTATAGTTATCTTCTAAGGAGAGATATCTCAACCTGATCTTTGTCTAGAAGAACCTCCTATATCATTCTTTATGGAATTGATCGGTGAAGAAGAAGAAGGAAATGAGAGTTTGAGGATAGAAAATGTCTCTATCGTCTAGGAATACATTGATGTATTTTCTAAGGAGTTGCCTAGACCTCTCCTAGAAAGAGAGGTAGAGTTCTCCATTGAACTCATACCTGGATCTCATCCGATATCAAAGACCCCATATAGGATGGAAAATGTGGAGCTAGAGGAATTAAAGAAATAAATCCAAGATCTTTTGGAGAAGGGGTTTATCCGACCAAGTATGTCTCCTTGGGGAGCACCTGTTCTCTTTATGAAGAAGAAGGATGGATCAATGTGGCTATTCATTGATTATAGAGAACTAAATGGGATCACAGTAAAGAACAAATACCCTCTTCCAAGAATTGATGACTTATTTGATCAATTTTATGGGTCTCAATTCTTCTCTAAGATTGATCTTCGATCTTGTTATCATCAATTGAGGTTGAAGAAAAAATATATTCCAAAAACTACCTTTCGATCAATATATGGGAATTATGAGTTTGTTTTTATTCCTTTTAAACTGACTAATGCACCTACTATTTTTATGGATTTGATGAATAGAGTCTTTAAGGACTGCCTTGATAACTTTGTAGTAGTTTTTATTGATGATATTCTGATATATTCCAAAATTCGTGAAGAGAATGAGGATCATCTAAGGGTTATTTTTCAAACTCTACAGAAGTAAATGATTTTTGGAAGGTTCAATAAATGTTAATTCTGGTTACAACAAGTTTCTTTCTTGGGGAACATTATTACCAATGAAGGAATCACAGTTAACCCTATAAAGAAAAAAGTTGTAGAGGAGTGGCCTCAGCCCACAACAATAACTGAGATTTGTAGTTTCCTTCGATTATCAGGATATTATAGGAGGTTTGTGAAAAACTTTTCATGAATTTCTAATACATTAACCAAGTTAACTCGAAAAGGGGTCAAGTTCATCTGGACAAAGGAGTGTGAGGAAAGTTTCCAAGAGCTGAAGAAGAGATTGGTTATTGAACCCATGTTAACTCTGCCCTTAAGTGGAGAAGGATTTGTTATTTTTAGTGATGGATATCTAAAATTTCTTAGGTGCATCCTAATGCAAAATGACAAGGTCATTGCTTCTGTATCTCGAAAGTTGAAGACTCATGAGCAGAACTATCCTACGCATGATCTGAAGCTATCTACGGTTTTTTTGCTCTGAAGATAGGGAGGCACTATATTTATGGGGAGAAATGTTATATATACACAGAACATCAAATTTTTAAGTATATTTTCACATAAAAGGAATTTAACATGAGAAAAAGGAGATGGTTGGAACTCCTTAAAGACTATGATTGTTTAATTAATTATCATCCTGGAAGAGAAAACAAAGTCGCTGATGCATTAAGCAGGAAAGACCCAGTTGTTCTGTCTATTATGAGAATTCAAAGATATCCTTTGATCAATGACCTAGTAAAACTAGACATGGGAATTATAAAGGAAGGTACATCATCAACCCTAAACCAAATAATTTCTCAACCGTCACTACTAGAGAATATCAAGAAAGCTCAGAAAGAAGATCCTTTGTTACAAAAGAAGTTTGAGGCTGTGAAGGATGGGAAGTTTATTGAGTTAAATACTGATCAAGAAGGTGTACTGAAATTTTGCACAAGAATATGTGTTCCATCTATTCTGGAAATAAAGAAGAAGCCGATGGATGAATCTCATAGCTCTACTTTCTCTATACATCCTGGTAGAACGAAAATGTATAGGGACATTCGTGATCATTATTGGTGGGATAATATGAAAAGGGAGATTGTTGACTACACGTCAAGGTGCCTGGTATGTCAGAAATTGAAGGAGGAGTGACATCTTCCTAAAGGGGTATTACAACCACTAACCATACCAGCATGGAAGTGGGACAATATCACTATGGACTTTGTCACTGGTCTTCTGAGAACATCCAAAGGAAACAACGCGATGTGGTTTATTATGGACCGTCACACCAAGACTGCCCATTTTATATCCATTCAGAAAGATTTATATCTTGATCAACTTGTAAGGATTTATGTGAAGGAAGTGGTAAGGCTGGATGGAGTTCCAATTTATATCATATATGATCGTGATCCATGGTTCACATCAAAATTTTGGAGAAGTCTTCAACAAGATCTGAGCACTAAATTGAATTTCAGTACATCCTATCACCCCCAAACTGATGGAAAATATGAAAGGACTATTCAAACACTCGAGGAAATGTTGAGAGCTTGCTCAATTGAATTTAAAGGTTGATAGGATCAACATATCCCTTTAGTTGAGTTCTCTTTCAACAATAGTTTCCACTCGAGCATTTAAATGGAACCCTATGAATTTTTATATGGGAAGCAATGTAGAAATCCTACTTTTTGGGATGATGTTGGTGAGAGAAAGATTATTGGGACTGATCTTGTGCAAGAAATGATAGAAAAGGTCCATACCATCTAGCAACACATTAAGGCTGCTCAGAGTCAGCAAAAGAGCTATGCTGACAACCATCGAAGGGACTTGGAGTTTGATGTTGGTGACAAAGTCTTTCTTCAGATTTCACCTTAGAAGAGAGTCATGAGGTTTGGGAAGAAAGGGAAGCTCATCCCTAGGTACATTGGCCCATATAAAATCCTTGATTGTGTGGGAGCAGTGGCATATCATCTTGAACTTCCTCCAAATCTAGCACAAGTTCATGATGACTTCCACGTATCCCTCTTGAGGAAGTACATACCTGACCATTCACATGTACTAAATCCAGAGGTGGTACAACTAGAACATGACCTCTCTTATGAGGAGCAGTCGGTTGAGATCTTGGATCGTAGAGACAAGGTTTTATGCAACAAGACTACCCACCTTGTTAAGGTTTTGTGGCGGAACCACAAATGTGAAGAAGCCACATGGGAACTGGGGGAGTCTATGAGACAGAAGTACCCACACCTCTTCTACAATTGTGATCAGTGAGAAATTTAGAGTCTAATAAGATCAACTTGATTTTTAGTGAATAGTAAAGTATGAATAGTAACATACCTGTATGAATAGTAATGAATATTAATGAATAGTAAATTGTCCAAGAAAAATAGAAACTTCACCATGAATGTATAAATACATTTTAGACATCTTAAAAGTGAAAAAATGATCATAGTTTAAGTTTTGGTATTTTTGTATGTCTTAAATATATTATTTATAATTTTATAATTAATTTAATAATTTAAAATGGAAATTTATTTTCATAAAATTTAATCATAAATTGTTACTTTATTGTCTTGTGGTTATATGATAATTTTATGGGACCTTGATTACTTTCTTAAGGTGTTACAAAATGAGTTATAGTTTTAAAGTTGTATTTTTGGAATAAATAATGATTTTATTTAAAAATTAAATTAAAAATATTTAGAAAATTATTTTCATAAAATGGAGTTCATTTTTGAATTCAGATCATCGATATTGGGTTAGAGTGAATTTTTGGGATTTTTTTGAAACAGTTGATTTTTCGGTGAATAGTAAAAATACAATTTTGAGTTTCGGGTGTTTAATGACACCATTGATGATGTAATCATGACTTAAATAATATATTAGACTTATGAATAGTTATATATTCTATTATTTTTCACAAGTGGCCAATACCATGGGAAAATACCATGCGCAAGCCCATGGTTTTTCAAATACCACCGATTAGGTGTCCCTTGGAAATTAATTATTTATTCCCTCACTTTTCCTATAAATACCAAGCTATTTCCCTCATTAATTTCATTCCAAAATCATCTTCAACGAATTTATGATCTCCTTACCTCCCAAGGAGTCCTCCATAGGTTCCCTCAAGCCTCCCAAGGTCCTGACCTTCAAGATTTCAAAGTTACTCTTCAAGGTAAGGGAATCTTTCACCCTCCTCTTTTAAGCCATAACTTCCTTTATGTTGTGTATTCTAGTTTCCATCTCTTTATGTTGAGGTTATGTTCTTATATGTTATCATTACTTTCCATTTCATGTCTAATATCTGATAGACCCTTTCCGCTCTCATCAATTTGTTTTCTGAATTTTTAAGTGACGTCGTTAGGCTACCGAATTTCTCATAAAATAAATTGCATCTCTTCTTTTCCTTCATGTTTCCTCTTCTGTGGTATGTCATTAAAATTCCATACCATGATATTATTATGTAACCATAATGTATTATGAATTATTTGTGAGTTTGGGACCCTTTTCCCCTCTCTTTTCAATGTTTTTTAAAACCATTTTATATAGTCGTTATGCTACAGAAATTTCACCTCAAAATTTCTATCTCTTTCTCTCTAAAAATTATCTTGTTTTAGTTATGTGAATACCCAGACCTATTTCGTTTCTATGGGTGTTTATAAATATATAAATATGACATATTTTATTTTTTTAATTGACATACATATAACCCTCACTTCCTTTCTATGGGTTATAAATGACATAATGATCTTATTTTTAAGAACTTTTAAAACGTCACGATCTTGAAATGAAACCCATTTATTTTATTCTCCATGGGTTATTTATAAAATGTTTTATTATGATCTATTTGGATCTCATGAAAATAAATACATATTAGGGGTTCTCCCTGATATCTCTCAAATTCATTGGGTAAAGAATTTAATCTCTAGATATGACATGTTTCACGATACCTTGGTGAATAACCTTGGTAATGTTTATGACACCTCAGGGATAAACCTTGGTGATATGTTCATGAATGTCTAAATGAAATGTTGTAGCCACATATTAAAGTTATTATTCAATTTATTTTTATTATGATATTCATATTCTTCCATTTCTCATGCCTTTATGACTTTTATCATGTTCTTATTAATATTGCTCAAGATCACATGTCAATTGTTTCACTTGTTTTCCTTACTGAGCCTTCTGCTCACCCTTTCCTTTGATTTATGTCTCTAGGATATGAGATGAAGTAATTGTACATAGGATTAACCTATTATTAATCCTTACTAGTGGTTTAGAAGAATTATTTATGTTCTTTTCATGTATTATGTTCCTGATTTCCAAGACACTAGACTTTAAAGATCCTCTGTTTATAAAATGTAATGAAAATTTATGTAATAAAAAGGCGGGATGCCATATGGGGAGTGTCACTAAAATTTGGAATTTATGAATATAAATTATGATGGGATTTATGAAAATAATCTTGACCGTGGTTTTTCTTCATTCCCTCACATTTTTATCAGACAATCAAATCCCTAAATAAATTTACATATCCATTGAGGGAGTTCATACCTCAACTCCATCATAAACATAGTAGGAAATTTAATAGTTTGGTGCATAGAAAACTAAAACTCAAGGCTATCATAGGGATACTACTTGAAGATCTCATAGTTCCCCAAAAAGTTCCATGTATTGGTCGCAGGACTAAGTTTCCTATTTTCAAATTGTTTTTATAATTTTATAGGAGTAGTTCCTACTACAGATAGAGTTGATTATGATGTTGTAGTGAATACAGTTATTACAAGAATACTAGGATGTAGTGATTCATGATAGAGATATTTTCAAATTTCACTATTATTTTCCATGACCATTGAAAAAAATGGCACATATCACGGTGTCTATGAGGCTTTAACCCCTTTTCCCTTATTTCCCTCTCATTTTCCCATTATTTACCCTCTAGTTTTTTACTATTTTTTCACCTTCCTTTTATTTTTTAAAATATTCCACTATATACTGGAACATACATGTAAGGAATGTTAGATTGGGATCTAAAGGGTGAGTACACACATGGGTTAATGCATTCCATGGGATGAACATAGTGGACTCTAGCATAGACTAGGCTTGTCTACATGGATGGTCGCATGTGTTCATATAATGAGTGTTGATATGGACACACACAAGGTAAGTAAAGAGGGATTTTTATATGAGGGGACTAAGAGTGGTAGCAGGGTATTTAGTTGATGAAACACATTGGGGTTGAACATAGAGGAATTGAGGTTCATCATCAGGATGCTAGATATTTAAGCAAATCACGATGGCTAAGCACATGTAACCCGTAGTGAGAAGGCTCTATATTATTGCACGAGGAGTTCTGCTTCACTAGGGCATGTATCCCTTATAAATAATCATCCTTAATACATTACATATTCATGAATTTTTATTCATTGATTCAATTTTATACATTTTTAGGAGATTTATGATTTAGATTTTTATAAAATTAGGTTATAACTCTAACATAAAAAACCCATATATTACAAAGCAGACGCTACTACTCAATATCAATTTTTTTATCAAAAAATAAAACTTTTAAATTGAAACATGGTTTCTTCCCATGAATTTCAACTTGACCACTTATTTGTTTCTTACACATACTTAAAATTTGTGAGAAACAGTTAAAAATATGGGATGAGTGCAAAAAGTGCATTAAGGGGTATAAAAGTAAGAAATCTATCAGTCAAGTGAAAAACATGAAAATACACAATTTTTTTATCATTATTGTGAATTTTTTTTAGTTTATGAAATAAATAATATCCACATGAAAAACACACATTTTCTCAAGAAAACTTTTAAAACTCATAGTAATCAAATAGATTCCCTTATAGGAAATCTTGGATCATTATATTAATATTATATGTCACAAATAACTAGATCCCAATTAAATTCATTGAAGAAATCTCCCCAGTTAACTCCCTCCATATTGAATTTTATGAAAAATTAAATTTCTCAATTCATTGTAGATCTTTATCGGGATCAACAATCATATAATTTTTATCAATATGACTCGTCCGTATAAGTTTTATCAGGCTCACCCGTTTGTATAAGCTATATTAGGATCACCTGTTCATATAAGATGTTTAAATCTCATACATCATCATATATAAATAGCATGTAATATATCGTGAATAAAACATTTATTGTTTTACATTCTCATCATAAAATCACAAAAAAATCTTTTGAACCCGTCTATAAAACATTGTCTATTTTCATATAAAATTATAGAGAAATATCCCTTTCTTTTTAAAACTATTTAAAATAAAAAATTCCCAAAATGTATTCATAAAATTTGTTCATTTGAAAATAACCATAGAAACAAGTATAGGATGCATCAAATTAATTAAAATTCAGGAGGACATAAAATTGTATTCATGTCGTATGTGTTATAAAAAACATTCTTTCACACTTTTCTAAAAAGATTCAATAGAGACCCGTTCACAAAACAATAAAAATATTCCTTTTAAAAATATTGTAAAGAATTTTAAATATGGTAAAAAAATGAACATTATAATCCATTTAATAATAAATAAGAAATTTCATGATACATTTAAAAGAATATGGGCACTAAATAAAAAGAGTTGGAAGGGAAACTTGAATAGAGTATTTTTAAAAGAAATCACCTTACCTCGAGTCCGACTCATCATGTATATTCCACATTTTGAATAATAATAAACTTATATTAATGATTTAATTTATTAAGAATATTTTTCATGTTCATTCCATCATTATTATTACTTTTATATCATTTATGAATTTTTAGTATTTAATAACTTCATCAGTTAAGTTTAAGTTGGATGTTTTGACGACATTCGGTTCATAAACCAAAAATAGCTCTGGTAGAATTAATATGGCCAAAGAGGAAATTATTTCATCAACTAAAGTATAATAATCATGAAATAATTATCATTTTTCAATATTAATTATATTTTTAAAACTAAACATGAATTATGGTTATGAAAAATTAATTACGTTATAATCATTGAGAAGGTAGGTCATACATATGTACAAGTAATATTTCCATTTTTTCAATGAACATGAGGGAAAGAAGATAAATATATATTTATATTTTTCAAAATGATGATTATATAATAAATATCATATTATATCATTAAATAAACTTATATATATCATCCATGTGTATCCATGATGAAAAATGAATCACATATTTTTATGGAGGTGGTAGTCCACATATACACATGAATGACGTTATCATTTTTCAATGGATAGATAGGTAAGAAAGTATATGATATATTATATTTCAATAATTTTAAATATTCCATTAATATTATATATATTAATTAAATTTATAATAATAAATATCCATAATATGAGGTATTGAAAAACAAAACACATCATTTTGTGGAGGTGGTAATCCACATGTACGCACAAGTGATGTTTTAATTTTCCATCAGATGGAAAAAAGATATGAAAATGGGTTGTTACATAATCATAATAAAATTTCAATATATGTAATGTACTGATGAAATTATTTCATTAGTTGAAATAATATTTGGAGGTGGAAGACGAACTAATTTTGAAATAGGTCGGTTATGAATTATACCTTCTCTTTGGATAACCTATTTGGCTTACACCATAAGCCTTATAGGTTTGGTGTTTTAGTTAGACCTAGACCTCTAGGAAATGTGGAGTGTCACAAACCAACCTAAGTCGACCCCAAACTGGTCACCTGATTCGATATGTGGCAAGGCCTGAAGGGCCTTTCTAATCCCCACTGGCTGACAACTAGTGTCGTGTATCATCAGAGTAACCAAAGTGAACAATTTCAGACAATATACAAAAATAAATTGAACAACAAAAATAAACTATAAAACCCAATATATATAAACATATGTATCTAAACATCATTTATACATAATCTAAAAAAATTGTTCAATAAATCCCAAACTAGACCTGACAACCACCACATATCCATGTGACCTTGAGGGTCACTCTCTGATACCAAGACTGACCATTTCCCATAGAAATTGAAACCAAGATAAAACCAAGTTGATACAAAGCTGATACCTACACTAGAAGATTAAAAAAAAATATAGGTGTGTGTATTAAAACTCAATTGGTTTTCCTGAAAAAGTCTATTGATAATGAACTTTCATTAAATAAAGAAACATTAACTTCAGGTTTGAAATACAATATATAAAAGTAATACTTTCCACATATTTTTCAACTTTAAAATAAAACACGGACCATTTCCAAATTTCTATTTAAAACTACACTCTTATATAAGAGTGAACCATTAACATTTCAAAGAGAAAGAAAAAAAATCATTTTAAAAAGGAATAAAAGTCTAAAATTTTTTTTCCAAAACATCTTTCCATAACACTTTGAAATCCAACACACAACATGTACACAAGAAGTAAAACATGAAAGTAAGAAAAATAAATGCTCACATAATAAGGGAAATGTAAATAAACACACAAGAGTAACCAACCAAAAAATATCTCAATCATCTTCTATAGAAAACTAAGTGCTAATATACATGGGAAAACCTGAGAGTTCATGAAATAATCCAAAATATATTATACATCTCGACTCATCCTATAAAATCATGACGCACATGATGACATCATATTTTAACCACACGCTGGATCACACCCTAAATGGAATGAATGAGGGGAATTATCCCATATATATAATAAACAAGCATATCATATCCTCTGCTATGGTCTACTAGTCAGAGCATAATCCAAACTAGTGCAGTAATCATTCTTAGAAAATTCGCTAGCTATGAAAGGTCTTTATGTCATGAGTGTAAAGGGGGTGAGACAACCAATGCCAACTAAGCATCCAATCATAAGAAAATATATCATATATAGTAATTCACACAATAGACACCACCCCGAGTCACCCCAAGGATCAATCTCTTTCCATAAACAACTAGATCTCAAAGGATTCCACATTGAGGATCTCCAATTTCTCTCAAAGAAAATGGGTCATGAGGAGTCCAAAGTGAGAAATTTCCACCCATTAACATAATGGATCATAAGGATTCCATAGAGAGACAATCCCATCAATTAAATATAAACTAGGAAAAAAGATTATCTAAGGAGGGTTTTTATGGTAATCATTTCCACCACTTTCACAAAAGTGACAAACATGCCTTAAGCATCTTTTCTAAAAGAATCAAAAACACCTTTCCAAAAAGTTTCAAACACAAAGTTTTCCATTTCACAATCATTTAGAAAATCCAATTTAATAACTCAAAACACATGTGCAACCCAAACCATTTTCAGCAAAGTGCCAATCGGTCCACACATCATCATCACGTGACATTCCATTTTTAAAGAACCAATCACACACCACTTTCAAGTACAAAACCATTTATAACCCCATTTGAGAAACTAAAAACCCCTGTTTAGATGTCACAAATATATTTATGAAGCCAAAACATGCTTTAAATATCAATGATCACTCATAAAATCCAATTGGGTATTTTATGAAACAGTTTTTGTGGATCACATAACAAAATAATTTCATATACTTCAAAACAACCATGCAAACAAAATAATTTCACATAAAAGATCACACATCAATATTTAACATATAAGTAAAGATAAAAAAGTAAAAACCCAATTATTTTTAAATTTAAAGGCAAGTGAAAATGGAAACCTACCTTAATCTCATGGCACTTTAACAACATAAAATAGAAACCACTCCACGAAGGTTTCAAGAGCCAATAACAACCACGATGAACCATAACCAAGAAAAAACCCCAATATAAATTAATTTATTCATGAAACTTAGGTCCATAAGAACATGTTATAATGAGAAATCAAGGGAAATTTGTAATAATAATGAATATGGAGAAGAGAAGAGAGGGTTACCCTGAAGATCTGGCCAAAAACCTTAAAGACACCCTAGATCCACACCATGGAAGATGAGTGGAGGCTTGGAGAACAAGGTAGGAGGACCCTTATGGTTTCAAAAACCCATAAGAGTATTAAATGGGTGATTTAGGGTTAAAATCATGAGAGGGTAGAATAGGAATTTCACAAATTTTAAGATCTAGGCAGCTCACATGGTTTAGATGCACTATTTGGTAAACTGTGTTCCAACCATGGGACATGGTTATGCCTCGAGATAGAAACTCTCTATATGATTAGTGCATAGTTTGAATAAACGTGCATGATCTATACAACCTCAACCAAAATCATTCTAAGGCCCTTAGGGTTTCCTAGAATATGCCACACTGTTTCCTCCAACTGTGCACAAACCGTGCACCACCTGCTTCTAAACCCAAAAACTCAATTTTTTAACAAAAAATCCTAGAGGAAACTAATTAATAACCTTGAGACCAAAGATAAACATAATATTATCCCAAAATTCAAAACCATCACATCTGTAACTCAAGAGAAAAACTAAGATCTAAAAATGAACTAGAACGAAGGGTGAAGACAAAAATCTAGGTTTGACAATTCTCCCCACCATTATGCTTTCCGCCCCTAGAAATCCATGACATTTTCCAGTTGATCAATCAAATAAAAAGTATTTACACAACCTCATGATCCAAACTATCAAATTAGGAACACCTCAACCACCACCAAACGTAACTCACACCTCTTGACAAAAACAAACAAGCCACTTCTCGATAAATGGCATAAAACTAAATTACAACCCGCACAACCTAGCCATATATAAATCCATTGGGTGTTATCTGAAATTAAAATGTTCACCAAAATAGAGTGAAACTCCAATTTGGATAACATTAAACAAAACCACACATTTCTGATATAACACTGGAGTTATACTAGATTACCAACATGGGAGGCCTGAATGGATTCCCCATCATATGAAACTAACTAAAACTGACTAACTTCAGAAGAATAATCAATGAGAACCATGGTGGGTCTCCCCACCATTTTAAACTTTCATCTGGTTTCCCAAAAAAAACCATTTCAAAAAAACCCCACCATAAGGTAAAAACTCAATGAGAAAAACTACAACCCACATAACAAACCCATAACCTGTTTATAAGGTATTACTGCACAAGGACCATCAATACAGAGGTTCACATCCAAAAAAAAACCATCGCTGAAATATCAAGAAAAATAGACCACCAAGCCTCCTTATAGATAAGGTGGAACTTCTAAATACATAAGGATAATAATAAGGAAAAGAGGTCTCTACACCCCTTTCCACAAAACTAGACCTTTCAAGGTGAAACAAATACAAAAAAATCTTAAAATATCTATATTTCCCGTATTGAAGAAAAAAATCTAGACTGAGGTCCCTCACACCCTTGGAATTCCACACTATGTTTCAGCTTCACTTTAGGGCCTATGGATAGAGCCCAAATATTTGAAACATCTACTGCCTCATAGTCAAGTGCTAAATATTACCAATCAAAACTCTTTCTCTCCATCGAAATAGGGAATCAAAAAATGCTCTTTCAGCACCCTTTTCCCTTCGGATGAGAAACCCTAGAAAAAAATACACACAAAATAATACACCTCCACTAATGATGGAAATAATTTAGAACTCACAAAATACAATCATGATTCCATTTAAACAGAAGTTCTCAAGAGTCCTACAACACCCACCTTTACAATTAAAAGATAATACAACACCATAAAGCACCATTGGGCCTAAACATTACAACCAAGAGGCATACATAGAAATGGACTTTAAACTGAACCAAAAATATACCATACTCCTTCAAACAGACTCCATGACACTTCCTAGAAATACCCCAACAAAACCATTGCAAGTGACCTAGGCATCCAAAAGAACAAAAGGTATTTAGAGAATTCAGAGATAGATATTCCTTGTGATTTGGATTGCCACACTGATGGAACAACATGATCCCACACATAGAAGTTGATAAAGAAATATCTATAGGACTTTTAATTTTTTGACTAGCACCAATAACGTCAAGACGATTCTCCACCCTCTTACTAGAATTCCCCTCACCGCCTCCATAGACCATAGGAAGGATGGATTCCTCAATCAATCCTACTAACACATCCTCAACATGAATAACTTGCCTTACCACATTAGAAAAATAGGTTAAACCAAACTTTGAAGTCCTTTACTACAGATCAGAAAAAATACCTCTCTAAAAAGATCAATCTTTTAGGGAATCATCCGTATCCAACTCCAGAAGATATGGAAGTAGATCTACAATACAACAAAATAAATACAATACTAATCCATCACCTTGCTATAAATAACGCATCTACATCCCCTTCCTCACCTTCACTACCTTAGATAAATAATGATAGATGAACAAAGCCTTGATGAAATCCCATGTAGGATATTCCTGAGGCTTGGTTCAAGAAACTAATTTCCACCACTTCAGGGTCAAAAAATTCAAGCATGAAGGTTGAAAATTTCACCTTTAATGACCCAAGAAACTCAAGGAGACTGAAAATACTTTATATTTTCAACATCCACTCTTCCGCTTCGAGAGGATCATCTTGAACATAAAATATATAAGGATTTAACTTCCAAAACTGATGAAGGAAGACCACAGGTTTATCAACTGGAGGGTTATATAATGGTAAACCAGTCATAAATTCACCACAAAAAACCATCAAATCTTTGTGAGGGTTTACACGAACCAATAATAAACTCAAGAGCTTAATCAAAATTAACTCATTAATTAGTGTTGTCAAACTTAAAACACTGCATAAGAAATAATTCCAAAATATAGGAAAATAAGAAAAAAATCCACTAGCTATAAAATCATCACAAATTTACTATAAAAAACTCCTTTGAAAAGAAACAAACATGGTGGATTGCACGCTTTCCAATGGAATTCCATGGTGCCTCACAAATACACATTTACATGCCACCCCGAGCACCCATCAACTCATGCCAATTTGGGCACTCATCTTCCCATATCATCATCCATTCACTTTCCCACACATATCCATGCATGTGAGAACCCATAAAAATACCAAAGGTCAAAACAAAAGATCCTCATTATTCAAAGAAAAACATTCAACCCAAGTTTTCACAATCTCAATTCACTTACTGTTTTAGAATTCACAAAACATTTCAAAAGAAACCAACTATTCAATAAAACTCATTTTTAAACTCTACACTTCATTCCATTTTATCATGTTGAAAATAAAATTTCCTAGATCCCATCCAAAAATTCCAATTCATAGCATTCAAAACTTTTTTAGCAGCTCAATGAATCTCATTCCATCAAAAATAATTTGATCAAAAACCCCTTCCTTCTCATTTAAAACAAATTTCCAAAACCTTATTAAAATAAATTTAATATTTCGAAGAAATCAATTTCAATAAATATAGATTTTGATTATAAAAATGCAATCTTGTTGAACCATTTCCGTTTTACCCCAAAGGGTCATTTTATGAAATTCCATTTTTAAGACTTCCTGAAAGTTAATTATGAAAACCCATTATCCATTTTCAAAAAACCAAACCATTACCACTAAAAAACCTATTTCCATAATTCCAAAATAAGAGTTTCAAAAGAAAAATCAGAATCAAAGAAAACCCAAAGAAACTCTCATGGGGAAATTAGTAGTGATGGGTGACTTGGCCATATGGTTGGAAGTCATACACCAATCACACCACCTTCATAGAGAGTCTTCTAGGACTGTTCCCTCAGCTCCAAATGGATTTACATGCCCTGTGGGATCACTGAGACCATTGTCCCAATTCTACTTTCATTTCCCAAACACAAAAAAAAAACAAGAACCAAAGAAATGAAACAAAACCCAACTTCTCATGGTAGCTTAGGGATGGTCCATAAAGTGTTGCCCATACAACCCCCATACTACACCCCAAGCTCAGACAGTCCTAGTCCATCTACCTTGACATCCCAAAATAACATAGGGTACTCTGAAACCTAGGTCCTCTAAAGAACCAACCTCATATGATACCATTTTCTCATGAACCAACCCGAGTTTACCCCAAACCGGTCACCTGAGTTGATTCGTGGAAAGGCCTGAAGGGTGTTCCTGATCCCCACATGTTGGAAACTAGTACCGAGCATCATCAGAGTAACCAAAGGGAATGATTTATCCCAATATAAATAAATAAACTAAATGAAAGAAATAAACTGAGCAACCTAATATATATAAATACATCCTACTAAAAATCATTTATACGTAAGATGAAAATATAAAAAACAGAATAATAAAACCCAAACTAGACCTGAGAACCCCCACATATCCATGTGGCCCTGATGTTCACTCTTCGATACCAGGACCAAACATCACCCACATCGATCAAAAGAAAGCTGGAATCTAGTTGAGACCAAGTTGACACCTACACCAGAAGATAAAAACAAGAAATAACTATAGGCATGAGTATTAAAACTCAATAGGTATGCACAAACAAGACTATTCCCAATGCACTTCCTTTAAATAAAGAAAAATTAACTTTAGGTTTTGAAATACAGTATAAAAAAGTAAGAATTTAAAAATATTTTTCCACTTTAAAACAAAACACATACCATTGACCAATTTCTATTTAAAAATAAAATCTTCTCAAAGAGGGAACCATTTTCATTTCAAAGAGAAAGTATTTTTTTATTTTAAAAAGTAATAAAAAATTTCAAAATGTTTTCCAAAAAATATTTCTAGAATCTTTTGAGAGCCAACACACAACTTGTACCCAAGAGGTACACTATGAAATTAATCCATTGAAATGCTCACATAATAAAGTCAATGGAAATAAACACACAATAGTAACCAACCAACAAATATCTCAATTATCTTCTGTAGACAACTATGTGTCAATCGACATTGGAGAACCTAGGAGATCGTGAAATAATCTAGAACATATTATACATATTGACTCATCCTAGAAAGAATGTTTCACTCGATGACATCAAATTTCACCCACACAATAGATTTCACCTTAAATGGACTGACTAAGGGTAACTATCCCATAGCAATAATAAAAAAATATATCATATCCCCTTCTATGGTCTACTAGTCAGAGAGTAATCCTAACTAGTGCATCAACTGTTCTCAAAAAATTTGCTAGCTATACCAGCTCTCCATGTCAAGATTGTAAAGGGAGTTAGCCAACTGATTCCAACCGAGCATGAAATCACAAGAAAAAATATCACATATAGTAATTCACACAACATGAACCACCCATAGTAACCCCAAGGATCAATCTCTTTCCATAAACTGATAGAACTCAAAGGAGTCCACAATGAGGATCTCCCATTCCGCTCAAAGTAAATGGGTTACGAGGAGTCCAAAATGAGGATATCCCACCAATTAACATAATGGATAATGATGATTCCAAAATTAATACATCCCATCCATTAAATATAAACAAGACAAGATGATTATCCAAGGAGGGTTTTCATGATAAACAGTTTCACCACTTTCACAAAAGTGACAAATGGGACTCAAACATCCTTTCTCAAATAATCAAAACCAACTTTCCAAAAATGTGAAAACACATAGTTTTCAATTTCAAAATAATTTTGAAAATCCCATTTAAGAACTCTCACCACATGTGCAACCAAAACCATTTTTATCATAGTGTCAATCGGTCCACACATCATTATCACATGCCATTTCATTTTTAAAGAAACGAACACACACCACTTTCCATTCCAAAACCAATTATAAACCCATTTTAGAAACTCAAAACCACCATTTAGATTTCAAAATATATTTAAAAATCTACACCATGTTTTAGATATCAAATATCACTAACAAAAGACAATCGAGCATTTTATCAAACACTTGGTTTGCCTCACATAACAAAACAATGAAATATACTTTCAAACAACCATGAAAACCACCGAATTTAACATAAAACAATTATTATAAATATAACACATCAATATTTAACATATAAGGATGGTTTAAAAAACATGAAACCAATGGTTATTAAATTTAAATGAAAGTGCAAATGTAAACCAACTTCAAACTTGTGGCACTTCAACAATGCATGCCTAAAACCACTCCACAAATATTCCAAGAGCCAAGAACAGCCAAGAGGAACCCTAAACAAGGAAAACCTAAAAATAAACTAAGGGAAACATGAACCCTAGGTTCACAATACCATGGTATAAGGATAAATAAAGAGAAAAATGGAATATGGAAGAATATGTAGAAGAGAAGAGAGGGTTACCTTGAAGATCTGGCCCAAAACCTTGATAAAACCCTAGATCCACACCATGGGAGAGGAGTGGAGGCTTGGATAACAAGGGAGGAGTCCCCTTAGGGTCTCATAAAGAAGTAGGAGGAAGAAAGGTGTGATTTTGGGTTAAAATATAAAGGGGTTAGAGTAGAAATTTCACAATTTTTAATAACTGGGCATCTCACACGGTTTGGCCCCACAGTTTGGTAAATAGTGGGCTAATCGTGCGACATGGTTCTGCCTCGAGACAGAATGTCCCCACATGCATACCGCATGGTTTTACTAACCATGTGTGAGCCATGATCCCTTGACCAGAAGCATCCCAAGGCCTGTATGGTTTCCTAGAGCATGTTTCATGATTTCCTCTAATCGCGAGCAAACTGTTCACCACCTTCTATCAATCCCCAAAACTCAAATTTTCAACACAAAATCCTAGAGGTAACTATGGAATAAGCTTGGGACCAAATATAAATAGAATATTACCTCAAAATTCAAACCCATCACACTCAAAACTTGAGAGAAAACCCGAGATCTAAAAATGAACCAAAACAAAGGGTGAAAAAAAATCTAGGTGTGACAAGGTGTTAAGTTTTGGAGAGGTTTTGGTTGGTATTTTTTGAACTAAAGTGCTCAATAGGTGTAAGGAATAGAGTAGAAGATGTTTCCTTTTATATGAGAGAGGTGGGGAACTCTTGGAATTACTGAATTTATTAAATTAATATAAATTAATTTTCATGAAAAAATGGAACCAATTTGATAAATATTTAATATAGGATGAGCTTGAGTCAGAATAATCTGATCTAATACAATTTGGGCACGTTTGGGTGATGTTTTCACCCTTATATATTTTTGTAACCCTTTATTAACCTTTTTGATAATTATCATGATATCAAATTTTATTACTCTTTAAGGGTCAAGAATGTTACTACAAAAGGAAATTTGGCACAAAAATGATAATTTCATCCATATACTATTCACAAAACTAAAGATAATATTATTTGAATTTCAAATAATTTTAAAAATATATTTTATTATAAAATATCATTAATTTATTTTTTGGAACTATTCAATTAATTCATCTTTAAAGTCATCAAGATAAAAACAAAATTAGAATATAAGAATTTAATGCATACCTAATATTTTATATTTTTTCTATTAAATTTGTAGGAAATTGTAACTAATACGAACCCAATTATTTTTAGATAATTTAGAAATAATTTCCATGATTTTTATATTATTTACACAAACACTGTTTCAGCACTGTATAAGCATTTAAGGTAATAATTTCATCACTAAAAATTAAAAATAAATTACCATGATAAATAAAAATAATTACACTTTCAAATTAACATTTATTATTGAAAATAACCTATTTTATCCCTATAAAAACTAGATATATTAAAATAAAAATATTGGTATTTGGTTTATATTATTTATTTAAAATTATATTAAGGTCATTAGCAAAGACAATTGGTAATAAATTACCAAAACTTTAATCATTTTGTAAGATCTTGTATTTTTTTAGGTACATATCTCTCTGAATTTTTTGTTAATATTATTTTGGTGGAGTTTTTCATCATATTTAAACCTTGGTGGTCATGTTTCAACATGGATTTCACTTTTTTTGATTAAATGAAGACTCAAGTTGTGATGAAACTTTTGAAAAACTAGAGAGGATACACACAGGGATCTGTTTAGTGTTTCTTTTTTAATTAATGGATCATAGGTATAAATGGGTCAAGTTTTACCAAGGGTTTTTGAAATTTTGAGAGGACTTAAAGGTTGTTTGGGTTTTTATAGAGTAACTAGGCATAAAATAATCTATGGGACATTTAAATGTTTTGTATATGGGTTACATGACGTGTAAAATCCACCAAACTCATGTCATTAATTGATTCCTAAAATGAAGTGTTTACAATATGTGGACTAATCCCATGATGGGTAATGTTTGGGAGAATTGATTTTTTAGCCTAGGTGAAATGTTTTTATGCATATCATTCTAAAAAGAAATACATGACATGTAATTGAATTACATGCAATGTAATTTCCCGATAAGGTTTTTAAAAAGTTACATGCATGGGATTTATCTCATATTATCATGTGAAGCTTCCTCATATAAACACTAGGTCATTTTCCATGTAAATTTTGATCTCTTGTCTTCATTCTAGATGTCCCGATCATGAATATGATCCCTGTAAATTAGTTTTGGTTAGGTCTTTCCTTCTCTCCCTTTGATCTCTAGCTGTTATGGTGTGATATCATAATCGTGAGAATTTTTGGTTTTGATAATGTTTGGCTATGATCTAGGATGGTTATTTTGGTCATTTTTTCCTTTATTATCATTGGTGATGCCTAATGGAAGCATTTTTTGATAATCAGTTAAAGTTAGGGTTATAAACCTTAATCTTATGGTTTTATTTTTTTCAAGAATGTGAAATATTCAAAATTTCACCAACATATCAGGTGTCTAAATAAATTAAATGATGAATTGGATTATTCCATGGAGTCCCTTTGGATCCAATTGGATTTTAATTGGATTTTGGATATAGTTTGCGTGAGAGAACCCTTGTTCATAAATGAATTTATTAATTCCTTAAAGTGTGTTTAGCATGACATGGATTTTTAGTGATTTCTTTATATAGATTCACCATGGATTGACTTGTTTATTAAGATAAACAGCATGTTATTGGTTATGAAAATTTGATAAAAGAAATGTGTAATCAAATGATAAATGGTTATTTTTATAATTAACCATTGATCCTTATGATGTGATATTTTGATATCCTTATTTCTATTACATGTGTTATGATTTATATGATGTAATTATTATATGGGGTGTTGGTCTAGTTTCATTATTGTAACTCTTATATGGGGTGTTAGCCCAATTTATAATTTGGAATTCTTAAATACCAGGCTATACCCTAAGACATGATGAAATTATTATATAGCAGGATATGACCAGTGAGACATGCTGAAATTCATATATAACGGGCTTGGCCCTAAGACATGCTGAAATTCTTATATATCAGGATTGGCCCTAACACGCTGAAATTCTTATATACAGAAATTGGCCCTGAATAAATTCTAAAATGTTTATATAGTGGGTTTGATCCAGATTTTTTTAATTTATACCTTGGTTATAAAGTTGTGGTTTCTATTTTAATAAGACATGCTCGGAGACAATCCTACATGGTGTTGAGGATGGTTATGTTTTACCATGGTTATATGGTTTTGGTTGGAATGTTTATAAGACATTATTAGAGATATTATGGCATGGTTCCAAATTATTTTGACATGGTATTAATTTAATTGATTAATTAGTTAATATAATTTTTTATTGCATTGTTTCATAAAATTATTATCAGACTGGTTATTCTTAGACATGGTGGTGTCAACATATTGATTTATACTCACACCCTTGTTGGGGTGACATTTGGTACCCAAGAATATTATATTTATGAAGTATGGGATAAGGTAAAAGGACCTTACAATTGATTGTTTTCTTGATGGATGGTCTCGAGTTTGGAGATGGGGCCGACATGGGGTTTGGGATCAGGGTATTTTGAGTCTTTATTTGAGTTTTCTAGTTTTTAACTTGTATAACATCTATAATGACACCTATATACATTATATCACATAATTAAATTATTATTTTAATATTTAATAGATTAATTAGTTATCTTTGTTGTTGGTTTTCTTCTATATCGTATTGTTTCCATTATTTCTGCACTATGATATTTATCCGTTTATTTATATTCCTTATTTTCACTATGTTGTATCTGTGTAAACATGGGCTATAGTCTTCCCACTATACTTATCAAACCCCTATTGCTAGTCGACAGCTTATGGCATATGAGGATGAGTGATTAAGGTCTCATAACCAACCTGTTTCAACCACATGATAGAGTTCTAGATCGAGGGATGTTACAAATTGGTATCATAGGAACACCCGATTTCTTTTATATTTCTTCGCTATTCGGTAATTGTAAAATGATTCTTGGGTGTGTCGAGGCATGGTAATGTGATTATTCATGGCAGTAGCTAACCCATGAATAGGGGAAGTCTGAGTTCCTAGGGGTGGATTATAGTTTATACTGTTTACATGTTACAATTGATTTTAACTCACCCTAAGTAATTCAAATGTTGTGTGAGATTATTGTTTAGTGATGTTATTTATTCTTTTAATTTATACTCATGTCATGGTATGGCACGAGATGAGTATGAATGAATCATAATAGGCATATTGGGATATATATTGAAATGAATTTCTCATTATAGGTACATATTTATTGCATGTGATATATAATTTCCTATTGAAATCTGATATGAGATACCTATTATATCAGAGGAGTGAAATATGTAAACTTTTATGTCATGATAAAACACTGGTAATACATGTTTAGAGAGACCATGAGCAGTGGTTCTATGTTTTTCTCACCTTTTTAGTCTGACCTTGTTCCTATATCTAGTGTTTTAAGGAGTGTGTTTATAATTTAGTTAAAATGACTCATTGTCATCTTTGAGTTAAGATTTAGGAGAGTGGAAATTGGCATACTTTTAAGGTAGCTGAACTGGAGCTTATTGTAGTTCCTAAGGATCATATGGATGTTTTGATTCACGATAACTTCATGTGGGTCATGAGATCCATGGAAAGAGAGATTGTTTAATTCATTTTTTTGATGTCGTAGATAACGATAGATCGTCAACTGAAGAATCTTCCTACATTCAATAGAGAGGGAAGCACCTAGGAAGTTGAGTTTTGGATTGATTTAGTCTAGAAAATTTAAGTATCATGAAACACCCTTAGATAAGAGGTTAAAGTTTTATGTATTTGTGCTTCATGGTCCACCCATGAATTGGTGGTACATTTTAGAGTAGGTATGGATGTAAGAGGAGTTATCTTGGAAGGAATTCAAGATAATGTTTCTATTATATTTCTATGCTAAGATGTTGAGGGATGATAAGGACCATGAGTTCATGCACCTAACACCAGATGGAATGATAGTGCTAGACTTCGCTGAGATTTTCACCAACCTTCATCATATTTCTCCATCCTTGGTAGCAGATAAGATCTATAGGGTGACATGTTTTCAAGATGGTATTAACTATGAGATCAGGTCATAGGTGAATATCTTACATCTGAGAAGTTTTTTAGATACTTTGAATTAAGAAATCATCATAGAAGGGAATTCTGGAGAGTCCCCAAGAAATATCCAGGATCTTTCAAAAGGGGAAATTTTAAAATCTTATTATATTGGGAAGAAGAATTGCTACGATAGTTTTTGTAAGGAAATAATGGGAAAAGTAGTCAGCGCATGGGGATGTTATATCAATAGCATGTTTCATTGTAGTGCTATCAGTTTATAAATTTGGGCCACAAATAGACTCAGTGTCTATACCCCGTAATGGAGTGTCGTGCATGAAGATTATTGGGCCACCTATAGAGGTTTTTATGGGAATGTAGTAGCAGAGAAGTGGCAGGGGAACATGACATGTACCAGAGTCTTGGATGGACTCAGCTACTCCTCCACAGATAGGTGGTTGGAGTTCAACCGAACATTCTGTTTGAGGTATGGGATGTGGTACCCTAGTGCAGATTTGACTATACCAAGAAGAGGGTACAACATTGGATAGTTAGGTTAGAGCTTAGGGTATTGGGGATGGTTATCTATAGGTTATGTAGAGTAATTTGGCTAGTATAGATGCAAGCACATCTAATATCTGAGGTACAATTCTTGTATCATCTACCCTTTCTTGTGTTTTTTTATATAGTAGAATCTCATTCCTTTTAATTTTTATATTTTTTCAAATAGTTTGGTCTTAGATTTAGAATTCTCAGATGGTTTTTTTACAATTGACACACCATTGGTAGTGAGGTGAAATAATATCAAACATTGTAAAGAAAGTTCTCTAGAGATTGGTGGTTACCATTTAATTTGGGAACCGTTCATGCTGGAAATGATAGGATTATATTTTACTCAATATGAATTGGCTAGTTCTATACCAGGATCATATCTAATGTTACCAGAGGGGAGTTACCTTTCAATCTCTATAAGGAAGCTGATATTGTCAATAGGGTGAGTGGGATCTTCAGGCTGGTCGTGCAGGACCAATTCAGTGTAGATTGGATTGTCTCATTAATCAAATACACAGTCTTTTTCTATATAATACTAGAATGTATCCATACTATATTCAATTAGTGGTACACCATTTTCAGTATGTTTTTTATAAAGATTTCTATGGATTACCACCAGAGAGAGATATCAATTTTATGATCGAATTGTTATAGGGTGAAAACCCAGTTTCTATTCCACCTTATATAATAGAATCATCAAATATTCAGGAGATAGAAGTTCAGTTAGAATATATAAAAGTTAAAGGTTTAATATGGCCTAATATATCTTCTTGGGGTTCTCCAGTTCTCTTGGCCAAGAAGGCTGATAGGTCTTTAATCTTATGTGTGGATTATCATATATTGAACTACATGATGGTCCAAAACCAGTATCCCCATCCAGAAATCAATGATCATTTCAATCAGTTGAGAGGTGCTATGATATTCTCAAAGATCGACTTGAGATATGGATACCATCAGTTGAGGGTGATACCATTTTACATATGTTAGAATACTTTTAGTAGAAGTTGTGGCTTATATGATACCATTAGTTTTGACTAATGAATCAGTGGTATTCATTCCTTGATGTATAATATGTTTCATCTTTTTTTTGGATCAGTTAATCATGGTTTTTTTCAATGATATCTTAGATTAATCCAAGTAAATAGATAATCATGCCCATAAACATAAAATTTTCTCCAATACATTGAGAGATAATTGGATTTATGCCAAGCTAACTAAATGTAGTTTATGGATTGAAGAAGTGAACTTTACAGGCCATGTAATCTCAGTGGATGAAGTGTAGTGAACCCAAATAATATTTTAGTTGTGGTATCTTGGGAGAAGAAAAATAATGTCTTAAAAATTCATATCTTTCTAGGTTTAGTAGGATATTATATATACTTTATCCAAGACTTATTTCATTTAAAATCACTGATATCTAGGATGACCAAGAAGGGGGTGATTTTTTTCTGGTGCTTGCAAGAGATCTTTTGGGGAGTTGAAATGAAGGTTGACCTCATGACATTTCCTTACTTTACCTATTTCAGGTAAATCATATACCATGTACTGTGATGCATTTGGAGTTGTATTCAGAACAATCCTTATGTAGGAGGATCAAGTGGTTTATTATGGCTCTAGACAGTTGATACCACATGATAGGAATTATCCTACTCATGATTTGGAGGTAGCAGTAGTGGTACATGCCTTGAGATACCAGAGGCATTATCTCATGAGTGATATGTTTTTAGTATACAAAGACTACTAGAGCCTTAAGTACAAATTTTCTCAGTGTGAACTGAATATTTTGTAGAGGAGTTGGGTTGAGTATCTATATTATTTCTATATTGAGTTGGCTTATACCCTCTGCAAGGGAAACATAATTACTGATGCGTTAATCCAAAAGAGGAAGACAGATTCAGTACAATATTCTTACGATGAGTGGAAGTTAATGGACTTGTTTTCAGACATGAATCTAGATGTTCAGAAGTTTCTGGGATGAATAGATTTGATTTTTACATCTGTTGTGCCCATGATTTTGGACCAAATCTAATAATGATATGTTATCTGATCTGTAGGGATTAGTTTTTTGAGACAAATTATATTGTGGGAGGCACCATCAGAATGTCCTCTTGGTAGTGTAAATTCTATTCTTCTTTTGATTCATTACAGGTACCTATGGGATTATATGAAGAGATAATTAAAGTGTTTCATGCTTCTAGATGGGTGGTACATCTGGGTTTGGAAAAAATGTATCGTGATCTCTATAGATATTACTGGTCTTTAAAAATGAATAAGTCAGTAGAAGGATTTTTGGTGACATGTTTCACTTGTCAGCAAGTGAAATCCAAGAATCATAGGCTAGTTGGGATTTTTTGGGATTTTTTAGCCTTTTCCCATTCCTATGTGGAAATGGGATTATGTCACAATGGAATTTGTGATGGTATTACCAGTACTCCTCACAATAATTATGATATATGGGTGATTAGGGATTGAATGAAGAAGATATCCCACTTCTTTCCTATTAGAGAGATCTTCATAGTTGATGGTATGGGTAGTATTTATATGCATGGGATAGGTTGTCTACACGGTGTTCTAATGAGTATCATTTTAGGAAGAGATCCTCATTTCACATCATGGTTCTGAAAGGGTATTTAGAAGGCTCTAAGATCACATGTTATTTTGAGTACGACCTATCATCCTCAGAGTGATGGTCAATATGAGTAGACTATTCGGGTTCTGAAGGATTTTTTATGAGTCTGTGTTTTAAATTTTGGTTTTTTCATGGGAGCATCATATGGAACTCATGGAGTTTTCATATAATAATAGCTTCTAGTAATTGATCATATGGACCCTTTCAAGGCCTTGTATAAAAGGCCATTCTATTCTACTCTTTGTTGGTTGGAGGAAGGTGAGTCAATGCTTGTTGGACCTAATCTCATGCAGGAGACATCTGAGTTGGTTCAGATGATCAGGTAGTAGTTGGTAACCATAAAGAGTAGGTATAAATTCATTATAACCATTGGATAATACCTCTGGCGTTTATGGTTTTTCATCATGTTTTCCTTTAGGTATCACCTAGATTAGGGAAATTCTTTATCAAGAAACAAGGAAAGAAAGCACCCAGGTTTTTCGGGAAGTTTGAGACAGTGATAATGGTCAGACCAATGGCATACCCTTTAA
This sequence comes from Viscum album, assembly GCA_963277665.1. NCBI lineage: Eukaryota > Viridiplantae > Streptophyta > Magnoliopsida > Santalales > Viscaceae > Viscum > Viscum album. The sequence goes on from OY728149.1 coordinate 113,771,383, forward strand.
CCCTTCCACAACACTACAGTTCCATGAACAATGTGTTTCAAATGTCAGTTCTTTAGTGATATCATTCATATCCATTTCATGTGATATACATAGAAGATGTAGAGATTTGTGCTAATGCATAATTTGAGGAATATCAAATAGAGATTTTGGAACATGGTGAAAAGTATATCCAGGGTTGGTCATGTCATTTGGTTTGAGTATAGTGAATTCATGGGAATGTTTAGGAGGAGACATAGGATAGAGAGTATGATATGCAAGCATAATGGATAGACTTGTTCATCGAGACCCCATATTGATTCTTGGAGTTTCTCAAGGAAAAGATGTTATATGGTGGGGAGGTTCTAAGATCCTATATTTTTCTAGTTATATCTCTCTCTGAGTTTTTATTTAAATTATTTTGGTTGATTTTTCCTCATATCTAAATCTTCATGTTCAGGTTTTATTGTGGATTTTGGTTTTTTATTGATAAAATTCATACTTAAATTTCAAGGAAACGTGAAAAAATATATATATTGTCCACGAAGGGAACCGTTTAAGGTTTCCATTTGAATTAATTGGGTCTCAGTATAAATGGGTCAAGTGTTACCAAGGGTTATTGGTTAGTTGAGAATCCATAAATGGGGTTTGGGTTTTTATAATGGAATTGAGTGGGAAACTATCTGCATAACATTTACACACCATATAAATGGGTTACATGACATGTAAAAGCCACTGGACTCATGTCGTGAACTGACTCATGACATAAAGAGGATATAGGTTGTGAACCAATCACATGATGTGTAATGTTTGGGTGAATTAAATATTCAGACAAGGTGAATATTTTTCAGAATATCCCTCCAAAATGATATATAAAATGTGTAACTGAATTACACACCATGTTATTTCTTGAGAAATTCTTTAAAAAGTGTTGTGTACGATGTTGATCTTGTGTTCTCACATGAAACTTCCTTCTTTCAACTATAGGGTAGTTTCCATGAAATTTTAGAGGAGGTCACTTCATTCCATACATCCCGATCACACATCAGATCCTTGGTAAGACGGTTTGGTTAGGTTTTCTCTTATCCCCCTTTGATCTCTATCCATTATGGGGTAATCACATAACCATGAGTGTTATTGGTTTTTATCTTGATCATTTATTATCTAGGATACCTCTTTTAGTCATCTGTGACTTCTTTATCATTGGGGAATTATGATTGAAGCATTGGTTGACTGTCCTTTAAATGCAAGGGGTCTAAAAATTAACCCTAGGGTTTGAATTTTTTTCAATTATGTGAAATATTGCAAATTTTGCCAACATATCGCATGCTTAAATAAATTAAGTGATAAATCAGATTATTCCTTGGAGTCCCTTTGGACCCAACTGTCTTTTGACCAGGATTGTGGCTACCATTTTGGTGAGAGAAACCTTGTCTAGGAATGAATTTATTAATGGCCTAATGTGTGTTTATCATGAAATATATTTTGGGTGATTTCTTGATTAGATACACCTTGGATTGGTATGTTTATTGAGATAATTGGCATGTTATTATTTATGAAAAATTGATAAATAAAATGTGTAATCAAATTATAAAGTGTAATTTTTATAATTAACCATCGATCCTTATTATTTGATATTATTATGTCCTTGTTACTATGACATGTGTTGTGATCTCTACATTATAATGCTTATATGGGGCATTGGCCTAGTTTGGTTGATGTAATGATTATATAGAAAATTGGCCCAGTTTACATGTTGAAATACTTATTTACTAGGTTATACCCTGATACATTCTGAAATACTTATATAGCAGTCTATACCCAGTGAGACATAATGAAATGCTCATGTATCAGGTTTGGTATTGAGACACGCTGAAATAATTATATAACAGGCATGGCTCTAGCATGGTGCCAAGGCAGGTTATGTTTTACCATAGTTATATGGTTTTTATTGGAATGGCTGTGAGACATGCTCAGAGATATTTTGGCATGGTGGCGAAGCAAGTTGATGTGGTATTAATTTAATTGTTTAATTATTTAATATACTTGTTTATTAAATTATTTCACACACTTTTTGTCAGACTAGTTATGCTTAGACAAAATGGTGTTGACCTACTAATTTATACTCACACCCTATTTGAGATTCTATTTGATACCCGAGCATATTACATAGATAAAGGTTTGGATAAGGTAAAAGGACCTTACTATTGATTATTTTCTTGTTGGATGGTTAGATTTTGGAGATGGTACCGACTTGGGGTTTGAGACTAGGAAAATTTGAGAATTTATTTGAGTATGATAATATTTTACATGTATTACATATAACATGACATTTAGTAACATTATAGAACATCATTACATCACTCGTTTATTATTTATTATATTATTTAGTTGGATTTTTTTGGGTTTTCCACTTTATCATATTGTTTACATAATTTATACACTATATTTCTAGTCATTTATTTATATTTATTATTTCTACTGTGTTTTAGCTCTATAACCAGGGGGTATAGTCTCCCCACTATACTTATCACACCCTCGATGCTATTCAGTAGCATCTGGCATATAAGGAGGTGTGCTTGAGGTATCATAAGCAACCTGTTTCGGTCATGTGAGAGAGTGCCAGATCAGGGTATGTTACAACTTTGATATCCACAGAGGATCAAAATTTATCCAATAAAATAAATTCAAGTGCTATGGAAATTTTTAGTCCATAACACATTATTTTTAACTTTAATTACCTTATTTACCCTCACAAATATGATAAATATTTACTATAGTTAGCATTTAAAATGGAAAAAAATAAAAGGGATATATTTATCATATATAGACCACCAAATTAAAAATATGGATTCTATTTTTCAATATTCAATTTTCATAAGTGGAATAAATTAATTTAAGAGGAAAATGAAAAATGTTACGAAAAACAGGTTTTAAAAAAACACATTTTTTAATCCCAAAAATGAACTTATACCAAAATATGATATAATGATGATTACTTTGAAAATAATATAATTATACACAATTAAAGGGGTATTTTTTAAATTTATGATAAAATGGGACTTTTAAATCACTTTATTTAATGAATACAAAATACATTTTTTCAAAAAAAATGTTATTTTTCACTGTTCACTGAAAAACAATATTTTTTGAAAAATTCAAAAAAATCACCCTAAGAGAACATTGATATTATGATTTCAAAAATGAATTTTATTTTTAAGGATTTTAATTCTAAAAATTTGAAATTAATATTTTAAATAAAACATTACAATACATGAAAATGAATTTAATTAGAATATAATTATTTCAATTTTGATAGAAAACCTACATAATATTTATATAATTAATATAACTATATAAAATATAAGTAATGAATATTAATAAGGCATTAAATTTAGTTTAAATTTAATTTTCTTTGGTGGTTTCATATTCCCCCCATTTTAGAAATTGTGTATTCACAATGTTATTCATTACTTAAACAAGTGTGGATATTTTTCCGTCATAGCATTTTTTGATTCTCATGTTTCTTATTCTACCAATTCAATTTTCCAAATAAATATTCACATAATTAAATACTTTTTTTTGAAATAGGTTTTCTCTATATTCAAGAATCTATATTTATTTTTCCTTATAATAAAGGTTTTCTTCCAACCAATCAACTTCATGGATCAAAACATAAGATGCATCAGGAAAATATTTTCTTAAGAATGAAACATGAAACACATCATGTACTTAAGATAAACTCAAATGGAAGGCCATTTGGTTGAAGATTGTTCCTACTTTATCTAGGATTTAATATGGTCCAATGAAATTCAGATTCATCTTACCTGTTTTACTAAAACACATAACAATTTTACATGGAGATACTTTAAGAAAAATATGATCACCTACCACAAAAGAAAGATCTTTCTTCAGGTGATATTTATAAATTCTATACCTACTTTGAGCCTTCCACGTATATTGTTTAATCATATTCACCTTCTAAACCATTTCTCAAACCAACTATGATCTCAAGAAATTTATTTGGCCTACTTCATCCCAACAAGATAGTAACTGACACTGCTTTCTATATAATTCCTCAAATAGAATCATTTATATATAGAAATGAAAAAAATTAATATAAGAAAATTAAACCAATGTTTGATGTTGATCTAACATTTCCTAACAATCCATTGAACAAGATTAAGGAATTTCTTCCATGTTTTTAATCATTCACTTGGACTGTAAATCAGCTTGAGGATGAAAAATTGTACTGGAATTTAATTCAATACCCAATAAAGACTAAAGGACTTTCCAAAAAATTTAAGTAAACATGGTATAATGTTTAGATAAAATAGAGAGAGAAGCTCCATATAACCTGAATATCCCCTTAAGATACAATCATGAAATATGGTATAATGACATAGTATCTCAAATGGGGAGAAAATGTGTGGATTTATTTAGTCGATCAATAACAACCCAAATTTCATTATTACCTTGAGATGCTTTGGTAATCCCACCATGAAATACATGGATTTATTTTCCCATGTCTTTTCTGATACTGGTAAAGGAATAATAATCCCTTTAAGAAATTAATGTTTATCTTTTACCTACTAACAAGTAAAATATTTCATTTTAAAATATGTTATATATTTCTTTCTTCCATCCCACAACTAATACACTCAAATATCTATATTCATCTTAATATTGCCATGATGAAAAAAGGCATAGTTTTGAAATTATCTCAACAATTCCTTTTGAACTGGAAGATAAATTTCAAATAAAACCTTTTTCTAATTCTAAAAAAACCTTATTTTCCAATGTTAAATTCAGATAACTTATCTTTTATTACCAATTTAACCATTCCCCATTAATATGAGTCCTCCTTTTATGCTTTTTTAATTTGTATTGACAATGATCACAACACTGAAACCTGAAATGAAATATAGGAAGTTCCTGTATGCCCAATTTCTAGGACAACATTTATTAAATAATTTACCAATGGATCATGTTCCAAATGTATCATGGTTAGTGATACACTATATTTTCAACTCATAGCATCAACTATTTTCTTTTGATTTTCCTGGATGGTAATGATTCATATAGTCATAATCCTTAACCAGTTCTAAAAATATTATATGAATAATGTTCAACTCTTTATGAGTAAATATATACTTCAAAATTTTATGATCAAAATATATTTCACACTTTACCCTATATAAATGTTGCCTCCAAATTTTTAAATGAAATAACCATAATGGATAATTTTAGATCATGTGTGGGATAATTTAACTCATGAAGTTTTAGTTCATGTGAAGCATAAGTAATTACCTAGTACTTCCGTATCAAAACAGAACCAAGTTTTTTTAATAAAGCATCATTGTTGATGAAACATTCACCATTTCTATATTTAAAGGACAAACTGAAGCATTAACCAATATTTTTTTAGTTCTTAGAAACTATAATTACATAATTTCATCTAGATGAACATAACTCTATTTTGAGTTAACTTAGTCAGTTGGATAGATAACTGAGAAAAGATATAAAAAAATTACAAGTAGTAACCCACTAATCCAAGAAAACTATTAATATTTGTGACATTTTTAGTACATAGTCATTCTTCTAAGACATTAATTTTATCAGGGTTAACATGTATCCCATTTATAGAAATACTATACCCAAGGAAAGAAATGGGTTGTAACCAAAATTCATATTTATTAGATTTTAAATATAGCTTATTTTTTGGGTTTGAAAAAATAATCCTCAAGTTTCTTTCATAATACTCATTAATTTTGAAATATACCGATATATCATCAATAAATAAAACCACAAGATTATCTAAATAGTCATGGAAAACTCTATTCATGAGATCTGTGATTACAATTAGATATCCTAAAGGTAATAAATATATACTCATAATGCCCATATCTAATCCAAAATACCATATTTATAATATCTTCCTCCTTCACCTTCAACTAATGGTATCCTAACTAGAGACAAGTCTTTAAAAAAAAATTGTGCTCTCTGGAGCTGATCAAAAAAATCATCAATATTAGGAAAAGGATAATTTTTATTAATAGAGATGTTATTCAAGTATCTATAATCAATGATAATCCCCATTGAAACATATTTATTTTTAAAGAATAAAATAGTGCAACCATGGTGATGTGCTTAGATGAATTAACCTTTATCTAGAAACTCTTGTAACTTGTTTTCCAATTCCAAAGGTTCTACTTCTACCATTCGATAATGGGGTTTTGAAATTTTATTATAATTATTAACTAATACAATAGTAAAATCAACCTCCAGGTCAAGAATAAAACCATGAAAATTATGAGGAAATACATCCATATATTCCTTCACTAATGGCACATCACTAATCTGAACCATTTATTTCTTTTCAATAATATTTAATATGTCACTTTCATTTCTATCTCTAATCAATTTTTGAGCTTCTTGATATGTTATCAAAGGTATGATATCATTTTATATAAAATTATCTAGTTTTAAATATATCATAGCATGATAAAATAAAATAGATTTGATAACCAAAATAATATAAAACTCTACTATGGGGTGTTCAATATGATTTATAGGAAATACCATCTGATTTATACTAATAGGGGGATCCCTATAAATCATGGTTTCTTTTATATTTCCACTTAGAGTTTTCACCAAAGGGTATATCTTATTTTAATGATGTTATAGTCCCATTTTTCTTGATATTTTTTCATAAATGAAGGAATTTAGATATCCATATTCAAATTGGGAATTGGAATAATTTGTATATAAAAGTAATGTACTTGTTACGACTTCTTTAGATGGCCCCACATTAACTATAGTAGTATCAAAAGATTTTTCCACACCTTTTTTCTTTTGATCTTAATGATTTACACCCTAAGTAACTAACATCAGAAACACATTATCATAATGAAAAAACCCAATATAATTAAAACATATCATATTTGGATGGATATCTATTTCTCCATTCACGGATTGTTTAGGACTCTTTTTTGTGCAATCATGAGCCATATGAAAAAACTAACCGCATTGATAACACCTTCTATATCATATCAACCATTCCCTAAATTTTTACCACACTAGTATCATCTTGGGGGATTACCTCCTGTCACACCCTAGATTTTAAAAATTATTTTATTTTATTATTTTCTGGATTTGGATTTTTTCTGTTAAGGTTTGGGTTGAGTCCCGGTTTGAATTTTTGAGTTTTTATTGAAAAATGAGTGTCTCGAGCTTCGTGGAATCTGACGCATAGGTAGAGCACGGTTTAGAAATCATGCGGCTTCACCCAGGTAACCGCGTAACCAACCCAGTGTTCAAAATAAATAAAATTCAATGAATAATAATAAAATAAAAGTAAAATAAAATGATAAAAGTAAAAATATAATTAAAAAAATATTTTAATAATAATAATATTATTATTATTATTATTATTATATTATTAATATTATTATTACAATTATTATTTTTATTATTATTATTACTATTACTATTATTATTATATTTAGGTTCTTTTTAGGGTTTTCTTTTTCACCTTTTTCTTTTTTCCCCTTTCCTTTTCTTTCTTTTTTTTCTTTTCCACCCTCCTCTCCTCCTCCTCTCCTCTCCTACCATTTCACCCTACCCAATGCACTCTGCTTCCCCTTATGGTCGGACTCTCTTCCAATGGTCCCTTCTGGTAGCCTACTCCTGGAAGACCACTTATGGAACCCCTACCTCTATTATACCACCCTGATCTCCCTCACGCTACCCTCATGCCTCCCCCTCTTGGACATAACCCTCCGAGGACCCCTTGGTGTGCGGTTCCCCTTTTCACGCAACCTCCTCCTAGAGGACCACTTCCAGCGCAACCTCCCTACCAGTGTGATCTAGCCCCAGGAAAGGTTTGGGATTAACATTCTTTAAGGTTTTGGTTTATATTGGTTAGTGGTTTGGTTTTGGGGGTTTTATCTTGATCTGTTGGTTTTGATCTTGTTGATTAGGGTTCGTTGTTGGTTTCTTGAGGTGCGGTTAGGGTACAAATGGATTTCGAACCATTTTTCTGGAAGCTTCTCAGTCAGAGTTCATAGACATTATTTTAAGAGTTAATTATTCTTTCTTGAATATTTTGGTGTGTTTTATGATTAATATTTTTGGTGAAAAACTAGTTTTAGAAATAATTTGATATGCATTGGGTTGGAAATTGGTTTCTTAATATGAATTTGGATGTACTTATTGTGTAAAACTTTGTAATGCCTTTTTAGGGTGTTTTTATAAATTTACCAAATGGTTTATTTGCATTGTTTAAATGGTTTGAATCCTATTTTGGAATGGTTATGATGTACAGTTGGTTTTAAAGTGGCATTTTTATATGAAATCGAATGTGTTTTCGGTATAAAATTTTGTGGTGCTAATTTGAAGTGCTTCATAAATTGTTTTATTGATTTATTAAATTACATGTGTGGTTTGAAAGTGGTATTTGACATGATTACGCATGTGTTTAATTTTAAAGTGTAAATTTTATGTGAAATTGGGTGTTTTCATGTGGAAAACCTTGTTTTGTCACTTGATTTTATTTTATAAATCGTGCAATTGGTTTATTAAATTATGTGTGGGATGCAAATTGAGTTTTGATATAGCATTGATGAGTGGTTGATTTTTGAAGAGAATTTCAGGTGAAATTTTGGTTTAAAAGGATTGGTGTGTTTATTGAAGTTGTTTTATAAATTTTTATAATGGTGTATTAAATTATTTAAAAAGGTGCGGAGCATATTTGGGAAAATTTTGGGGTGTGTATGTTTTCAAAAATGGATTTTTGGTGTGCAAGTGGTGGCTTGTTATATGTGATGCTTGGTTTGGTTGATGAATCATGCAAGTGGTATTATGTGATGTGTGAAACTTGATTGAGCATAAAAAGGGAAGCCCATGTATCTATGTGGGTGGACTAAGACTAGAATGCTAGTGATTCGAAAGTGGTTGTGGCCCGGTTTCACTTAGTGGGATTGACGATGACAACTCTAACTAAACATGAATGATTATTGGATATCACTATGTTATGGGTGTGTTCCCTATTAGTGGATTCTTCATGAGAAATCTAATGTTCATGGTTTCTATACCACATTTTCACCAAGATATGAGGTTCCTAGGTTCCCACTACTAGCTAGTGCCTAGGGGCATTTCGCGTGCCTAGTGCTCAATGATTAAATTGCACTTACACTCGGTATATGATATGTTGGGTTGGTAATTTTAAAAGTAAGTGCATTTCCATTTAAAGTTTCATTCTTTAAAACTTATTTCCATTTAAACTTTCATTCTTAGAAACTTCTTTCCATTTAAAGTTGCATTCTTTGAAACTTCTTCCCATTTAAAGTTTAATTCATTCTAAGTTGTTCTGCTTTAAATTTATATTACTTAAAAGTTTTATATCATTTCTTTCATTATAAAACATAAAAGTTTATTTTTCATTTAATTTTTAGTGCATGGAATCCTTTATCCATGTGGCATCCTGCTGGGCGTTGGATCACACCCTGCATACACCTTTGGGTGTATTCAGAACCTATTGTCTATTTGTTTTAGGGTAATTAAAGGCATGTAGTGTTGGAAGATTAGGTTTCTAGTAGCTATTTTTTGGATCTTGGTAGTGGCGTCTTGAGGATGTTTCTCCTCTTGTTGTACAGAGGTTTGAGTAATGTTTTAGTTTCCCCTTTTTGTTGTAGTCCTTTTTGGGTTTTTTTAGTTTTTAAACTCAAATATGAAATTGTTAAGTCCATGTTTGGTTTAAATTTTCAGATCTAGTTTGTTAGTTTTTATTGGTTATTTTAATATGGTTAATTTGAGTAAATAATTCCCACATGCTCTATTTGATACCCGGGCACTTGTGCCAGCCTGTGGGGATCAATAACACCCTTTGGGGCTCACCGCGAACTGGTTTAGGCATAGGGTTAGATGGTGTCCTGACTTGATTCGTGACAAAATGGTATCAGAGTAGGTCAAGCTATTTTTATTTTTGTTCCTTAGGGTAGATTCTAGGTATACATGATCTAGGATTGTCAGGACTTAACATTTTGGCTGCGAGTGGGGTGCCTGGCCAGCACACCTCATGATGGGACTCAAATCTCCAGGGGAAGTTGGGTTCCATCTAAATTCTTTGGCCCTTGTGGTCATTTTTTTGTTTGGGAAATGAAATGGGAGTTGTGCCAATGGTCTTAGTGATCTTGCAGGGCCTGAAAAGCTATGTGGAGTCAGGGATGTTTTACTAGAATACTATCCATTCTATTAGATTTATTGGTGTGTTTCCATTAACCATATGTCCAAGTCACCTGTCGACACTAGTTTCATCTTGCATCGTTCTATATCTCTTTGTTTTGGAATCATGGAAATTCAGTTTTTAAGTAAAAATGATTGGGTTTTGGGGTGGTGGAAAGTGAATTTTGAATCTTCCAAAAGGATGTTTTGGAAATTTGAACCTTTGTAAAATGATTTTTAGTAAAGGGGATGATTTTATCTTGGGTGTATTTTTTTTGAATAAAGTTTTTGGTTTATCAGAAGTTGGTCATTTAGGGAAAATTGAATTTTCTTTTCTAAAAGGGGTTTTGGAAACCTGTTTTAAATTATAATAGTGAGTTTTTAATTAAATGGTTGAGAATAAAGTGAGGTTTGTTGTGCAGTGGAAAATGATTTGAAAACGAAGTTCTTTGAAATTGATGTGTAAGGTTTAGAAGTGTGGGTTGAATGTTTTTCTTTTGAAAAGTGGAAAGGTTTGGTTTTGGTCTTTGGTGTTCTCATGGGTGACCACTTTCATGGGCATATAAGGAAAGGTGTATAGTCAAAGGCATGAGTGGATGAGTGCCTAGATGGACATGAGGTGGGTGCCTGGTGTAGCATGAGAACATGCATGTGTGAGGTACATGGGACACCATTGGTGATTGTGAAACCCACCAACTTTGTTTATTTTCAAAAATGATTTTTAAGTAAAAATTGGTGTTTTGATAACCAGCAATTGTGTGGTGTGTCTTTTTGTATTTTTGGAATGTTATTTTAAAGGAGTTTCGAGCTGAGAATCTTTTTTGGATGACTTGTGTCTTGGGTTTGAGTTCTTGTTCGTAAGTGGGTGTGAAAATGTGTGGTTAGTGGGTTCTTCTAAAAAGTGTTTCGAGAATCCCCTGTAGTGGTTCCCTTTGTATGCTTGGTGTTTGGTTATTGTATTTATTGGCCAATGGACCAGTTTGATTAGGTCCTTGGTTTTATTTATTGGCTAGTTCATTCCCCCATAAAGAATTAATGCACATTTGAAGTGTGGACATGGGTGATTCACCATTGGAAGACCCTCCAGTGGATCAACGTAAGGAATTTACTCTTAAGATTTGGAAATTGAGTCAACCTCTCCTCCTTTTTGGTTAAGAGGGTCCTCTTGTAGTGGGAGAGTGGATGTGGAAAGTTGAAGGAGACCTTGGTTTCTTGGGTTGCCCGAGTCATCAAAGGTGAAGTTTGACACCATTGTGTATGAAGGTCCTATCTGGAAGCAATGAAAGAAATTCTAGTAAGGAAGGGTGGAAGTAGTCCAGATTCGTCTGTATTAGCAGCTATTAAAGGGGCCTTTTGTATTTCATTATAATCTTCTAAGAAAAAGATCATGTTAGGCCACTAGTGAGGTGAATCTGGTCGTAAGAGGCTGTTATGGACTCTTGCAGAATCATGTGCTTCTCGGGACTCGGTCTAAAGTCCTCTTCCTTATAGGGATTAATTACTGGTAGAGGTCACATTCGGTGGTGATTTGTTGTGATTGTGTATCCTCATAAATTCAAAGGTGAAGGTTGTGTAATATTTCAAAAAACTCTTTTTTGATAGAAGTGTGCCTCCCTTTAGAAAATTATTAGTTCATTTATTTTAGAGGAAGGTGTCTTTTATGTGTCCTTCCTCCCAATGTTACTCGTTCGAGGTAACAAGGGGTGATGCGTGTGCATATCCTAATCCTTTTTTTTGGTGAAAGTGTTATGTGGTAGTAAGTGGATGTCAGAGTGTGTTGTGTTTGTTGGTGTTTTTTAGGTTGTGGTATGGTTTCTTGTGGTACTAGAGAAAGAAGTTATGTTTTGGGGTTTTAACGACTGACTGTGAGGTAGGAGATGCTTCAACCATCAAAGCTCTAGCCATAGGTCATGGAGTGAAGCTAGCGTGTAGTCAAAAACCCCAGGAGTGTAAGGGATCCCGATCTAATTTCTATCTTCGGTGTTGGAAATGGAGACATTCTAAGAATCTGATGTGGTAGTTTCGTTTCAAGTGGTCCCGTGTGGTGGAAAGGGACATGGGGACCCTTCTTCTCATTGTTGTGATTTGTGTAGATGGAAGAGTTCCTCCTTAATTATAAGGAGGTAGAGTTATTTTTTTATCTCGAACCTTAGTGCGTATACCCTTGTGGGCATGAATCTTTGTGTGGTTGTCCGTGTATGAACAACCTTTTAAGTCTGTTTCAATTTTGGTTTTGTTTTGGGCTCATCTAAGAATGGTAATGCCCCACAGGAGTAGTAGACTGTGTAAAGTTTCCCATTTGGTTTAGAGTTTCTTTCATCAGTCCCATTGTAGTGGGGATTAGGTCTGTGTGGGGTTTCTCATACCGATGTGTGTAAATTGGTTAAGTTGTGTAGTTCTAATGGTGGGGAGACCCACTATGGGTCTCATTGAAATTTACACTGAAATGAAATGGTGTTAGCCTATTCCTTATAGTGGAGAGTCCATTCTGGCCTCCCCGTGTAAGATTCTTGGTTCTGCCTCAGGTTTTATGTTGTTTCTTATGGTAGGGAGTCCATTTGGGCCTCCCTGTGTTAGTAAATAGGATCCGTTGTTTGTTTCAGGTGGACTGCATGAGCCTCTCAAAAATGTTTAAGGTATTTATCTCAAGATATTGGATTGTGTACAGTGAGAGGATCCTTTACTTTGATCGATCAATTAGAGGTGTTTTCCCTTTTGGGGGTGGGTGAAACTTAGCGGGGATTTCATTTTGAGTCTCCTTAGTTTTATTTTTAAGTATCTTTTTTTGTTGATAGTGTTCTGGCCTTCTCTCGTTTTTTGTTCGTCGGTAATATCCTTGAGCTAAGGAGTACCAATTTTTGTTTACTAAACAACCTCATTGTGGCCTTCTGAGGGCAGAAAGCATTATGGTGGGGAGAATTGTCACACCCTGACTTTTGAAAATTATTTTATTTTATTATTTTCTGGTTTTAGATTTTTTTCCTTTGGAGTTTGGGTTGAGTCCCAATTTGATTTTTTGATTTTTTATTGAAAATTGAGTGTCTTAGGCTTCACAGTATCCGCCGCATGAGTAGAGCATGGTATGGAAATCATGTGACTTCACCCAGGTAACCACAAAACCTACCTAGTGTTGAAAATAAATAAAATTGAAGGAAAAATAATAAAATGAAAATAAAATAAAATGAGAAAAGTAAATATGAAATTAAAAATAATGTTTTGATAATAATAATAATAATGGTAATATTTTTTTAATAATATTATTATTATTATTCTTAATATTATTATTAATATATTATTATTAATATATTATTATTATTATGATTATAATAATAATTATTATTATTATTATTATAATAAAAATAAAAATTATTATTATTATTATATTTAGTTTTTTTTAGGGTTTTCTTTTTCCCCTTTTTCTTTTTTCTTTCCCTTTCCTTTTCTTTCATTTTTTTCTTCCCTCCTCTCCTCCTCCTCCCCTCTCCTCCCATCACACCCTACCTAGTGTGTGTCACTTCCCCTTTTGGATGACCTCTCTTCCGGTGGTCCCTTCCTGCGGCCCCCTCCCAACAGAACACTTCTGGCACCCCGACCACCCTCTTCCGCCCTGTTCTCCCTTGCATCGCCCTTCTCTCCCTCATATTGCACCCTCTTTTTCAAAACCCTTCGATGAACCCTTAGTGCATGGCTCCCTGTCGCATGCAAACTCCTCCCGACGAACCACTTCTGACGCAACCTCCCTACCGGTATGATTGATCCCCAGGTAAGGTTTTGGCTTTCTCTTCTTTAAGGTTTTGTTTTCCAACGGTTATGGTTTTGGTTTTGGGGGTTCTATCTTGATCTGCTGGTTTTGATCTTTTTTATTAGGGTTTATTGTTGGTTACTTGAGGTGCGGTTAGGGTACAGATGGATTTCGCACCATATTTTCAGAAGCTTCTTGGTCCGAGGTAGGTGATTCCATGCATACACATTATTTGACGAGTTAATTATGCTTGCTTGAATATTTTGGTGTGTTTTATGATTAATATTTGTCGTGAAAAAATAGTTTTAGAAATAATTTGATATGAATTTGGGTTGAAATTGGTTTCTTAATATGAATTTGGGTTTACTTATTGTGTAAAACCTTATTATGCCTTTTTAGGATGTTTTTATAAATTGTGAGTGTTTTATTTAAATTGTTTAAATGGTGTGAATCCTATTTTGGCATGGTTATGATGTGTGGTTGGTTTTAAAGTGTCATTTTGATATGAAATCAGGTGTGTTTTTGGTGTAAAGTTTTGTAGTGCTAATTGGAAGTGTTTCATAAATTGTTTTATTGATTTATTAAATTACATGTATGGTGCAAAAGTGGTATTCGGCATGATTAAGCATGTGTTTAATTTTAAAGTGGCACTTTAATGTGAAATTGGGTGTTTTTCATGTGTAAAACTTTATTGTGTCACTTGATGTCATTTTATAAATCATGCAATTGGTTTATTAAATTATGTGTGGGCTGCGAATTGAGTTTTGATATAGCATTAATGAGTGGTTGATTTTTAAAGAGGGGTTTAGGTTCACTTTTGGTTTAAAAGCATTTAGGTGTTTATTGAAGTTGTTGTATAAATTATTATAATGGTTTATTAAATTATTTAAAAAGGTGTGAAGCATATTTGGGAAAATTTTGAGGTGCGTATGTTTTCAAAAATGGATTTTTGGTGTGCAAGTGGTGGATTGTGATATGTGATACTTGGTTTGGTTGATGAATTGTGTAAGTGGTATTATGTGATGTGTGAAACTTTATTGAACACAAAAGTGAAGCCCGAGTATCTAGGTGGGAGGACTAGGACTAGTATTCTAGTGATTCAGAAGTGGTTGTGACCTGGTTTCACATAGTAGGATTGACGATGACAGTTGTAACTAAACATGGATGATGATCGGATACCACTAGGTTATGGGTGTGTTCCCTACCAGTGGCTCGTGTATGATAATGTTGATGGTCGTGGTTTCTATACCACATTTTGACCAAGATATGAGGTTCATAGGGTCCCATTGCTAGCTAGTGCCTAGGAGCATTTCTAGTGACTAGTGGTCAATGATTAAATTGAACATACCATCGGCATACGGTATGTTGGTTTGGTAATTTTAAAACAAAGTGCATTTCCATTTAAAGTTTCATTCTTTGAAACTGCTTTCCATTTAAAGTTTCATTCTTTGAAATTGCTTTCCATTTAAAGTTTCATTCTTTGAAACTACTTCCCATTTAAAGTTTCATTCATTATATGTTGTTTTTCTTTAATGTAATTTTCCTTAATATTGTTCTATAATTTCTTTCATTATAAAACATGCAAGATTATTTGTCATTTAATGTTTAGTGCATGGAATCCTTTATTCGGGTGGCATCCTACTGGGCTTTGGCTCACACCCTACATACACCTTTGGGTGTATGCAGACCCTATTTTCTATTTGTTTCAAGTTAAGGCAAGGCATGTAGTATTGGAAGATTGGGTTTATAGTGGCTCTTTTTGTGGATCTTGGTGGTGGCGTCTTGAAGATGTTTCTCCTCTTTTTGCAAGGAGGTTTGGATGGTGTTCTAGTTTTCCATTTTTATCGTAGTCATTTTTTGTTTTTTTTAGTTTGTAAACTCAAATCTAGAATTGTTAAGGGAACCTTTTGTTGAATTTTTCAAATCGGGTTTGTTAGTTTTTATTAGTTATTATAATATGGTTAATTCAGGTAAATCATTCCCACATGTTCTATTAGATACCTGGGAACTTGTGTCAGTCCGTGGGGATCAGGAACACCCTTTGGGCCTTACCATGGACCGGGCCAGGCACCGGTTTAGATGGCACCCTAGCTTGGTTCGTGATACCTCCATACATATTATTTGGTTTCTTCTCTATTCTTACCAACATTACCATTTAGTACTCTTTTCATCTTGAGGAACATAAGTTTTGAAATATTTCATCTCAACTTTCTCAGCAAAATGAATAAATTTTCCATAACTATAAAATATTTTTATGGAAAAAAATCTTCATAAAATTGGTTTTAATCCTAAGTAAAATCTAGTTAAATATTAATGCCCTGAATATAATTTGGTTCGTACCTATCCAATCATATAAAATTTAGTTCATAGATAGTTTCTTAATCCTCATTATTTTTACTCAATTTCATGAATTGTTTCTCCATTCTTAGTCGAGCATCTTTTGGGAAATATTTCTCAAGGAAAATATTAATAACTATATCATATTCCCTAGCATCACACTCATATATCTCATTCTTTGGTATTCTTAATCAATGACCACCATTGACTCTCCACTATCAAAATGATAAATGTAAAGTGTTTCCTTTTGACTTTCTAAACCTCTCATGACTTCTAATATCATTTCTCGATCATTTATCCATCATTTATCAACCACTAGATAATAGGTACCATCAAAATATGGAGGGTTAAATTTCATAAAACAATCAGGTTTTGAAATGTTCCTCTATGTTAAATATTATTTCACCCAAACATGAATTCCACCACCATTTATAGCCAACATAAACTAATCTGTCACTGTGAAAAATTTCTCATCTCCAATTCCAACCACTCTAGAATGCTGATTTTGAAAGATGTTTTCCTCTTGATACTTTCATACTCCTTCTTCGTTTCCTATATAGAAAATCATTTTCAACAGACATATAACAAACAAGATAATCTTCAAATGCAATAATATTTCTACTTAACCATAAAGTATAATCATTCAAGGGTATTCTCTTAACATCATCCAAACCTCTACAGTTATCTAAACCATTATATTGATACCAACTATAAGTACATAACATTAAAAAATAAAATAATATTTATATTTTAGTCAATATTTCACTTTCATACGTTTCATGGATCATTATGGTTTATAATTTCATTGAATTATTTCAAACCTATTTAAAAACAAACCCATATATTAAATAGTGGACACCTCTACTCAGTATCCTTCTTTCCAACAAAATAGTTTTTTTTTTAATGTGAAACCAGTTTCATTTCTAATAAAAATATTAATGACTTTCAACTAGATTTTTTATTTGTTCTTAATCATTCTTAAACCATCTGAAAAAGATTTAAAACATGTGATGATCACAAAAAAATCTCAATAAGGGACATAAAATTATGAAATATTTTATTCAAATGAAAATTTTAAAAAGCCATAAAATGGTTATATTTATTTAAACATTATTTTAGAATATGAAATAAATCATATCCACATTAAAAAATAGTTTTTTCTCTAGGAAATCATTAAAAACCATAGAAAAAAATAGAATAAATTGTAAGAAACTTGGAGCATGATATTCATAACCAATGTCATAAATAACCGGAGCCCAGTTAAATCCATATGAAAAACTAACCCAGTTTACTCCCTCCTTATTACCTATGAATAAAAGTAACATTAACCAATAAATTAGAGAGTTATAATGTGATAAACCACCATATAATCTATATTGGTCTCACATATTTTTATAAGTTATATTGGGCTCACTCATTCTTATTACTTATATTGATATCACATATTCATATAAGTTGTATTGGAATCACCAACTATCATCTATAATTCTAAAGTAACATATCATGAAGAAATCATTTAATCTTGACGTGTTTCATCAAAAAACCATTCAATAAATCTTTTTAACACATAAGAAAAACACTTTCCACTTTTGAATAAAAATGGGTAGAAATATTTCTTTCTCATAAAAACTATTTAAAATGAAAAATTCCGAAAAATATTATTAAAATTATTTCATTTGAAAATAACTATACAAAATTTTAGAGGAATATTTAAATTAATGAAAATTCATGATAGTGTAAAATTCTATTCATGTCGTATTTATTATAGAAAAATGTTCTTTTATACATTAGTAGAAAGAGTCAAAAGTAATCCATACAGAAAATGTTCAAAAGATTCATTTCTAATCCATTGTAAAGAAAGTTAGATGAGGTAAAAAATAACCTTTATAAACCATTGAAGCATAAATAAAAATTTCAAGAAATATTTAAAATAATATGGAAATTGATGAAAATGATTTGGGAGGGGAACATTAGAAGATTATTTTTAAAAGAAAGTCACATACCTCGAGCATAACTCATCGCTTATGATCTTTATCTTCCTGGAAAAAAAGTTATGTTAATGAATTACTTGATTAATAACTTTTTTAATGTTAATTACATTATTATCACCCATTTAATAACATTTAGTTCCATTTATTATTTATTTACTTCATCAGTTAAGATTATGTTGGATGTTTTGAGGATGTTCAGTTTATAAACCTAAAATAGATTTGGTGGGATGAACATTTTCAAAGAGGTCAATATTCCATTATACTCAAAATAATAATGAAGAAATAATTATCATTTATATATGTGAATTGTACTTATAAAACCATCCATTAAATATGGTTATGAAAAATGAATTACATTACAATTAAGGGGAAGGTTGGTTAGACGTATGCCTGAGTACCATTTCCTTTTTTCAACCAATATGAGAGAAAGAAGGTAAGAATTGTTTTTTATTTATAGAATGATTATAATATCATAAATATAGTATTATATATTTAAATAAACTTATATATATCATCCATGTGATGTGTTGATCAAAAAAACATATTGCTTCGTGGAGGTAGTAGTCCACAAGTACACATAAACATCGTTATCAATTTTCAATGAATAGAAAAGTTATAAAGTAGATGAAATATTATCTTTATAGAATCTTAATATTTTCATGAATATCATATATATTAACTAAATAAATCATAATAAATATATATGAGAGATAGTGATGGAAAACAAATCACATCACATCTTGAAGGTGGTATTCTGCACATGTGCCTGAGTGATATTTTCATTTCACTTAGGATGGAAAAGGAGATGAAAAAGGGTAGTGACATAATCATAATAAAATTTCAGTATATTTTTGTTATTATTTAAGCATTGTTAAAGATGATTTGAATGAGGTGGATGAAGAAATAAACTTGAAATAGGTCAGTTAGGACATATACCTTCTCACTGGATAACCTTTTGGATTACACATTAATCCATGTAAGATTGGAAATTTGGTTAGGACATAACATCTACGAAGGGTGGATTTAATTTTGTGAGATATTTTTTTATGTATTGGATGAATAATATAGTTAAAAATATGTCTAGATGAGACAAGAGGATGGATCCTTTTATAAGTGATGGGAGGGGCAGTCTTGGACTTTGTTAATGTATTAAATTAATATAAAATAATTTTCTTGAAAAAATGGATAAAAATTGATATATTTCGAATAAGGGATAATATTATTTGAAATTTACTCTAAAAGTAAAAATTGGACAAGTTTAGGTGATGTTTTCACCCATATCACTTTGTTTTAACCCCTCATTAACCCTTTTTATGATTATCATTATATCGATGTTTTTTTAGAATTTAGGATTCATGAAAGATAATATAAAAGTATAAGTTACCCATAAATGGATCATGTTTGATATTATAAATCATATCTCATTCACTTGTCTGATGATAAGATTTTTATGAATTTTAAATCATTTAATAAAATGTTGTTTTTTATAAAATGTCATTAGTGTCATTTTTAGAAGTAATCATTTAATTTGACTATAGAGTAATCAAGATAACAATGGTTTTTTAATATAAATATTCACACAATAATAATATGTCGTATTTATCAACAAAATTCTTGGGACACTTTAACTCACACAGAAACGATTTCTTTTATATTTTTTAAAATCATTTACATGATTTTTCAATGTCTTGCTCAAGCACTGCATTGGCATTGTGTACGAGTTTAAGGTAATTATTTCATCACTAAAAAATAAAAATAAATTACCATGAAAAAAAATCTTTTATATTTCAAGTAAATTGTTATAATCAAACATAACCACTTTTTACACCTGTGTAAAAATGGATATATTAAAACAAAGAGAGACATTTTTTTATTCTTTATTTGAAATTATATAAATTTCACAGTCAATGGAAGGGGGTAATAAATTGAAAATTTTCATAGACTCTGATGGTCATGGATGAAGAACATATCTAATAAAACAAATACAAGTTTTGGGAGGATTTTTAGGACTTATCGCATTATTTGTAACATTAATTACCTGATTTACTCTTACATACTTTAAAAATATTTATTATGGTTAATATTCATAATGAACAAAAATATGAAGGACCTATTTACCAAATTTGGATCTCCTTATCCCAAATATAGAATATGTTTTTTTCATTATTAAATTTATAGATGTTTCTGAAATTAATTTAAGATAAAAACACAAAACGTAATGAAAATATGTTTTTAGATAAATTCCTTTTTTACTCAAATAATAAAGTTTTACCAAAATTAGGTAAAATGATGATTTATATGCAATTAAGTAGATTTTTTATAATTAAATTATAATTGTTTTACATTATAATCAAATTGGAAGTTAAAATTACTTTTTAGATGAAAGTAATAGACAGTTTTACAAAATAAAATCGTTAATTTTTTCTTATTCACTAAATAAAAAATATTTTTAGAAAAATGTCATAATTTCACCCTATGTTAACATTGATATACTGATTTCAAAAATAAATTTTATTTTTAAAAATTCAAATTATGAAATTTATAAATTTAACTTTTAAATAAAACCTTATAATAGATGAAAAATAATTCAATAAGAATAAAACTATTTCCTTTTTGATTGAAAAAATAATTAATATTCTTAAAATGAATATAACATAATAAAATATAATTAATTAAAATTAATAATAATTTAAATTTATTTTATATTAACTTTACCTAGGTTGTTACATCCTAGGTTGGGGATGGTCATCAAATCTTGAGCCATGGATTGTTGGGTTTATATCATGGTGAGATTATTCCGCAGATCTAAATGTATATTTTTTTAAATATTTATTTAATATAAGGTTTGGAGGTGGTATTTAAAATAAACATTGGTGGATGAGTGTCAAGAGTATATTACCATTATATCATAAGGGATCATGGAAAGAGTGGCTGTAAGAGTGCTGCTCCAAAAGGGTTTCATTAGACATAGATGAGTGGTGTGACATGAGCAGTACTCGAAAATACGCTACAGCTAGGAATGATTTTCATCTATCATTAGAAAGATAAGGGGTTCTGTCACTAGATTCCTGAATGGATGTATCCAATGGGATAGAGAAACATAATTATATGGTAGCGTTAGAGAAATGAAATCAGATGGAAGTAAGGGATAACCTCTCTCTAATATCAACTGATGTGGCACGTTAGGATAGATATGAGCCCTTATGCGAGGATATTATGAATAACATGGGAGAAACAACCATAAATTGAGATAATACTAATGAATTCTATTAATTGGGAAAAGTTACTTACAAATGACATTAGATAAACTATTTATAGGCGAAAACCATGAACAAAATAAAATACCAATTTATCCTTAAAAATCATCATATAGAGGGAAAACAATAATTAAAATAATTGAAAAAAACTAATTTCAAAGTGAGAATTTCACTATAATTTGATTAATATTGATAAAAAATCGTATAAATGAAATTAGAGGATCTATTCTTAGGAATATGAAATATAAATATAATAGACCGATTGAATCTAGCATAAAAAAAATTGGCACAAACATATAAACATAAAACATCACATTCATGAGTCACTACTCACACCCACACATAGTGTAAAAATTTAATTATCCCCATACATACGTCACCTTTGTGAGTCACTAATAACGACATCACTTGGTGAGACAACTTAATTGTGTCTAAGTATGCAAGACCATTATGAGTCACTTCTCACACCAAGGCTTGGTGAGATTAATTCATTGTAGCAATATATATGTACATCATGATATTTAATATTTTAAACAATTCATTGAAGGGACTTATAAGATCCCATTATTCTTATAATTATAATCCATATAAATGTGTCCAACATAAAATCAATCATATATCATATCATGAAATGGAAAATGAGTTTTGTAACATTAGCAAATAAAATCACTTAAAATTATCTCAAGATATATATTGATTCATACACAAAATTCAATCACCTAAAAAAATGTACACTACAAAATATTTAACTTTTCCCAACATGGACATATCTGTTGGTAAAGGTTCATTTTCTGTTGGTAAAACGTTTTACAAACAGAAATGAATCTGTCACGAAACTGTGGGTGAAAACTCTGTCGCTAAATGTTATTGCGACAAATAAAATAATTTTGTTACAATTATAATAATCCCAACAGATAATATATATGTTGGTCAAAGTGTTTAGCAACAGATTCATATAACAATTTTTTCTGTTAGTAATAGTATTACCAATATATAATATCTATTTACAAATTATATTTAAATAAAAATTATAAATTTTTATTACTAGTAAAATTTTATTTATATTTATTAATTATCGTATATAATACACTTGTTTTAATTATTAAACTGAAACGCTTTTAACACATTCAATCATAGAAAAAGATTAAATATATTAATAATGAAATTTAATACAAAATTAATCAATACATGGTTGTAGTTTCTTGACACATAAAAAAATCATAAAAAACACAAAAACTCATGATCCATCCATGCCCCCCCCCCACCCACATGGAAAAAGGCTATGTCGCAATCCTCCAATACACATATTGATTGCAATCCTCCAGCATCCAAACATTTCCCACCATGGTAGAAGAATAATTATTCCTGATGGTCTGATGCCAAAGATCTTACATCTCCCAACAAGTGGGCCACTATAAGAAACAAATCAAGTCAGTAGCTCCAATACTAATGAGGAACCTCAAGTCGATGGTATGTCACACCCTTCACCTCAAAGATCTACACCAAACACAACCAAAGAACATACCCACAAATCAATGCAAAATATCTACTTGAATTGAAAGCAAAATAGAAATAAATGAAAGTATAAAAAATGAACCGCATAAAATGAACCTGAAATGCTCACTGAGTAGCACTCGTAATGAAGCCGCCTGTAATGAACCTGACTTGGAACTCAATGCTCTACCTAATGCGAACCAATCACAATAGCCACAAACAATCAAAGAGCATACCCACAAATCAGTGCAAAATATCAGCAATTGAAACCAAAATAGAAATAAATGAAAGTATAAAAAAATGGCCTGCATATAATGAGCATTTTTTACCATACCAACCTCTAATTTTAAAAACAATCTACTGAAAAAGAACCTGAAATGCTCGTTAAGTAGCAGTAGTAATGAAACCATCTGTAATGGACTTGACTTGGAACTCTATGCTTTACACAATGTGAACCAGCCACAAAAGCCACACAGAACCAAAGAGCATACCCATACATTAATGCAAAATATCTACATGAATTGAAACCAAAATAGATATAAATGAAAGTATAAAAATGATATGCATAGAAAGAGCATTTTTCACCCTACAAACCTCTAATTATAGCAATAATCCACTAAAAAAGAACCTAAAATGTTAAATGAGTGGCACTAGTAATGAAACCACCCGTAATGGACCTGACCTGGAACTCTATGCTCTACACGATGTGAACCAACCACAAAAGTCACACACAACCAAAGAGCATACCCACAAATCAATGCAAAATATATGCACGAATTGAAACCAAAATAGAAAAAATGAAAGTATAAAAAAATAGTCTGCATAGAGTGATCATTTTTTTACACAACTAGCCTTTAATTTTAGCAACAATCCGCTAAAAAAAGAAACTGAAATGCCCGCTAAGTAGCAGTAGTAATGAAACTGTCTGTAATGGACCTGACTTGGAACTCTATGCTTTAAACGATGTGAACCAACCACAGAAGCCACACAGGACCAAAAAGCATACCCATAAATTAATACAAAATATCTACATGAATTGAATCCAAAATAGAAATAAATGAAAGTATAAAAATGATATGCATAGAAAGAGCATTTTTTACCCTACTAACCTCTAATTATAGCAATAATCCACTAAAAAGAACCTAAAATGTTCAATCAATATCACTAGTAATGAAACCACTTGTAATGGACCTGACTTGTGTAGGTTCTGGGCGCAGCGGAAGCGCGTTGGTGGGTGTACCCAACTTTAATTTTTTCGTTAACAACGATCAATTTGAGATCTGTCACGATAATAAAATGTCGAATCTTCGAAATAGAACGAAGAACGAAAGAAAGGGAGTCCTGAAACCATATAGAGATCACAATATGTTGGTTATAATTAATTTAATTAAAATGAAAGAATTACCTTGATGGAATTCTCTATCCGTTGATATTTCCGGTCATGGTCTGATGTGATCCATCGTTGCGTCGTGGAATTCAAGTCTAGGATTCCTCTAGTAGTGATCCACACATGCTCCACATATCTCTGGACGTCGCCGAAGAGATCTCTGAGTGCTAGCGCGGAAGAGTCTTCGCTTGTGATGTTCGTCTTCGCTTGCGATGTTCGCCTTCGATTGCCTTCATCCGGTGGAGGAGGATATCTCTCTCTCATAGCTTGAAAGCATTCTTGGAAGAAGAAAAAATTTTCTCTTGTCTTGAGAGCTTTCTCTAGATCCGTTGTGCACAACCCCCAAAAATGGCTAGGGTAATGAAAATTATATAATTGAGATTTTAATTAATTAGAATATTAAAATGAATTAATTACCTGAAAGCATTTATTCATTTCATTTAATTTAATTCTAAGTAAGACCTCATGTCTAATAATAACAGTTGACTATTATTCTTACTTGACATGCACCCAGCAAATTACACCTAATATTATTTAATTAAATAAATAATATTATTTCTCACAAATCCTCTGAAAAACTACACGGCGTATACTTTTGTTTTTCCATTTTCCTTATTTCCTCCACCACATTTATTAGACCTTGAATAATGGCTATTTATTTCTCAAATAAATATCACCGCATTACTCGCTAATAAATATATTATTTCACCCACAATATATTCTCTCAAATAACTAATGTCGAAATAAATGCGATCAGACATCATTGAATAATTATTAAACCACAATCGAGAATAATCTTTATTCAACTTGTCAAATTAATATTTAACTGAGATACTCGGACACACTTAGTGTGTACCCTCTAGGCCTCTTTCTAAGTGACATTAGGCGAAGTCTGTCTAAAGTTCAAGGTTAGCGTCTAGCAACATGTCAAGGCACCCATAGAGAAAGAAGTTAACGCCACGATGACGTGTCACCTCCTACGAACGCTTACCGTGTAATGTAATCTCTTTGTCTCGATATCTCGAATCAAGCGGGTTGCATGTTAGTGTCATCAACTCATGTGCTCGATTATTCTTTCTTTGACTTTCTGGTATTGAACTCGCTCATTCCTTACCATGGTCATTGATTTATTTAGGCTATATCAATTTCATCAAATGACCTGAGATATCTACTTCCGTTATGGAACAGAAGGGACAAATCATTTCTCGCATTATCTATTAATGCAGTATTACTCGTGACGCACCTAACATATCCTACCTCGCTGCGAACAGTGTGTCGTCACAATTTTCGCCAATACATCTAAGTGTGCGAGTTGTAATACTCATTAATAATAATCTTAAAGTCTAAGAACCAATACACACGTCCGCAGATAGGAACATCCAATGACACTAAAATGTGGATTTCCTGCTGGCGGGTCTCGTTCTCATAATATCCTCCTGGATATTACCAAAGGCGTACACCATGAGAAGGTACCTCAAAGTTTTATGAGTCCTCAACCCTAATGGTCTGTATTATTTGTGTCCCTCAAATAACATCATCCGGTCATATAACATATATTCAAGAACAATGTTATGGCACTTCTGGGTTCTCATCATAGCATGGATCCGCTATGACCCTTTAATGCAACAGTTATCCTTAAGACATTATCACTTGCATTGTCACACAGAAGAACAATTAAGATGTGATAATGTATTTATTAATGAATAAAGTACAAAGTAGTTGATTTTAGGCCACCAACTCCAACATACTCCCACTTGAACTAGAGCCAACTGCTAACAACCTTTAACCCGCTAGCTCTCACATGATATTCATGTTTATGCTGAGATATGTCTTTAGTCATGGGGTTCGTCATGTTCTCTTTCGTGGACACTCTAGTCACTGCAACTTCACCCATTGGATAGAAATCCCTTAAGAGGTGATACTTTCGGAGAATGTGATTTGTCCGTTGATGTGACCTTGGTTCTTTTGCAGGAGCCACAGCTGCAATATTATCACAATACAATGTGATAGGATCTTTACTGTTATGCACCGCATCAAGCTCCTGGACAAAGTTCTGAATCCAGATGGTTTCCTTGGCTGCATCAGAAGCCGTTATATATTCGGACTCCGTTGTAGAATTGGCGACAACTGGTTGCTTTGAACTCTTCCAGCTCACAACTCCTCCATTGAGACAGAAAACATATCCAAATTGTGACTTCAGATCGTTCTGATCTGTCTGAAAACCAGCATCAACATACCCTCTGATGGCAAGCTCCTCGTCTCCTCCATACACCAAGAACATATCCTTAGTTCTTCTCAAATACTTAAAGATAGTCTTAACAGCAGTTCAATGTTGTTCTCCTGGATCTGCTTGATATATGTCTAACATGCTCAGTGCATAGGCAACATCAAGTTCGGTACATAACATGGCATACATGATGGATCATATAGCCGAATTGTATGGAATCTTACTTGTTCTATCTTTCTCATGTTGTGTCTAAGAACACATTTTCTTGGAAAGATGTAGGTCATGTGACACTGGAACCAATCCCCTCTTGAATTGTTCCATAATAAATTTCTTTAGTATCTGGTCAATGTATGTACCCTGACTTAGTCCAAGCAGCCTCTTGAATCTATCACGAATGATCTTGATCCCTAGAATGTAGGTTGTTTCACACAAGTCCTTCATGGAGAAACACTTGTTCAACCAGTCCTTAACTGACTGTAAGACTGGTACATCATTTCCAATAAGCAATATGTCGTCAACATATACTACTAGGATAACGACTGCATTCCCATTAAACCGTTTATAAACACATGGCTCACATTCGTTCTTAATGAAACCAAATTCTTTCATGGCTTCATCAAATCGAATGTTCCATGGCTTGGATGCTTGCTTTAATCCATAAATGGATTTCTGCAACTTGTAAACTCGTTTGGCTTCACCTGGTGTCACAAACCCTTCGGGTTGTATCATATAGACATCTTCCTGAAGGTTCCCGTTAAGGAATGCTGATTTGACATCCATTTGTCAAATCTCGTAGTCATGGTAAGTTGTTATGACAAGTATGATTCTTATAGATTTAAACATGGCAACTGGTGAGAATGTTTTATCATAGTCAATTCATTGACACTGTCTCAATCCTTTAGCCATTAACCTTGCTTTATAGGTGCTAACTTGACCTTCCATGTCCAGTTTTCTCTTGAATATCCATTTGCATCCAATATGCTTTAAATCAACTGACCCATCGATCAGAACTCAAACTTGGTTCTGATACATGGAATTCATCTCAGAATTCATAGCTTCTAGCCATCTTGCAGCTTCTGAGCTTTCTACTGCTTCCTTGTAGGAGAAAGGTCCATCATTGTCCAACAATAATGATTCACCATGCCCGGTGACTAGGAAATCTAATCTCTCAGGTTCTCTTACCTCTCTTGAGCTTCTACGCAGTACTTGTGTTTCTGAAACCTCTTCCACAGGGACCTGTGAAACTTGTTCTTGTACCAACTCTTGTGTATCTTGAGCATCAACTTCGTCGAAATCAATCTTGCTCTCACTATCCTTTTTGAGGATGTGCTCCCTCTCAAGAAAGACGGCTTGTCTGACGACAGTGACTTTCTTGTCTGAAGGGTTATATAGGTAATATCCTTTCATTTCCTTGGGAGATCCTATAAAGATACACTATGTGCCCCGAGCAGCTAGTTTGTTGCCTGAGAAGGCCTTAACAAATGTCTCGCATCCCTATACACGTGTGTGAGACAAAATGGATTTTTTTCCATTCCATATCTCGGAGGGAATTTCATTTGCCGCCTTAGTTGGTACTCGGTTTAATGTGTATGTTGCAGTTTGTAATGCATATCCCCAAAGGATAATGTAAGATCTGCATGACTCGTCATCGACTTCACCATGTCCAACAAGGTGTGGTTCCTCCTTTCACTAACATCATTCCACTGTGGTGTATAAGGAGTGAGCTGAGATAGAATCTCATACTCTCGTAGAAGATAGATGAACACTTGGTTCAGATATAATCTCCACCTCGATCTGATCGAAGTTTCTTTACCATCTTACTAAGCTGATTCTCTACTTCATTCTTGAATTCCTTAAATTTTTCTAAGGACTCTGACTTATACCTCATTAAGTAGACATAGTCATATCTACTCAAATCATCAGCAAAAGTAATGAAATAAGAATATTCACCTCTAGCTTCTACTGGAAATGGTCCACACACATCAGTGTGCACCAATCCTAGAAGCTTTGTGGCCCTTTCACCCTATCCACCGAAAGACGGCTTGGTCATTTTACCTTGTAAACGTGACATCTATCAAGTGGTTTTAGTTCAGTGAAGTCTAAATAACCATCTTGGCAGAGTTTTGTCAAGTGCTTCTCATTTACATGACTGAGATGGTGATGCCACAACTTGGTGGTGTATGAGTCATGTGAGTTTGTTTCGTTATCGATTGTCAACACTTGGTTTTCGTAATTTAATACATACAAACCGTTATTTAAATGCGTCATATCATAACATACGTTGTTCTTATAAAATAAACAACCCTTATTTCCAAACTTGAAAATAAATCCATCCATATCCAAACAAGATACAAAAAATACGTTCTTGGTAACACTAGGCACATAATAACAGTTACGTAAAACCAAAAGCATTCCAGTTGGCAATGAGAGATGGTAATCGTCAATGGCCAACACAATCTTTCTAAATCTACATGGTTCCTGCATTTGAATACATATGTGAGCCCCACAAGCTGTGTCTAATACCCAATGTGTAGAAATTGAAAGATTACACTCGATAATGAACGTACCTTTAGCGTCCTCACGCTTCTAGATGCAGTTCTTCTTCCAGTGGTCTGGCGTGCCACATGCAAAACATACCGCCTCTCGTTCCTTGCTCTGCCTTTGGATCTTTCCCTTCTTGGAGGAACAGTGCTCAGGGGCTTCAGACCGTTTGTGAATCTTTGACCTCTTTGTCTTGTCCTTTCTTTTCTTATTCACCATAAGGACTACAGGTTTGTCACGCCCCATGTCCTTATTTACCTGGTGAATTAAGGTCAAAATTTCCGATAGAATCTTCTCATTGTTGCTCATATTGTAGTTGACAATAAAGTTAGAGAAGGTCTTGGACAGTGATGATAGGATGAGATATGTACGCAACTCATCCGGAAACTTAATCCCTAAGATGTCTAGGCGTTTAATATAGTCAATAAGTTTGACTACATGAGGCCCAGCTGGCGCATACTCTCCAAGCTTAGTTGTTAACAAAGCGTTGGAGATCTCATATCTCTTCTGTCTCGCATTCTCTAGATAGAGATCCTTAAGGTGAGACATCATCCTATATGCGTCCATGTTTTCATGTTGCTTTAAGAGCTCATTAGACATGACTGGTAGCATGAAACATTGGGCATTTGTGGCATCATCCATATGTTTCATATAGAGATATAGCTCCTCATCACTGGCCTCTTTTCCAGGTGCAACTGGAACAGACTCTTCCAACACATACAATTTCCTCTCGTGGCGAAAGATGACGCGTAAACACCTCTGTCATTCCTAGAAATTGGTGACGGTGAGAAGGTTTTCCTTCTCGAGTATAGTTCGCAATGATATGTTTGAAATCATTTTTATTGTCGTTTTTACAAATTAAGATGAGAAAATGTTTAATACTTTATCATGATAAAACTGAGACAAATAAATAAATTAATACTTATTAGTCTCCCACTATTTTATCAAAATACAATAGCCCTCACCATTGACTTCGGAATATTCTGTTGCCTGAATATTCTAGTGGCAATGGTCCATATTGTCCTTCGCATTACCCAAACTAGGGTTAGCCAAGCAACTTGAAGAGTTTTAGGTAGGCATTCCAAATGTCAACAGCATTAACTCGCAGCTCCTTGATCCGCTGAGTGGACTCTCCAATCCTGAAATCCTTTTATTTTAGATTTCCTCAACCTTTGCCTCTTGGTCACACCAAGTCCTACTGTGGCAGTCAACCCTTGATATGAACCAAGTCAAGTCAACCAAAAACTTTGAATTAGAATTCCCGATAATTGAAAGCACCCCAACTAGGGTTGGTCAAACACTTTGAACTGTGGTTCGATTCTAACCAAGACTATGGAAGAGTATACCGACTTAATAATTCTTTGAGAGATTTTATCATATACGTAAATTGTCATTTTATTATCTTTCTTACATTCTTGTTAATATTAAGTGAGATATACTAATTAACCATGTCTAAGATAATATTTATGGATAAACCGGTCTTATTTTAGTTTCATCTTGCATGCTTGTTTAATTCATTAATTATGTGATCGTGACAACACACCCACAATAAATAAACCATGCAACTGACAAAAATAAAATAAATGGTATGGTAATGAGTTTGTTTTATTGGTTAGTTTATCTAGCGGTTGATAAACTAACCCAAGACCTGGGGGAGAAACACCTTGAACCTTTTAGGTTCGTGTTTACAGTTTTCCACCTGTTCACCTTTGTATCTCCTTGGATTAGTTTCAGTTTGGCTCCTAACTTGAGCTGTCTCCACTAGCTTGGGAGTTTCATTCATTACATAAGCTTTCATCTCACTCATAGGTGAAGCGTAAAACAGGATTTTACATAAAAGAAACCTTTGTCACACATGCCCTACATATTAATGAGGAGAAGGCCTGCAGACCAACAAATTTAATTTAAATAAATAAATTAAAAGAAACAATTCACATACAAAGGTCTTGGTCTAGCTCACGATCATCCATACATGCAACGATATTTACGCATAAATAAAACTAGCATTCAATTCTTTAATCGTTCTTGTTTAAGATAAATCATGCTCAAATCAATTAATTATCATTAATTAATCAGTCATTTTATCTTGAACTTTTTTTCTAAATTTCCTTGTAATTCTCATCCATCATAATTTTAAACAAATAAATTCATTTAAAATTATCTGTGTACGTAACTTGTACCTTGGAGGCAACCCGGTGAATTCTCGTTCATAACTACCCAATGAGTATAAAGAACATTACGCATATGTTAAATTAAACACACATATATAAAACACCTATCACGTGTTGTGTCTCAGCTTTACGTTTGCACTATGGTACACGTCTCAATGGTTTATATAATATAATAATAAATTTTAATAAATCTGCGTAATTTGGATGAGTACACGACGTGTAGTTCTGACTACACGACGTGTACTTGTGTTCATCGTCCATCCGAAGTACACGCTCAGGGACATGGCGTGTAGATGTACTCCAGAAATTTTCAGAGTACACGACATGTTCAGTGTGACACACACCGTGTAGTATCCGCGTTACACGGTTTCCAGCCAGGCAAGCCGTGTACGGGGTACATGGTCCAACCCAAACCCGAAGGGACTACACACTGTTTTAAATGGGTCACACGGCGTGTAATCCGGAAACTATGTGTCACATGTTCCTAGTCAACACACAGAGTCTTAAAGACTTAGATAGGATCCATTGACACGACCTAGTTTGGCGAACCAGTCTGATGCATTGAACCTAGACTATACGACGTGTACTGCCAAATACACGTCATGTGTTCTGGTGTTGTACGACCAGAAACGTATGGCACCTCTGGATGAGTTCCTCTATTTTATTTTAATAAAAAATTAAAAGAAAAATTGTTTTTGTAAGGTGAACGAGAAACGAGAGGAACAAATCTCGAGATTCAGATTTGCAGAACGATTAACTTGAATTGAAACAACTAAATTATTAAATGCGTAAATCATCAACGAAGAATTAAATAATTATAATCAATGATATGACCGCTCTGATACCACTTGTAGGTTCCGAGCGCAACAGAAGCGTGTTGGTGGGTGTACCCAACTTTAATTTTTCCGTTAACAACGATCAATCCGAGATCTGTCACGATAATAAAACGTCGGATCTTCGGAATAGAACGAAGAACAAAAGAAAGGGAGTCCTGAAACCATAGAGAGGATCATCATATGTTGGTTATAATTAATTTAATTTAAAGACAAGAATTACCTTGATGGAATTATCTCTCTGTTGATGTTTCCGGTCATGATCTGATGTAATCTGTCGTTGTATCGTAGAATCCAATTGTAGGATTCCTCTAGCGGTGATCAACACGTGCTTCACGTATCACTGGACGTCGCCGAAGAGATCTTCAGGTGCTAGCATGAAAGAGTCCGTTTGTGATGCCCGTCTTCGATCATCTTGATCCGGTGGAGAAGGATCTCTCTCTCGTAGCTTGAGAGCGTTCTTGGAAGAAAAAAAAATCTCTCTTGGCTTGAGAGCTTTCTCTAGATCAGTTATGCACAACCCCCAAAAATGGTTAGGGTAATGAGAATTATATAATTGTGATTTTAATTAATTAAAATAATAAAATGAATTAATTACCTGAAAGCATTTATTCATTTCATTTAATTCTTAGTAAGACCTCATGTCTAACAATAACGGTTGATTATTATTATTACTTGACATGTGTCCAGTGAATTACACCAAATATTATTCAATTAAATAAATAATATTATTTCTCACAAACCCCCAGAAAAACTACACGGCGTGTATTTTTGTTTTTCCATTTTCTTTATTTCTTCCGCCATATTTATTAAACCTTGAATAATGACTGTTTATTTCTCAAATAAATATCACTGCATTACTCGCTGATAAATATATTATTTCACCCACAATATATTCTCTCAAACAACTAGTGTCGAAATAAATGTGATCATGCATCCTTGAATAATTATTAAACCACAATTGGGAATAATCTTTATTCAATTTGTTAAATTAATATTTAACTGAGATACTCGGACACGCTTAGTGTGTGACCCTCTAGACCTCTTTCTCAATGACATTAAGCAAAGTCTGCATAAAGTTCAAGGTTAGCGTCTAGCAACATGTCAAGACAGCCATAGAGAAAAAAGTTAACGCCGTAATGACGTGTCACCTCCTACGAACGCTTACCGTGTAATGTAATTCATTTGTCTCGATATCTCGAATCAAGCGGGTTGCATGTTAGTGTCATCGACTCATATGCTCAATTATTCTTTCTTTGACTTTCCGGAATTGAACTCGCTCATTCCTTACCATGACCATGAATTTATTTAGACTATATCAATTCCATCAAAAGACTTGAAATATCTGCTTCCGTTATGGAACAGAAGGGACAAATCTTGTCTCGCATTATCTATTAATGCAATATTACTCGTGACGCACCCAACATATCCTACCTCGCTGCGAACAGTGTGTCGTCATAATTTTCGTCGCAGTTTTCGTCAATACATCTAAGTGCGCGAGTTGTAATACTCATTAATAATAATCTTAAAGTCTAAGGACCAATACACACGTCTACAGATAGAAACATCCAATGACACTATGAAATGTGGATTTCTTACTGGCGGATCTCGTTCTCATAATATCCTCTTGGATATTACCAAATGCGCACACCATGAGAAGACGCTTCAAACTTTTATGAATCTCCACCCCTAATGGTCTGTATTATTTGTGTCCCTCGAATAATATCATCCGGCCATATAACATATATTCAAGAACAATGTTATGACACTTCCGAGTTCTCATCATAGCAGAGATCCGCTATGATCCTTTAATGCAACAGTTATCCTTAGGACATTATCACATACATTGTCACACAGAAGAACAATCAAGATGTGATAATGTATTTATTAATGAATAAAGTACAAAGTAGTTGGTTTTAGACTACCAACTCCAACAACTTGGAACTCTATGCTCTGCTTGATGTGAACCAGCCACAAAAGTCACACATAATCAAAGAGCATACCCACAAATCAATACAAAATATATGCATGAATTGAAACCAAAATTAAAATAAATGAAAGTATAAAAAAATAGTCTACGTAGAATGGTCATTTTTTAGCCAACTAACCATTAATTTTAGCAACAATCCGCTAAAAAGAACCATAAATGCTTACTGGGTAGCACTAGTAATGAAACTGCCTGTAATGAACCTGAATTGGAACTCTATGCTCTAACCAATGTGGACTAGCCACAGAAGCCGCTCATAGTCAAAGGGTATACCCACAAATCAGGGCAAAATATCTGCAAGAATTGAAACCAAAATAAAGATAAATGAAAGTATAAAAAATGGTAAGCATAGAATGAACATTTTTTAATGTACAAACCTCTAATTTTACAACAATCCACTAAAAAAGAACCTGAAATGCTCACCGAGTACCATTAGTAATGAAACCGCCTGTAATGGACTCTACGCTCTACCAGATGTGAACTAGCCACAGAAATCATACACAACCAAAGAACATATCCACAAATCAGAGCAAAATATCGCATGAATTGAAACTAGAATAGAAATTAAAAAATATATAAAAAATTGATTTGCATAAAATGAACCTTTTTTACCCTAGTAACCTCTAATTTTTGCAACAATCCACCAAAAAATAACATGAACTTCTCACCAAGTAGCACTAGTAATGAAACCTCCTTTAATGAACCGGACTTGGAACTTTATGCTCTACCTGATGTGAACCAATCA
Organism: Viscum album; assembly: GCA_963277665.1. Taxonomy (NCBI): domain Eukaryota; kingdom Viridiplantae; phylum Streptophyta; class Magnoliopsida; order Santalales; family Viscaceae; genus Viscum; species Viscum album. Next base: position 113,806,295 of record OY728149.1, read on the forward strand.
CAGAGACCACTCACAATCAAAGAGCATACCAACAAATCAGTGCAAAATATCTCCATGAATTGAAACCAAAATAGAAATAAATGAAAGTATAAAAAAATGATCTGCATAGAATGAGCATTTTTTACCTTGCTAACCTCTAATTTTAGCAACAACCCACTAAAAAAGAACTTGAAAAACCCACTAGGTACCACTATTAAATAAAGAAATATTTTTGAAGAAGGATTCAAAACAAGCCACTATTAAAAAAAAAGAGGTCAAGACTTGAAATCATCAAACCACATTGAATCTGCAACATGCATAATCATGAAAAAACAAAAGGACCAAATAAAGAAGAGGATGCCCAAAAATAATCAGATAATCTTATTAAGCCATCCAGTGATCAAGCATTCCCAGGCACCACCTCATTTGCCATGTTATTTTCAGTTTTTCTTTATATTCTCTCAATAAATATATTCTATCCCATATATATAGACAAGTGGCAAGTCAATTAAGATACCAAGAGTTATAATCATAGAATTGCAAGAGAGCAAATACCAGCACTTCTGACTAAGTGATTTTTGGCACATCATCAACAGTTTTGGGGTTTCCCCCCAGTTTCTTCTCTCTCTTACTCTTCTTAATCTTCTTAATCTTCGCCCTTCCCTCCACTTTGGTGAGCTTCATCAAACCTTTATCTTCACTGCCAGATTCATCTTGATTTGGCACATCATCAGGACCTTAGGACGTTTCCTTGAATAAATTGGATAAAGCAAAAAAAATTCCAAAAAAATAAAAATAAAAACAGTGATGTGATGGTTATCCATCAAAGGTAAGAAAAAAAACAGTAATAATGTACCTATTCTATAATACAATTTTCCATCCAAGGTCTTCACAGGCAGAGCATCAACACGATCTACCTTAATCTTTTTATCCTCCTTTTTCTCTAGCAACTTTGTCCTCCTCCGCTTCTCATATAGAACCTCCAAAACATCTTCATTGACATCAGCTACACGGGTAACATGCCTATACATGATAAGTCGTTGAAGTTTAGGTTGAGGAGAGTGTGAGGTTAAAAATGTGGGCAGTAGATGGACTTGGACACATTACAGATCCGTTCAAGTTAAGGGAAAATTCATCTAAATCAATTTGGAAATATGAGCTATTTGTAAATTATCGGTAATATAAAATAGCACTTGTTTTGATGCTATAGCACTATCAAAGAAAAAACAATCAAAATTTTGGAAGAACAAGAATGATATCAAATTTCAATGATCTGTGCACATAAAAATCGGTGAGATTTGTGAAAAACATAGATTAAGAATACTAAAGATTGTGGAAATTTTTTAAACTAAATCCGTCCCATCAATACAGTAACACTAAGTTTCCAACAAAATGGTTTCAGAAATAAATCACTTACAAATTTTTCCACAATTTTATTTCTGTGAGAATTAAAAAAACAAATTAGATATTTAGGTATTATAGCCAACATATGAATTTTTAATATTTGATAAAAAAATTAAAGATTTTTTAAGGAGTTGAATTTTTGAGGTATCGAAGTGTTGAATGATTTTGACATGGTTATGGGTCATTTGCAGATTGTGAAATACCAATATGGAAAAGTAATGATTTTGGTTGTAAAAGGTACATTGGTTTGGAACAAATTTTTTGGTTGAATCGCACTTATTCAGTCTGTTTAGCCCAATTTTCATCACTTATGGTTAAAATACGTTACATCAATTGGTGATTCATTTCTACAAAACAGATAACCCATGAACCAAAAAATCAGTTGATTAATCAACATGAACAAACTCAGATTTTTTTAATATTTAAGAATAAAAAAACTGTTACAAGAAGTGGGGAGGAGTTTCCAGGTGTTTCAACCACTCTCCCCCTCCATCTCCACTTACGTTTAAAATAAAAAATTAAAATAAAATTGAAAATATAGCCTCCCAACATCTATAAATAGAATAGAATGGTACCTCACCTAATTTTTTTTTTCTTCAGTGTGCTCAAAATTCTTAGAGAATCAAGATATGTTTTTGTCTCCATCAATTCAGTTCGTTGGCTTCTTGAATATGAATTATCACTATTCAATATGGTAACTTGTTCTATCTTGGGTGCACTTAGGGTGCATATTGCTTTTAGATTACTTAATTGAGTAAAGTGTATATCATACACAGAATACTTAAAGTTTACAAAATTATATCCAGCTGTAATTCAAATATAGAGTGATCGTCATTTCTTCTCCGGCATTTTGTAAATAGATTAAGAAGAACGACACTAGTATTTTTTATATAAACTGGTCATCTCTCTTCCTACAGTATCGTACATAGAGATTGAGAAGAAAGATATTATTATATTTTCTATATACTATGGTCTTCAATTACACTGCTATACTTAGGATACAAATGGGGGAAAGATCCTTACAACATTTTGTATACACAAGGGTCATTAATTTTCTTATTGTGTTGTATATATAAGGCTTTGACGCCAGTAGTTTTAAGACAAATTTGAATATTTTATGTCAAGACAAGACATGGATTTTTGTTTGTGTAATAGAAATGATATCATAGAGACAGGTTACCCCGCTCACATGGATGAAAACAACAAATGACCAATACGAGAAGCTGAAAAAAATTAATGCGAGTGATTTCAAAAGATGATAACAGACAAAGTCAGTTTATCTCGGTACTTTAAATTTGGTAAGTATCTCACTAAGGAAGCTCCAAAGCTTAACAGAAGTGAAACAAAGAAAATATCATTGTTGTTGATGCTTGGAAACACTATCGTAACAACATTCTTGCTACTCTAAACAATTTTTCTACAATGCTTATCGTTTTATAAAAACAACTAAAAATTAAGGAACAATCTAGATCACAAGTTCAAGACCAGGGATGTCATATTAAAATGGCAAGCCACTCGGAGACTTGACCATGTTGTCGGGAGTAGAGGAAGAAAATCGACATTCTGAATCAAAATAACAATTTTCTACCAGAAACTAAAATAACAATTTTGAATCAAAATATTATAATGTAATTCCCTGGTGACATCAACCACAACTTATATCCTTGCAACTGAGGGCCTAGATAATTTCAAAGTAGATGAATCCATTTTAATAGGTTGGCCCATTAGTTGAACGATAGGGAATAAGGCAGCAGGCTTGAAGAGATAAATCAGAAGGCCTTCTAGACCAACATCTATAAAAATCATCTACCGAATCAAATCGAATCAAGACACGAAGGGAACTGAGAAACCTTAATTTGAATCAAACAAAACCGATTTCCAGCGATTTCCAGATGAATTTAAGTGAAGTTCGACGCCGAGAAAACTTACCCGCCAGCGAAAACCGGAAAACCAATGCTAGGGCGCTGACATCTTTACTTGAAATGGCGATTGCAGGGGAACCATGTTAAAATGGAGTTGGAGCAATGCCATAACTTTCAGCCATAGAACATCGAAGCTTTTTCCTAGCCATAGCCTCCACAACGGATCAATAGCTTCTTCCTCGATCACCGTTCAGCAGTGTCGCCTTCGAAGCCGCAGAGGTGCCATCCTCCGCAAATCAGAAAAATATGAAATATCATTAAATATTTTAAATTAAAAATATAATATATAACATTTTTTAAAAAATAATTATTAAAAAAATTGTATTGCGTAATTGATTGTTAAGTTATTATTTATTAAATTTAAATTTTTTTTTTTTTAAATTATTATGCTTAGATTTAATTATTATTATTAAATTTAAATATAAAAATTAAATTATTATTTATATTGAAAATGAAAAATGCATATGGAAATATATCAAATATTGTGATGATTTAAATTATTTTTTAACAAAAAAAATATTTAAATATTTATTAAAAGTACAACTTTGAAAAATATAAACACGATTAATATTCAAGGGAAATTAAAAAAGAGAATCGATTAATTAGATATTTATAAAACTCAAAGAAATGGATATTAACTTTTGATCGTAAAAATAATAACATATATAGAAAACTTAGTTTTTTCTAATTGATTATTGATAAAATCTTTGTCGTCATTAAATGGTTTACTGCAAAAGTTTTTATTGATGGCAACAGATTTGTTGGCAACAATTATTATTAATAACAAATTCATATGTTAGTAAAAAGAATGTTGGTATTAGTACGATAAAGCAATAGATTTAACTATTGGTAAAAGATTTGTTGGTATTGAATGATCAATACCAACAGGTACAACTGTTAGTAAAAACATGTGTTGGTACTTAAAAATTAATACCAATAAGTCATAATATATGTTGGAATTGATCACTTTTATCAGCAGATATATTATCTGTCAATAAATTTATATTGGTAAAAATCATTTTTTTTGTAATGGTAATTCATAGAGGCATTTATATGGTGATTCATAAAACACAACGTTGGCGGGGTTAGATCATTTATAGAGGAAAATGGATGTGAAGCCCTAAAAATGACTTTTAAAGACATTTATTAACAATATCGTTATGATTTGAAATTACAAATCTCCTTCCAAAATAATTTTCAAGAAGGTAACATAAAAATATATATGGAATAACACTTTAAAATAAATCCAAATAATACAGCCTTTAAAAATACATAATGGGCTTCCTTAGGAAATGTGGAGTGGAAGATAAAAAACTAACTCTAACGGGAAATCCTTTTTAATATTTTTAAAGTACCCTTAATAAAACACGCATCATAAGGATAGTGATACATAATTCATTTGAAAAGAGGTAAATAGAATATTTAAGGTTACCAAAAATAAATCATAGTTAAATTTCAAATTATGAAATCATAACATTAGTGGGAAGAGTGTTTATGGATATAGAGGAAAAGGAGATCATTTGGAGAGAATGTGATTTATTCTTAACATCATTAGTTTTTATGATGAATTAAATAAATCAATGAAATTACCAATAAAATATGGAGGGGGGCCTTATAATATCATCATAAAATTCATTAATACCGTCTTTTAAACCCAGAGTCAATGAGAAATCAGTTTTCTTGATGAAAATAAGTTGAGTCATGAAAGCCCCTCACATTTCACTCCCAACTTCCATGAAATCTCTTTAATATCCTACGTCATAAACATAACCATACTAATAACCTATTTAAAAACCATATTAATTTATATTATAATTTCTAATCTATAATAACAACATTTTATTATATAGTTATTATTTGGTTACAATTTATTTTCATCATTCGATGTTAGTGATTTGGATTGTTTCACAGTTGCCTTAAAGTGTCGATGTTGGTTCTCATTGATTTATACAAATTTTTTCATTACTAGATTATCCAAGGTACTATAATATATGATTCATAATAATTTATAATTCTATAATTTCATATCATGATATTTTTTTAATGATTTATGAATATTTAATTCGAGGACATGCTCTTTTCCTTAAATTTTTATTTACAAAGGTTTGTATGTTATCAATTCATTAAATATATATATATAAAGGTTACAAAAAATTAAATTAAATATATTTTTTTCATTTATTTATAATATTATCAGTATTTATGTTTTCATGCTCATTCATGCTATAATTTTTTTACACTTATCATGAGCATGGTTAAATCGACCCAAACAAGACCATGTTATAATCGATGGGTGAGTATAGTTAAAAATGTGAATCTTCTTTCATAATATCATTATTATAGATGTATAATGATATAATTTGAATATTTCTAAGGAATTTAATCATATTTTAGTAGATTTTGATAATGAAAAAAGTCTCGATGAAAAATGAAAAATGTTGCTTCATGGAGGCGGTAGTCCGCACGTACACACAAGCATCGTTGTCTTTTCCATAGAACACAATGAAGGTATGAATTGGGTTAAATTATCATAAACTTAATAATGTTTTAAATATAATATTTATTCATTGAATACACCCATTTGAACCAAATTTATATTAAAGTTATGAAAAAATGTATCGTATCGCTTATGAAGGCGGTAGTTCGCTTGTAACACAACCAGCATTTCCGTTTTTTAAATGGTTGGGAGGAGGTTATTAAATGATTATCCCAAAAAATATTAATTTTTTTTCAAATAATATAATAAATATTTAGTTATTTCAACATTTCTAGTTTAGATTCATAGGGGGTAGAAGAATAAATTTAGGAAAAGAAATTTAAATAGAGTAATTGAGTATTTTCCCTTACTCTATAAAAGTGCTCTTTTGAAAATTGGATTAAGGATTTGAGCGGAGGTATTTCAAGAAGATAGGAATTATAGGATTTGTCTATGAGTGATGTGGAGTTATTTGGGTAAAGTGTGGTTGAATCTATGTGGCTTGGTGTGTGAGGAGAAATGGGGTGTTGATGTCTCCTTTTTATCAAGGAGAGGGGAGACATTTTTGTAATAATATAAAATGTAAAGTCACAATTCAATGGTCAAGAGGATGAAATAAGGGAATATAATGTAGTGGGGATGTTTTAGTGATGATAAATCCTGAAACATACATTTTCATCCATGTTTTTAACATTTTTTTAATTCTTATATATTAGAATTTCCTATTTTTTATTTTTTAGTTTTTATCGTGGTAACTAATTTTTAACTAATCCATTTCCTTTAAATGACTAAAAATAAAATGAAAATTATTACATAATTCAAACATAATGTTTCAAAATGTGAACTATATTTTTTATAATAAAATTTTTATGCATGATAAAAATTAATTTTAAAATTAGCACACATAACGCATAATTTTTTTTTCTAATAAAAGTGTATCTTTAAGGATAAAAATATTGTTTTGGATAAAATTATTAATTTTATTTATTTTAATTAAATTAATCATAATATTATTAAAAATATAAGTTTTATTTCACTTTCAAATAAATCCAAAAGCAAATTTCACCATCCCATGACATAATTAAAAGAAATAAACTAGTAACTGTTTAAAGTAAAATAAATATTACTTAATTTTCAAAATGTTAATCATGAGTTTTTACAATTCAACATAATATTTACTTAAATGAATCAATTTAGTCATTAAAAAAATAATGATCAAGAAAATATTTAAAAAAAAATTCAAGTCATAATTACTTTGTGATAATGTCATAAATAATAAGGCATCATAGAAAATTGAGTTTTTCACTATTCACCTAAAATAATCTATTTTCAAAAATTTAAAAAATTAATTATAAGATAAATTTGAAAAGATTTATTCAAAATGAAATTCAATTTATAAAATTAGAATTCTAATATTAATAGATATTATTGATAAATTAAAACACATGACATAATGAAAAAATATTTTTATTAAAATTTGATGTTATTTAAGTGTTCTTAATACTATTTAATATCAAACTTCAAATGTATATAATATTAATATATTAGTTCATAATTTTTTTGAAAAATTCAATTTAATTTATTAGGATAAAATATATAAATCTTTTAAAATATTTATTTGATAAATAATAGTCCTTTTTGATATGAAATCCTATTATTCATTTACTCTTATAATGTAAGAAATTTTAGTTATGTAATATCATATTTTATGTAATTAAGGTTTTATTTCTGGCATACATTTCTTAATAATATTCAACTAATATGTTGAAACTCATTTTAGTTTTGTGTTACCTATGAAGCATGCTATCAAACAAATTTTATTTATTTAAAGGAAATATATTTAGTGAAATATCAGGACATTACAATTCCAACCCCATCTATGAAATTTTAATTATCACTTACCAAAAAATAGCCATAGGTGTCTAAATGATAGATATGACTCAAGATACAATTTATAATGAGATATAAAAAAACATGGGACTATTTATTAATTTAAACATTATCATAATTTGGTTTGAAAAATGAAATGAAATTTCCTTATTTCACTAATTAATATGGATTCTATGTGTAGATAGACAATACATTTCCAAAAGCACACAAAATAAATCTAAAATATGGATAATAAGACATTAATGAATCATAATCCCATAAACCATGACGGAAATTTATATAACATGGATATAATAACGATACAACTAGGTTTTTATGTTATAATTCAATTGTTAGTAGTTTGTGAAATCTTCCACAACATAAGGCATCCATATAACTAGGGTGAAGAATTAATGTACCTTGTACCACTTAATTACCATTAACCTCAAAAATTGTATTAATTTTAAAATATTTTCCACATTCACCTGGTCTATTAGATTGTTGGTGTAGATTTTTATATTAATTCGTTCAATTAGTGCACTAGTTTTCATTGTGCCCAATTTCCTCACATCTAAAATAAAAAATTACCAGTGGATCCTTAGGAATAACATTATTTTCTCAATAATGTTAACTGAACTCATTTATTTTCCATAAAATTTTTGTGCAATAAGGCCAGATCTACTACACTTGAAAATTATCCTCATTCCTTTAAGAAAATTACCTAGGATCTTTTCCCATATTATTGACATGTAGAAAGTTTACTATTCTTTCCTCCATAGTCTTAATCGAATGTAGTCCCATGAAACAATATCCCTATCTACTATGGTGTTCATGGAATTTTGGAACAACTTAAGTTACTAATCATTAATATAGATTGTTGGGTAAACACGACCACAATATTTTCAACATCAACTTCAATCCTATTTGGTTCCTCATTAGTATAATCACTACTTTTTTCATCACACACATTTTATACTCAGTTTCTCTTACATCCAACCATTTCTTAGTTAATGGAATGTTAAAGATAATAATTTGATAAACTTTTAATAATGAAAACTATAAACCTAAAAGAGATAAATCATAAATGAAATATGTACCCTAACATTTAAATTTTTAAGTTTCATTCACGGTTATTCATTCTATACATTCCATTAGGATCCCTAATAATACCATCAATTTTTTTCTCAAATACTTATTAATGGTTTATAAATAGAATTTGAATTAACCAAAGAATATCCACCAGGAGTGGCTAGGTATGTGTGTCTACAAAGGCCCAATCATTTTACACTTAGTGAAAATTGAGTTGATACTCGACTATCCTTTTGTAGGTTAATTACCCCTAGGTAAATCTATACCACAAAAATATCCACTATCCAGTATCCATAGAGGGATGTAATTTATAAGAAAAACATATACTCAAAATACTACTATAAAATAAGGATGCTATATCATTCTTAGAATCCTCTCAAGGTTTCTTACTAATTTTCTATAATATCCATCCCTAGAATAACTACAATAAACATAAAACTATTAAACCCTATTATGATACCAAATAATGCACCTATAACAAGCACTCTAAGGCCTAGTGCCTAAAATATATACTTTACACATAGGATTTGACACCAAGTTACATTATCTATGATAAAAAAATATTTATTTTATATTTCCCTCAGATAAACATTACATATCATAATAAATAATCCCAAGAACTGAAGGTTTATTTTTTTGAGGATCATCCATATAAGAAACCTATTTTAATTTTTTTGTGATCATTTCTCCATTTTGAGCCACATTAGACTCCTTTATAGACTTCTCTTAATTTATACACATATTCAAAACCCAAGGAATAAAAACATTAGAAATGGGTGAGCTTAAATTATCACTAATGGAAAAATTATCAACATGTATAGAAGGGTTAGATCATGATAAGACATGAGAAGTAGAGAAATATATTTTAAAAAGAACATAGAACAATAAGAGTTATCCATATTTCATGATAAAAGGAAGTGTAATCCAAAATGAAAAACATATACCATGGGAAAGTGTTTAGATTTATCAGATGATAATCGCGATCCATGGAACATAATCATAGGTATATGGTATAGAAATGTAACATGTCGTTTGTACATAGTATAACAAATAACATTGGCATAAACATATGAATACGAAACAACAACTTCATGAGTCACTACATTCACCCATTCTTGGAATGACAACATAAATAAACCCACATATCAATCAAACCAGTGAGTCATTACTCATACCCAAGATTATTTGGTCAAATTAATTTAACCCATGTTTACATCACCTTCCAGAGTCACTAGTTGTACCCACACTTCGAAGGAAAAAAATTAAAAAAAAATAATATATATCTCATGATATTTAAAAACCTCTATAATCCATTAAAGGGATATATATAATACCCCACCCATCTAATAATGATAATAAATACACATGTGAACCGCACAAAATAAATCAAATATAATATCATGAAAAATCCATATAAATAAAATGGGTTTCATAACATTTTCAAAGGGTATCATGTAAAATTAACTCAATAGTGAGGTAGGTTGATACCTAAAATTAGATCACCTAAAAGGAGTAATTCATAGATGAATTTATAGGGTGATTAAAAAAACTCCATTTGTGTTATATATTTTTAAAGAGTAAAATAAAAGTGAAACCATGAAAAGTTTCTTTCAAAAAATAATTCTTAACACTATCATAAAGTGAAAATTTTAAAAATAACATTCCAAAATAATTTTCAAGAAGGAAAAATGAAAATATTTTAAAAAAATTAAAATAAAACCAAATAATGAATCCCTATAAAAGATATGAGATTTTAATATAGGAAATGTGTTGTCGAAGATAAAAATATGAACTTGGAATGGAAATCCTTTTTAATATATTGAAAATAAATTTATTAAAAACCAAATCCTAAAGATAATGATAAGTTATTCATTTAAAATAACTTTATTAAAAACCATTTTAATATATTGAAAATACCTTTATTAAAAATAACTTTATTTAAAATACCTTTATTTAATTTACCTTTATTAAAACACCTTTTTTGAAAATACCCTTATTGAAAATACCTTTATTGAAAATACCATTTTAATATTTTGAAAATACCTTTATTTAAATCCTTTTTAATATATTGGAAATACCTTTATTGAAAACCAAATCATAAAGAGACTGATAAGTCTTACAGTGGCTTGCAGGGCGAGATGCTGCAATGTGGCATCAAAGCTTCTTTTTTATTTTTTCTTGTCATTTTAGAATTACACTGAAGACTTGTATTTGTTTTAATTTGGTAATGGGCCTATGCCTGGGAGTAGGTAACCCACATATAGGGGAAACAAAAATTACCTGAGATAGGTTATTTCTATATGGCTATGCCTGTTATAGTTTCACTAATTTCAACATTGGGTGACACACATGATGTGTGAAGTTACTACTATTGATCTTTATATAGTGAAATTTACTTATGTTGGACCGATTAGACTAGAGTGTATCAATTCATGCATTATACTAGGAACATTATATCATAAATTCCATGCATTATGACATTATATATATATATATAATCCGGTGTGCATTTCCTGTGTTGTATGTGTTTTTTGTGTGTACCTTGATTGTTATATATAGAAATGTGAAAACATTTCTATAGGGATGACATAATTTGGTAGATTAAAGTTCCTACATAAATGTAAATAGTAAATCTAAACAGTGTTTTTCAATATAGATTGATGATGACACCTTAATTAACCAATTATTCCTTAACTGAGTAATGAACCATGGGTTCTATAGGCTGGCATATTAGTTGATTTGATTGATGAATTCCTATTAAAAAATATAAATTGAATACTTCCATTAATTGGGAATGGTAATTCATTCAGTCAAATAAATATACATGAAATGTTACATCCTTATTCCAAACATAAAGGTTAGGTTTTAGTTACTTTATATACCAATTCCAATTTATAAAGATTATCGACCTTCATGAAATTTGAAATGGTGAATTTTTTAACAAGATTGAGATATCTACATCTAAATAAATAAAAATAAATTTCAATAAAATAATGTTTTAAAATGAAATGGTTACCAATAAATGAGATTCCGATTTCAAATTAAAGGGTTTTTAATCTATACCTTTCAATTTCAACTCCATCTACCATAACCTATTCCTTGTTATGAAATACCTTAACCCTAACTTGACCTTAGTTGTGGGAAGTAGGTCATGTCTCTTGTGATATTTTGTAACCTTTCTTACCACCTAGACCATGATTTTAGAGTAGGATGAGAGGTGTGAATCATTCTAAATGGGATTATATCTATCCTTCCTTGTTATCATGTTTTCTATCTATTGTTAAATATTTTTTGAGGAGTGAGCTTGGAAATTTTAGATCTATGACACTACAACCTCCTCGAGCCGTGCACTAGGAGGGTGGAGATAACCATGCTCCAGAGGTGGATGGCCTAATCCAACAATATTAACACCTATAGTTACACCTATGGAATATTATTTTGATCTTCCACTGGGTGTTTATTCTTAGTTTTGAGACAATTTCTATAACTTAATGTAGTATTTACAGGTTACTCCCCGACCTTCCACTACTTTGGCAGAGCTGAAAAGGGATTTCCTGTAGCAGCATCCTCCCACCTTCCTGGTGGATTGAGGAACTCATGATTCTGAGTCTTAGATAGAGGCCATGATTTTAATCATTAATCAAATAGAGATGCATCCAGAGTAGATGGTCAAACTCGTTATCTATATGCTTCTTCACTCTGCCAAACATTGGTGAGATATTATCACCCAGACCAGATGTCATCATGATATTCTCTATGTGGACATCCTTCCATGAATAATTCTTTCTATATATATTGAGAGAATACCACACCAAGGGTTTTATTCACCTGCAATAGGGTTTCACTTCAATGATGAAGTTCTCTAATTATTTCACCAATCTACAACATTTTTCTTTGACTCATATTGGTTGTGAGTTGATGATTACAAGATGTTTTGTGTATGTGATTATATATTCTATTTGATCATAGTTGATCATTATTTGACTAACTATCATTATAGTAATAGTGAACTAGGACCTCATCAGAGATCATAACCTGAGGGAATCCTACAAGGTGAGCCAGATTAGTTCAGTTTCCAAGTAGGGCGATGGTTGTTCAAGTGGAAGGAAGCATCATTTTGATGGTGTACATGTGGGAAATTACAAATAGTTGAAATGAACTGATAGTTATGTGGTGATTCACCAGTGTGTAAGGATAGATAATAGAAAACCCCAATGCATGAGGAAGTTGATTAAGTGTCGAGCTTGTAGAAGGATGGGTCACCTACAACATTTTTTTCCCGAACATTCACTCCAATTTCTAGTGAAAATAGATCTATACAGACACTATTATTAGGTAAAAGATCAACCACTCCACTTTAGAATGGGATCTGGTCTACTATAATCCAAATAGGCCAAGGTGGTGGCCATGTCCGAGGTAGTCATACCGTAAAGGTTCAATGCTAGAAGAGTGGACCTACCCTAGTTAGTCAGATTTATTATCATGACCATGGTTGGGGAGTTATTTATACAGTGCATCCTATTCCTGAAGAGTAGATTCCAGGGACTCTTAAAGTCATAGGTACTATTTTGGTAGCCTCTAATTTAGTTTTATCCCTTTTCAATATAGGTGAATTGCACTCTTTTATATCTATTGTGAGTATGGAAAGATTGGTATTAGAATGTGAATACTTCTGCAGTGTTATGTCTATCGATACACTGTAAGGGGTTTAATCAGAGAGAATATTCCAGTGAAAATAGTTCCTCATTGAGATAATTGGGTACCTATTCTAATGCAATTTAATTTTTATCAATATGAATGGATTCAACATCATTATAAATATGGAATGGATAGTGCCTTATCATGCCCAGGTTGATTTCTATTTCCAAATGGTGTTTTTACATGACCTGAGGGAAATGGTTATATTCATAAGTGAGAATGGGATATCCAGATGATTTGAGCTAAAGTCGAGTGTCAAGGTATGAGTGGAGTGGCAACCTAGATAGCTAGTCCCTTTATGAACGATTAGAGAATGCAACTAGTAGAATACCCTCCTATTGTGGACCATTTCAAGGATGTATTCCCTGAAAATTTATCTGGTATTCCTTCTATAGAATAGGATTATTCCATCATCAATTTAGTTCTAGGTATGTCACCTATGTCCATTCCTCCTTATAGGATGGAACCCATAGAACTATAGGAACTTAAGAATCCATTGGAAGATCAAGAGGCAGCGGGTTTTGTCCATCTCAACACTTTGATTTGGGTTTCACGAGTACTTTTCTCCAAGAAGGATGATGGTACTCTCAAGTTGTGCATCGATTATAGCAATTTAAACTATATTATAGTGAAGAAACAATATCCAATACCTTTTATAGAAAAAAAATTCTCTGACCATATTTGTGGAGATATAATTTTCAATATGAACGATTTGAGGTTAGGCTACCATCAGTTTTGTGTGTGAGAACATCAAACATACCATGTTTCTCATTATGAAGAAGGTATGGCATCTATGAGAACCCTTTTATCCCATTTGGACTTACAGACATGTCGAAAGACTTTATGTCTTTCATGATTCAATTTTTCCACTCGTAACTGGATTCATTTTTGGTAGCCTTCAGAGATGACATATTAGTGTATTATCACACAATACATAACCATGACACCCATATTGGGATCATGTTTGTTAGACTGAGAGAGAATAAAATATATGATAAGTTCATTAAGTACCAATTTTGGATTGATAAGGCTCACTTCTTTGGTCATATCATTTTTGATTAAGGCGTATATGTTGACCTATAGATGGAGACTGTTGTGGTTCCCTAGGAGAAGCCTAATAATGTGTTTGATATAAGTAGTTTCTTGGGGATGGATGGTTATTATAATAAATTAATTTATGGTTTATCACACCTAGAAACACATCTTATAGGATTTACTAAAAAGGTTATGAAATTATAATGGCCAGAAGCTTGTGAGATAGCCTTTAATGAGTTGAAGGGAAGACTGAGTTCAACGTTGATCTTGATTCTTCAAAAGATATAAATAAGCTATACTATCTTCTTCTGTGCTTTATAAATTAGTCTTTGAGAAGTTATGATATATGAAGATCAGGTTGTAGTGTACGAGACCTGCCAGATGATACCCCATGAGTGGAATTACCCTATGCAAAACCTTGAAATAGCATATGGGGTTCATGTATTAATCTATTGGAGGAACTATATTTTAGTTGAGAATTTAATTATTTACATTGATCAAAAATGTCTCAAATACATCTCCACATAGTTTAATTGAATATGAGGCAACATGGGTGGGTATAATACCTGAATTCATTCAACTTTGAGCTTTCTTATACACCCGAAAAGGGTAATACAACAGTTGACGCTGGGAATCAGAAGAATTAGATGCATGTTATCCAAGAGGCTAGCAGTGTGTGAGAATTGATGGATTTTTTTCTATGATGCACTTAGAGGATGTGAAAAAAACATACTATCTATTTTAGTATCTCTACAGTGACTTCCTCCCTTCTAGAGTGGGTGTGGATGATATTGCTATCAGATCTAGAGGGACTTTCCTTGAGGGAGAGTGTCTCAAGAAGGTACCCACTACCTGGTTGGGTTTCTATCATTAATGATATCCTAATCTTATGTGGATGTATATGGGTTCATTCAGACATATAGGAAGAGATGATTCAAGAATCCCATGCCTCTATTTGTTTAGATCATGTTGGGATTACCATGATGTATCGAGACGTACGTTCCCTGTAGTGGTGGCTAGGTATAAAGAGATAGGTTTTAGTTTTTATCATGAGTTGTTCCACCTATTAATTAGTGAAGGTAGAGAACCAACGACCTATTGGAAGCCTACAACCTCTATCCATTCCTGAGTCTAAATAGAATGAAGTCACCATGGATTTTATGATAGGAATGACACTATCTCCTTGTGGTTGTGATGTAGTATGGGTGATATTCAACAAGTTAACCATGGTCACGCACTTCCTACTAGTTTATAAGACCTTATCAGTTTATGAGATTGGAAGGATTTATATCCATGAGATTATGTAGCTTCATGGTGTTCCTGATTCCATCATATCAGACTGAGATGATTGGTTTATATCATTATTTTGACAGGGGGTATATAAGGAAATGGGCTCACAGGTGCTATTGAGTACACCATATCACCCTCATACTAATGTATCATCCGATCAGATGATACACGTGTTAGAGGAAATGTCCTAGGAATTCTTCCTTGATTTTAGAGGTTTATAAAAGAAACATATACCTCTTGTAGTGTTTTCTTATAGTAAAAACTTTCATGAAATGATTTAAACGGATACCATCAAGGACCTTTATGCTTGGTCATGTTGTTAACCTTTGTTCTGGTTAGAGGAATGTGAATAAAAACTAATAGGTCCTCATATTGTTTAGGAGAATTTAGAGAAAGTACAACTAATTCAGAAATGTATGCCTAAAACTTAGTCGAGGAAGAAGTCTAATACTGATCATCACTGTGCACCTCTGAATTTTGAGTTTATACATGAGCTATTTCAATGAGATTTTACTAAATTGGTTCATATATGGATTCAAAGAGAGTGAAATATATCAAATTTTTACATCGGTCTTTTAGAGATTGTGGGGAGAGTCAGGCCGATAGCCTATCAGTTACAATTAACTTAGAGGTACCATGCCATGAATGAAATCTTCCATGTATTTCAACTTCTCCAGTATCATGTTGACTCAACCCATTTGTTTGATTCTATAGATATTGAGATGGAAGAATTTGCATCCTTTTATAGGCATCAAATACATATCACCTATTGGAGTAAGAAGGCTCTCTAAGGTTGGTCAAATCCTTTGGTTCGGGTATTATGGTAGCATGGCTATGTATAGGATGAGGATTAGGGGAGAGAGGCCTATGTATGTGCCTTGTGGCCAGAAAATTTCTCATATGGTGCTCTATTACCCTTGGAAGGGAAACTTGGGGACGAGTTTTTTAAAGAGGGGTGGTTGTAACATCCCTTCTTTTTAGCGAGCTTAATTTTATTTTAGTTTTGGTTAAACTCAAAAACCACACCTAAGGGTGGGTCCATTTAATTTTGGAAGGAAAGGTTGCAGGGGGATAGATGATGGTTGTAGTATAGGTACATGGTGTGTACTGAATGAACAACATTTATGATATGGTGGCCCAGATAGAGTTGAGTGATCCTATTACATATTATATGATGAGGTATCCTAGATTGTGCCAGGTGAGCCCATTATAACTTATATGATGGGGTTTAATAGATAACATCTGGTGGGACCATTATAGAATAAATATTTGGTGCAACCTAATAGCACTCTAATGCATTTGGTAATGATTATGTTCACAAATAAAATATATTGGAAGTCAAACATATGGTCATTCCATTTGTAAGGGTTTTATAAGTGTTTTGTGATGATGATGTTGTAGACGCCGGAAAAGTCCGTTGTTCCCAAACAAAGCTCCGGATGCGGAAAGCGAGGTCGTATTTGGAGTCAGAAGCACGTTTCGGAGGGCCCGAAGGCCTTGCGCGGAATTTTGGAGACCCGCGCGCAAAGTTGTAGTGCCGCGCGCAAACCTCCCGGGATGCGTGCAATGCGCTGGGCCGGCGCGCAATTTTGCGCGCCCGTGGCCCGCGCGACTCCCTTGCGCGCTGGGCCCGATTCCGCGCCCGCGAAGGAAATTGCGCGCCCGCGGACCAGATTCTGCGCCCGGGGTTGCCTATAAATATAAGGCGACCCCCGACGTTTTGAAGGTTCCCGGAACTCGAAGAGTCGCTCGTTCGCGCAATCCAACCCCTTCCGCGCGCAATGCCGATCTTCAGGTAACCTCCTTTCTTTCACGCAAGAAATCCTCGGGGTTCGCCTTCGTGCGCAATCCCTTTGGCTCCTTTCTTTTGAACTAACTCTTCACCCGAAGGCCTTCACGCGCAAAAGAATCCTCTTGCGCGCAATTGCCCCCGGGTGCGCGCAATCCAGCCCGATTGCGCGCACCCCCCCTTTTTTCAAAGTGGCCATTCGTTAAGGAATGAGCCGTTGCCCCCGCGCGCTATCCGAAGCCCGGTGCGTGCAATCTCCCTCTTCCGCGCGCAAAGCGCTGGCCGAATTGCACACCAGCCCGTCCAATTGCGCGCCGACCCGCGGTATTGCGCGCCAAGCTCCTATTTTGCGCGCAATCCGCCGTGGTCGCCCCCTTTGACCCCCTGAGGGTACCCCCCTGCGTGGCGCCCGATGATCCTCATCCCGGGTGCCCGCACCATGCATTGTCTTCCCGTGCGGCCCCCTAGGCTTGCGCGAAGTGACACAGACCCATCGGCGGCACCACAATCATCCGCGCGGCAAGACGTTAAACTGCCAAGTGTTTCGTCCAACATGACGTTAAACTGTACCACGTCCAAGCTGCACGACGTTAAACTGCCTAGCATATCGTCCGCGCGGCAAGACGTTAAACTGCCAAGTGTTTCGTCCAACATGACGTTAAACTGTACCACGTCCAAGCTGCACGACGTTAAACTTCCTAGCATATCGTCCGCGCTGCAAGACGTTAAACTGCCAAGCATCTTCGTCCAACATGACGTTAAACTGTACTTCGTCCGAGCTACAAGACGTTAAACTGTTCAGCATTCGTCCTGCATGACACTAAACTGCACCTCGTCCGCGCTGCAAGACGTTAAACTGCCAAGCATCTTCATCCTCAACACACGACGTTAAACTGTACTTCGTCCGGCAAGACGTTAAACCGTCCGCTTCGTCCTCAACACACGACGTTAAACTGTACTTCGTCCGGCAAGACGTTAAACCGTCCGCTTCGTCCTCAACACACGACGTTAAACTGTACTTCGTCCGGAAAGACGTTAAACAGTCCGCATCACCCGATCCCGTGCCTCGCACGCAGGGTCCCCCTCCCGGTTTGGATGTGGCCCCCACCCGCTCGTCTCTGCAGGGATGTCGGGATTGGAGTGGCCTTCACCCACGACGGTAGGGTATTACAAACCCCTAGTTCCTTGTGGGGGACTGCGCATGTGTATCTCCATTGTGCTTCCCCACTGACGAAGCCAGTAGAGGGCGTGACAGGGATCGAGGTCTCTCACCTTCGGCCCAAGTCCCTCTCCAACTGAGCTTTGCCGCATCCGGGCTGCCTCAGTGCGTAAGTCCTGACAGAATGAACTACGTGGACTTTGATCCCTGTCTCCTAAACAGGGTACATAGGAAGCCTATCCGAGGTTCAAGCCCACCACCTGGTCGTCCCGGTCGTATTCACGTCGGTTCGTCCATCAGTGGACCCCTCCCGGGTTCACACTTGCGTCGATTCACCTATGAATCCGCCCTCGTGGGAGACTGCACATGTGTATCTCCATTGTGCTTCCCCACTACATTTTTCTCTTTTTAGCGTCCAGCATGACGTGAAACTGTGATCCACCCGGCCGTTCCATCCCCCTCTGTGCGAGGTGGTTCGGTTCAATCCTCCGCCTGGCGGCCTCGACCTCTTCGTGAGTCGGCTTGCCGACATCCAGCATGACGTTAAACTGTATATCCGAACTACGTTGACTTTGATCCGCGCTAACGCGCGGTACGTAGGAAGCCTCTACGGGGTCCAAGCTCTTCACCCCATCATCCATCCTGATCCTTACCCGGGCCGCCACATCCCGGTGGGGTCATGCCATTTCATTCCACTCCACTTCACTCGGGAAGCCGCCCATGCGCTGGCCCCAGCGTCGGAGGTTCCCCGCAAGGGGTTCTGTCACCTGATCCACTTCTCGTGTTGATCAGTCCGATGCCGTCCCCGCTGGACGTTAAACTCGCGGCATACCCCGTGTTAAACATGGGAAGCTGAGGAAAACCTCAGGTAACGCAGTTCCCCGCACCCAGCACGGGATGCCTCAGGCCATCACGCCTTCGAGAAGCCCTATTAGGGACGGAAGGCATACATGCAGAGCCGCAGTGTTAAGACACGCCCCCAACACCCAGAGCTACCCGGTCTCCTCACCGCAGGTTGCTGCCCCGACCAGACCCCTTGGAGCGTCCGGGTGGAAGCAGTGTAATTAACCGGTGTCCATGGAGACATGGCGCTGGGAACGAGATTCACGAGCACGTCTTAAATCTATGAGGGAGACCCGGATTAGGCGACGAGTTCCGAGGAGAAGTCCACGGAAGGAGGAGCCGACATCCCATCATCCTGGTTTCGATCAAGGAGCAGACGTCCCTGAATAAGGGACGGATGCCGCCCGCCCTTGGAAAGCGGGACTGCGGGGCCACAAGCCGTGCGCCCATCCCCTCGGGTCGACGGGTGCACGCGCGAATGCGTCCTGGCGGAACAGCGTCGGAACAGAAACCTGACGCACATCCGCACCGAAACAGAAAAATGGTGAACCCGACGTGAATATCTTCTCCTCAATACGAAGACCGATGACTTTCAGAGGTGTTGGAAGACCAGCATGCTGCTCGACCGAGCATTCAGCACTGGGGCACGGAACCCGCCAGGGGCTGGGGAAGGGAAATCGGGCACTCCGTCTCACGACGTCGATGGCCTGGGTTCCCCCCATGGAAGGCGTCGTGGCACTAATGGTTGGTTGTCGATTCCTTTTCCTGTCAGTGTTAATGGATTTTTCTCCCTGCTTTCAGGAATCAAGTCGCCCAATCCAGTGCCCGATCGCCACCCGCCCACTGGCGCAGGGGTAGGGGAAACACCGACGCGGCTACTCCGCGCGGTCCCGCCCGTTCCACAGCCGTCCCAGCAGCCGCAGCTGCGGGGCAACCACGCCCTCTCTCCCCCTCGGAGGTCATCCAGAGAAGGGTGATCAACAACTTGGTGCGGAGATATGAGGAAGAGGGAGTCATCCCCACCAGGGACATGGCTCTCCTAGACCTCGAAGAAGCTGCACCTCGCCACCAACGCCGCCCCCGAGGGCCGCGCAGGGAGGCACCGCTGCCTACCTTGACGTCCAACCGCTTCGGGAGTTTATCCCCGGAACGCTCCGATAGCTCCTTCCCCTATGCGGATGAGGTGGAAGATGCCCGGGACCACCCTATCCGGGATTCGCTCCAGGGATCCGCGATAAGGGCTCCTGTCAGGCCACGGCGACATCGCCGCCAGGCCTCTCAAGTCGAAGAACAGGCTCTCCACCTGCCCGCGCCGCTCATCCCGACTCGTCTGTCCCGACGCCAACGTCGGGCACGAGCGGAAGAGGATGCCCACCTTGGGGCCCTAGCAACAGCAGCCGCGTTGGCTCAAGCCACTGTTGGCTCCAGTCACCAGGCCCCTGCGCATCCTGGGCAGGGGCACTTCTATGCCCGACCTGGATCGAGGCCCCGACCACCACAAAGGCAGGTTGGGTTGACTCTCCCGGTTGCTGGTACAGGCAATAGCCACCGCGGACCACCTCGCGGTAGCGCTATTCGCCAACAGGGTCTACTCCGTGTGGCCGATCCAAGAGGTATGGGTCATCCCACCTCCCGATCCCGGCCCAGAGGCCTGCCCGGAAGCATCTCTCCCCGTGTCCCCTTTGATATCTGTCCCGGTGCTCCTCGCACCTTGGTTTCTAGTCCTCTTGGCCCCAACACCGGTGCGGCCAGAGGACGCCAGGACAGAGATCAGCCATGCCCCAAAGAACCACCCAGGGGCAGGAGGGCGAGGCGTCGACGTCGAGGGAAGAATGTTAGGGAATTCCGGACAGATATTCGACCGGTTCGTTTCTCTGATACAGAGGCGGAGTATGATTCGGCGACAGAGCCCTCTCCCCGATCCCGCCAGTCAGGGGCAGGGATAGGAATGCGGCACGTCAGCCTCGTACTTCCCGAGAGCAAGATCGATATGATCCCCGCTTCTCTCTGAAGGTATATCCGGAGTAGCGAGGGCCTGGTAGACCCCCAAGGATCGAGCTTGCGGTTGGTACCGGCCCCTCTGGAAGCGCCTTCTGCCTCGATCGGAGAAGCCGGAGACCTTTTCTGGGGACCGACGGTCGAACCACGATCCAGTGCACCCTCGGCGAGCACCGACGCTACGGCAGGATGTTCGCTCGCCGGCCCGTCCTATCGTGATGTGGTAGCTGGGGCACCGCCACCCTCAGGGGGCGGCCCAGGATATGGAGGCCAATCGGCCTGCTCGCCGTATTCACCGCCGGCCAGCCCGTCGGCCCGGCGGCCCGCCTCGGCACCACTGCCGGTTCCCCGTCCATTCCCAGTCGTTGAAGAGGACCAAGGAGACCTGGGTCCCGAGTTTGAGTCGTGGAGCTTCTGGACCGTCCTTGCAGAGGGCCACTTCCCTGAGAAGTTTTGGCCAGTCGCAGGACCAGACTTTGATGCACCCGAATCACTCACCCCGGATGAGTTCGAATGCTTCCGCCGAACTCTCCGGGAGACTCACTCCCGTCTTCACTGCCTACAAATGCCATATACCGGGAGTCAAGCACACCTGGAGGATATTGGTGAGCAGTGCCGTCAAATTGACCTGGCCACGCTCCCCGCGGTTCGGCACCCCGGGTCATTTGGGCACCACGAGGCCCTCCAACAACGATGCGTTGAGTGTTTTCAAGTACTCCGCAAGGTTATTGAGGGAGCCACCCCCCACGTGTATATCCGTGGATGGGGGCAGTATGCTGCCCTACGCTTCAGTGCGATTCGCCGACAGCCCGATTCACTGGGTGGCCCTGAGGGTACATCCCCAGGGACGGAAACGGTCAATATGGCTGACCTGTCAGGAGAGGGGAACGGTTTGGAACTTCTCGACGGGGGCTCTCCCCCCGAAGACAATCCGTTGTTGGATCCATCGGTGAGAGTTACTCGTCACCAGAGGAACCTCCTGGGTCTCCCCATGCCCACTGAAGCACTGACGTTGAGACGAAACGTCAGCAAAGGTAAAGAGCACGGCGGGGCCATAAAGCCCGCCGACCCATCTGCCTCCATGCAGAGGGCAGAGGAGGATCCCAAAAAGGCCATGCTACATCAACAGCTCGCCAAGCAGAAGAAGCTAGTTGACCAGCTCCTCGCCGAGCGCGCTGCAGAGCGGCGGCCTGACTACGGTGATCCTAGGCCAGGACAGCAGGGACAGGAACAACCACTCCTCGACGAGACTCTCCTGGGAAACCGTGATTACGCCGTGTTCGCCGACAGGGGAGAGGCCATTGCCTATGGCAAGAGGGCGCGGTATGTTTCACCACACCCTCCCGAGCGGCGTGACTACCTGAGAGACCCCGCTCGGATTCCTCCCGCTGCCCCAAGGGCCGCTCCGCCCGCCATCCCACGAGCTTCCGAGTTCGACGACCCGGTCGACGACCCGATTGAAGGGCCATGCAATGCGCTCGTGGTTAGAGATCCTCTTCAGGACTGGAACCCATGTCCGGACGATCCGATGGCGGCACTCATCGCCCGCTTGGAAGCCTTGGAGACTCGGCAAGTGGCGATCCCACCGGACGGCAAGCCATACCCAGCATGGGTGGATGACATGCTGGCACCTCCGGGATTCGGGAACCCCACTTTCTCCCCCTTCAATGGGACTGGAGATCCGCCACAGCATTTGGCCCATTTCAACTCGAGGTGCAGGCCTATGTTGGGGACTCCAGCGCAGCAGGAGGCCGCTAAGCTTCGCTGCTTTGTCCAGACACTGGAAGGGCCAGCATTTGTCTGGTACAGCCAGCTCCCCGTTGGGTCGATAACTAGCTGGGAGGACCTTCGTAGACAATTCCTCTACCAGTTCAGTTCCACGACCCGAAAGACGAGTATCGCAGACCTCTTCAAGTGCAAGCAGAGGCCTGATGAGCGAGTCACGGATTTCGTCGCCCGATGGAAGGGTCTCACGTATTCCCTTGACATGCCATTGACTCAGGAGAAGTTGCTGAAAATGTGCATCGGGAACGTCAAGACCGAGCTGGTCCCTTCCTTGATCACTCAGAATTACCCCGGAGGGTTCAGGGACTTCTCAGACAAAGCTCAACGTCTTGAGGAAGCCCTGCAACAGGCCAGTCAGGCACACCCGCTGCCCCCTATGATTCCTGCATGGAGAGTCAGCAGGGCTGAGCCCGCTGCTGTTGCTCAGGTAGAGGCCCCCAGGCAGTTGGAGCTACTGTCGGCGAGGCCAGCTCCGCAGCCTCACAGGAATCCGCCTCCACGGGCTCAGTTCCCGGCCCAGCAGCGGCAGCCCCAGAACCGGCCGACCCCTCCGCGTAATGTACCGCCACAACCCAGGCGAGATAATCAGGGTCCACCTCCTCGGCAGGCCCCTCCAGCCCCTCGTCAAGACCACGCTCCCAGGGGCCCGCGATACCTGACTTACTCATTTCACGAGGATCAGGTCCCCGGTTATTTCCGGAGCGCCCTGGAGCAGAGGATTGTGCGACTGCCTGAGTGTTGGAGGCCAGAGGAGGCACATCTCACGGATAACCCCCGCTACTGCCCTTACCATCGGGCCCTGGGGCACACCATCCGGCGGTGCTACGTGTTTAAGGACTGGCTCCAAGACCAGATTAACAACAATGTAATCAGGTTGGGCCCAGCTCCAGCACAAGTGGTGGGCGTGTTCGTGGGATCAGATGACGATAGTGGCAATGAGGACGAATGGAAGCTGGTCTCCGACCGCGGATCCCAGAAGTATAATAACTGGATGGCCCGCAAGACAATCATTCGCGCCCATGGAATCATCCGTGCATGCTTGAATCAGCCCGAGCCCCCAGAATCTGCGGGTGCTGCTTCGGCATCGTCATCCCAGCCTGCCTCTTCCGAGAAGAGAAAACGGCGGCGGCGCAAGAAGGAAGAGCGCGCCCCGCCAGTTCCACCACTATCCCGCACTCTCGGCGATTTCATGCCCCCGGAGATGGGGGTCCCTCCTCGGATCCGCCCGGTGATGGATGATTCGTCTGATGACAGTGTTGGGTACGCTTCGGTTAATACCGTCGAGCTGGTAAATCCCTTTTCGGTTCCCGACGTTGAAGAACACCAGGTGGACCTCCCTAGTGTCCCCGGTCGTCGCCACCGTCGGAGGAACCACAACAACAGGAGTCGCCGGGGCACATCAGTTGGTACCTCCAGCCAGGCCGTGCACGCCACTGAGACTAGGCAGCAGGCTCAAAACCGAGCTCAACGTGCGCAGCCCCCCCCATCCGAGGATGACGGATTCACCTCCACCACTGTTTGTGGTGTGGGACCAGGCAGAACCGCCTCAGTCGCGTCGCGATCAGCTCCGCCCTGCCATGAGTCCATCCCGGCCTCCTGACCCTAATACGGTGACTACTTCCTGGGCTTCAACCGATGAACAGCGAGATGCGCCAAGCACCAGTCAGCCGCCGGTCCAACCAGCAAGGCCCGTCATGCCTCCAACCGCAGAGCAACCTCCTGCAACCAGGGGCTCGCGCTTGGAAAAAAAGTATGATGTCCTGAATCACTTGGCCGACATCCCAGTGAGACTCTCCATCCTTGAGGCTCTGCGCATGTCACCTGAGATGCGCGAGGCGCTCGCTGAAGCCCTGAAAAGCCCCCTCCAGTTTGAGACAGAGGTTGCGGCTGCAGAGTCCTTTCACGCCGAAACGATTGAGGACGCCGAATGTCAGGCAGTTATCTCATTCTCTGGTAAGGATGAAGACCCTCCTATACAGGGGCACATTCGTCCGCTGTATGTCACTGGCCAATTCAATGGTCTTGAAGTCCGACGCTGTCTTGTCGACACGGGGTCCGGGATTAACTTGATTCCCACTCGGACGCTCCGGAGATTGGGGTTGTCTGAGGATGACTTGATTCCCTCCGACCTCAGGATCCAGGGGTACGACCGCACCGAGCAAACCCCGGTCGGCAAGATACGTTTGAAGACCCAGTTCGGTGACCTGGTTGCCAACACCGAATTTATGGTAGTCTCTCAGGACACTGCGTATAACGCGTTGATGGGCAGGCCATGGCTCCACCTTCATGCGGCGGTTCCCTCATCATACCACCAATGCCTCAAATACTCCCTTAACGGTCGAGTAGGAGTGCTTCAGGGAGATGCCTCTCCTTTTGCCTCATGTGAAGCCCGCTATCTGGATGCGGACTATTACAAGAGCAAGGATAAGCAGATCCTGGCAGGTGAGGTTGAGCCTGTCGCTGTTGCAGGTGATCCCTGGGCAAGTTTGGATGACGCTTACGTCCTCCCGATCCATCGGTTGGAAGTAGCCATGGTCTCGACGGCCTGTGAGTCTCCTGATGAGATGACCGCGACCGCACGTGCCAGCACCAGCGGCCCAGCAGGATCTGGTAGCCCCAATGCAGTTCCCAGCGCAGTCTCTCCCGTGGACGATCCCTCCCTGAGTGGAGAGGACGTGGAAGATGCACCCCCAGCCTTTGAGGAGGGCGTCTCCGCCACGGTAGATGAGTTAGTACAGGTGAACCTTGGAACCGAAGCAGATCCAAGACCCACATTGGTCAGTGCCACCATGCCCTCTGAGGAGCGGCAGCGGTACGTGGACTTCCTCAGACAGCATCGTGATGTGTTCGCTTGGGGCTATGATGAGATGCCGGGGCTAGATCCTCAGGTAGCCATCCACCGCCTTGGTCTCCCGGCGAACCATCGCGGGTTCAAGCAGCCTCCCAGGAAGATGCACCCATTCCACGGTGCTATGGTTGAGGCCGAAGTTGACAAGCTTATCAAAGCCAACTTCGTGAGGGAAGTTCAGTACCCCAAATGGCTGGCCAACATTGTGCCGGTCAGGAAGAAGAACGGGCAGATCAGAGTCTGCATCGACTTCCGCGATCTCAACCGCCACTGTCCGAAGGATGATTTTCCCCTTCCGGTGACAGAGCTGTTGATTGATGCCACGGCAGGGTTCCAAGCCCTCTCCTTCATGGATGGATACTCCGGATACAACCAAATCCGGATGGCCCCTGAGGATGAGGAGTTCACTGCCTTCAGGGCCCCCCAAGGTATCTTTTGTTACCAGGTCATGCCCTTCGGCCTGAAGAATGCAGGTGCCACCTATCAACGGGCGATGCACCGCATATTCAAGCCAATCCTCGGCACACTGGTGGAATGCTACGTCGACGACTTGGTGGTCAAATCGCGCCAGCGTCAGGACCATCTCAAAGATCTTGAGAAAGTGTTCGGCTTCCTCCGGTCTCGCTGCCTGAAGATGAACCCGTTGAAGTGTGCCTTCGGGGTCACCTCCGGAAAGTTACTTGGATTTGTGGTAAGATACCGGGGTATTGAGATCGACCCGGAGAAGATCAGGGCGATTAGCCAGATGCCTCCCCCAGGTAACATCCGGGAACTGTAAGGGTTCCAAGGCCACTTAGCCTATATACGCCGATTCATCGCGAATCTGGCCGGCAAGTGTAAGCCCTTTTCTCGGCTCATGAAGAAAGGTGCCACCTATGTATGGGATAAAGAGTGTCAGACCTCTTTCAAGGAAATCAAGCAGTACCTGCTTCAACCTCTGGTTCTGATGCCGCCTGTATCCGGGAAGCCGCTGGTCCTTTATGTGACCGCCCTAGAACGGTCCCTTGGTGCCCTTCTCGCCCAGAAGAACAAAGAGGGAACAAAGAATAGCCTCTATTACCTCAGTCGCATGCTCCTCGATGCGGAAGTTAGGTATTCCCCCATCGAGAAGAGCTGCCTGGCGCTCGTATTTGCCGTACAGAAATTACGGAACTACTTGCAGCACCACGAGGTACAGTTGGTTTCTCGGGTAGACCCGTTGAAGTATATCCTGAGCCGGCCTATGTTGACTGGCCGTCTAGCGTGGTGGGCTGTGATTCTCCAGCAGTTCGACATCAGGTATGTGTCTCAGAAGGCCATCAAAGGGCAAACATTGGCAGACTTTCTGGATGCTCACCCGACCTCCGCGGATCAGCCGCTGGATCTAGGCTTTCCTGATGAGGCCATTCTCTCGGTCGATCATGCCGATCCGTGCTGGTAGATGCACTTTGACGGTGCCTCCCGGAGCCCCACCGGTAGAAGGCTCGATAATCCTAAGCTCAACAGAGTGGTCTTGGGTATCGTCTTCATTACCCCGGAGCAAGACGTGCTGCCATACTCTTTCCTGTTGTCAGAGGGCTGTACCAACAATGAGGCGGAATACCATGCCCTCATCACTGGCCTCGAGTTAGCTCTCGAGATCTACGTGCCCCATCTGTGTGTGAAAGGGGACTCCGAGCTGGTCTTTAAGCAGATCAATGGCGACTATGTTGTCAGGAAGCCGGAACTTGTGCCATTGCTGGAGTGCACCCTCCTTCTGATGGCCCAGTTCCCTTCTCGGCCAGAAATTGTCCATATTCCCCGATTGCAGAACGGTCGGGCAGATGCTTTGGCCAGCATGGCTGCGTCACTTGCAGAGCCTGAACAGGACAACCTGATCGTCCGCGTGACGCACCGCAGGCTCATCGCCCCCGTTACCCCAGAGGGAGATCGCGGCCCGTCGGTAAGTAATCTCACCACGGTTGCCCCTGTGCCCGGAGCCCCGAGTACCCCAGATATGGCAGTCGAATCAGCCCCTGATTGGAGGGCGCCTTTGGTTGAGTACCTCCAACATGGCATTCTCCCGTCAGATCGGGCCGAGCGTGAGCGAGTTCGACGCCGCGCATCGCAGTTTGTCCTCCAGAGCAGTCCCGTCCTGGAGCATATCCTCTATAGGCGCGGATTTGATGGTGTTCTCCTCCGTTGCCTTCAAGGAGTTGAGATCCCACGAGTCATGCAAGAGGTTCATGCTGGTTCATGTGGTGCCCACCAGACTGGGCCGAAGCTGTCCCACCAGATTCGGAGGTTGGGATACTTCTGGCACTCCATGATCCATGACTGCATCGAGTATGCCAGGAGGTGCCATGCGTGCCAGGTTCATGCGAACTTTGTGCATCGGCCGCCGGAGCCTCTCCATACCACTAGGTATTCCTGGCCCTTTGCAGTCTGGGGTCTGGACGTTGTGGGACCTTACCCGCCGGTGACGGCTCGCCAGTGCCGGTTCATTCTGACCGCCACAGACTTCTTCTCCAAATGGGCAGAGGCGATTCCGCTCAGAGAGGTCAAATCCTGTTCGATCGCTGACTTCGTGACCTCCAACATCATTTATCGATTTGGAGTGCCTCACGCTATCCTCACGGATAACGGAGCCAATTTCCGAGCAGCCGAGTTGAAGAAGTTGTACGCCAAGTACAACATTCGCTCGAACCATACATCTCGCTATCATGCACAGACGAATGGACAGATTGAGGCGTTTAACAAGACTCTCTCTAACATTCTGCAAAAGATGGCTGGTCAGAACAAGAAGAGTTGGCCGGACAAGCTCCCCAACGCCCTCTGGGATTATCGGATGACAACTCGCAATTCCACCCAGATGACCCCTTATTCCCTGGTGTATGGATCTGAGGCCGTCCTGCCCATCGAGATCCAGTTACCGTCCTTGCGCATTGCGGTCTACGACCAGCAAGCGCCGGACAGAGCTGCTGAATCCCGTCTAGTCGAGTTGGAAGCACTGGATGAGAATAGGCTTCACGCTTTGCACAACTTGGAGAGGCATCAAAGCAGAATGGCTCAAGTTTTCAATAAGAAGGTTCGCCTCCGCTCCTTCCTGCAGGGTGACCTAGTACTGGCCCTAAGAGCACCAATGATCCCCGGCAGGAAGCCGCCCAAGTTGAAGCCCAAGTGGGAGGGACCTTTTGTCATCCACAAGGTCTATCCCAATGGCGCGTACTCCCTAGCGACTATGGATGGTGAGCGTGTCACTCCTCCCACCAACGCTAGGTTCCTCAAGAAGTACTTTTCCTGAGTGCACTACGTCCGCGCGACAAGATGTTAAACTGCCAAGCATCTTCGTCCAACACGACGTTAAACTGTACTTCGTCCAAGCTACAAGACGTTAAACTGTTCAGCATTCATCCAACACGACGTTAAACTGTACTTCATCCAAGCTACAAGACGTTAAACTGTTCAGCATTCGTCCAACATGACGTTAAACTGTACCACGTCCGCACTGCAAGACGTTAAACTGCCAAACCTCTTCATCCTGTATGACGTTAAACTGCCCCTCAAGAACTACGTGTGGATTGATTCCCATCCTAATGGGATACGTAGGACCTCCTGGACATCCATGTTTCAAGCTCAGCCCCATTTCCCGGGAATCTCTATCCCGCGTTGGGCCTCTGGCCCAAGTTCCCCTCCTTTTTTTTGCGAGGCGTGTGGCGTGAGTGGGGGATCGTGTCCTCAATCCCGTTGGTCTACTGGCCGCGCCGTACGCCTCCCTCGTGTGTGGGACTACCTCACACCCCTCATCGTCCTGCATGACGTTAAACTGCCTCTCAAGAACTACGTACGGCTTGATTCCCATCCTTATGGGATACGTAGGACCGCCTGGACGCTTGTGTTTCGGGTCCAGCCCCATCTCTTGGTTGATCACGGGGATCTGCCGTCTTTTGGTTGCTCTCAGGGTGAGTCCTCCGACCCTTTCCGGTGATCTGTTAACATGTTTTGGGTACTTCATTCTATGACCCGTAGTGTCGGATTCAATCCCGACAAGTCCTGTGTTGCTTGTCGGGCCTCGCGCTTCCTCTTGTTCGAGCCTTCACTCAAAGGGATCCTCGTTAGCGGTTTGGGTACGATGCCTCAGTGCTCTCCTACCGCTCCGGGTCGATTTACCGGCGGGTCCTGGGCCGCAAATCGATATTAATCCTGCGCTTGAGCGGTTGATGCTCGTTTTCTTGCCCCATCCTAGGCTTACGCGATCAGATGTTGTGTTGCGAATATGGTCAGCGACATCCTTGATCGCCATGTCGGCTCTTTCAGGCTCTGAACATTGGTTGTGCAGTTCTCATCGCACTCCACCTCTGTGCGTTGTAGTGGAATCTCGACATTCTCTTCATACTGACCTTCAGTACACCTTTACACGTTAGGCAGACCAACCAGGGTAATGGTGTCTTTCGAGGCTCCCACGATCTGAGCACCAAGGATATATGCTGATGTACTCCCTAAGGGCCATGTGTAGCTGGACCCTCGTCCCCATAAGGAGGAAGGAGTCGCCCGAACAATCGCGTTCTGGGCCCAGTATAACTGGAGGCTAGCATCTCTGCCCCTCGGGTGATGGACATACGCAGGCCCCTATCCCAGGATCCTTCTCCTGGAATCGTGCGTGACCGCAGGGCTGTGTATGTTCCCACCTCCGCTGGGTCCACCATGTCGCAATAAGCGGATTCCTCCATGGTCCGAACCACACGACCTTAAACTGTGTTGTCTGGTCCTAACCACACGACCGTAAACTGTGATCGTCTTGGCCGCCCGACGAGAAACGGCACTGCATCGTGATGTTCTCCTCAGGGGACACTCACATTGGGCGCTGGTTAATAACCACGCCATTTATAAATTCCTTTCATGGATTGATTATTGTGAAGACGCCAGAGATTTCTTAATCACAGGCATGTCGCTACACAAAGAAAAACCATCCACCTTTAAGGAAAAACAAGAAATATCAAATACCGCTTCTTCTGTGTGCGAGGGTCAGACCCGCACCCTTCCCCGCGCTGGTGCCCGATTGTGTTGCGCCGCGCTTCAAGAACTACGTGTGGCTTGATTCCCATCCTTATGGGATACATAGGAACGCCCGGATGTTTGAAACTTTGGGTCCAGCCCCCCACCTCTTAGAGATTCCCCCTTCTCCGCGGAATCCGCTGCCTTCGGGTCACCCTCAAGGCGTGTCCCTCGACCCCTTGCAGTGGTCCACCGGTGTCAAGAGTACTCTGGTTTATTGCCAGGAGGGTCAGATTCAGCTTGGTCAGGTTTCTTCCACTTTTCAGGCTTCGTGCTCCCTTTCATTCAGACCCATCACCTACGCCCTGGGTGGAGCCCCCGTGAGCGGTCTGGACACAATGCCTCAGTGCTCTCCCACCGACTCGGGCTGGTGCCCCCAAGGGCCTCGGGCAGAAAATCGATATGAATCCTACGCTTGAGCGGTTGATGCTCGTTTGCTGCCTCATTCCATCAACGGTCAGTGCGATATTGATGCTGCTTTTCCGCCACGGTCGGCAGTACTCCCATATCGTTACGCTGGTGCCCCCAGTCCTTGAGTGAATGGCCGCATGATTCACATTACATTTTCCACCTCCCATTCTGACCAGGCGAAACCTCGACACTCTTGGCACTATCCCTCAGTGCATCTTCGCATATCCAGGGGATAGGACCACGATGTGGCGTACTTTGAGGTTCTTATGGTCGGAGCTCTAAGACCTTAAACTAAGATCTGCCCCTATGGTCCAAGCTCTACGACCTTAAACTAAGATCTCCCCAAACGGGGTTCTACGTCCTGCATGATGCTAAACTGCACTTTCAGAACTACGTGTGGCTTGATCTCCAGCCTGATGGAGTACGTAGGAACGCCCGGGCATCTCGGCTCGGGTCCAGCCTCAGGGATCGCTAAGTCCCGCCCCTCCTTGTCGCCGGCCGTCTGGCCTGGCTTCCGGTAGAGTGGTGCGATTGTGATATTTTCCCCGATTCAGTTCGGGATGCCCTATTGCAATGATGGGAAGCGACAGTTTCCTCGTCAAAGAGGTTCTGTCTGAGAATTGGGGTGATTCACGGCCAGATTAGTGCATCCGCCTAATACGCTTTCCCCACGGTGGCGCAATTTTGAGAGCATTAGATTCTGTCCGAACAAATCGTCACTTCGCCCCACGCTTCGCATGCCCTGTTGATCTAGATTTCCACCCTTGTGCCTGAAGGAACCCCCAAAGCGGTATTGATGATGACATGTGATCCGCCTCCTGCAATATGAATGATGACCTTCGGTCCGTCTATTGCAGTAGTATGGTCGATTGATCCATTGTCCTCTTGCCGTCTTGGGCATTTCCTGGAAGGCCGACCGTTGTGGATTTCTGGATTCGGGACACACGATTCACCCTTTCTCATTTCCCTATGTTCGGATAAAATCTTAACGCCCCTAACGTAGTCCCGCTCGTGTGTCGGAACAAGTTGGGGGGATGATACATTGATTAGGTCTGAGGTCTCCCTTCCTAGGGATGACCTCCCTCTCTTCTTTAGAAACCCAGGGCCCCTATTTATAGGCGAGGCCGGGTGTCCGCGCTGCGCGGAAAGCGCTTTGCGCGACCGAGACAGCGGATTTCGCGCCCGACACCCTTTTTTGCGCGCCATAGTCCCGCGCCACCCAAGGACTTCGGCATTCCGGCGTCTCCCTCGGAACCCGATCGTTGCGACCTCTCGCCGATCAGATTCCGAGGGGGGGCTTTTGTAGATGCTGGAAAAGTCCGTTGTTCCCAAACAAAGCTCCGGATGCGGAAAGCGATGTCGTATTTGGAGTCAGAAGCACATTTCGGAGGGCCCGGAGGCCTTGCGCGGAATTTTAGAGACCCGCGCGCAAAGTTGTAGTGCCGCGCGCAAACCTCCCGGGATGCGCGCAATGCGCTGGGCCAGCGCGCAATTTTGCGCGCCCGTGGCCCGCGCGACTCCCTTGCGCGCCGGGCCCGATTCCGCGCCCGCAAAGGAAATTGCGCGCCCGCGGACCAGATTCCGCGCCCGGGGTTGCCTATAAATATAAGGCGACCCCCGACGTTTTGAAGGTTCCCGGAACTCGAAGAGTCGCTCGTTCGCGCAATCCAACCCCTTCCGCGCGCAATGCCGATCTTCAGGTAACCTCCTTTCTTTCGCGCAAGAAAGCCTCGGGGTTCGCCTTCGCGCGCAATCCCTTTGGCTCCTTTCTTTTGAACTAACTCTTCACCCGAAGGCCTTCGCGCGCAAAAGAAGCCTCTTGCGTGCAATTGCCCCCGGGTGCGCGCAATCCAGCCCGATTGCGCGCACCCCACCTTTTTTCAAAGTGGCCATTCGTTAAGGAATGAGCCGTTGCCCCCGCGCGCTATCCGAAGCCCGGTGCGCGCAATCTCCCTCTTCCGCGCGCAAAGCGCTGGCCGAATTGCGCGCCAGCCCGTCCAATTGCGTGCCGACCCGCGGTATTGCGCGCCAAGCTCCTCTTTTGCGCGCAATCCACCGTGGTCGCCCCCTTTGACCCCCTGAGGGTACCCCCCTGCGTGGCGCCCGATGATCCTCATCCCGGGTTCCCGCACTGTGCATTGTCTTCCCGTGCGGCCCCCTAGGCTTGCACGAAGTGACACGGACCCATCGGCGGTACCACAATCGTCCGCGCGGCAAGACGTTAAACTGCCAAGTGTTTCATCCAACATGACGTTAAACTGTACCACATCCAAGCTGCACGACGTTAAACTGCCTAGCATATCGTCCGCGCGGCAAGACGTTAAACTGCCAAGTGTTTCGTCCAACATGACGTTAAACTGTACCACGTCCAAGCTGCACGACGTTAAACTGCCTAGCATATCGTCTACGCGGCAAGACGTTAAACTGCCAAGTGTTTCGTCCAACATGACGTTAAACTGTACCACGTCCAAGCTGCACGACGTTAAACTGCCTAGCATATCATCCGCGCTGCAAGACGTTAAACTGCCAAGCATCTTCGTCCAACATGACGTTAAACTGTACTTCGTCCGAGCTACAAGACGTTAAACTGTTCAGCATTCATCCTGCATGACACTAAACTGCACCTCGTCCGCGCTGCAAGACGTTAAACTGCCAAGCATCTTCGTCCTCAACACACGACGTTAAACTGTACTTCGTCCGGCAAGACGTTAAACCGTCAGCTTCGTCCTCAACACACGACGTTAAACTGTACTTCGTCCGGCAAGACGTTAAACCGTCCGCTTCGTCCTCAACACACGACGTTAAACTGTACTTCGTCCGGCAAGACGTTAAACCGTCCACATCACCCGATCCCGTGCCTCGCACGCAGGGTCCCCCTCCTGGTTTGGATGTGGCCCCCACCCGCTCGTCTCTGCAGGGATGTCGGGATTGGAGTGGCCTTCACCCACAGGGGTAGGGTATTACAAACCCCTAGTTCCTTGTGGGGGACTGCGCATGTGTATCTCCATTGTGCTTCCCCACTGCCGAAGCCAGTAGAGGGCGTGACAGGGATCTAGGTCTCTCACCTTCGGCCCAAGTCCCTCTCCAACTGAGCTTTGCCGTATCCGGGCTGCCTCAGTGCGTAAGTCCTGACAGAACGAACTACGTGGACTTTGATCCCTGTCTCCTAAACAGGGTACGTAGGAAGCCTCTCCGAGGTTCAATCCCACCACCTGGTCGTCCCGGTCGTATTCACGTCGGTTCGTCCATCAGTGGACCCCTCCCGGGTTCACACTTGCGTCGATTCACCTATGAATCCTCCCTCATGGGAGACTGCACATGTGTATCTCCATTGTGCTTCCCCACTACCTTTTTCTCTTTTCAGCGTCCAGCATGACGTGAAACTGTGATCCACCCGGCCGTTCCATCCCCCTCTGTGTGAGGTGGTTCGGTTCAATCCTCCGCCCGGCGGCCTCGACCTCTTCGTGAGTCGGCTTGCCGACGTCCAGCATGACGTTAAACTGTATATCCGAACTACGTTGACTTTGATCCGCGCTAACGCGCGGTACGTAGGAAGCCTCTACGGGGTCCAAGCTCTTCACCCCATCATCCATCCTGATCCTTACCCGGGCCGCCACATCCCGGTGGGGTCATGCCATTTCATTCCACTCCACTTCACTCGGGAAGCCGCCCATGCGCTGGCCCCAGCGTCGGAGGTTCCCCGCAAGGGGTTCTGTCACCTGATCCACTTCTCGTGTTGATCAGTTCGATGCCGTCCCCGCTGGACGTTAAACTCGCGGCATACCCCGTGTTAAACATGGAAAGCTGAGGAAAACCTCAGGTAACGCAGTTCCCCGCACCCAGCGCGGGATGCCTCAGGCCATCACACCTTCGAGAAGCCCTATTAGGGACGGAAGGCAGACATGCAGAGCCGCAATGTTAAGACACGCCCCCAACACCCAGAGCTACCCGGTCTCCTCACCGCAGGTTGCTTCCCCGACCAGACCCCTTGGAGCATCCGGGCGGAAGCAACGTAATTAACCGGTGTCCATGGAGACATGGCGCCAGGAACGAGATTCACGAGCACGTCTTAAATCTATGAGGGAGACCCAGATTAGGCGACGAGTTCCGAGGAGACGTCCACGGAAGGAGGAGCCAACATCCCATCATCCCGGTTTCGATCAAGGAGCAGACGTCCCTGAATAAGGGACGGATGCCACCCGCCCTTGGAAAGCGGGACTGCGGGGCCACAAGCCGCACGCCCATAGCACTCTAATGCATTTGGTAATGATTATGTTCACAAATAAAATATATTGGAAGTCAAACATATGGTCATTCCATTTGTAAGGGTTTTATAAGTGTTTTGTGATGATGATGTCACACTATACCAACATGTTTTATCTACGCTTTCCATGGGTTTATAATTTTTCCCTTGATCAAGATTGAAATAACATAGTTCATTATTATTGATTTGTTATGACTCGTTTCTTTTTAAAGGCCTTATTCCATGTTTCATGATTGATGATTTGGGTATTCATGGGTATGATTTCTTTTATGATTCGCTCATCCAATCTAATTATGTCATCATACCTTTATGAAATTCTTATTCTCATTGATGAATTTGAAATCTTAATGCTTTTGTTTACCCATATAGAGTATTTGAGGTCACCTTTATTATGTTTTCTCTTCCCCAAGTTATAAATTATAAGGTTGAATAAATTAGGTCAAGAATGTATTTTCATATGGATGATGATTATGACTTAATGCGAAATAACAAAAACTGCATTAAGTGGGAGAAATGATCATTTAATGACATAGGTAATGTTTATGTAAGAGTTTTTCCTAATTATATAAAACTCTAATAGTAAAAGTTCCTTAAGTGAGAGATATTATGGACCTCACTTTCCAGAAGGACAAGGCTTATACACCTTGTTCCTACCCCGACCCCCGATGCAGAAGATTGAGGTGAGGGATCCATCACCAAATCACACCCCGCCTCAGAATCTAAAAAGTAGATAAGTTTAATCGTGATTTGAAGCTTCTCAGTATTCTTCCTTTGGTGGAGAAGACCCACCCTCCTACCCCGGTATGGATCTTCAGGATAGGGTAGGTTTTTGACATGAAGAGGACCTTCGGATGAACTGGTACTGGGGAAGATAGGACTTCTACCTGGGTGAGTCAGGGTGTGAGGAACTCCCAGAAAAATGTCAAATGGAACACGGGGAGGGCCTCCATGTCCATTGGATAGAATGTGGGGGGAACCTTTGTGAGAAGTTTTAGAGAGGGAAGTACCTCTATTGGAGTTGATGGAAGCATGGGTAGTGATTCCGTGTTTTCTTCCCTTGGTGGTGACAGTATAAGGGGTAACTTCACACTAATAAAACTAAACATGGGGAAGACCTCCACGCTGGACGCCAATGAAGCAGGGCCAAACTCTTCCTTTATGATTGCTTGGATGGGGAGGACCTTTTATAGCTGTGGTAAGAACATGGGGAAAACCTACATGCTGGTATTTGGCCAGTCTAGGAGGATATTTGCATCAGCGACCTCTGATAGGAGGAATGACTCCATGCCTAGGATCACAGGTGTGAAAGAAACCACCCTGCTAGATGTTAGTGCAGTGGGGAGGGCCTTTGTTGGGACTGATGGTGGAATGTGGAGGGAATCCATGATGATCTTGGGAGTGGGTAGGAACTTCGCTCTCATTGATGATGGAACGGGGAGGACCTATGTGATGGATGAAATCACTACGGGTCAGCCCACAACGATCCCTACCTGTGTCAGTGACTAAGAGAGGTGTCCCAACCTGGCCATGGGGCGGTTGGGGCCTTGACCCGAGTCAGGAGTATAAGTGACCCTGCCCGGTATGAACGAGGCATTGATAGTATGATTCAGTGGTGTAATGGTCCACTGTAGCCGTAGATGATGACGCCCCCTAGAGGGAATCCTCCTCAGCTTGCGCTCGACGTTAGTGTCAGGTTAATCGGACTGGAGCCGGTGGTGCGGGTGTGTAAGTCACCTACTA
Source organism: Viscum album (assembly GCA_963277665.1). Taxonomy (NCBI): domain Eukaryota; kingdom Viridiplantae; phylum Streptophyta; class Magnoliopsida; order Santalales; family Viscaceae; genus Viscum; species Viscum album. The sequence continues at coordinate 113,843,907 of OY728149.1, forward strand.
TTCATCCTGTGAGATCGGGTAGTGGCATTGATGTGGCCTAATGAGAGCCCTTTTTTTCATTCCCTAGGATGGGCTCACAATTGGGTTAGCCCAGACTTCCCTTACCTTATTGGCGTAAGGGAGTGAGTCATCAAAGTGTTTTAGGGAGAGACTCCCTAAATAGTTGTAGGTTGGAGTGGGGAGTAGTGGCTCCCTACGTGACCGATGGGGGTGGAGGTGATAGAGAGGTATAGATGCCTCTTGGTCCTGACGGTCTATATCCTAAGTTAGGACAATCCCTTCTTCCTCATACCGTTAGACGAGGTCATTGATCACCCTCCTTTGAATGAGTTCAGATGGTGAGATAGGGTGTGGGGGACTAATATCTATGGATGTGGAGTCTTTTGTAGAAGAGTTGGATCTGCAAGGGGTTGTGGCGCTGGTGTTTCCCCAGCCCCTGAGTCAATGGGTGGGTGGTGATCAGTTTCCTGACATAACAGCTTGGGTCCTGCAAAATAGGAAGATTCAACCATTAGCGCTGAAAGGAGGAAAGTAACATCCAATATACCAGAGCTGTTCCATCTCCCATGATTGGTAATAAGGATCCACACTAACACTACGATAGACCGGGATTCCCAACGTTCAACTGCCCCGATATCTAGTGAGTTTCATATAAGGACTACCATTTTCATGGTGGGACCCAGTGATAGATAACTGGATCTGGTGACATGCTTATCCACTGATGCCTCGAACGCTACTAATCTTCACATTGAAGGGAAGACTTCACGTCGGGTTCACCATTTATATTTTCAATGCTTAAATCGGGGTGCGCACCATCGTGTTGTGACACGTTGGCTGTTGCCCTACATTCCTGCTTTCCAAAGGTGGGAAACATCCATCTCTTATTCAGGGATGTTTTCTCCTTGATTGAAATGAGATGATGGGATGTTAGTATCTCCTTCATTGGATTACTCCTTAGAATTCATATCATAGTCTGTGTATCCCTTAAAGATTAAGAAATTGTTTGTGAAATTCTTCTCCAGTTCCATATCTTCATGGATGCCAGTTAATTACACTGCTTCTGTCAGGACATTCCAAGTGGTCAAGTTAAGGCAATAACCTTCAGTCAGGGGAGCAGTCACATTGGGCATCACTGGTGTGTTTAGACACTAAAACACTGGTACACCTAGATTTTCGTCCCCTTATGATAGGGAATATCAAGAGTATGAAAACCTGAGGCATCCCACATTTGGGGTGGGGAATTATATTCCCAAGTCATGTCCCTAAGTTTTTCTTAGCTTCCCATATTTAATATAGGGTATGCTGCGAGTTTAACGTCTAGAAAATATAGTTATGCCAGAGGCGTGTCTTCTAAGGTTTTTATCAGGCATATCATGTTGAACACGAGGTAAGACATGAGTTTAACATTTTACAGATATGGATTAAGAGTGATCATACCATCCCATAGAGACAAATCAGATTGGTACATCCCTAGAAAGGGGCACTTGGAAGGTTTATAGATGTATGGATCAGAATACCCAATGAGGACGGATTTGAGGTGGTGCATCCCATAGAGGGAAGATATCACACTATGATGGATAATTTGGGAACCCCTAAGGAAAGATCAGGGAAATTACACCCCATAAGGGGAGGGGGACACTAAGGTTTACCATTGGCTAGGATTTAACATCAGGGAGGTTTCCTACGTACCCTGTGTAGACAAAAGGGATCAAAACCCACATATTTTGAATGGGTGAAACTTTAAATCAGGGTATACACAAAGGACAACAACCTAGAGACACGTTGGGGCTTACACATGGTTGGTGTCCCATCTCAAGAGGGACACTCTTGGTTGGATGTTTATGGATTGTGTGGGGATTATGCATGGTTAGAGGCCCAGGTAAATGGCATGATCCCACCAGGATGTGACGGTCTGGGTAGGAATTAGGATGGATGATGGATGGTTGCATGACATGGGTGGTGAATGAGATGGAACCGTCATGAATATGACAGTGATGTTGGGATTGAACCCAGAGGAGGCTTCCTACGTATCCCCATGGTAGAGAATCAAAGTCCATGTAGTTCGGTGGGGTGATGGGACACCTGAGGAGGCGGCCTATGAGAATGGACATATGGATGGGACTTGAAGGAAGTAGAACCTCCAGGTTGGGGAATAACCTTCCTAAAACACAAAGGCTCAAGAGAGATACTAGGATGGGACATGAGTAATGGTCTTGAACATCATGGAGGCTTCCAAAATATTGTAGGTTCTGGGCATAACGGAAGCACGTTGGTGGGTGTATCCAACTTTAATTTTAGCGTTAACAACGATCAATCCGAGATCCATGACGATTATAAAACTATGGATCTTCATAATAGAACTAAGAACAAAAAAGAAAAGAGGTGAGTCCTATAACCATAGACAAGATCATCATATGCTGGTTATAATTAATTTAATTAATTGACAAGAATTACCTTGATAAAATTCTTTCTTCATTAATGTTTTCGGTCACGATCTGATGTGATTCATCGTTTCATCATAGAATCCAAGTATAGGATTCCTCTAGCGGTGATCCACATGTGCTCCGCATATATCTGGACATCGCCGAAGGGATCATCAAGTGATAGTGCTGAAGAGCCTTCACTTGTGATGCCCGCCTTTGATTGCCTTGATCTGGTGGAGGAGGATCTCTCTCTCGAAGCTTGAGAGGGTTCTTGGATCCGTTGTTCACAACCACAAAAAAATTGCTAGGCTAATGTGAAATATATAATCGGGTTTTTTTAATTACATATAATAATAAAATTAATTAATTACCTGAAAGCATTTATTCATTTCATTTAATTCTTAGTAATACCCCATGTATAATAATAACAGTTAAATATTATTATTACTTGACATGCGCCCAGTGAATTACACCTAATATTATTTAATTAATTAAATAATATTATTTCTTATAAATTCCCAGAAAAACTACACAGTGTGTATATATTAATATACATAGCGTGTAATTTTATTTTTTATTTTTCTTAATTTTCTCCACCACATTTATTAGACCTTGAATAATGACTATTTATTTTTCAAATAAATATCACTGCATTACTCTCTAATAAATATATTATTTCTCCCACAATATATTCTCTTGAATAACTTGGGTCAAAATAAATGTGATCAGATATCCTTGAATAATTATTAAACCATATTAGAGAATAATATTTATTCAACTTATTAAATTAACATTTAACTGAGATACTTGGACATACTTAGTGTGTGACCCTCTAGGCCTCTTTCTCAGTGGCATTAGGCAGAGCCTGCCTAAAGTCCAAGTTTAGTGTCTAGCAACATGCCAAGCCACCCATAGAGAAAGAAGTTAATGTCTCAACGATGTGTCACCTCATATGAATGATTACTATGTAATGTAATCCCTTTGTCTCGATATCTCAAATCAATCAGGTTGCATACTAGTGCCATCAACCCATGTACTCGATTATTCTTTCTTTGACTTTCCAAAATTGAACACTCCCATTCCTTACCATGGACATGGATTTATTTAGGCTATATCAATTCCATCAAAGGTCCTGAGATTTCTACTTCCATTATGGAACAAAAGGGAAAAATCCTTTCTCACATTATCTATTAATGCAATATCACTCGTGACGCACCCAATATATCATACCTTGCTGCAAACAGTGTGTCATCACTATTTCATCAATACATCTAAGTGCATGATTTGTAATACCCATTAATAATAATCTTAAATTATAAGGATCAATACACACGTCCGCAGATAGGAACATCCAATGACACTATGAAATGTGGATTTCCTACTAATGGGTCTCGTTCTCATAATATCCTCCTGGATATTACCAAGGGCGCACACCATGAGAAAGTGCCTCAAAGTTTTATAAGTCCTCAACCCTAATGGCCTATATTATTTATGTCCCTAAAATAACATCATCTAGCCATAGAACATATATTCAAGAATAGTGTTATGACACTACTGGGTTCTCTTCATAACAGGGATCTTCTATGAAACATTAATTCAACAACTATAATTAAGATATTATCTCATGAATTGTCAAGAAGAAGAACAATCAAGATGCGATAAGGTATTTATTAATGAATAAAGTACAAATTAGTTGGCTCTAGGCCACCAACTCCAACACACTCCCACTTGGACTAAAGCTAACTGCTAACAACCTTTAACCCGCTAGCTCTCACATGATATTCATGCTTCTACTGAGATAGGACTTTAGTCATGAGGTCCACCACATTCTCTTCTATAGACACTCTAATCACTGCAACTTCACCCTTTTATAGAAATACCTCAAGAGGTGATACTTCTGGAGTATGTTCTTTGTCTGTTGATGTGACCTTGGTTCTTTTTCAAGAGCCACCACTATAGTATTATCATAATACAACGTGATAGGAGATTTATTGTTAGGCACCACATCAAGATCCTGGACAAAGTTCCGAATCCAGATGGCTTCCTTGACTGTATCATAAGCCGCTATATATTCAGAATCCACTATAGAATTGGCGATAACTAGCTACTTTGAACTCTTTCAGCTCATAGCTCCTCTATTGAGACATAAAACTTATCCATATTGCAACTTCAGATCATTCTAATATGTTTGAAAACTAGTATCATCATACCCTCTGATGACAAGCTCCTCTACTCCTCTATACACCAGGAACATATCCTTAGTTATTCTCAGATACTTAAGGATGGTCTAAACAGTAGTCCAATACTGTTCTCCTGGATCTGCTCAATATCTTCCTACCATGCTCAGTGCATAGGAAACATCAAAACTAGTACATAACATGGCATACATGATGGATCCTATAGCTGAAGAATATGGGATATTACTCATTCTATCTTTCTCTTATTGTGTCTAAGGACACATTTTCTTAGAAAGATGTAGGCCATGTGACACTGGAACCAATCCCCTCTTGGATTGTTCCATACTAAATCTCTTTAGTATCTGGTCAATGTATGTACCTTGACTTAGTCCAACCAGCCTCTTGGATCTATCATGAATGGTCTTGATCCCTAGAATGTAGGCTACTTCACACAAGTCCTTCATGGAGAAACACTGGTTCAACCTGTCCTTAACTGACTGTAAGACTGGTACATCATTTCCAATAAGTAATATGTCATCAAAATATACTACTAGGATAACGACTGAATTCCCATTAAACCCCTTATAAATACATGGCTCACATTCATTCTTAATGAAACCAAATTCCTTTATGACTTCATCAAATTGAATGTTCCACAACCTGGATGTTTTCTTTAATCCATAAATGGATTTCTACAACTTGCAAACCAGTTTGGATTCACCTGGTGTCACAAACCCTTATGGTTGTGTCATATAGACATCTTTCAGAAGGTTCCCATTAAGGAATGTTGTTTTGACATCCATTTTCCCAATCTCGTAGTCATGGTAAGATGCTATGGAAAGTATGATTCTTATGGATTTAAACATGGAAACTGGTGATAATGTTTTATCATAGTCAATTACTTGATGCTGTCTAAATCCTTTATCCACTAGCCTTGCTTTATAGGTGTTAACTTGACCTTCCATGTCCATTTTTCTCTTAAATACCCATTTGTATCCAACAGGCTTTACATCAACTGGCTCATCGACCAGAACCCATACTTGGTTATGATACATGAAATCCAACTCAAAATTCATATCTTCTAGCCGTCTTTCATCTTCTAATATTTATACTAATTCCTTGTAGGAGAGAGGTTCATCATTGTCCAAAAATAATGATTCACCATCCTCGGTGACTAGGAAACCAAATCTCACTGGTTCCCTTGCCTCTCTTGAGATCCTATGCAATACTTGTGTTTCTGGGACCTCTTCCACAGGGACCTATGGAACTTGTTCCTGTACCAAATCCTATGTATCTTGAGCATTAACTTCATTGAAGTCAATCTTTCTCCCACTATCCTTTTTGAGGATGTTCCCCATCTCAAGAAAGATGACTTGTCTGGCGACAATCACTTTCTTTTATGAAGGATTATATAGGTAATATCCTTCTGTTTCCTTGGGATATCCTATAAAGATTCACTTCGTGCCATGGGGTGCTATTTTATTTCCTGAGAAGTCCTTAACAAATTTTTCGCATCCCCATACACATGTGTGTGACAAAATGGGTTTCTTTCTATTCCATAACTCATAGGGAATTCCACTTTTCACCTTAGTTGGTACTCGATTTAATGTGTATGCTGTATTTTGTAATGCATATCACCAAAAGGATAATGGAAGATCTGTATGACTCATCATCGACATCACCATGTCCAACAAGGTGCGATTCCTTCTTTTACTAACACCATTCCACTGTGGTGTATAAGGAGGAGTGAGCTGAGATAGAATCCCAGACTCCCATAGAAGATCTATGAACTCTTGGTTTAGATATTCTCCACCTCGATCTGATCAAAGATTCTTTATCTTCTTACCAATCTAATTCTCTACTTCATTCTTGAATTCCTTAATTTTCTCTAAGGATTCTGACATATACCTCATTAAGTAGACATATCCATATCCACTCAAATCATCAGTAAAAGTAATGAAATAAGAATATCCACCTCTAGCTTCTACTAGGAATGGTCCACACACATTCGTGTGCACTAATCCTAGAATATTTGTGGCCCTTTCACCCTTTCCACCGAAAGGCGGCTTGGTCATTTTTCCTTATAAACAAGTGTGACGTCTATCAAGTGGTTTTAGCTCAGTAGAGTCTAAATAGCCATCTTGGTAGAGCTTTGTCAAGCGCTTTTCATTTACATGACCAAGACGGTGATGCCACAACTGGGTGATGTATGAATCATGTAATTTTTTTTCGTTATCGATTGCCAACACTTGGTTTTTGTAATTCAATACATACAAACCATTATTTAAATGTTCCATACCGTAACATATGTTGTTCTTATAAAAGAATCAACCCTTATTTCTAAACTTGAAAATAAATCCATCCATATCCAAACATGATACAAAAATTATGTTTTTGGTAACACTAGGCACATAATAATAGTTATGTAAAACCAAAATCATCCTAGTTGGCAATGAGAGGTGGTAGTCGTTAATGGATAATGCAACCAGTCTCACGCCATTGGTAGCTCGAAGATCCACCTCTCCTCTAGAAATCTTTCAAAATCTACTTGTTTCCTACATTTGAATACATATGTGAGCCCCACAAGCTATATCTAAAAACCAATTTGTAGAAATGGAAAGATTACACTCAATAACGAATGAACCTTTAGCATACCCACACTTCTAGGTGTAATTCCTCTTCCAGTGGCTTTTCTTGCCACATGAAAAACATACTGCCTCCCATTCCTTGACCTACCTATAAATCTTCCCCTTCTTGGAGGGGTGGTGCTTGAGGGATTCAGACCGTTTATAAGTCCTTGGCCCCTTTGCCTTGTCTTTACTTTTCCTATTCACCATAAGGACTGTGGGTTTTTTCATGCCTCATATCCTTATCTACCTAGAGAATTAAGGTCAAAAGTTCTGATAGACTCTTCTCATTGTTTCTCATGTTATAGTTGAAAATAAAGCTAGATAAGGTATTGGGCAGTGATGATAGGATGAGATCTGTACGTAACTCATCTGGGAACTTAATCCCTAAGATGTCCAGGCGTTCAATGTAGCCAATAAGCTTGACTACATGAGACTCAGTTAGCACAAACTCTCCAATATTAGTTGTAAACAAAGAATTGGATATCTCATATCTCTCCTATCTCGCCTTCTCTTGATAGAGATCCTTAAGGTGAGACATCATGCTATACACGTCCATTTTTTCTTGTTGTTTCAAGAGTTCATTAGACATGTAAGATAGCATGAAACATTGGAAATCTGTGGAATCATCCATATGTTTCATGTAGAGATATAGTTCCTCATCACTGGCCTCTTTTCCAGGCACAATTGGAACATGCTCTTCCTGCACATACAATTTTTTCTTGTGGCAAAGGATGATGCGTAAACGCCTCTACCACTCTTGGAAATTGGTTCTAGTGAGAAGGTTTTACTTCTTGAGTATGGTTCACAATGATATGTTTGAATTCATTTTTCTTACCATTTCTACAAATTAAGATGAGCGAAGGTTTATTACTTTACTATGATAAAACTGAGACAAATAAATAAATTAATACTTATTAGTCTCCCACTATTTTATCAAAATCCAATAGCCCTCACCATTGACTTTGGAATATTGTGTTTCCTGAATATTCTAGTGGAAAGGATCCATATTTCCCTTCGTATTACCCCAAATAGGGTTGGTCAAGAAAATTGATGGGTTTTAGGTAGGCATTCCAAATGCCAACTTTATTAACTCGCAGATCCTTGATCCGTCGAGTGGACTCCCCAATCCTGAAATCCATTTATTTTTTTTGTATTTCCTCAACCTTTGCCTCTTGGTCACACCAAGTCCTACTACGGCAGTCAACCCTTGATGTGAACCTAGTAAAGTCAACCCAAAACCTTGAATTAGAATTCCCCGATAATTGAAAGCACCCCAACTAGGGTTGGTCAAGCACTTTGAACTATGGTACGATTCTAACTAAGATTATGGAAGGATATACCAACTAAATATTTCTTTGAGGGATTTTTTCCTTATATATAAATTTACATTTTATTATATTTGATTACATGTTTTTTAATATTAAGTGGGATATGTTTAAGTGATTAACCATGTATAAGATAATATTTTATGCATAAGCTGGTTTTATTTTAGTTCCATCTTGCACGATTGTTTAATTCATTAATTGTGTGATCGTGACAACACACCCACAATATATAAACCATGAAACTCTCAAAAATAAAATAAATGGTATGATCATGATCTTGTTCTATTGGTTAGTTTATCTGGAATTTTATAAACTAACCCAAGACCTAGAGGAGAAACACCTCAAACCTTTTGGGTTCATGTTTACAACTTTCCACATGTCTACCATTATATCTCCTTGGACTGGTTTCACCTTGGCACCTAACTTGAGCCACCTCTACTAGCTTGGGAGCTCCATCCATCACATATGCTTTTATCTAACACACAGTTGAGGGGTAAAATGGGGTTTTACATAAAAGAAACCTCAGGTGCACAGTCCCTACATTTTAATGAGGACAAGGCTCGCCTACCAACAAATTTAATTTAAATAAATAAATTAAAAGAAACTATTCACATACAAAGGTCTTGGTCTAGCTCATGATAATCCATGCATTAAACGATATATATACATAAATAAAAATAACATTCAATTCTTTAATCGTTCTTGTTTAAAATAAATCACGCTCTAATCAATTAATTATCTTTAATTAATCAATCCCTTTATCTTAAACCCTTTTCTAAATTTCCTTGAGGTTCTCATGCATCATAATTTTAAACAAATAAATTCATTTAAAATTATCTTTGTGCATAACTTGTAACTTGGAGGAAACCTGGTGAATTCCCATTCATAACTACCCAATGAGTAGAAATGAACATTACGCAGATGTTAAATTAAACACACATATATAAAACACCTATCACGTGTTGTGCCTTAGCTTTACGCCTACACTATGGTACACATATCAAGGGTTTGTATAATATAATAATAAATTTTGATAAATCTGCGTAATTTGAATGAGTACAGGGCGTGTAGTCCTGACTACATGACGCGTACTTTTGTTCACCATCCATCCGAAGTACACGCCCAGAGACATGGCTTGTAGATGTACTTCAGAAATTTTTTGGAGTACATGGCATGTTCAGTGGGACACATGCCATGTAATATCTGCGTTACATGGTTTTAAGTTGGGAAAGCCATGTACGAGGTACACGGTCCAACCCTAACCTGAAGGGACTACACGCCATGTTCCATGGGCCACACGACGTGTAATCTGGAAACTGTGTGCCATCTGTTTCTGGTTAATACATGGAGTCTTAAAGACTTAGATTGGATCTATTTATAAGGCCTGATTTGGCGGACCAGTCCAATGGATTGGACCTAGACTACACTGCGTGTACTTCTGAATACACGCTTTGTATTCTGGTGTTGTATGACCATGAACGTTTGGCACCTCCGTATAAGATTCTATATTTTATTTTAATCAAAATTAAAAGAAAAATCCGTTTCTGTAAGGTGAACGAGAAACGAGAGAGGAGGAACAGATATCGAGATTTAGATTTAAAGAATGATTAACTTGAATTGAAACAACTAAATTATTAAATGCATATATCACCAATTAAAAACTAAATAATTATAATCAATGATATAATTCCCTCTGATACCAATTGTAGGTTCCGGGTGCAATGAAAGTGCATTGGTGGGTGTACCCAACTTTAATTTTAGCGTTAACAACGATAAATCAATGAACCATCATGATAATAAAATACTGGATCTTTAGAATAGAATAAAGAATGAAAAAGAAAAGAGGGGAGTCCCAGAACCATAAATAGGATCATCATATGTTGGTTATAATTAATTTAATTAATTGACCAGAATTACATTGATGCAATTCTTTCTTCGTTGATGTTTTCGGTCATGATATGATGTGATTCATTATTTCATCATAGAATCCAAGTGTAGGATTCCTCTAGAGGTGATCCACATGTGTCCACATATCTCTGGACTTCGCTGAAGGGATCTTTAGGTGATAGCACTGAAGAGCCTTTGCTTGTGATGTACGCCTTCAATCACCTTGATCCGGTGGAGGAGGATCTCTCTATCAAATCTTGAGAGAATTCTTGGATCCATTGTGGACAACCACAAAAAAATGGTTAGGCTAATGATAAATATATAATTGGAATTTTTTAATTACATAGAATAATAAAATGAATTAATTACCCTAAAGCATTTATTCATTTCATTTAATTCTTAGTAATACCCCATGTCTAATAATAACAGTTGACTATTATTATTACTTGACATGCGCCTAGCGAATTACATCTAGTATTATTTAACTAAATAAATAATATTATTTCTTATAAATTCCCAGAAATACTACATGGCATGTGTATATTAATATACAAGGCATGTACTTTTATTTTCCATTTTTCTTAATTTCCTCCACCACATTTATTAGACCTTGAATAATGACTATTTATTTCTCAAATAAATATCACTACATTACTCACTAATAAATATATTATTTCACCCAAAATATATTCGCTCGAATAACTAGTGTCGAAATAAATGTGATCAAGCATCCTTGAATAATTATTAAACCACAGTTGGGAACAATATTTATTCAACTTGTTAAATTAATATTTAACTGAGATACTTGGACACACTTAGTGTGTGACCCTATAGGCCTCTTTCTCATTGGAATTAGGCGGAGCCTACCTAAAGTCCAAGTTTAGCATCTAGAAACATGACAAAGAACCCAGAGAGAAAGAATTTAATGCCGCAATGACGTGTCACCTCCTACGAACCCTTACCATGTAATGTAATCCCTTTGTCTCGATATCTTGAATCAAGTGAGTTGCATGATAGTTCCATCAACCCATGTGCTCGATTATTCTTTCTTTGACTTTCTAGAATTAAAATCGCCTATTCTTTACCATGGAAATGGATTTATTTAGTCTATATCAATTCCATAAAAGGGCCTGAGATATCTAATTCCATTATGGAATAGAAGGGACATATCCTTTCTCGCATTTTCTATTAATGAAATACCAATCAGGACACACCCAACATATCTTACCTCGCTGTGAATAGTGTGTCATCACAGTTTTCATCAATATGTCTAAGTGTGAGAGTTGTAATACCCATTAATAATAATCATAAAGTCTAAGGATCAATACACACGTCTGTAGATAGGAACATCCAATGACACTATGAAATGTGGATTTCCTACCTGTGGGTCTCGTTCTCATAATATCCTCCTCGATATTACCAAGGGCGCACACCATGAGAAGGTGCCTCAAAGTTTTATGATTCCTCAACCCTAATGGCCTGTATTATTTGTGTCCCTCAAATAACACCATCCAACCATAAAAAATATATTCAAGAATAGTGTTATGGTAATTCTAGGTTCTCATCATCGTAGGGATCCACTATGACCCTTTAATGCAACAACTATCCTTAGGACATTATCAAATGCATTGTCACGCAGAAGAACAATAAATATGTGATAAGGTATTTATTAATGAATAAATTACAAAGTAGTTGGTTCTAGGCCACCAACTCCAACATATATCCCTATAGTAGGGAATCAAAGTCCACATAGTTCATATTTGGGCATAGAATCAGGGCGTACACAAAGGACAAAGACCTGAAGACATGTTGGGGTTTATGCTTGGTTAGAAACCCGAAAGCCGGTCTAACGCCACTAAGGGACGGACCAAGGATATGGGTCCCAAAAAAAAGGACACCGAAGTTTACTAGTGTTTGGGGTTGAACCTCAGGGAGACTTTCTACATACCCTATCTAGGATACATGAACCAAAACCCATGTAGTTCAAAATAATACAGTTAAACATCATGCGGGATGGAAGGGGAATACAATTTAATGTCTTGTGGGATGAGGATCAACTGAAGTTAAGTGGTTGGCACCAATGGGTGATGGTATTGGACCTTAGGTATTCTTCACATGTACCTTTCCTGGAATGGGAAAAGATAAAATTCCACGTAGTTCAGATTGATGGGTGATGAGGCTTACACAATAAGGCGGCCCAAAAAGGGTGTCATGGTTGATGCTCACTCTAAGCTCACATGAGTCTTGCTCAGTGTGAGAAACAAGAGGCTAAAAAGACCACACGATCACATCATGAAAGGTGCATCCATGAGAAGTGGAGTGGGGCTTACACATGGTTAGAATTCAATGAAGATGGAGATTGGTACTTCCTCCAAGATGGATGCTCAATGGTGACAAAGACCAAAAGATAGGGATATGGTATCGATTCCCCTGTACCCATCTCTCCTATGGTTTTATTCACATGGAGGAAGAGAGGAGGAGAAAGGATGCTACCTCCCACAAGAAAGGCTTGGGGCTTACACCAGTGTGGTTGCCCTTCCCCATAGACAAATGTCATTCCATGCAAGGAGGATCTCATTCCAAGTGAGGAAGATCTTACTCCCGTGGAGACTAGTGGGAGTGGAAAATGTTCGAGGTGGGGAACCTCATGTATGTTGCATGAGGAAAGGACACATTTTAACGTCATGTGATGGGGACATTGATGCTTGGCAGTTTAACATCCTACTACTCGGACGATGAGGATTCACTCCCCAACTCTAGGACTTACATAACCATCATTATTTAACCCTTGGTGAAGGGAAGGCATCGAAAATTACGTATGGTGATGGGGTTGTGGAGTGCTCCATTGAGGGACTTAGGTTAGTGTGGCTATGCGAAGAAGAAATAGACGTTAGAATGCATATGCGAGGAAGTATGAGGAAATGTAGTGAAATATGAAGCACCACCCAAGGGACCTTGAAATCACTTTGTAAAAACCTAGAGGGCTGTACGAGAGAAGTATGCGCATGATAGGGGTGTCGTGCATAAGAGGGGCTCATACATGGTACCTTTGGGTATGGATAACACATCGATCATACAAGGAGGGGCATGTAGAATATTGAGGGGGGAGGGGTGCAAGATGTGGTGGTTGCATTCAAAGTGAGTAGATGAGTGCATGATTATTATGATATGAGGGAAAACTTGCATTCAAGAGGAATATTTTTTGTGCAAATGGATTAGAGTAAAAGGAAATGGACAAGGATCAAGCCCTAGTATGACCACCCGAAGGGGGACCCCTAGGGGACCTATCACACAAGATCTAATACCTTGAGGCCATGTCTTTTGCATATTCACGGAAGTGATGTATTTCACACAGTAGAGCATCGGTTTGTCTTTCATAACCATCTCCCGAAGGGCAGGAGTTATGCTTCTATTTATAACCAGAAACTTCAGCGATGGTGTGCAAGAGGAGAGGCGCACAAGAGGCTGTTTGACGTCGCATTGGGTGCGCAAGGGTTTGCGTGCATATGGGAATATTGTGTGCCAGAAACTCTTCCTTCATGCCATTGAGTTGGCTGGTTTTCAGATGGGTTCTACGGAAATCTCCCTTTGATGTTGCATTGGGTGTTCAAGGGTTTGCAAGCATATGGGGATCATATGCTCAGGACAATATTCCTTAATTCCATTACCTAGGTTGGTTTTTGAATGGCCATCACTGAAATCTCCATTTGACGTCGCATTGGGTGCACAAGGGTTTGCGTGCATATGGATATCTTGTGCACAACACTTAATCCTTGCGCACAACTCCCTTAGGCATCTCAAAATTGTCTGTGGATTCCCCATATGCCTCAGGATTGCTCAATAATGCCCATTCATGGGCCTATCCGAAATTCAATGTCAACAACTATATGGTTGGGTCCTCATCACATTACCTTAAAAGGTATGATGTGCCCCATTAAGTGGATCCTAACTTCATGGGTTCTAATTCCTTTGAAAAGGATACATATAAATCCCGTTTATGGGTTCAATCCCAACATCAAAACAATATTCATCTCCCTAGATGATGATAGACTCCAGAGTGACATTAGTCTACCTAGATGACAATAAACTCCAGAGAACCCTACTATGTGGATAGAAAACCAAAATCATCATAATAATGACCAAAGAATATCTAAGTAGTATATGAGTAGATATCATTGACGGGGAACCTCAGATATATACAGATATCTTCAATCAATAAAGAACCTCAAATACATATAGATGATTATTAATTCCACTCATGCTGATAATTGATTTCTAATATTTGGATAACTCACATCATACTTGGGAATTAATTAAGGATTCATAAACATATCTTAAATCTATAAGAGAGTCTCAGAGTATGAAATAATTTCCCCCAAAAGGGTGTGATTAGGCCAACCTCCCATCCTATCGACCAATGCAAGTTCTTAATAATTGGGGGTCAAAATCCCTAATGAGAACCTGCCTTTGGAAAGAAGGTCCCTATGGATATGGAACCACTAGGTGTTTCTGATTCTGTGAATTAACCCATTGGAAATTGTTGAGAAATAGAAAACTGTTATGGGGTGTGGAATCTGAGGGAAACAACATCCTTAAATTAATCTTTATTTATTTATTGGATTATTCAGTTGGATTTTACTGTTGTCTTCTATTATGTATTTACATTGATTATTTCCATTTTATTTTGAATTGTTTCTACTACTATGAAACTTCATACCAGGTGGTATAGTCTCCCTAATATAATATCCATATCAACACTATTAGTCAGTAGCCTCTAGAATATAGGGAGGCGCACTTGAGGTCATGTAACCAACCTTTTCCAGTGATGGATCTCAATCAGATACAATTAACAATAATGTTCCATGTGGCCTCACTAATTCCATGATTTATACCATTTCAAGTTGATCGAGTAATAATTTCACTAAAATTACTATGAAATAATCAATCTTTGTAATAAAATACCTCAAAAACTAGATAGTGTTATTTCCACTTGATGTCTTCAGAAGACCAGTGACTAAGTCTATAGTGATTTTCTCATTTTCAATGTTGGTATTGGTAATGGTTGCATCAACCACTTATAAATGTTCCTCTCATCCTCCATATAACGACCCATACTTTACATACATTGTTAATACTTCAAAATTGAAGCACACTTATTACAACATATGACAAAACCACAAAGGACCGTATAGGTATAGTGTCTTTAGAAACTGGGAAACATAAACAACTGGTTCATAAATCTTCTACAGTGTCTCCCATTTATTTCATCATATCTAGGGTCCCTTTTAGCATATTCTACTTAATATCCATCTTCCTGACCTGGGGAAAAGAAAACATAAAAGGGTGAGCTCAAATGCTCAGCAAGGGCAAATAAAGGAAATAAAAATCATATCATATCTTTTTGAAAATCAAAACCTGCAAAAGAGATCATAATATCTTAACATGGAATAAATCATAGAAGTGAAAATGAGATCCCCATAATCATAACATAAAACTTGAAACTTTGTGGCATTCACACATAATCATGGAAAATCATTTCTTGTTAGTCATGACTCATTGCCAAGACTATCTTAGTGGACAAAGTCCCTTTCTGAACCGAGTTCACTCCTCATTTCAGTCCTGTATCACTGAACCGAAATAACCTTCCGTTCCAGCCATGTCTATCTCATGAGATATAAAATCTTTACCCAATGCATTGGAGGGAGATATATGTCCCACCCATCTTATAATGAATCCTTTCTTATGTGTGCCACATAATCATAAATCATACATCATCGCATAACCCATGTAATAAAAATGGGATTCTTAAACAACATGACATCATAAAACAATTCATATAAGATAAAGGAATTCATAAAAATAATTCCATCACAACATGATCAAATCAATGTAATAATAGGGATAAAAATATAACCCTTTATTGTCTTAGATGGAAAATAATTTTGATAAAACACTTGAACTCCATTCTTGAGGAAAATATCCTTTCTTCTTCAAAAACATTTTTCCTTTCATAACATGTCATACAACTTTAAAATAAAAGAAGTTGATTAAAAATAAACTTGAAAACTTGTAAAGGAAGCTTCTTTGAAGTAATGTTTTAAAAATCCATTCATGCCGTATAAGTTAAAAAAAAACATTCTTCGTACTTTTGTCGGAAAAGTCAAAAAGTACCTCGTATGAAAAACGACAAAAGATTCCTTTCATATCTTTTACAAAAAAACTTACCGAAGGGTAAAATTGGATATAAACTATTGTATAAGGATGGAAATAATATTACATATTAAGGGAACATGGATGTGGATGATAAAATACACCCCAGTAATTACCAAAGTAAATACAATCTCGGATAAAAGTGAGATTGTGATATTTCCCTTACCTTAGGTCCGATTTGCTTTGTACGTGTCCGAAGCTCCTGTATAATGGTTTAAATAATGTTATTGACTTATTCCAGAATCATACATATTGATATGATATCATATATGGTCATATTCTTAGCTTCTTGTTAGTAATATTTCATTGTTACCTGTTACTCGGGTCTTTATTGCCTTTTGTTCTTATGCGTGTTTTGCCGAATACATTCTTATTCTTCTTTTAAGGTTATAGATACCTTATATCTAGAATGGTATTAGTGTAACATATATCATATTTATTCATTCAATTCATTTATATAATTACTATGTAATGATGATCATGTAGAACGAGTCGCTTCACATCGTGGAGACGGTATTCCATACGTACGCACGAGTGATGATATCGTTCCTATGATCGTGGAACTGTATTGGAGTATATATATATTATTTCAGTATCAATATTAATTTATAATAATCATAAATAGTTACTCATTACACCATTATACCCATCCTTGTAAAGTGATGGTGGAAAATAGATTACACCACGGCGTGGAGACGGTATTCCGTACGTACGCACGCGTGGTGATTTCATTTTTCCATAGGATGGATAGAAGGTGAATTAGGGTTGTTTCATATTTATAATAACATATCAGTATGTAAGTAATACTGATGTTATTACTTTATCATGAAACAACTAAAGAAGAAGAAGTTGAAGAAGAAAGAAATTGAAAAGATCGGTAATGGATATTACCTCTTCTTTGGAACGCCTCTTTGAATCCTCCACTTAAGGAACTAAGATTGGTCTTTGGAGAAGACCAGGACCTCTAGGATTATTCTAGGGAAGTGGAGAGGAGAAAATGGCAGGGGTTGGCCGAGCTTGAGTGCTCAAATTGGTGTGAGGAGGAGGGGGAGGAGGTGCCCTTTTATAAGGGAGGAGAGGGGCACCTTAGGAATATCTCAAAATATTATTTTATATTAAAGTCAAAATCGATTTATAATGGTTCCAAAGGGTCTTATTTCGAAGATAAAGTGGGTATGGGTCGAAATACTATCAACCAATAGGATTTAGACAAGTTTAGGGTATTATTTTAACCTTATCAATTAGATTTAACTCTAAGTTAATTAATTTAACTTTTACCGTGTCTTTTTGTTTTCTTTCACTATATGGTTAATACACTTACTATAACATGCCAAACGAACCCCAAATTGTTTATGATTAATATATATATCCTTATCTAAGTAATTTGGCCGAACCTTAGATTTTTAGGAATAAAATAACAATTAATAATATAATATTAAAATTTAAAAACTATTTTGTGTCAATTTTGACACTATTTGATATATGATTTTTGTAAAAGTCATAAAAGAATTATATGTTCGAACCAAGTTGATTAAATCAACACTAATATATCATAGTAACCTAGAAAATTAGTGTAATTCATAAAAAGTCTTAAATTACATTTATTTTGGTATTTATTTTATCAATTATGTCAATATTTCATTAATAAGATAATTACTGCATCATCTTTGTGTCATAAATAAATTAAATTATTTGATGTCTAAAAATTACAAATAAAATACCATCATGTAGGAAATATTTTTAGCTTTCTAATGAATATTTACAATCGAATTTATCTTATGTATAACCCCATATTAAAAATTATTTACTTATTAAACTTTGATTTTAACTACTTTAACCCTTCTTTAAATAAATTAATAATAAATGTCCTAATCTAATCCAAGTGGGCCTAAATGGTCATATTTTATTCCTAAGTTTGTTTTTGGTCGAATTACACTTGTCCAATAGAATTAGGACATGTGTTAGGGTAATATTAATATCATATTTACCCTTAGTTACCCTATTTACTATTAACCGCGGTAAAAAAAGTAAAAAGTTACTATTCACCAAAAAATTATTTTCATCTCATTGAACCACATTTTAGTCCTTGATATTAACCGTGTCTCTCGGATTTTCGTAATTCCATTCACAGAAGCGGTAAAATTAAGTTTTATGCAAAATTCAGTTTTTTAACCTACCACTTAGTGGTTTCACTATTCATCAAAAATTGAAAGTTTTCAGAAAAATACCAAAATTTCACCCTAGGCTAATTTCGATATTCTGAGTCCAAAAATGAAGTCCATTTTGAAAAATAAAATTTATAAAATTTCAAAAAGTGGTTATTACTATTCATAACGGCTAGTTTTAATAGCATATTGTTGTTTAGTGAAACTCGGTATTGCGTACGACGCAAGCTATCGAGGAAGGTCGCGATTGCGTGTAAAGCAAGCCAAGCAAGTGTTGTGTAGAAAAAGATTCCTTTGATGATTTATATAACATAAAAGTCTCGGGTGTTACACTCCACTTATTAGAATGATATGAATTATTATTTATATTCTATTATCTTTTTATTTATATTGTACCTCTAATAGTGATATGAGATATCTCAATACATCTTTGTTATCCATGGGTGGATGGAGAATGTTGAGCTATGTGCATCATCCAATAGCTTCTTTATCTCAGGATTTTATGGAACACATATTCATGAACCAAATATTATAACTCAATATTTATTAATTTTTAACTTCAAGGATTCCACATTTCATATATCTTCTACCTTTTTTTTGAATTTCCACATCATTTATTTGAGTATCCTTTATCTTATCTAGAAGGGATGGTAGAGAAATCATTTGAGAAATTAATGATGTTGTTCTTTCCTGTATAATTCCCATATCCATCATTTTCAATTATAATAAGATTTAATCCTTATCAATTATAACCATTTATAAGGTTATAAAATTGTTTATACTTATATAATATGCTACTTTATTTTCTTTCCCAAGATGGTATTGATTGAGCAATCAAAATCTTTGATCAGCTATAACTATATTCACGAGCACATATTAATCTCCTTCTATGTGATCATATTTTTAGGATCTTATCCTATATATATATCTCAAAATTCTCCCCATAGAGATAATTATACCATATTTTCAACATAAAATCACTATAATGTGTTGGATAGTGCTGTTCATGAAATTTAAACTACCATGAGGCATAAGCTATCAATTTAATATTCTGAATTAGTACACATCATGATACCTTCATTAAATCATTTTATTATAAAAAAAGTTCCCCACTCAAGGGCATTTTGAGGAATGGTGTAGTGATAAGAATCTTTTTAATTTCCTTGAATCTCTCTTCACATTATCTGTATAGAAAAACATTTATCCTTTATGAGTCTTCTTGGTCAATGGGTTTGAAAATCATGACATGTTTCTCAAAAATTTCAAGTTATACCCAGTCAATAGTATTAAATATATTTATCATGATGATTTTTTGACTTCAGTTATTTATATCTGATGCAATTAACTTTTTTTAACATTAGTTATTTTATAACTGATGTGAAAAATATGTGGTGTTTATTTACAATGTCAGATATCTAATAATAGACATTGAAAATTATATTTTTCATGTTAGTTATTAAATAAACAATGATAAAACCTATTTTTTAGGTTGGTTATTTAATAACTGATGTGATAATCCATTAATAATTTTTTGAAATATTGGGTGGACTCATTTTGGGGTCATTATTTCTCATGTAAGTGGCCTATTTTCTATCACATATAGAATTCTAACCCATCATTCTTCAATTCAGTGGACTCTAATATCATTCATTCGGCATTACCACCATCATCCATCCTCATACATCATCATCAACCACTATATATATATATGTGTCATTTTTCTATTGTCATAAAATTTTCATTCACCCCTCATCTGATATATATTTATAGTTCCTATTTATTATTTTTATTTTCCATGAATCAAAGTATGTTTTAATTTATTAAATTTGGTTTGGTATTTTTCCTCAAATAATATATGTAGTAGATAATTTTTTTTCATCTGTTCAATATTTTTATTTTATGTTCCAGTTATTCTTGCATATAGGGTATTTTTTAATTGATGTATTATTTTATTAACATTGAGGTTTAATTAAATTATTATTTGTTGAATTCTTATTATTAATAATTTTAATTGATTGATTAACGTGTGTCTAAGGTAAGGTACATATCATCATTAGAATGAGGATTTTGAATGAATAATTGATTATGATGTTTTAATACATTTAGGTGACCATACTTATTGCATGATAGGTTTTTATTTTTTATGAAATAATGACAAAAAAATATGTTCAAAGTGTTAATTTTTTTTATCAAATATGCTTTCTTTATTTTATTTTTGAATTTTTTATGATATTTTTTTATTTTTATTTATAATATAAAATTTCAATTAAATTTAAAAATATAATAACAAAATTTCAAATCATGATATTTTTTATAGGTAATAATGATTCGGAGTAAGATTAATACAATGTGAACAAGTGATGAATATGAGGAATAAATGAATGATTTTTTTGGATTTTTTTGAATGAAATGTTCCAAATAATGACTTATTTTTCTATCCCTTCTTGAAATGATTAAATATGAATAATTTGAAAATAAAATAAATAAAATATTATTTAATTTTTATGGTTTTAATTTCACTTATAGTCCTTAGATTTGGCAAGGTGAAACTAGGTAGAATTATAGATCTATTGATGATGATAATTTTCAAGATGATAAGTCCAATCAAATTGAAGAAAATATTCGTCATATTTAATTAGAAGTAATTGAAAAATAAATGTTAATTTAGTTTCCATATGGTGATTCTAGAAAACCATTTTATCCATGTTGTACAAAATTTATCATTTTATCAATGAGGTTAATATTTATTAAATTAATGGTGAAAAATGGATGGAGTGGTAAGAGTTTTATAGACTTTTTACAACTTTTGAAAGGCATAATTTGAAAAGACAATGATCTTACAAATTCACATTATAACATGAAGGAGATATTATGCCTAATGATTTTGGGGTATAAGAATATTCATGTATGACTGAATGACTATCTTCTAAATAGGAAGGAATACAAAGGTCTATCAAAGTTTCCAAGATGTTGGAAATCATGATATATATTGAAAGAAAAATCACAGTCTAATTAAAATGTTACTGAGACTCCTACGAAGGCAATTTGGTATATTCCTATAATTATGCATTTGAAAATTTTATTTTCAAATTTAAATGATGAAAAAAAGTTTTATATGGTATGTAGATGATTGGATATCTAATGTAAATTTATTTTATCCAACTAATTTACATAGTGTGTGAAATTTGATCAGTAGTTTTCTATATTTGGAAATGATGTTATAAATCTTAGACTTGGACTATTCATAGATGGAATGAATCCACATTAAAGCCTAAGTATAAAACATTGACCATGGCCTATTTTATTGTCAATTTAAAACTTATATCTTGAATTTTAAATTAAACTAAAATATATCATGTTTATTTTAATCATTTCTAGACTAAAACATCATAGAAATGATATTGATGTTTTCTTTTCCCCATTAATTAATGATTTAAAATTTAATGAGGGAAAGGTGTTACAATGTATGATTCTTATAAAATGTAGCATTTTCAACTACATGAAATGACTATGTTCACTATAAATAACTTCCAGCATATAAATTTTTTTTCTAGATACAATGTTATGGTACATAAATATTATCATATTTATAAACAACATACTTTATGTTATCAAATTCATCATGGGAGGAATATGGTATATATGGATGATTGAATATTTTTGTATATGGATCACTCTTATCAAATATTAATAAGGTATTAAATGGATCATAAGTATTTGATAATTATCTAAAACCTTTTTCCACTGATCATTAATTTTGAGAGGGTGAAAAACTTGTCAAATTTGGAAAGACACAAAAATATGGTAATGATAGAAATATTTGGAAGAAGTGGTCAATATTTTTTGAAAATTTATATTGGAGATTTCATGAGGTCAAAGATAAAATTGATGTCATCATGTGGAGACTAATATCTATTATAAATAAAATAAAAAATTTAGATAATAAAGGAAATAGTAAAGATGGGTTGAATGAAAGATTAGAATAACTCTCAATGGGAATACATTTTGAGTTAGCTCTATATCCTCATAGAAGACAAACATACCTACCCCATGGATTCTAGTACATTACCCAAGATTGATAAAACTATCTTATTTCCATTTATTAATGGTATAAAAGTTCCTTATGGTTATTATTCAAATGTGAAAAAATTTCTATCACTAAAATATTTGAAGTTGAGAGGTATGAAATATAATTATTTTCACATCATGATGCAATAACTTCTACCAGCTACATCACATGGAATATTTCCCATATGCGTCATAATGTATATCATAAAGGTAATTTATTTTTTCAATTAAATTTATAATAATGTGATTAATTTGAATTCATTGAGCAATAAGTATAACAATTTTGTTTCTATAATTTTTCAACTAGAAATATATTTTCCTCCATCATTTTTTGATATCATGGGAAATTTAGTGGATCATTTGAGGTGAGAAATAATGATTTGAGGACCTAAATATAGATATTGGATGTATGATTTTAATGTAATTTAAATATATTTAAGGGATATGTTAAGAATCTATATCTAATTAAATCCTCCTTTGTTAGGAATATATATATAAGGAGATTTTAGAGATTTGTACAAGCTACTTGTATATAGTGGAGCACATCGATTTTCCTACATCTCACCATGAAGGAGTATATTATGAGGGAAAGGTAATATGTGTCTTAAAATTGATATTATTGAAAGGTAAATAGATAAAGAAGATAAATATATACATATTTAATAAAATAAATTATTCTAATCCATATATAACATTACAAATTAATGTGATAAAACAATGTTATCGAAAGACGAATTATAAGTGGATTTTGAATAATCAAAATTAATTTTTTTTACTATGGTTTAAAGAGACCATGCATGGTGGATTAGATATATCTAAAACATTAAGATTGTCATAAAGTTCCAAATACAAACACCAAATCTTCATGTCATGTTCATATTATAAAGTCACTGAAGAAATTTGGGAGGTTGATTATAATAAATTTAAAGTTCCAATGTCTTACTGCAAGTGTGATATCAACAAAAATAGTGTTAGACACATTGAATTCAATACGACACTAGTTAATATGAATATATTGGAATAAAAAGCTGATCATTTTATCATGGAAATGCATGAAAAAAATATATATTCTTGGTTCATCTAATATGAATTATTATATCATTTTACAAGGAAAAAATATGTATATTTGTGATGAAATAATGGATGAAAATGATGATTTAAGTAAGATCCCTACATCCATGGAAAGATTAATAGTGAATATTGATGGACACATTATAGGCATGGTTTTCACAATAAACAACGATCATGAGGAAGGAATTTGGGATAAAAATCCTTTAGTACATTCTTAATATTACAGGTAACACATATTTATTTGTTGTTTAGTTTATTAAAATTCATAAAATATCAGATATATTATTTTTTTATTAAAAAAATACTATAACTAAAAATTTAATTTTTTTATTTAAATAATTTTATTTTTTCTAGTTTACCCTCACTTAACTTATGTTTGCGCTTAACTAAATTTTTCATTTTTTGATTTTATATAAAAAATTAATTTCAATTTAATATGTTAAAAAATAAAAAATTGTATAAAAGAGTATATTCAAAGCATATTCTATTTGGTGTAAAAAATAGTGTAATAAGTTGGAGAAATTTTACTATTCAAGCACTATTTTTGGAGTATCTATAATCTATAATGTCATAATCTGTTGGAGATTCTATAATGAAAATGGTAAAGAGTGGTTTGTTTAGTATTGTTTTTTTATATCATTTTGGAATTTTTTATTCAAATATTTATATAATAGATGGAATTTTTTTCATTATTTTATGTTATTTCATATCCCAATAATGTTTTTAGAATTTTAGTTAACTAATTTAACAAATATGATTAATTTGTTTTAGTTTAGTTTACTTATTATTATATTTTTTGATTTTCATTTAATTATATATATAATAGTTGGATTTTAATATTTTGTACTAATTTTTTGTTACATTGATTTTCAAGATAATGGATTATGAATCATATGATTTATTGGAAGATTTCGGGGAGGACCATACACATGTTATAGGAGCCTCCTCATCCTTATAAACAAGATTCACATTCTTCCACAGGTGGAGAGAAGACATCAATTGTTGGAAAATATTACAGCACACATTTACCAATATTTTTAGTTTCCCATAGTAAGGACCCAAGAATAACCATTGACATTGATGATAATGATATTATCAGTGGTCCAAATTCAAATAATATAATGAATTTTATTATAGTGAAGTATAAAGGAATAGGTAGTATTTTTGATTTATTATTGGAGAAGTGTTGATAATGTAAAACTTTCTCAATTATGGTAGGTAATATTGGTATGATCATTTATAATTATTTTACATATCATGAAATATTTTTACTAATATTGGTTTCCCCCTTATGATCATATGGCTTGTGATGTACTTGATATTGGAGGAGTCAGGAGAAAATGTTTGGGGTTGGATTCTAAGAGATAGAGGTATTTTAAATCAACCCTCATATCAGATTTTTTTGGGATAGAAAACAACAAAATCCATGTAATATATATTCATTTCTAGATAAAGACACTAGGAAATAGTTTTTTTTATAGTATATTATAAGAAGAATTTATGGTAATTGAAAATTTACCTTTTAAAAGCTTTTTATATTAATGAAAATATTAATGATCTATTTATTCTAAACTTAAAAAATTTAGTAGATATCATCAGGAGGTCCAATGAAAAATTGAATAACCTAATACTTTATCTCATGGAGGATATATGTTATTATAAGAAAAAATTATAGCTAAAAAATTTCATAAATTTAAAGCTGAGTCTTTAGGCTCTACATAGGTTTACCCTCCTTCCCCCAGTTAGAAATGAAAAATAGAATAGAACCCATATGAGAAAAAGGAAAAAATCTTATATAAGATTCAAGGGATTTAGCTAAAAGTATTTGATGATGTTATTTAATTTATTTACATTATTTATACAAAATTTTTTCTTTATATATTATGATTTACTATTTTTTCAAATATTATATTTAGGAATCCATTAAGTACCAGAGCCCACACATGAAATTTATAGCCGAGGATTGGATCAATATTTTATCTATTATATTAGGAAATCATGAACACCCAGATTGTGTATGAGGATACACGACTGGTGTATCTATAAATAAAAGTTTTTGGTTGTTTTAATGACTCATAGTGGAGGATGTTTATAAAATAAAAATAAAATCATTAGAATAAAAAGTTCAGTATTATTGTGAGATGATGGGGGATAGGGTCAGAAATTTAGCACAGTCTATGTTTGCAAATATACAAAGATAGTTTCAAATTATTGATCCCACTCCACCAAATCCGTATATAGATCACATTCCTCCTACTTATCTGAATTATACACATCATCCTCTATATATTACCATTCATTTTGAGTTATATTTTTAGGATCCCCATCATCATACTATTTTATATGCAATTATATATTATATTGGGGATATTTTTCATCATAAAAAAACAGATTTAGATAATATTAGGGTCACTGTACTAGATATTATAGATAGATCAGCAATAATACCATTTATTACAGATGAGGTTTCTACAATAAAAAAAAGTATCAACCATTTTTTAGTGTGGTCATCTATACTTTTCGACAAATTACCATTGAGGTACGTGTAGATTATATCATTTTTTTGATATTAGCGTTATTTTTTTTAAATTTTAGAGTTTAAGTATTTAACTATTTTTTATAGGAATACAAAAGGGTAAAGACATACTGTATAGAAAACCAAAAGTATATGTTATTATGACTTAAGATAGAACCTCTTATGGACTTGATAGATTATCAACATATTCAGTTTTTTTATCGTAGTTTATGATATTATATTGGATGTTAATATTTGTTAGAATACAATGAAAATTAAGAATATAAAGAATGATATCATAGAGGTTTTAATTGGAGATAAGTTAGAAATCATGATGATGAAGGTCTTTTCAATGTAAGTCAATTATCATATATCTTTTAGTTATTTAAATTTATTGAAACTTAATAATAATATTTTTTAGTAGGTATCATTATGAAATTTTTATGGAGCATGATACAACATCAGTAAATAGATTTATAGACACACAATTTATTTCAAATATAGTGATAATAATGAGTGATACAGAAATAATGGTTTATATTACAGAAATCTTTTAAAATAAAGTAATCAAATGTTCAATTCTTCCTTATCCTCAATATTATTAAACATATATTTCATAATGCTCTATATATATTAACTAAATAGCCACTAAAATTATATTTTTTATATATTTTTGACCATTGGATATTGGGTATTTTTGTCCCATTGAGAAGAAAACTTACTATATATTATTCATCCACAATGACATGTGAGATAATTTTAAGAATATATTGAACACATAAGTTTGAGCATTTTAATAACTACATATATTATAATTAAATTTTAATTTATTTCATATTTATTATTTTAAAAAATTTAAAGGGATTACATTAGAGAGATAATTAGAATGAAGAGCATAAAGATAAAATATGTAAAAGAAAAGGTGAATTCTAATTTATAATTACCGAATTATCGCTATAATTATATAATTTTTTTTAATTGAAAATTTCATTTGAAACAGAAGTTTAATATTCAAGGAGTATAGGAATATGCAAACTTTTTTCTAAGATTTATGTATGAAATAATTTCAACCAGTATCATATTCTATAAATATAATTATCCCCCAGGTTATTACTAAATTATTTTAGTTCTAATAAAAAATAACCAGACCTTTCTATGATACCAACTATAGTGACTCTATCCTTTTACACATATTATTGTAGGTTCCAAGTCCAATAGAAGCATATTGGTGGGTGTAACCAACTTTAATTTTAGCATTAACAACAATCAATCCAAGATCTATCATGATAATAAAACGCTGGATCTTCAGAATAGAATGAAGAACAAAAAAGAAAGAGGGGAGTCCCAGAACAAGAGATAAGATCATCATATGTTGGTTATAATTAATTTAATTAATTGATAATAATTATCTTGATGGAATTATTTCTTCATTGATGTTTCTGGTCATGATCTTATGTGATCTATTGTTGTGTTGTATAATCCAAGTGTAGGATTCCTCTAGCAGTGATCCACATGTGCTCTATGTATCTCTAGACGTCACCAAAGGGATCTCTGAGTGGTAGTGTGGAAGATCCTTCTCTTGCTATGTACCCCTTCGATCGCCTTGATCCAGTGGAGGAGGATCTCTCTCTCTCTCTCGTACCTTGAGAGCATTCTTGGAAGAAAATAATTTTCTCTTATCCTGAGAGATTTCTCTAGATCCGATGTGCATAACCACAAAAAAATGTCTAGGCTAATGAGAATTATATATTTGGGATTTTAATTACATAGAATAATAAAATGAATTAATTACCTGAAAGCATTTATTCATTTCATTTAATTCTTAGAAATGCCCCATGTCTAATAATAATATTTGACTATTATTATTACTTGACATGCGTCCGATTAATTACACCTAATATTATTTAATTAAAAAAATAATATTATTTCTTATAAATTCTTAGAAAAACTACATGGAATGTATATTTAATATACAGGGCATGTACTTTTATTTTCCATTTTTCTTAATTTCCTCCACCACATTTATTAGACCTTGAATAATATATATTTATTTATCAAATAAATATCACTGTATTACTTTCTAATAAATATATATTATTTCTCCCAAAATATATTATCTAGAATAACTCGTGTCGAAATAATGCGATCAGACATCCTTGAATAATTATTAAACCACAATAGAGAATAATCTTTATTCAACTTGTTAAATTAATATTTAACTGAGATACTTGTACACACTTAGTGTGCGATCCTATAGGAATCTTTCTCAGTGGCATTAGGTGGAGCCTGCCTAAAGTCTAAGGTTAGCATCTAGCAACACACCAAGTCACCCATAGAGAAAGAAGTTAATGCCAAAATGACGTGTCATCTCATACGAATGCTTACTGTGTCATGTAATCCCTTTGTCTCGATATCTCAAATCAAGTGGGTTGCATGCTAGTGCCATTAACCCATGTGCTTGATTATTCTTTCTTTGAATTTATGGAATTGAACTTGACCATTACTCACCATGGCCATAGATTTATTTAGGCTATAACAATTCCATCAAAGGGCCTGAGATATCAAATTCTGTTATGGAACAGAAGGGAAAAATACTTTATCACATTATCTATTAATGCAGTATCACTCATGATGTGCCCAACATATCCTACCTCGCTGCGAACAGTGTGTTGTCACAATTTTTGTCAATACATCTAAGTGCATGAGTTTTAATACCCATTAATAATAATCTTAAAGTCTAAGGACCAATACACACGTCTGCAGATAGAAACATTCAATGACACTATAAAATGTTGATTTCCTACTGGTAGGTCTCGTTCTCATAATATCCTCCTAGATATTACCAAGGGTGCACACCATGAGAAGGTGCCTCAAAGTTTTATGAGTCCCTACCCCTAATGGCCTATATTATTTGTGTCCCTCAAATAATATCATCCGAGCATTGAACATATATTTAAAAATAGTGTTATGGCACTTCTAGGTTATCATCATAGTAGGGATCCACTATGAACCTTTAATTAAACAACTATCCTTAGGACATTATCACATGCATTGTCATGCAGAAGAATAATAAAGATGTGATAAGGTATTTATTAATAAATGAATTACAAAGTAGTTGGTTCTAGACCACCAAATCCAATAGACTCTCACTTTTACTAGAGCCAACTGCTAACAACTATTAACCCACTATCTCTCACATGATATTCATGTTTCTGCTAAGATAGATCTTTAGTCATGGGGTCCTCCATATTCTCTTATGTGGACACTCTTCTCACTACAACTTCACCCCTTTGATAGAAATCCCTCAAGAGGTGATACTTCCAGAGTATGTGATTTGTCCATTGATGTGACCTTGGTTCTTTTTCAAGAGCCACCACTGTAGTATTATCACAATACAATGTGTTAGGATATTTAATTCTAGACACCACATCAAGCTCCTGGACAAAGTTTTGAATCCATACAGCTTTCGTGGCTACATTAGAAGTCACTATATATTCTAACTCTGCTGTAGAATCGGTGACAACTAGTTTCTTTGAACTATTCCAGCTCACATCTCCTCCATTTAGATAAAAAACATATCCAGATTGTGATTTTAGATTGTTCTGATCTATCTGAAAACTAGCATCAACATACCCTCTGATGACAAGCTCATCGTCTCCTCCATACATCAGGTTCTCAGATGCTTAAGGATAGTCTTAACAGTAGTCCATTTCTCTTCCCATGGATCTTCTTGATATCTTCTTACCATGCTCAGTGCATAGGCAACATCAAGCCTGGTACATAACATGGCATACATGATGGATCCTATAGCCAAAGCGTATGATATCTTACTCATTCTATCATTCTCTTGTTGTGTCTGAAGATACATTTTCTTAGAAAGATGTAGGCCACGTGACACTGGAACCAATACCCTATTGGATTGTTCCATACTAAATCTATTTAGTATCTGGTCAATGTATATACCCTGACTTAGTCCAAGAAGCCTTTTGGATCTATCACAAATGATCTTGATCCCTAAAATGTAGGTTTCTTTACCTAAGTCCTTCATGGAGAAACACTTGTTAAACCAGTCCTTAACTGACTATAAGACTGGTATATTGTTTCCAATAAGCAATACGTCATCAACATATACTAATAGGATAATGACCGCTTTCCCATTAAACCACTTATAAACACATGGCTCACATTCGTTCTTAATGAAACCAAATTCTTTTATGGCTTCATCAAATCAAACGTTTCATGACCTGGATGCTTGCTTTAATCCATAAATGGATTTCTGCAACTTGAAAACTCGTTTGGCTTCAATTGGTGTCACAAACCCTTCCGGTTGTGTCATATAGACATCTTCCTGAAGGTTCCCGTTAAGGAATGCTGTTTTGGCATCCATTTTACAAATCTCGTAGTCATAGTAAGCTGCTATGACAAGTATGATTCTTATGGATTTAAACATGGAAACTGATGAGAAGGTTTCATCATAGTCAATTAATTGACACTGTTTGAATCATTTAGCCACTAGCCTTGCTTTATAGGTGCTAACTTGACTTTCCATGTATAGTTTTCTCTTGAATACCCATTTTTATCCAATAGGCTTTACATCAACTGGCTCATCGACCAAAACCCAAACTTGGTTATGATACATGTAATCCATCTCAGAATTCATAAATTTTAACCATCTTGAAGCTTCTAAGCTTTCTACTACTTCCTTTTAAGAGAGAGGTTCATCATTGTCCAACAATAATGATTCACCATCCTCAGTGACTCAGAAACCAAATCTCTCTGGTTCCCTTACCTCTCTTGAGCTCCTACGCAGTACTTGTGTTTTTGGAACCTATTCTATGGGGACTTGTGGAACTTGTTCTGGTACCAACTCTTGTATATTTTGAGCATCCAATTTGTTGAATTCAATCTTGCTCCCACTATCCTTTTTGAGGTTGTGATCCCTCTCAATAAAGATAGCTTGTCTGATGATAGTCACTTTCTTGTCTGAAGGTTTGTATAGGTAATATCCTTTCATTTTCTTAGAATATACTATAAAGATACACTTCATTCCCCGGGGTTCTAGTTTGTTTCCTGAGAAGGCCTTAAAAAATTACTTTCATCCCCATACATGTGTGTGTGAAAAAATTGGTTTCTTTCCATTCCATAACTCAGAGGGAATTCCATTTTCTACCTTATTTGGTACTCGGTTTAATGTGTATGCTGCAGTTTGTAATGCATATCCCCAAAAGGATAATGGAAGATCTGCATGACTCATCAATGACCTCACCATGTCTAACAAGGTGCAGTTCCTCCTTTCACTAACACTATTCAACTGTGGTGTATAAGGAGGAGTGAGCTGAGATAAAATCCCAGACTCTTGTAGAAGATCGATGAACTCTTGGTTCAGATATTCTCCAACTCAATCCGATCGAAACTTCTTTATCTTCTTACCAATCTGATTCTCTAATTTATTCATGAATTCCTTAAATTTCTATAAGGATTATGACTTGTACCCCATTAAGTAGATATATCCATATCTACTCAAATAATCAGTAAAAGTAATGAAGTAAGAATATCCACCTCTAGATTCTACTGGAAATGGTCCACACACATCCGTGTGCACCAATTCTAGATGCTCTGTGGCCCTTTCACCCTGTCTAACAAAAGGCGGATTGGTCATTTTACCTTGTAAACAAGTGTGGCATCTATCAAGTGGTTTTAGCTAAGTAGAGTCTAAATAGCCATCTTGGTAGATCTTTTTCAATCGCTTCTCGTTTACATGACCGAGACAACAATTCCACAACTGGGTGGTGTATTAGTCATGGGAGTTTGTTTCATTATAGATTTCCAACACTTGGTTTTTGTAATTTAATACATACTAACCATTATTTAAATGTTCCATAACATAACATACTTTTTTATTATAAAATAAGCAACCCTTATTTCCAAACATGAAAATAAATCCATATATATCCAAACATGATACAAAAATTATGTTTTTGGTAACACTTGACACATAATAACAATTATGTAAAACCAAAATCATTCCATTTGGAAATGAGAGGTGGTAATCGCCAATGGATTACACATCCAGCCTCGCACCATTGGTAGCTCAAAGATGCACCTCTCCTCTAGCATTCTTTTTAAATCTACTTTTTTCTTACATTTAAATATAGATGTGAGCCCCACAAGCTGTATCTATTAACCAATGTGTAGAAATGGAAAGATTGCACTTGATAACAAATGAACCTTTAACATCTTCATGCTTCTGGGTGCAGTTCCTCTTTTAGTGTCCTTGCTTTCCACATAAAAAACATACCGCCTCCCATTCCTTGCACTGCCTCTGAATCTTCCCCTTCGTGGAGGGATGGTGCTTGGGGGCTTCATACCTTTTATAAGTCCTTGGACCCTTTGCCTTGTCCTTCCTTTTCTTGTTCATCATAAGGACTGCGGGTTTGTCACACCCCATGTCCTTATCTATCTGGAAAATTAAGGTCATAAGTTCTGATAGACTCTTCTTATTTTTTCTCGTGTCATAGTGGAAAATAAATCTAGAGAAGGTCTTGGGCAGTGATGATAGGATGAGATCTGTAAGCAAATCATCCAAGAACTTGATCCCTAAGATGTCTAGGAATTCAATGTATCCAATAAGATTGACTATATGAGGCATATATGGCATAGAATATCCTAGCTCAGTTGTAAACAAAGTGTTGGAGATCTCATATCTCTCCCATCTCACCTTCTTTTGGTAGAGATCCATAAGGTGAGACATCATGCTATACACATCCATGTTTTCATGTTCCTTTAAGAGATCATTAGACATGGACAATAGCATGAAACATTAGAAATTTTTGGAATAATACATATATTTTATATAGAGAGATAGTTCCTCATCACTAGCTTCTTTCTTAGGTGCAACTAGAACAGGCTCTTCCAGCACATACAATTTCCTCTCATGGTGAAGGATGATGCATAAACGCCTCTACCACTCTTGGAAATTGGTGATGGTGAGAAGGTTTTCCATCTAAAGTATGGTTTGCAATTATATATTTGAAGTTATTTTTCTTTTTGTTTCTAAAAATTAGGATGATAAAAGGTTTAGTACTTTATTATGATAAAACTGATACACATAAATAAATTAATACTTATTACTCTCCCACTGTTTTATCAAAATCCAATAGCCCTCACCATTGACTTCAGAATATTCAGGTGCCTGAATATTCTAGTGTCAAGGATCCATATTTCCCTTAACATTACCCCAACTAGGGTTGGTCAAGAAAATTTAAGGGTTTTAGGTAGGCATTCCAAATTCCAACTGCATTAACTCGCAGCTTCTTGATCCGCTGAGTGGACTCCCTAATCCTGAAATCCTTTTTATTTTGGATTTCCTCAACATTTTCCTCTTGGTCACACCAAGTCATGCTGTGGTAGTCAACCCTTGATGTGAACCAAGTAAAGTCAACCTAAAACCTTGAATTAGAATTCCCTAATAATTGAAATCACCCCAAATAGGGTTTGGTCAAGAACTTTGAACTATGGTTCTATTCTAACGAAGATTATGGAAGACTATTCTGACTTAATATTTCTTTGAAGGATTTTATATTCATACATAAATTTCCATTTTATTATCTTTGATTACATGATTGTTAATATTAAGTGGTATATAATTAAGTGATTAAACATGGCTAAGATAATATTTTATGCATAATCCAATCTTATTTTAGTTACATCTTGCATGATTGTTTAATTCATTAATTGTGTGATCATGACAACACATCCACAATAAATAAACTAAGAAACTGATAGAAAAATGGTATGTTCAGGAGCCTGTTCTATTGTTTAGTTTATCTAGAGGTTGATAAACTAACCCAAGACCAAGTGAAGAAACACATTGAACCTTTTGGGTTTGTGTTTATAGCTTTCCATCAATTCACCATTGTATATCCTCGTATTGGTTTCACCTTGGATCCTAAATTGAGCTGATTCCTCCAGATTGGGATCTACATCCATTACATATGATTTTATCTCACATGCAGGTGAGGGGTAAAATGGGATTTTACATAAAAGAAACCTTGGGTGTGCAGAGCTTACATATTAATGAGGAGAAGGCTCACAGGACAACAAATTTAATTTAAATAAATAAATTAAAAGAAACCATTCACATACAAAGGTCTTGGTATATCTCATGTTCATCCATACATGCAAAGATATTTATGCATAAATAAAAGTAGAATTAAATTCTTTAATCATTCTTGTTTAAGATAAATTACGCTCGAATCAATTAATTATCTTTAATTAATCAATCCTTTTATCTTAAAACCTTTTATGAATTTCCTTGAGATTCTCATCCATCATAATTTTAAATAAATAAATTCATTTAAAATTATCTTTGTCCGTAATTTGTACCTTGGAGGCAACCTAGTGAATTCTTGTTCATAACTACCCAATGATTTGAAATGAACATTATGCAGATATTAAATTAAACACACATATATAAAACACCTATCATGTTTTGTGCCTCAACTTTACGCATGCACTATGGTACACATCTCAAGGGTTTGTATAATATAATAATAAAATTTAATAAATCTGTGTAATTTGGATGAGCACACAGCGTGTAGTTTTGACTACACGGTGTGTAATTTTGTTCATCATCCATCCTAAGTACACGCTCAAGGATAGGGTGTGTAGATTTACTTCATAAATATTCAGAGTACATGGCGTGTTCAGCGGGAAACACACTGTGTAGTATCTGTGTTACACGGTTTCTAGCCGGGCAAGCCATGTACGGGGTACATGGTCCCACCCTAACCCGAAAGGGCTACACACCATGTTTGGTGGACCACACGACGTGTAATTCGGAAACCACGTGCCACCTATTCATGGTCAACACATGGTGTCATTTAAGACTTACAAATACTCCAACACATGTCTTGATTTGGCTGACCATTCTGATGCATTGAACCTATACTACACAACATGTACTTCTGGATACACATTGTGTCTTCTGGTGTTGTATGACCAGGAATGTTTGGCACCTATTGATGAGATCCTTTATTTTATTTTAATCAAAATTAAAAGAAAAAGTCATTTCTGTAAGGTTAACGAGAAAGGAGAGAGGAGGAAAAAATATTGAGATTCAGATTTATAGAATGATTAATTTTAATTAAAACAACTAAATTATTAAATTTATAAATTACCAATAGAAAACTAAATAATTATAATCAACATTATTACCGCTCTGATACCACATATAGGTTCTAGGCGCAACAGAAGCGAGTCGGTGGGTGTACCCAAATTTAATTTTAGCATTAACAACGATCAATCTGAGATCCATCACGATAATAAAACGTCGAATCTTTAGAATAGAATGAAGAATGAAAAAGAAATAGGGGAGTCCCAGAACCATAGATATGATCATCATATATTGGTTATAATTAATTTAATTAATTGACAAGAATTACCTTGGTAAAATTATTTCTTCGTTGATGTTTCCTATCACGATATGATGTGATCCATCATTGCGTTCTAGAATCCAAGTGTAGGATTCCTCTAGCAGTGATCCACACGTGCTCCACATATCTATGGATGTTGCCGAAGGGATCTCTAGGTGCTAGCATGGAAGAGCCTTTGCTTGCGATGTCCGCCTTTGATCACCTTGATCTGGTGGAGGAGGATCACTCTCTCATAGCTTGAGAGCATTCTTGGAAGAAAAGAATTCTATTTGGCTTAAGAGATTTCTCTTGATCCATGGTGCACAACCACAAAAAAATGGCTAGGCTAATGAGAATTATATAATTGGGATTTTAATTACATAGAATAATAAAATGAATTAATTACCCACAATCATTTATTCATTTCATTTAATTCTTAGCAATACCCTATTTCTAATAATAACAGTTGAATATTATTATTACTTGACATGCGCCCAGAGAATTACACATAACATTATTTAATTAAATAAATAATATTATTTCTCATAAATTAATAGAAAAAAATACACGTCGTGTACTTTTGTTTTTCCATTTTCTTTATTTCCTCCACTACATTTATTAGACCTTGAATAATGGCTATTTATTTCTCAAATAAATATCACTGCATTACTCTCTTATAAATATATATTATATCACCCACAATATATTCTCTAGAATAACTAGTGTCGAAATAAATACAATTAGGAATCCTTAAATAATTATTAACACACAATCGGGAATAATCTTTATTCAACTTATTAAATTAATATTTAACTGTGATACATAGACACACTTAGTATGTGACCCTCTATGACTCTTTCTCAGTGGTATTAGGCAGAGCCTACCTAAATTCCAAAGTTAGTGTCTAGAAACATTCCAAGACACCCATAGAGAAAAAAGTTAACATTGAAATGACATGTCACCTCCTACGAATGCTTACTATGTACTATAATCCCTTTGTCTTGATATCTCGAATCAAGCCGGTTGCATGCTAGTTCTGTTAAACCATGTGCTCAATTATTATTTCTTTGACTTTCCAGAATGGAACCTTCCAATTCCTCACTATGGCCATGGATTTATTTAGTCTATATCAATTCCATCAAAGGGACTGAGATATAAACTTCTGTTATGGAATAGAAGGGACAAATCCTTTCTCGTATTATCTATTAATGCAGTATCACTCGTGACGCACCCAACATATCCTACCTAGCTGCAAACAGTGTGTCATCACATTTTTCATTAATACATATAAGTACATGAGTTGTAATACCCATTAATAATAATCTTAAAGTCTAAAGACCAATACAAATGTCCGCAGATAGGAACATCCAATGACACTATGAAATGTGGATTTCCTACTGGCGGGTCTCGTTCTCATAATATCCTCCTAGATATTACCAAGGGCGCACACCATGAGATGGTGCCTCAAAGTTTTATGACTCTCCACCCCTAATTGCATATATTATTTGTGTCCCTCAAATAACATCATCTGACCATAGAACATATATTCAAGAACAATGTTATGGCACTTCCAGGTTCTCATCATAGTAGGGTTCCGCTATGACCCTTTAATGCAACAGTTATCCTTAGGAAATTATCACATGCATTGTCACGTAGAAGAACAATCAATATGTGATAAGGTATTTATTAATGAATATAGCATAAAGTAGTTGGTTCTAGGCCACCAAATCCAACAATTATTACATTATTTTTAATAGAAATATCCAATAATTACAACCCAGATATCATAAGGCTTACTATATTTGGGAGACTAGGTTTATAATACATAAAGAAAAAAATAAAATAAATCCTATTTATTTTATTCTCAATAATGAGCTTCTATATCCCATTGATCTCTAAAAACAACATATGATGACTTGGGGAATATATAAATGAAAGGGGTGAGCTATAATCGTAGTAATGGAATAAACATGATATTGAAGAATATCACATGATTAAAAAATCATAACATGTTATAATACAAGAAAAATCTCATGAATAATCACATGAGAGCATAATATAAGAAACATGGTATCATAATGTCATGGTAATATTGAAATGTGATGTCAATGCATAACATGGAATACACATGAGTCAAGCCTAAGTTCCAAGACAATATCACATGCTTTATGGAGTCCCATAATAGATTAGGTTTTCTCGTGATCCTATAAATAATTTCTCAAGAGAAGAAAACATTACCCAATGAATTGGATAGAAATATAGTGGAACTCTTCATAACATTTACATGCTTATGTGTTCCACAAAATGAATTAAATATCAAGGTATAAATATAAAAATTACCCATGGAACGAAATGGGTTTCATCTGAGAAAAGAACTTATGAAACATATTACCTCATAAAAGGGAGGTAGATTAAGATAGGTATACATGTAAGACATAATTTTGATGCAATTAAAATTATAAAAGAGATATAGAGAGCATGTGTAAGTTATGGATATAATGTTCATAACCCAATGAAACACGGATGTTCATAGAGATCCATTTATTTCTATATGAATCTATTTTTCACTTTCACATAACATAATATATACTAAGATAAGATTGATTGATTATTATTTTATAACATTTTACATATATATATTTTCTATTTTAATTTTATTATGCTCATTTATAATCATTTCAATAAGATATAATGTTTACTTTTGTTGTTCTAAGATAATTCCTTTCACGGTTCCAATGTTGGATCACTTGTGGATAATCATTGATATTATGGTAAAATGTGACTAAAAATATAAAAGATAAATTAAATATTATTCATGTAATTATAGAAATTTAAATGGCCTCAAATAATCATATGTGTTTCAAAATAGGGATGATTCTTTTATTAAAAACATTAGCATTAAAAAGTTAGTTCATTTAGATAGTTTTACTGACCATCAAGAACAAGACTAATTTTATATAATATAAGGACATATATTCATTCCTAAAAATGAAAAAAATATAATATACATAATTATTCTATTTTAAACCATTATACATGAATTTAAAACATCCATGAATGTGGTAGTGTAAAATAAAAATTTTCACCAATGAAGGCGATGAACTAACATGATATGAACATTGGTTTCATTTTTCATTAAATAATAAGAGATTATAAAGGGTTGTAAGGTAGATATTAAAATAAAAACCTAAAATTACAGTATTGATATGATACTATAGTTATTATTGCATTTTGGATGTTGTATGCATGTAAAAGGTAAAAAAATATATGAATTTAGATGAGGTAAATTGATAATGTTACCACTTAAATGTTTCCTCCTTCAAATACTCCTTTGTGAACATGGAATTAGTGTTTTGGTGAGACTATCTGTAGTAGGATGCATGGGACTGGTTTGGGAATGAAATTGGTCCTAAATTTGGAAAGCTAGAAGGCTTATATGGCATGAGGTAAAGGGGTAGTGAGGGGTAGTATTTATAAGGGGATGATATGGGTGTCTTGAAAATTATATTCATTATATTATAATTTTGGATCGAGACTACCAATAATATCGATTATTGTGACTATATAAAGAAAATGGTTCATGTAAGTTCAATGTCATGGGTTCTCACATTATCCATGAATCAAAAATTATTTTATTTAAAATATAATGTTAAATACTGTGTTTTAGCATATTTCACTACCCACCAAAACATCAACTATTTTAGAAAAAAACAAAAAATTATCTGTAACCATTTTTTTATGTTTAGATTCCAAAAATTATTTTCTATTTCAATAAAATACTCATTTATTTCAAAAAGACAAATTTTAATATTACAATCGATTTTATGAACCTATGAAAAATCAATCTCATAAAATTATATTATTATTATAATAAGACTTAAAATTAATAAATAAATCAATTTTATTAAAATAAAAATTCTTTTAAATAATTATATTTATTTAAAAATGAAAATGAAACATACAATTTTTAGTAAAATAAAAACATTTGGTTAATCATTTTTAAAACATATTGTTATTTGTATTATTATATAAATATGATATATTTTCATTTTAAAATGTACGTAAATATTATTTTACATTTACACAAGTGAGGTTACTATTCTAAAAGTCAGTTTAATATTACTAATGGTGATATTACTATTCTAATGGTAAGGTTTGTATTCCAATGGTCATATTTTTAATGGTCATATGGGTTCCCCAATTTTTATAAATACTATATATTTAATTAATTATTCATTAAATTTTATTTATCTCAATGTTATAAATTATATTTGTCAAAATACATATTTTATTTGTAACCTTTTTCTTCATTTCTATAGTTTTTTTTCACGGGTGAAATTATTCTGGTGGATCTAGAAGATCCAAATTTTTAGTTATCTTTTTTTTTTAATTTTTGTCCAAAATTGAAATAATGTATATTATTAGGGCCATTTTTGTTTTCTAAATGTAATGATAAAATTATTATAAATAAATTTTGTTTGTTCTATCATATTGTGCATAAAAAATATATAATTGTATATTACTAAATATGACACAATTATATATTCTAATGTGAAATTAAATTGCTGAAATCCTAGTTCAAGTTCATATTATAGAGTCATTGAAGAAATATAGGTGGCTGATTACATTAAATTTCAAGTTCTATTGTTTAAGTGTAAATGCGTTATCAGTTACAACATTGTCATATATGATTAATTTGAAATTAAACTAGTTAATATTAATATATTTGGATAAATATCATAATGAAAGAATTTTGAAAAAACATTTTTTAGTAAATTCCTAACATTATCGGTAAATTACTAATATTATTGGTCTTTCAGATATGCATTGGTCTATCATTTTATATAAAAAATAGTATTTCAATGATGAAAAACATGATGAAGATTCTAATTTATGTGAGATACATACTTATAAGGATATATTAATAGAGAATATTATTTTTTACCATATGTAAAGATCATAATGAAGGAATTTGGGAAAAACATCTTGAAGTAAATTCCTAATATTATCGGTAACACATATTTATTTCATATTCACTTTTTTAAATTTCATAAAATTTTAGATATATTAGTTTTATTTTTTATTAAAACACATATTATAACTAATAAGTTAAATTCATCATTTGAATTAGTTTATTTTTGATTATTTTACATATACTTAACTTATGTTTACCATTTCATAAGCTTTGGTCTTGTTGATTTTATGGAAAAAATAATTTTATTTTAATATGTTTAAAAATAAAAACAATGTATAAATGTAAGGAACTGGCCTTAAAAATATCATATTTTAGTTATTTTAAATCTTGAAATCAATTTTTTTCCAAATAAATTTTTGGTGTATATTTTTAGAGAATTAGAACAAACCTTCAAAAATTAAACATATACATTATAAGTGGACACCTATACTCAGTATCCATTTTTTCCACCAAACAATGATCTTTAAAATAAAAAATGGATTATTTTTCATAAAAAATATCTATAATGCCAAACTTGAATTCCTTAATTATCTTAACCATCCTTATACCCTGTAAAAAAAACTTATACTTGGGATGAGCACAAAAATCTCAATAAGGGACATAAAAATAATGGAAACTAATATTTCAGTAAAAACATGAAATATATTAAAAACCCTATTCTCGAAAACTTATTATCATGCATAGAAAAATCATGCGAGTTCCTTTATAAATAATTACCATATCATTCTTAAATTCACCCATAAAAATGGAAGAACCATATGGTCAAATTCCATCTACAGAGTACCTAATGCATTGAAGAGCTATAATGGGGCTCACCCATTATATCTTTCACTATAATTGGGCACTCCCATCATATCATTCACTATAATGGGGCTCACCCCACCATATTTTGAGCTATAATGGGGATCAACTCATAATATATTTATCTATAATGGGATTAAACCATAATAAACAATGTACATGGAACATATCATTAATAAAACCATAAAAAACTCTTTTAAACCCACAATAAAACACTTTCAGATATCAAAATATAATTTTCTTATAAAAATAACTTATAAAATATAAAAACCAAGCACATAATAATGAAACATTTTATTCAAAAATAATAATGAAAATTTATAATGATAATAGTAAAGTTATAAATTATCATGAAAGTGGGAGAAACCAATCATGTTTTGTAAGTTAAAAAATATTCCATTTGACTTTTGTAAAAATAATTAAAAAAGCAACTTTAAATGAGGGTTTTAAAAAGATATCCCTTTATCTAAAACCTTAAGAATATTCCATTTTTAAAAAATGGGGAGAAATTATAAAATTAAATTATTTAAAACATTCATTTCCATATTAATACTTTTATATAAATCATTTTAAAAGCAGGGACATTAAAGATAAATATTTAGAAAATAAATCATCAAAACATTTAACACATGGTATTTAGTTAAAAGGTCCCTTACCCTGAGTCTGACTCGTCACGTACAATAATTGTTGTACTAAATAATAAAAAAGGTTAATTATTTACTTTATTGTCAAAATTTAAATGTTTATTATTCCATTTATATCACTTATTATCATGTTATAAAGATTAATTAATTATTTACGTTCACGTTGAATGTTTTAAAGATATTCAATACATGAGTCCAAAATGAATTTGGTATGATTTCAATAGTCAAAGTGGTCAGTAGTCTATTATCTATTGAATAATATTCATGAAATAAAAATCAATTGTATACATCAATTATTCTTTAAATAAAACCATTTATTTAAGGTTATGAAAACTGAATAACATTATAATCATGGAGATGGTAGACCATATGTATGCATGCGTAACGTTACCATTTTTCAATGATCATTATAAAAAGAATGTAATTATTAGTTTATAATTATATAATTATCATAATATCATAGATATAAAATTAATAATTTAAATATAATTATATATATATCATCCATGAGATGTGGTGATGATAAACAAATCATGTTGTTTTGTGGAGGTGATAATTCAGACGTACGCACAAACAATGTTATAATTTTTATGTTCATAGAGAGGTAAGAATGTAAATGATATAATATTGTTTAATAATTATAAATATGTCATTAATATCATATAAAAACATTAATTTTTTCATTATAACCAGTCTTTAGATATGGTGATGGAAAACAAATTATATTGGTTTGTGAGGTGGTAGTCCACCATACACATGAACTATTAATTCATTTCCCATTTGATGAAATTATATATGGATTTTGGTGATGATATAAACTTTAAAAATATCAATATATTTATGATACTAGATTTATTATTTCATCATGGTTGAATAATACTTGAAGGATTTGTAATAATAAATAAAACATAAATACTTGATTAAAATAGTACCAAATCTTCAGATGATATCCTTTTCATAACACCATAAAACCTATAAGGAGGGTGTTATGATTAAAATAATTACTCTAGAATGTGGTGAGGGATTATGGGAATGAATGTTTCCAAAGAGTGGCCTAAAAAAATAGGGTTTTAAGTGTCATAAAAGATAATAATGGATGCCCTTTATAGAAGAGGGGAGGGAAACTCTAGGAATTATTCAAATTATTAAATTAATATAAATTAAGTTTCTATTTCAAATAGATCCTAAATGATTTATTTATAATATAATATGATTATTAGTCTAAATACATTAATAAAATGAAAATTATATATGTTTTTATTAATATTTTTAATTTTATTTTTTTAACCCTTATTTAACCCTTTTAACTCTTACTATGAT
Organism: Viscum album; assembly: GCA_963277665.1. Classification (NCBI taxonomy): domain Eukaryota; kingdom Viridiplantae; phylum Streptophyta; class Magnoliopsida; order Santalales; family Viscaceae; genus Viscum; species Viscum album. The sequence goes on from OY728149.1 coordinate 113,887,531, forward strand.
ATCATGTAATTTATACTTTGGGGGTTAATATAACTACTATAAAATGAAAAAAGAAAAATAAATTAGTAATATATGAAATTTTAAGACTTATCCCAATCATTTGTATGAAATGAAGATTTTAAGGAATTTTATATCATTTAATTAATCATTATTTATTTTAAAATATCAATAATTTCAATTCTTACACTATTCATTACATGGCTTTTAAAACTATCATAACAACAAGATAAATTCCAACCAATAATTATAAAAAATTAATCAAATGTTAAATTAATCTAAAATTTTTTTGGATGTTATAAATGATCTCAAATTATATTTATTTTAGTATTTTTAATATCATTTATTTGATATTTAATTTTACTAAACAATTACTACATCATCATTGTACCAGCTTTTAATTTAATTATTTCATCCCTAAAATTTATAGATAAATTATATTGTTAAATTTAAAAATTTTATATTTCAATATAATATTTATAGTGAAACTTATCCCCTATATAAAAATATATTAAAAATATTTCACTTGTTAAAAATAAAAGGGTGAAAAAAATTGAATTTATATTGAATATAATATTATAAAACTCATACTCTCATCCAACTGGCTTACCAAAGTTATAATTTCATCCCAATGATGATTTAGGTTAATAAAAACTCAGCAAATTAAATTAGTACAGGTGTTATGGTAATTTTATAATATTTATAATATTATTTTTACCCTTAATTACCCAAATTACCTTTAATTGTGTTAATAAAAAATTAGTAAATTCACCATTCCCATTATCCAAAAATAAAAGGGACCTATTTAATAATATTTTAACTTATTATTCCAAATATGTAATCCATTTTTCAAAATTAAAAATAGCTAATTAGATAAAATTAATTTATAATAAATCCAATTTATGGAGCAAAAAAGTGGGTTTTTAAAGTAAAAACACTCACAAGATTGAAATGTTTTTATATCCAAATTCAGTGTGAAATTGATTACAATGAACTTAATTGGATTAAATTAAAAAATATTGATCTAAATATACATTAAAACCAATTAAAATATAATTTAACACTATAATTTATTTAGATGAAAAAGTTGTTTTTAATTAAACATGCAATATTATTTAACTATTCATCAAAAAATAAATCTTACTAGAAAATTAAATAAAATCAACCAAAGTAAAATTCAATACTCCAATTTTTAAAAGGAGGTTTATTTATTTCAAATAGAATTTATAAAGTTTTCAAAATCTAGATTTAAAATAACTTCTCTATCAAAAGGTGGAAAATATGCCTTTTTAGAAAAATATTTCTTTTTTCCATCAAATTGGTTTTGTTCTTATATAATGCCTATAAAACACAAAATTTGAATGTTAAAAATTAGATTAAATATATTATATATATAATTAATATAATATCATGAGACTTATTTTATTATTTATTGGTATAAAAGTCACTCGTGCACATATAAAAAGTTTTCTAGAAAAACATTTCATTTTATTTAAAGAAGGGTTTTATTTAAATTTATACTTAATTAGTCACCAAATAATTAATTATATATAAATTTGTAAAAACTATTTTCATAATTCATTTAATCATGTTCATTACCTCCATTATAACATCTATGTGATACCAACTATATTAAATAATAATACTTAGTTGTACATTTAATCTTGATGTGATGTATCATGTATGCTATCGAACATAATATTTCATTTTAAAAACTAAGTATGTTACATTATACTCCCTTTAATAAATTATTTCCTCACAATCTGAACATGAGAGTGAAAACAATGGGTTTGACTTTTCTAAATATTGTTGTTGAAATCCCATATCAAAAAAAAAGGATTACAAATACATCCGCTTTAAAAGAAAGAAATGGAAGTATGAAGTTTACATGAGATAACATATAGAAGGGTTCCATATAGGAAATCATGATTTTGGAATAAAAACTAACTATCATGTTATGATGGGGAGTGGTATAGAATCATGGTCATGAGAAAGTTAACAATCATAAAACCATAAATCTGTGATTGGATAAAATACCATTGATTTCTTAGTAAGAAAAGTAAATGTATAATGTTTTTTTAAAATCCTTTTGTAAAGACCCAGAAATTTTAAGGAATTTTTTTTCTTAATTTCTTTGGAATTTTACGAGTCTGTGGATTCTGACGGCACTTGATTCCGAGGCCCGGTGTGCCCAGAATCAATTTCTGAAGTTTAGCTCGGGTACGTTCAGTAAACGAACGAGTGAGTTTTTCTATCTCTTGAACCGGTGCTCGGAATTGAAATCCGAGGGTACCGATGAACTCGCAGTGCCGATAATTACTTAAGGGGACCTTTTCCTTAGTTGCGTTTTGAGCAGGTTGAGGTTTAAATTTTTGGGGATTAGATTAAATTAAATAAATTTTTTTGTGTACAAATTTTATTCAAGGAAGGTGGTTATTTTCAACAAAGGGGGAGTTAGAGGTGGGGACCACACCCACCTAACCTCCCATGGGAGTGTTTAGTGTGATGGGGCCCACACGAGACCCTAACTCCCCACCTCCCCCATAACCCCCTTGACCTCCCCATAACTCACCCCTTGTTTAATACAAGACAACTCCACTCTTTTATTGAAGTGGATCCTCTCCACCTCCCAAGCTTAATGAAGTCAGATAAGATAATTAATAACCTTATTAATTATTTTTGTTACACCTCTTTGAATTCTTTTGAATTGATTGGAGATCTTTTAAAATAAGAAGACTTAATGAAATATGGGGTTGGAAATTGTTGTGTGGAGGATTGGAGAGCTCTTGAGTTTTTGAAGAGTACCAACTCACTGACGAAGAACGACCACCTTTCTCGACGAAGAACGCTCCCTGGTTCTTCATCAAGGGAGGAGACACCGTCATGGGAATTTTGCAAACGACGTCAACTTCTGACGTCAATGAACGACGCTACCTCTCCGCAGATCCATCGAGTGATCATGTCACGAGGTAGGGGTTTATTTTCTTGTTCAAGACTTTATCATCGTTCTTCATTGCTTAAGGAATTGGACGCTTGATATCGTTGTAACGAGAGGAGATCGGACCGCACGAACATGGCTGATTCTCCTCCCCTATTATTTGTTGATCTTCATTGAAGTTGGAAGCGGAGGCGCATGGTGCCATTGCACCGTACGGTGATTGGCAGGGAACCGTGGCCATGCAAGGCCGTAGAGAAGGCGGCGCGGTGCCATTGCACCGCAAAGAGACGAAGAGGACCACGACCGGAGCGGGCTGCGGTGGTGGTGCGCGGCGCCGTCACGCAGCACCGGTGAATTCGAAGAAGGCCGCGGCCAGGAGCGGGCTGTGGCGGAGAGGCGTGGCGCCTTCGTGCTGTTCCGGTGAGACAAGCCGCGACTTAAGGCCACAGCGGACCAGCAGGGGCGGCCGGCCGAGCCGGTCGCCATCGACTCCAGGAGGCGGGACCCCCTCTGGGTCCCACGGTGCCTCACAAAACGGTCGGGGGGGGGGGGGGGGTAACCCCCCCGACCTGTTACTAGGGCAGACCCCACTGTTTCCACCGTTTCCAGAAAAAGGGGGCCGTGCCCCTTTGCGTCCCGCTCGGCCAGCGCCGAGCCGCGACCGGCTTCCGAGCCGGGCCGCAGACTGCACGGGCTGGGCCGGCCACCCCCAGCCGGGCCGGGCTGGGCCACACCCAATCGGTCCGGACCCGGACCCGGGTCGGGTCGACCCGGTTTGGGCCAACCCAAGGGGTATTGGGCCGGGTCGGACCGGGCCCAAACCCCCTATTTTCGGACTGTTTTCGGTTAAACGAACGTATCTTGAGCTTCGAACCTCTGATCGATGCAACGTCAGTTGCGTAGGATTCCTTGGATTGGGATAGTCATTTAGGTATATTATAATCATGGTATTGGTGAAGTTTGGGTACGGTTGGGTTGGTTTGAACCCGAAACCAACCGGGCCTTCGAAGCGGAAACACTTATAACTTGAGCTCAGGTCGTCCGATTAACGTGCCGTCGACTTTGTTGGATTACTCTTGATGAGACGGTTCTTTTGGAATACTTCACCTGAGGTTTGTATGTAGTTGGAGTGTGACCGGGTTGAATTATACCCGAAATCCAACCGAGCCCCTAGAATGGAAAAGCCAATATTTCTCAGACCGAACGTCCGTTTGACGAACCATCAGCAGCGTTGGTAATCTCGTTGAGAAACAGTTACTTTGAGTATACCCATGAGAGTTCGGGGTACTGTTGAGATACATTCGGGTTGGTTCGTACACGAATCTAACCGGGCCCCTAGAACAGTAATGCTAATAACTCACAGACCGAGCGTCCGATTGACGCACCGTCTGTTGAGTTGAGACCCCTATGATGAGGCAATCCTTTGTGATACTTATTCATGGGATTTGTGATACTTGGATGTATCGACCAGTAGCTCGTGGAACAGACCCTCTCGGAGATGAGCGTATGGGGTACAGAGACCTAGTAGCTGTAGACCTCTTGACTGCTTGACGGATTCGACTCGTAGTGATTCGGTTAACCCAGTGGACGAAGCAACCGGTATTTGGCGGCAAACCCATGGCGGACGGAGCGCCTGGTAGTTTGCAGCAGACCCGCAGTACTCGACAGGAGGAGTACCTCTGTAGGCTATTAGGGAGATCACCCGGTATTTGGCGGCAGACCCTCAGTGGACAGAGCGCCCAATATTTGGCAGCAGACTCGCGGTACTCGACAGGAGGAGTACCTCAGCAGTCTAAGGTTAGTGAGTAGCACCTCAGAGTCATGACAGGGCCACTGTACTCGATAGAGGAGGAGTTTCCCTAGAAGTTGTGGTTTCGTTAATGAAAATCCTGGTTTGAGCTGAGTCAGTGACCTTTGTGTTTTCCTCATGGTTGAGATGGGTTACTTGATAACTTAGGTATATGTATGGGCATATACCTAAGTAGTGGTTATCTGTTGATTTCATATCTTTGTGATACCTCATGATTGAGATGAGTTATTTGATAACTTAGGTATAAGTATGGTCTTATACCTAAGTAAGGGTTATCTATTTGGATCCTTCCTTGTGGTTATCCTTATTGGATTTAGTGAGACCTTGAGGGTCTCGGGGTCCCTACTGAGTATCGTCATACTCACCCCTACACGGGCTATGCCCGCAACCCATTGTGTTGGTTGCAGACGACGGACAGTGCTGACGGAGGCCGAGTGAATTAGGACTGGACATTACCCGGAGATGGACCTCACGACGAGTCGATACCCGGAGGTGGACCACACGACGAGTCAGTACCCGGAGGAGGTTGACTGATGAGGGCGCTGAGGAGGCTATCTGTACCTAACCTTTATGTAGGATTCAAGTTGGACGATCCAGGAGCTGCACTATCTATACCTACCCTTCAGGTAGGATCCGAGGTGGACGACCCAGGTGCTGCATCCATCCTCTAGCTATTTGCCTTCTTCAGTAGTACCTTCGTTCAGTCTTAGTTGTACTTTTCAGTTGGGTTTGTATTCTGGCCCTTTTACTTTTTAGCACTTTCTTTTGTACTTAGTGTTTACTTCCGATTGTACTCTATGGTGTTTGTTTACTTTTATAAAGGAAATGCCTTCCTGTTTTATCGGGATTTACGCCTTTGGTGCTAGTCGCCAGCCCCTGGTCTATGGAAGGCGGGCTTGGGATAGTAACGACACAGGCCCCGAGGACGGGTCGTGACACCTTTTCATATATTTGAGGAATTATTTTACTTTTTGTACTAGTATAATAAAGAAATATATTTACTTAACAAGTATAGTTTCATCCATTAATCAAATTCCACCACAAATTTATCTTTTTTTTTCAAATGATGAGTAATTTAGATGGTTTTTTTCATGACCGAAGAAATAGAATCAAATTATAGGGAATCAAATAATCAAAAATAGATTAACTATCTATTAATCACGTTTTTAGTCTTTAACCACAACCAAAATGTTTAGGATAAGATAAAATAATTATCCAAAAATAAAAAACCATTGTATTATGAAAACTAATTTTATTCTCCAAAATTCAATAGTAATACCCAAAATTCCACATATACCATTCAATAAATAACTATCATTAAAATTATAATTTTTTTAGAAAAATATTGAAACCCAAAAATTAGAAGGATTTGATAATGCAATCTTCCAAGATATATTTTAACATTTATCAATCAATCTTAATGTCACATACAAAAAATGTAATTTCTAAAATCACATAATCTCCAAGATATGCTAATTATTTACATAAATAACCCAAAGCACCATAAGTACAAAATAAAATCCTATATTATTCCAAAATATAATTCAAAATTTACTTATCAAATAAAATTCCATATAATTATATTTACCTTAATATTATAGGGTTCAAAAAATTACAAATATATTTGGAAATTACATTAATCACTTAATCACCAAATCATTTTAAAATCCCATGGATATCTATTTGATTAAAGATATATTTCCAAAACTAACTTATTATTCATCCTAAAAATATTTTAAATAAAAATAACAAGTTATACTAACTATGAATTCATGTAGGCTAGTGGTAGGCGATGCACCCTTATTGCCCTTCAATGGTGGGTTTGATTCCCACAACCTAGCCGGACGTGATAGGTTGTCACTCATCCCATGATTTTTTCTTTTTATAAAACTAAATAATTCTTATAAAATTCTAAAAATATAAAAAAATCCTTCAAAAACATCCATAACATGTCTTAAACTTAATTTTTATATCATACATTTCATTTTTCACACCAAAAAGTAATAACCCATAATTACCTCAAAAGTAAATCTATCAAAAAATTCCATTAGTCACCATAATATTTCATAATATAAAGCCTCAAAATGGGTTTATAAGATATTGAACTCATGATAAACCTTAAAATTATAAACCCATGATGATATTCATAACCCTTAAAAAAATATTATAATCTCTAAAGATGTCTGAACCCTACTCTGATACCAACTGTAAGGTCTCAACCTTAAACAAATCTTATTCTAATTATTTTAAGTTTATAAATCACTTTTACTTTCCAAATATCTTTTACTTGTATAATTTTATATATTTAGGAAAAAATCTTTCAATTTAAACCCATACATTACCAGTGGACACTTAAACTCAGTATCAATTTTTTCCACCAAACATAGGACCTAAATATAATACATGGATTATTTTTCATAACAAATATTCATAACATAAAACATGAATTAATTATTTCTCTTACCCATTATTATACCCTATGAAAAAAAATTATAACTTGGGATGAGAAAAAAAACTCAATAAGGGACATAAAAAACTGTTAGTTCTGTAAAAACATTAAAATTGTTTAAACCCCTTTTCCTAAAAACTTATTATCATGCATAAAAAAATAATATAGGTTCCTTGGGACATCATTAACATGTAAATATTAAATTCACCATTATAAATGGAATAACCATATAGTCTAATTTCATCTATGGAGTACCCAATTCATTAGAGAGGTATAATGGGGATCACCCATCATATCTTGAGATATAATGGGGAACAACCCATCATATATAGAGATATAATGGTTCTCAACCTATCATATCATGAGATATAATGGGATAAACCTATAATAAACAATTTATAATGAACATATCATGAATAAAACCCTTGAAAAGCTTTTAAACCAATGAACATAACACTTTCATATATCAAAATACCATTTTCTTGTAAAAATCACTTTTAAAATATAAAAACCATGAACATAATAACAAAACCATTTTATTCAAAAATAACTATTTGAATTTATAAATATAATACTAAATCTATAAAGCATTAGGAAATGGGGGAGAAAATACTCTACCATATAAATTAAAAAAACATTTCCTTTGACTTCTGTAAAAATATTTGAAAAAGGAACATTAAACAAGAGTTTTTAAAAGAAAGTCCCGTACATAAAACCTTAAAAATATTCCATTTTGAAAAAAATTGAGAGAAATTATAGAAATAAATTATTTACAAAATTTAATTACATATTAATAAATTTATAAAAATATTTTAAAAAATATGGACATGAAAGAGAAATATTTAAAAAAAATCTATAAAAAATTTAAAACAAGTTTTTTAGTTAAAAAGTCCCTTAACCAGAGTCCAGCTCATCACATACATTATTTATCCTAATGAATAATAAACTTAGGTTAATTATTTAATTTTTGGAGAATATTTAAAAGTTTATTATTAATTTTAAATCACTTATTATTATGTTATAAAAATTAATTAGTTATTTAAGTTCAATTTACAGATTTTAATGATATTCGATACATGAGGCACAAATGAATTTGTATGATGTCAATAGTCAAAGTAGTCATTAGTCCATCATATCCAAAATAATATTCATGACATAAAAATATCTTATATACATCAATTATATTTTTAAATAAAACCATTTAAGTATGGTTATAATAAATTAACAACATTATAATCATGGAGATAGTAGGTCATACGTGTGTATGAGTAATGTTTCCATTTTTCAATGATAATTATGGAAATAAGAAAATTATTCTTTTATCTTTAAATAATGATCCTAATATTATAAATATCATATCAATCATTTAAATATACTTATATATATATATATCATCTATTTAATGTGGTTATGAAAAATGAATCACATCGCTTTGTAGAGGCGATAATTCACATGTACGCATGAACGACATTATCATTTTTAGATGCATGGAAAGGTAAGAAAATAAACAATATATTATTCATTAATAATGATAAATATTTAATTAATATCATATATAAACATTAATTACATCATTATAAATAGTATTTAGAGATAGTGATGGAAAATGAATTATATTGGTTTGTGAGGTGGTAATCCTCCATACACATGAGTGAACAATTCATTTTCTATTTGATGAAATTAGAGATGGATTTAGATGATGATATTAGAATAATAAAATCTAATTATGTTTTGGATACTGGAGTTATTATTTAATCATGTTTGAAAATTATTTGAAGGAAGTGAAAGAAGAAATAAAACAGAAAGACTTGATTACACAATAGAAATTTAAGGTAACTACGAAATGGTATTTGTGGAGGGCTCCCATCAAAAAACATCATTTGTGATAGACTCCCGTCACAAAATTTCATTTGCGATGGGTGTCTATCAAAAATACCCCATCATGGATGGTGATGTCGTAAATGTGTTTATTTGCGACGATCCGCTGCAAATAATACTTATTTTCTAGGGAAAAAGGGTCCATTGCAAAAGGTTCAAATGGGTATTTGTGATGGATGGATTCATCCGTCACAAAAAATGATTTTCAAAAATAAAAAAATCAAAAATAACAAACTAGTAATTAAAATTATTTAAAAAATATAAAATAAAATTAATAATTTTTTTAAAAAAAATATATTTTTTAAAAATCATAAACACTAAATAAAATAAAATTAATTTACGAAATAAATATACTAAAAAATAATTAAAATAATTAAAATTATTGAAATTAATTAACATATTAAATATATAGAAAAACAATATATATATATATATATTTAAGAATAATTAAAAAACCTAAAATTAATTAAAATATGTTAAAAGAATTAAAAAAATTAATAAATTTACAAATATATAAAAAAATTACAAAAAATTAAACAAATTAAAACATATATAAAATTAATACATCAATTAAAAAATAACATGTATGTCATACCAAATTACAAAAAAGTCATAAGAACTTCATAAATCATCAACTAGGAGGAGGATCATTCGAAGGACTAGGGGGAGGATCACTCGATCGACCAGGGGGAGGAAAATCCATACCAATGCCACGTGAAAGTCGCCACATATACTCCATCATCTGATCATATCTCAGATGTTTTTTCTCACGATCCTCCTCCCTCTCCTTCTGCATCTACTATATCATCTAATCCTGAGCTCTCAATGTATCCTCATATAGTGCAACAGATGGAGGCGTCGATGATGACTCTCCATGAGCTCCCTTCATGATCACTAATTCCATCACATAAGTACCAAAATAACTCTTAGGTGTTAGTCAGGAAGTAATACCAATCACTCTACCTTTCTCAACATCCTACGAAGTCATCTGTATCCAAGCCCCCTCATCGAAACCTGAATCAGCAGTGACATCTTGTTAGGTATCAGGTTGACTCTCCTTTGAATGAGAATTCATAACCTCATACATTTCATTTAATTATAAAAATTAGTATAAATATAAAATTAATATTCGTGGAATTTTTAAACAAAATTACTAACCCCAATATGGCGCTGTCATTCGCCTACAGATTCTCCTCTACAGGGATCAGTATACATCTTCTTATAAACTTCAAACTCTATAATTGATGGGTCAGCAGCGATGTGTATAATATAACAAATAGGTTGTAGTTAAAATAAATATACATTAATAAATAATATCACTTACTATATGTCATCGATATATGCCAAATGTATGACTCCCGACATTATGGGTGACCTCTTTCCTCTCCCGAATCTGAAATCTAGCAGATGATTTCATCCTAAAAGTCTCTCTTAGAAAGAATGAGCATAACCCATCATATACCTAAACTGATATATAGTTCGGATGATGGGAGATGTAAGATTGATAAAAAATGGTAGCACAAGATTTTTCCATAGCTCACTTTCTAATGTTGTGTAGAAACTAAAGAAAGTTATCATGTATACAACCCCATATTCCGCTGCATGATCCCCCTCCTCCAGATCCCCTTGTATATGGTTTTCTCTGCGTGGTTGTTGCTCGTTCGAGCAGTGACGGGTGAGGAAGGCGACATCGGCGGTCTTGGATTCTTCGGAGGCGGTTCATGTCAATCTTACAGGGAGATTGACTTGGATTGCGACCATCTGATTTTGGCCTTTGGGATTATGTGGTGGAGTTCGGTGGGTCGAAGGTGCCGGTGGGATCTCGGGTGGTGGAAGGTGAGCTGCTTCGGCTCTCCGATTTCGCGGATTCAACACCTGCTGCGGCGTTTTCTGGTGTTGGGTTTCGTGGATGTAAATATGATTCCGTGGGTTGAAGTGGAGCAGATTTTAGGGGTGGATGCATCGAAGAGCTGGTTTGAGGACATGCGGGGCTCAAGATTTTAGGCTTCCTTGACTCGGCATGTTGAGGGAGTTTCTGGCTGTTCTTATGATTTCACTGCTCAGGAGTGATTCTTTTGAATTTCATCCTGTTCTACATTGGTTGCTGGTTCTGCGTGTTCTTCAGAAACATTTTTCATCGTGGGTATTTGTTGATCTTGTCGCATTTGGATGGTGAAGCATTTTGATGGTACCATTGGGTGGGAGACCTCAAATGAGGGATGGGTGTGCTGACACCCATCATCATCCATACATCATCTTTTGATGGACGGATGGGTACTTTGCTGTGACTTTTGCTCGTTGTTTTCAGTCTTTTCTTGCATTTCATCAGGTTGACACTGCGGATATTCTTCTCATGCTTTGTCAGGTGGGAGACTCGAAAGAGAGAAAGGCGTGCTGGCACCTTTCATCCGGTTCTCATCAACATTTCTACGTTTTTTGGAGAGATGCTCTGTCACGTTGTGCCGCCAGGACGGTATAACTTTTTGACAGAGGGGGTGACACATTCTTTTGACTGATCTCACTGGTGCACTGTCTGGCGAGGGGGGCGATGAGACTTTTAGGTGCCTGCTTGGTTTTTTGTTTCTTTTGAACTTGTTGGATCCACATGGCCAATGTTTTAAGGCTTTTTTCCCTTCTTGTAATGGGTTCCTCTTTCTCAGTTCCAAAAGAGGTCTCTCTTTTTCATGATCAACAAAGGGGGATTGACCCCCAACCATAAAAAAAATTTATGCAAGATAATTAAAAAAATATTTTAGTAATTAAATAAATTTTAAGAAGTATATATTATTTAATAACATACAATCTAGTGGTCGAACCTCTGGTCACACATGATGATGGGTACTAGGTTTTATGATACCCATGGCTCACAAAAATAATTTCTCAACATCAAAATAGCCTGCCCAATGGATAAATGTGAAAAACTATGAAAATTTAATAAAATATATAACCATATAATTTTTATCAAAATTAAGACACTTAGTTAATATAAAAAAATATCTTAAACAATTAAACAAACCTCCCTAAATGAGGATCAAAATCAATAGATGGTTATCTCTCTAGAATAGGACCTGGAATCAATAATTGAGAAAAATCGAACCCCCTCCTAGGTGCACCAGCCTAAGGAGGAGGAGCTGAATCAGACTCATTAATGGGAAGTATGAAATTACTGAGAGAACGTAATAGATCATCAGGTTTATCTCCATCCATATAAAACAAATATCCTCACCAGTAAGATATTATTAATACAGATATGAAATATAACAAACTAATAAATTTTACAATAAAATAATATTACCTATAAAAGATTTTTAACACAAATATGAAATTTAAAAAACTAATATATATTAGAATATAATAATTACCTATAACCAAATACCTGAATATAATACATAAATCATCATCTTCATCACCTTTTTCATTGACATCAATGTCTTCATCATCATCTTCATCATTGTCATGATCCATATGAATTTCAATGTCATCACCCCTTATTACTTCATCAACATTATCTATATTATCGACCCTTAATGGGGGGGGGGGGGTTCATCATTGATATTTATATCCCATTGAGTAAGAGATATATTTTGGGATATTTATTGAAAATTTTCAATATGTTTCACTTCCATAGAACCATTTTTAATTTCAATAAACTGATTTGCATGTGATTTCATTTTTATCAAACTCCAAATGTCCTTAAAATCTCTCAAAAGATAACATTAATTTTCATAGTAAACTTGATGTACTTGATGTGCCAACATAAATGGTTCATTTGATGGAAGAAGACTGTTATATTTAATGTCAATGACTCTATGTCGTGGATGAACTCACAACCCCCGATCAGTATCAAACCAATGAAATTTAAACATTGTAACATAATTTGGTCCAAAATAAAATAACTCAATTATTTCATCTAGTATACCATAAAATTCAACTTCACTTTCCATATGATGGTATCCTTTGAAACAAACATCACTATTCATTTCTTTCTTTGAGTCACCATGTATACATGCATGGAATCAAAATCCATTAACCACATTCCCATTATAATATTTTACCAATTTTGATAGAGGGTTTTTGAGAACACATAATTTAATTTCAATTTTAATTTCATGTTGTGTTACCTTTAAAAATTAAAATTATTAATAATAGATATTAATGAAAAATTGATTGAATACTCCATCAAAAGAAACTTATCTTACCAGTCTTTGAAACCAATATGAAAAATTTTGTTGCTGATGTAATTCAAGAGTAACAGATGTAATTTGTATAAATTTATTTTTGATATGGTCATCATATAATATAAAAAAAATTTAATATAAATAAAGATATCATTTATAAATATTTAATGAAATAATAAAAAAGAAGTACTTACTACAAAAATCATTTCATATCTTCACAATCTAGTAGAACATAAGTATGAGTTCTATAAAATTCTTCATCTATAAGCCATCGCTAATGTTAAACACCAAAACCAAGCTCAAGATAATTAAAAAAATGACAAATGATGGTCTGTGATATCATCAAAATTTGTCTCATTGCGACCCATGTCATTATGTTTTGAAGGATATTCTGACTGAAAATAATAAGATATTTTTTAAATTTATTCCTATAAGTACGTTCCTGTAATCAAACCTTCAAATAATGATTTGTTATGTAATTTATTATTTAATTTTGCATACATATCTCAAATGGATACATACATCAGAATTGTACTATCCCTCCACATTTAGCTTCATTTGGTAAATTAAATATTTAATGTTCCATGGAATCAAAGAAGCCTGATGGGAATATTTTCTCCAATTTAAATAAAATTAAAAAATATTTTTCCAGAAAACATAATACATAATAATCCGATATTTCTACAAAAATATATTAGAAAAATACATGATATTTTGGTCAACACATCCCAGATTGAAGAATGTAACATTCCTATAAGACCAACAAGTAATGATATTTTAATTATGACATGACAATAATGAATTTTTAACCCAGTAATATTCCCATTTATGACACAAAGGGAAAAATTAGAAGTATAACCATATGATAGACTCAAATATATAATCCATTGATAGAATAATAAATGATTTTATTACTAAGTGAGTAAGCTAATTTTGGATTCATTAATTTTTGTGATCTTTCATCTTTAAATAATTTAATTTTAGGATGTCTAAAAACATGTACAAGATCTAACAGTGCATTTACATTATATTTGGCCTTGCCAGGTGTATCCAACACAGTATAAAACATGTTATAAAAAACATTTTTTTTCAATATACATTACATATGACATGTGAAAAACCAAAAAACAGACCAATATAGAATGTCCCAAAAAATACTATGCTTTATCTAATTATGATCTCTCCCAAAACCATTTATATTTTTCTTATTTATGGTGGGTAAAAAAGTAACATGATGTAATGTAGATACAATAGATTTTACCTGATTATCTGAGAGCACTGCTGGAGGTGCGTCTATTTCAATTCAGACCTTTGTAAAATTAATTCTATTCCTTCAAAAAGGGTGATCCATATGAATAAATATCCAATGATTGTAAAAATAACTAACCTTTATCCCATTACCAAGAATAAATGTTTTATCATCATCCATATAGTATAGACATTATTTTATACCATGTGTGCTCCATCCAGATAACACACCATATGTCGAAAAGTCACTGATTGTCCATATTAATGAAAATTTCAATATAAAATTCTGATATGAAGTTATATCAAATGTAATCACACTATTGTTTCATAATGAAATTAACTTATCAATTAGTGGAATCAAATAAATATAAATATTCTTCATTGGATTTCCTATAATTAATAACATCAAATATATATATGGTTCCTTCATAAATAACCAAGGAGGCAAGTTGTAAGGTTTAATGAAAACTAGCCAACAAGAATATTGAATATTATAAGCACCAGATGGAAAAAATCCATCAATAGAAAGGCCCAACTATATATTATAGGGTTCTTAAGTAAAATAATGATGTGTCTAATCAAAATGTTTCCATAAATCACCATCACATGAATGATTTAAGATTTTTGTGATGAAAATATTTTATTTATTCTATGTCATCAATATAACTGTGTTTCAAGACATAAATAAACACTGTAAATAAGGGGTAATTATAAAATATCTCAAATGTCTCAAAGGAACTCTTGAATTTCCTTATTGTGCCTCTTTATACCTTAATTATCCATATGTTGAAAAATTAACCAAAGATTCATAATCACCATAATGTAAGATGAAACCATTTGAACATGCATGAATCTTCTAATAACTTAGACCCAAATTATGAACCAACCTTTTACTTTCAAATAAAATTATAGGTAATGTATTTACGTTAGTCAACAATGACCTAAAAAAAGATAAAATATGATCAAAACAACTATTAGACATTCTAAAATCTGATTTAATAGCCATAAAATCTTCAAGTTTTCTCACCTGGCTTCCCAGATATAAGACCTCCTTAGTAGATTTCAACAAATTGTAAAACTGAGAAAATTTTTATTCAAGATTTGGAATATAATTTTGAGTTTTTGTTTCATGAATATACAAACTAGATACCTCATGTATTAAATTTTGAAATGATGGATGCAAAACAAAAAAATTGTATTTTCTACTGATGTCTTTTCACCATGTTGTACAAAAAATTATAATCATTCCAAAAACCAAAATGTAGTAGATGAATTACATCATTGTAAAATGTTTTAAATCTATTAAGATCACATTTCTGACATGGAAATTTAATTGTTCCTTCAGAAAAAAATCTAAATTCGATGATTTAAATGATATAAAGGTTTTAACACCTTCAATGTAGACACGATTTAGACCAAATCCATTTGGATTCTTGTGATTATTTATCCAATCTTGATCACATGATAGATACGAATGTCTACTTCCCAATTCCATAGTTATTTAAAAATAATAATAAGATTAAATATTAATAACCATTTTTATTAGTTGAAAATTATTATTATATTTTATCATCTTAAAATACTCTATGGAATATGAGTAGAGTAAGGCATTGGGTTAGCACTAGCTAAAGGGGCCTGTAGAGGATCAATGCAGATTAAATAAAAATATTAAATATATTATATAAGACACATTCTACTTTTTGAAAACAATATAATATCTCTCCAATGGTGTATCATATGATAAATCGGATATCACCATTGGGTTAGGGATGTGGGGTTTTCCCAAGATGCGACATTACATTTGTGTGCATCGGGTGTTCAATAACATTGTAGTTGAGAGTAATTAATTTAATATTTTTATTATAATTTATTATAAAATGTTTTATATCTTTCAAATGGAATCTCGTATGATAAATTGGAGATCACTGTTGGGTCTGGTATATGGGGTTTATCCTAAACACGATATAACATTTGAATTTATATTACTAATATATATATATATATAATCACACATGTTAATAAAATCAAATATGTTTACATACACATATGTTTACATAGATATTTAAAAAATCACACATGATCATAATTTTTTAAAAAAAATTAGAAAAATAACTACAAATAAAATAAAAAAATAGAAAAAAAACTACAAATCAAATGGTCATGTAGGTCAAACATGATAAATAGATAAACATGAAAATACTTAACCATATTAACATGAAAATATTGAACCTAGGGTTTTAAAATATACAAATAAAAGGGTCACGTATGTCAATCATCATAAATATATAAATCTACAAATATTGAATAAAAAAATTATGTCAATCCTAAATATTATACCAGACATGATAAATAGATAAACAATTAAACCTAGAGTTTTTAAAAATGAAAAAAGATAATAAAAGGTAAAAAACTCAAAAATAATGAAAAAGAATAGAAGATGGACTCTTTACATAGAGAGTCAAACTCAGATATGTTAAATAATGGTTAAAATAGAGTCTAATGATACAGAATGGAGGTTGGGAAGTTTGGGGAGCGGTTCGGTGGTACGATAGTGTGACGACACAGTGGTGTGGCGGTGTAGCGTCGTAGGGCACAATAGTGCGATGGGGCAGTGGGGTGGCATGGGTGGTGATGCAATGTGGATAAGGGAGGATCTGGCACCGCACAAGAGGGGATGACGAATAAGGAGGGGGAGGGGGGAGAAGAAAGGGGATTGCGTAGGGTTAAGGCATTTTTTTTTGCTATGAAATTAATTCTAATAAAAATAGACTAGAAGTGAAAACTATTTCAGATGGAAAACTAATTCCATAGTAAATATGTCTGATTTGAGAGAAATTTGTAACAGAACGAGAAGTTCATTGCAAATAGCCAACGTAATTGATTTTGGTGCCAGGAAATGGGAAGGCGCGCCAAAACTATTTGTGATGGAACATTTTTTTCCATTGAAAATAGTGACTATTTGTGATGGACCAAGTCTTTCATTTCAAATAGTCCGAGTCCTTGGACTATTTGAGATAGGTCATTTATCCCTCGCAAATGAACCATCACAAATTGTCAATTTTCTAGTAGTGTAAAAACAATACATCTTCTTCGAATGATATTCTTTTCTTAACACCTTAACACCTCTAAGGAGGGTTTTATGTCTAAACTAAGGACACAAGAATGTGGGTTGGGATTCTAGGAAGGTATTTTGGTAGATAATGTCCTAAAAAATAGCTTTTTATGTATGAGGAAAAGAGAATAATGGATTCCCTTTAAAGGAGAGGAGAGGGGCACTCTTGGAATTCTTCAAATTATTAAATTAATATAAATTCATTTTCTATTCCAAATGGTTCTAAAATAATTTATTTAAAATATAAGATTATTATGGGTGGAAACAAATTCATCAAATGAAAATTATAATTTTTTATTTTATTTTTTAATCCTTATATTTTTGTTTTAACCCTTATTTAACGCTTTTGACTCTTACAATGATATCATGCAATTTACATTCCTATGGTTAATATAATCACTATAAAATTCCAAAGAACAAATAAAGGAGTCATTTATGAAATTTTAAGACTTATACTAATAATTTGGAAAAAATTGATATTTTTATACATTTTATATCATTTAATAAAATATTATTTATTTTAAAATATCAATAATGTCAATTTTGAGACTATTTATTACGTGACTTTCTAAAAATATCATAGGAAGATAAATTTGAAAAATACTTATAAAACACAACTAAAATGTCATATTATTTAAAAAAATTGTAGGAAATTAATCATCTCAAATAATAATTATTTAGTATTTCTATATTATTTATTTGATATTTCCTTTAATTAATAAATTACTGCATCATTATTGCGAAAGTATTTAATATTATTATTTATTATCTAAAAATTTCAAGTAAATTATCATGATAAAGATAAAAATTTAATATTTAAAAATACTACTTATATTTGAAATATCACTTGTATTACCCCATATTAAAAGTATTTTACTTGTAAAAAACAATCTTGTGACAAAATTGACATTTCTTTGAATATAATATTATAAATTTCATAATCTCATCCAAGTGGAATAAAAATGTTATAATTTTCTCCCAAGGATTATTTTAGTCTAAAAACTATCTTCCAATGATATTAGAATAAATATTAGGGTAATTTTTAACATTTTAAAATTATTTTCACCTTTAATTACTAAATTTACCTTTAACTGTGTTAATAAAAAAATTACTAAAGTTAATATTCATATTATACAAAAATAAAAGGGGATATTTAAGAAATTTATAACTTATTATTCCAAATATGGAATCCATTTTTAAAAATTCAAAACATATAATTGGATAAAATTAGTTTAAAATTAATCTATTTGATGGAATGAGAAAGAGAGTTTTTAAAGTAAAAACATTCAAAAAATTGAAATGTTTTATATCCAAATTCAATGTAAAATTGGTTCTAACGACATTAATTATATTAAATGATAAAATATTTATCTAAATATTCTTTAAAACCAATTAAAATATTATTTAACACAATAAATGTTTTATAAAAAAAGTTATTTTTAATTAGAAATGCAATATTTTTTAACTATTCATCAAAAAATGAATCTTAATTGAAAAATACCAATAATTAAACCAAAGTAAATTTTGATACTTTTATTTAAAATATGAATTTTATTTTTTCAAATATAATTTATAAAACTTTTAAAAACTAGATTTAAAATAAACTTTCCATCAAAAGGAGGCAAATATGCATTTTTAGAAAAATACTTCTTTTATCCGTCAAATTGGATTTGTTCTTATATCAAGTCTAGAAAATGCATAAGATTAATTTTAAGCATTATATTATATATATATATATATTTCATTAATATAATCCAAAAATATTGATTATATTATTTATTGGTATAAAACACACTTGTTCACATTTGAATAGTTTTCTGAAAAACATATCCTTTCATTTTTAAATGTGTTTTGTTTTGATTTATAATTAATTCATCAGGAAATAATTAATTATATAAACATATGTAAATCATATTTTTTTAATTCAGTGAATCCTTTTTTATTCCTTCCATTCCAATGACTATGTGATAACTACAATATTAAATAATAATATTTAGTTTTTTTATACTCGATATAGAGTTTCATGTACGCTATAAAACATAGTGTTTCCTTTTAAAAACTAGGGATGTTATAATAAAATTTTATATTTGAAGAATATTATTTCTGTAATTATTTTTGTAATAAGTTGGATCATTTTTACGATTTACAGATCATTTTGGAGTAACTCTACTCTATAATGGTGTATTGCATTAGAGATACTCTAAAAAATATGATAAAGTGTTGTTTGTTTAGTATTGTTCTGTTTTGTTTGTATCATTATAAATATTTTATATAAATTCTTATATAATAGTTTTATTTTTTTAATTATTTTATGTCATTTCATCTTTCATTAATGTTGTCATCATTTTAGTTAACTAATTTAATATATATGATTTAAAATGTTTTTAGTTTTGTTAACTTTTGGTTAGATAATTTTTCACTTTTTATTTAATTTTATATGTAATAGTTGGATTTGTATATTTATATACTAATTTTGGGTTACTTTGATTTTTTTTGGATAATGTAAGATAATACATATGATTCACCATGACCTTCTAGGGGGACTGTACACATACTCCTTTTGATGAGCCTCCTCATTGTTCTACATAAGAGAAATCTACTTCTAATGGGGGATATAAAACTTCCACAGTTGGAAAAAATTTCATAACACATTTACCAAAATTATCAATTACCCATATCTGGGACTTTAGGATACCATTTTAATTTGATGAAAACGGTATTCTTATGGGTCTAAATTCAAAACAACATGATAATTTTATTGATATGATGGATAATGGAATACTTAAAATTTTGATTTTTGATTAGAGAAGTGTTGAAAAAGTTACACTAGCTCAATTATGGATTTTTTTTCATCATCTTAGTTGTTATTATTTTACTTATTTTTATTTTTTTTCTAATATTGGATTTTTCCTTCTTATCATATGACATATAATATACCTGATACTAGAGGAATGAATAGGAATTTATTAACATTAGTTTCTTAGAGGCAGAGTGATATAAAATCAACCTTCACATCATAATTCATTTTTGGGTATAGTCAACATCAAAATCCATGTGTTATATATCCCTTTCTATATGAATATACATGGAATAATATTATTGAAAGTAGAAGATAAGAATATTTTTTTAAGTATCATAAAATATTTTAGAAGTTTGTCTTTATATTAATGATCAAATTAATTATATGTTTATTCTCAATTTACTAAATATGAGATAATATCAACATGATATCCAATCCAAAAAATTATATACTCATAGATTATATCTTGGAGGGTAAAAGTTATTAGAAGAACAAATGATATCTGAGAAAATAAAAAAACTAAGAGATGGGTCTTCAAGCTCGGTAGAGGTGACACTCCTCCCCTCCCATGGCTATACATGATAAATGGGAGAGGAATGATATGATAAAAAATTGAAAATATATTAAATAAGTATTGTGTGTAATGGCTGAGTGGATTGTAAGAAATTATTGTATTTATTTATGTTATTTAAGTTAAGTCAATTATCATATATCCTTATGTTTTTTTAATTTACTGAAACATAATACTTATATTTGTTTTGTATTATATAACATTATACAATTTTTATGCAACCTGATGCATTATAAATATATAGATTTATAGATTCATAATTTATTTCACAAATAACAATGACAAAGAGTGGAGCTGAAAGAATAGTTTATATTGAAGAAATATTTCAAAATAATGCAATTCAGTGTTTGATGGTTCCGT
Source organism: Viscum album (assembly GCA_963277665.1). Classification (NCBI taxonomy): domain Eukaryota; kingdom Viridiplantae; phylum Streptophyta; class Magnoliopsida; order Santalales; family Viscaceae; genus Viscum; species Viscum album. Next base: position 113,908,872 of record OY728149.1, read on the forward strand.
ATGTTCAAGAGTACGAAACATATATTTCATGAAGTGTTATATATCTTAACTAAGAAAACCAATATTTTTTTATATTATTGGGTAATGGATATTGGTTTTTTTATAATCAAGAAGACATCTTATTGGATATGCTCAATCCATGGTGCTGTGTGAGATAATTTTAAGAATATATTTAACATTTAAGTTTGAATATTTGAAAAAATTTATATATTATAATGACATTTAAATTTATTTCATTAATATTTTTTTCAATTAGGGAAAGGGATTTTTTCATTGAGACAACAATAATAAAGGGAGAAAATATAAAATATATAAAATATATAAAATATATAAAATATATAAAATAAAAGTGGGCTTACCATTTATAATTAATTGATTTTGGATTTAATTATATAATTTTTTTTTATAAATTTAAAAATAATTTTAAACAAAAGTTTCATCTTAAATAAGGTGAAAAAGTATTTGGATACAATGTTCTGAGACTATGATTGAAATAATTTCAACTAGTACAATTACAAAATTTCATAATGTTAGGTCTTGTTATAAACCTTTCCTTTAAGTTTTCATTATTTATATTTATAATACACGCTCAATGATTTATTTTTAAATTTTATCTTTTTGACGACCTTCAGCCTTATACTAAAGAAGTGTAAATACACTTTCAAAGAGAATGGGTGTATTATTTCACATATTTGATAGGTTTTATCATATTTTTAATATACATTGTAATGTTTAAATTTCAAATTGTAACATTAAAATGCATTGATTTTGTGATGTTATTTTCTATTCTAATAATGATATCAATATATTTAATGTACACTAATGAACTATTGATATGGTAATTTTATTGATTTTAATTTAATAAATATTATTTTTTCACATTATTTATTTCATAACTGATGTGAAAAATTGAAGAAGAAGATTTATCATGCAATTTTTCTAATAACTTCCATGATAAAAGTTTTTCCACGTACTTTTTCATATAAATGATGTAACAAAGAAACACCAAATATGAATGTTTAAAAAAATTTCAAGTATGTTTTTTATAAAAATTATATTTTATATTAAAACTGATGTGGTAATGCATTTATCATGTTTGTTTTTATAAAAAACTATCATGATAAATTGTTTTCAATATTTGTTTTGTTATAAAAAATATAGAAAAAAACCTCCAAATATGTCAAAATTATAACATCGATTAATAATAAATGACCTGAAAAATTTATTTAAAATAATTCCTATAATAATTTTTAAAATTTAATGATGTTAAAACCTAAGAAAACTAATGAGAAACCCCCCTTTTCTCAACTGAGTTTTCTAGGAAAACTATAAATATCCATTACTAAAGTTGGCTAGGGATACTCCTCAATTTAATTTTTCTTAGAAGGGTCCACATGAATCACATTGTTTTTGATAACATGACCCAATATTGTTATATTTTAAATCCTAAACTCACATTTAATCTATATCTTTTATTGATTCTCCTTTTTCAAATTCTTGACTACGATATTCAAATACTCTTCATGCTCCACCTTTCTTTTAGAGTATGTCAAAATATTATCTTAAAACAATACCAAAAAATTTTCAAGTAAATATCTAAATAATATATTCATTAAGTTCATAAGTATTACTTGATAATTGGTGTGTCCGAAGGGAATTACTATAAACTCATTGTTTTTATATGTTTTTCAAAAGTTAGTATTGGGAAAATATTTCCTATTCCCCATCACCCCTAACTAAGTTAAATCGTAAAGAATTATTGGGATCCACATAGTTGATCAAGAAATTAATATACCCATGGTTGGGGATATTTTTTCTTTATAGTTATATTTTTGAGTTCATGATAATCATTGCTGGGGAGTATTGACTCAACCCTCTTCTTGAATAAGAGGACTGGAGCACCACTTAGTGAAGCACTCGGGCACATAAAACAACTATCCACATTATCTTATAATGGATTATTTAGTTACATAAAATCAATGGTGGACATTATGTAAGGAGTTTTTTTATTTGTGCATAGATCCCAAAATAAGTTCAATTAAGAACTAAACCTTTACTTCAGGAGGAAGACTGTGAAATTATTCATGGAATACATCAGTACAACCAATCCCAATGAGCATTTTATTGAGAAAGGTTCTCTCATTTGTCTTAATAATTTGTGGTAAATATTATTTTTCATAAGGAAGTAATATAAAGGCATTAGGTGTAGACTCCATTAGAGATTCTTACACCACATTACACTATATAGAAATAGAGGATGACTCAGGATGTGAAGAGTGATCTCCTCCTCCTGAAAGTTGATGTTGGATTTATATAAAAAACAAATTAATTATGAATATAGAATCTAAATACACTAATAGAATTATGATGATATTTTTTTGGCAGTTTTAATCCACAGAAATGGAATGGCGAGGATTTATATTCTTGGAATAAAATAATTGATCAATTTACTATTCACATATATAGCTTAATCCCAATGGAATGAGGTGGTGTTTGAATAGTTCTACTAGATTCACATGATATGAAAGAATGCATAGAACTATAATAAAAAAGTACATTATCTATTCATAAATGAATAAAAATCATACCAATCACCACATAATTGTTTATTATTCCCTTAATGCAGAGATGGAGACTTGAGACTCTCAATGGCATCATCAGATTGAAGATAAAAAGTAGAAAATAGTGTTTAATTTGGGAGTATTGAAGTATCAATCCAATAAAAGATAGAAAACACAACATCCCAGTTATAAAAATTGTAGGAACATGAATCCTAAAAAATATCTAAATAGAACCAATATATGTTTCAAATGTGGAAAAGAGGGGGATCAAGATAATTAGTTATAATGGGAAAAGAAGAAACCCAATAATTTTGAAGAAGAAAATAAGGTTTAAAAAGCAGTCAACTTACGATACATTGTTTAAAAATCAAGGAACATTGGAATTATTATTTAATAAACTAAATAATCAGTACACATTACATTTATTATTCATAAAAAATCTGTAGGCGTATGATGAAAGCATTGTGATGTTTTCATCACATGCCCTGAAAGACTCATCATTTATTTACTTCATTTAGAGGAACCTCTACCCTATTATAAAATAGAGAGTTCATGGGAAAATATTTATTGAAAAATATTTTTTTGAATCCTTTACGTTCCATGGAATCAATATCTTTTTTAGACTTTATTTTCTTAATTAATTTCTAATACTGATTGGAATCCCCTTCAAGAAGATAAACAACCATCATGACTTTATCTTATTATAAGAGTTGGAGGACATATAATATCTTCTAAATAAAGTTAATCCATTATTCTATGATAAGGGGATAAGAAGATCCACTAGTTTTAAGAGTTCTTCATCACATGAATAAATCTAACACAACATTCAATTTATTTAGAGAAAAAGGTAATTCAATATGATTCATGTTATAATTAATAGTATGATTCAATTTTCATAGTACTACCACAATGATACTAACATCTTCTCCCATAATGTTTGGCATATAAATCAACACATTTCAAATCACATTTGTTTTTGGCATGATTTCTCCTATTTCTCACTAATAACTAGATTAAATAGAAAATAAGGTGATAATACTTTAAGTATTAAATATATAGAATGGAAAATATGAATATAATAGGAATAAAAAATAGATGACATGTTAATCCTAAATTATGACTCTCCATATTTTTAATCTATGTTATCCATGGTAATTTTTAAATTAAGTTTTATAACATAATAATTCTATAAAAATTATTTATATTGTTCTATAAATAGTTTGTTGATTTCCAAAGAAAAACCCTTTGAAGTGTCAAAATAGGTTTTTAGTAAGACCTCCTTGTCATGCACTTAGTGATTATTGATTTAAATCCCAATTTACCCTTTTGGGGTTATTAACCCGAGGTAAAACTCTTTCAGAGACAAATACACTTGCAGTATCCAGGAAGGAATGTGATTTATTGAAAACCACTCATTCTATAGTTCAAAACAATTATAGGATATTATTATTTACATAAAATTATCCTTTGGGTTTTAACTAAAATATTTTATTCCTAATCCCCAAAAATAACCAGACCTTAATTTTCTATAAACTATAGTGACACCAACTTTTACACATACTATGACATGATTTTTATCATAAATATATATTAATTACAAGTAAAATATTATGAGTCCTAGTATATTGGGAATACTTGGTACATAATTCATCAATATTAAGCTATAAAAAATCACATTTATTTTTTTCTCCATAATGAACTTCTATATCCAAATGAGACCCTAAAACTGTCTAGAATAACTTAGAGAATTCCTAAAATAAAGGGGTGAGTTATAAATCATTGTTAGGGAATAAACATGATATCAAATAATTTCAAATGAGTGAAGATGGATAAAATGATATAAAAAAAGAGAAGGATCATTAATAATAACATGAGATAATACCATAAAGAACATGGTATCATAACATCACGGTAATATGGGGATGTGGAAGAAACATGACATAAACACGAGTCAAAGATCACTTCCATGAAAATATAAGAAGGTGGAACTATTCCCATAATGGATTAATTTTACCCCCTAATCCCATAAATAATGTAAAATAAGACAAAAAAAGTTCCAAAATTATTTAAGTGATTTATGGGAAAACCCATCATAACATGTACATACGTATGTGTTCCATAAAAGGAAATAAATATTAAGGAATAAATATAAAGTCTATGCATGTAATGAAATGGGTTACATTTGAGAAAAGAACATATGTAATTTAAGATATATATATATATATATATGCATAATTTAGGAGAAATTACTTAAATAAATGATACAAATAATGTTAGTTAGGGAGATAACGTTTAGAACCAATGATAAAGTATGGCTCAAAGAGATCCCTTTCAGAATGTATAAATCCAATATAAACATGCAGTAAACATCTTGGATAATCAAATTGGATTAATTATTTACCCAATTAATAACCTTATGACATATATATATATATATATTAAAATTAAATTAAATTAATTTATAATTATTTCATGTAGATATAATGTTCAATTTTTTTGTTCTTGGAGAATTCGTTCATGGTTCCAAGGTCAGATCACTTCTAGATAGTTATTAACATTCTTCTAAATTTGGAAAAAAATTTGAGAAGTGAATTTAAATGGTATTCATATACTTATAAAAATTTAAATGGTCTCAAATACCCACATGTGTTCTAAAATAAGGATGATTATTTTAGCAAAAATATCAGCGTTACATAGTAAGGTAATTTAAGAATTTTTACCAAATATCAGAAAATAGTTTAATTTTACATAACATTAGGGCCATATAATCATTAAAAAATGAAAAAATATATATAATATACACAATTAGTTCATTTAAAACAATTATATGTGAATTAAAACCTACCATGATGGTGGTAGTGGGAAGCGAAAACTCATCGACCACGAAGGCGATGAACCGCCATGATATGGACATTAGTTTTGTTTTTCATTAAATAAGAGGATATACGAAAGGGGTGGATTTTTGATATTACATTATAAAAATAAAATTATATAATATATGTGATACTGGAGTTATAATTCCATGTTGTATAAAAGAGTAAAGGGTATGGTTGAAGAATAAATGAATTTAGTAGAGGTAAATTGAGAATATTACCTCTTAAATGCCTCCTCCATGAAATACTCATTAAGGAACATAGAATTGGAATTTTGATGAGAATATAATAACTAGGATGTGCAGATGAGGTTTAATAAAGAATTTGTTTCATAAAAATGGAATGAAAAAAGGCCTAGAAGGTGTGAGAACAATGTGAGGTTGGTATTTATAAGGGGGTGAGATTAGTTTTTTTGAATATTATATTTATTAATTTTTATTTTGGATCATGATAATAAAAAATATTTATTATTGTGACAATATATAGTAAATGCTACATGTGAGTTCAAACTAACGAGTTCTTAATCATATATGACTACAATATTCTTATATGTATCATGTAATGTTAAATAATGTATGTTACCGTATTACACTATTCATAAAACATTCAGCTATTTTAGAAAAAATCAAAAAATTCAACTTTAACATTTTTTTATGTTTAAATTTAAAAAATGAAATAAATTTTATGAAAATAATTTTTTAAATATGATAAATTTAATTTTTAAAATAAAATCACCATTTATTTGAATAATACTAATTTTAATATCACGATCAATTTTAGGACCCTTTGAAAAATTACTTAAGGTCTCATAAAATTATCTTCTCATTATAATAAAACATAATAATAATTTATAAATCCATTTTATGAAAATAAACATTGTTTTAAATAACTTTATTTATTTTAAAAATGATTATAAAATATTCACGTCTTACAAAAATACAAAAATTTATTTTATCATTTTTCAAAATTTTAGTTATTTGTATCATGATATAAATATGCTATATTTTTATTTTAGAAGAAAACTAAATATTATTTCACATTTCCATAGGTTTTATTACTATTCTAATGATCAAGTTACTATTCTTAGAGGTCAAATTACTATTCCAAACATCAGGTTACTATTCCAATGGTCAGATTTGTAATCTCCATATGGGTTCAAAAATTTATATTAATACCACATATTTCATTAATTATATATTCACATATATTAATCTCAAGGATATATAGTTTCCTTTTTAATATTTATACCAAATTAATAAAATGCGACTTCATTTATACAATGTTTCTCATGAGTAGATTTATTCTTGGGGATCGGGTTGATCCAGATTTTCATATATTTTAGTTATATTGTATTATATATATATTTTTTAAATTTTAATAGTTCAAATTAATTTGTACATTTTTATTTTCTAAATTTAAGGTACATATTATTATTATAAAATGTCTATGATTTTATTAGGTTGTTTTTGTGCATTCTATTATATGATATTACTAAATATGATAAAATTATATATATATAAGGTAAATTCCATTGATAAAATCTTTAGTAATTACATTAGGTAATTCTCATGAAATTTTAATGGATTTAATTTCTCATTTTTAATAAATTCTCTTAGTTCAGTAGATTATTGGATACATTGTTTAGTTGTGTTCTTGGATTGTGTATCCTTGATGTTTTGGTAATTATGTGTGATTTATATATCACATTATGTATACTTAGTTTACATTAAAATGAGTTGTATTAAAATTGTTTAAGTGTGATTTAAAAATTAATATAGGTTTTTATATCTTAACCGAGTTTTAAGAAATGGTATTTCTTTGTGGTTATTTATGAAAATGTGTTTCTATGAAAATATTGGAAAGAATGATAAATGGGTTTTTAACTTTCTTGTTATCTTTTAATTACCCAATTTTCTTGGTGTAAAATTCGTTGTTTAAAATGTTTATTGATATTTATTTTTTTATATTAAATGGTTGGTTACTTATAAGTCTATAAGTGTCATGTTATCATTCTTTCTTTAGAAAGAAAGTGAATAAATTATTTTTAAATATTATGGTCAAACATGCACATTATGAACTATTTTATGATGTCAATTTTCATAATCCTAGTGGGTATAGACGTAATGGGATATTTAGATCATGATTATATAGATCCTTTATAGGGTTCTTATTCCCATATCTATTTTAGTTATTTGGTTCAGGATCATCGATGGATAGAAAAGTTCTATATTATAATTGGTTGGGGGTCACTAGTGGAGATGTTAGAGTTGTTTAGATTAATTTTTATCTTTATAATTTTTTTGATGTTATATCAGCCTATTTGGTAGGGGATATTTATATATTTTATTATAATTTGTATATATGTTTGTTGTATTTTTATCCCATTTGGATGTTTCATTGTTTCTTATTGGTTAGATGGTTTATCGATTTCCAATATTTGTTCATTTTATATTTGTAATGAGGGTTAAATCATTACCAAAGATCCTTCTTGATAACAAAGCACTATTTTTCATCACATGGGTATCAGGGAACCTTTTAGTCTATTAGTGGGATAGGTTGGATACAAGATGGTTTGGCAGCCCCAATCCAATACGTTATTCCGCATTCCATGAACATGAAAAATGATCAACTTTCTTATTTAGAAATGATGCAAGTGTTTTGAAATGGTTCCTTATGGAATTATTTTTTCACAGAAAACACTAACTGGGTTTTAATGGATTAATAATTGATTTATACTCTTGTCACATACTTTGTAAAGATTCCATGTATTTTTTAAAATAGTGATTTAGATTTTGTAAAGTTAATTACATTTTAAAAAGTGGTTCATGACACCAGTTTTATCAATAAAATGTGTATGTGATGTTTTAAAGGCATTTTTTTTTGAAATTTAAGGGAGTTAGCCTTTAAAATATTTAAATTGTAGTGAGGTTTTGGGTCTTGTGGTGGCTTAAATTTTTTTAAATGGGGATAGTATAGTTTGGAATAAAGGTTTCTTGAAACTATTTGAATTCATTTTAGAAGGTATTTGTTACATAAAGAAGTGATTCTATATAAATAGATATATTTTTTGATTGTATTTCAATGTGAGGATTGAGAAATGGGTTTTAAATGGGATTTGGCATGTGGTATTTAAATAATGTGACAATGGTTTTTCATATCAAAAACATTTTGAAATACTACTTGGAACTTTATTTTAAATTCTTTTATAAATTTATGAGACCCTCTTAGAGGCACATGTGTTTACTATTGACATAGTGTCTTATAACCCCATGGGATAAATCCTTATATTGTTAGGGATTTTTTGAGAATCCCATGTTATGGATATGGGATCTAGGTTGTTTCCTTTAATGGTGTAAGAGGTAAGGATGAAGTTACTTTTAATTATTTTCTACATTTAAAATGAGACTATTAGATGAACAAATCCATTTGAAATAGAATAAGATTTCAAGGTAGATGGTAGGTGACCTATATAAGATAAATCCCTAGTCTAAAGTAGCATGAATCCTATGAAATTTCCATTGGATATACCCTATTAGATAATATGATACGATAGTAGGTCATTTGATCTAGAAACTATTTTTTATCTAGTGTAATGAAGGAGATTTTGGGTAATTTATTTATGAACAATATTATGGGAATACCAGGGAAGTGGACAAGTTCAACAGTGTTAGCCTATGTTCCTAATCACATGTTTAATTCTTTATTACAATATCATAGGGATAATTTCAATGATGCTAGGTCCTTTTAAATACATTTTATGGAATTTCATTTCTCTATTTGATTTCATTACCCTAGATCATTTTTTTTTAGAATTATTATTTAGTTGTGTTGTTGTATTGTGTCTCCTTGATGCATAATAGCCTATGTGTGAGTTATTTAAGAAATTAGTTTGTATGGTTTAATTTTAATCCCATTGTTCTAATGTTTTATAAAAGATAAATTTTCAATGGAAAAGTGTTATGGTTCTTTCTTAAAAGAGTTTTATGAAATGGTTTTTCCCTGAGTCTTTCTATGAAAATGATTTTTAAGAAAAGATTGGAAATAGGAAAAAATGGCCTTTTGGCTTAATTATATTTTTTTAATGTCCCTATTTCCTTGGTGTGAAATGATTTACAAAAAATGTTTATCCATATTTATTTTACTTTATAAAAATGGTGTTTTCTTATATGTGTGTAGGTGGAATGTTAGGGAACTTATTTTACAAAGAACGTGAAAACCCAATTTTTAAATATTATATTCAAACCAACACCTTATGTGATATTTTATGAAGGGAATTTCCATTGTCTCTATGGGTGGTGACCAAATATTTTTTTTAAATCACCACTTTATATATCCATTGTATGTTTTCTATTCACATATATACTTATGTCCTTTAGTTTAGGTTTATCCATGGGTGAATGAGTGGGATAAGATGAGTGACTGAGGGTCCCTGGTGAAGTTTTTGGAAACGTGTGGATTCCTTTTATCTTTATGATTTTATTTTTAAATTTTCTATAAACCACTTTTTCCTAGGATTTTTATGTATCAGCTTTCAAATTGTATCTATTTTGGATGTATGTTTATCCCTATTATATTTTTAGTTATTCCATGTTGGTTGAATGATTTATCTATTTTTAAGTTTTTTCATTTTATATTTCAAAAAGTATAAAATTATTTCTAAATAAATTTCCTGAATCTATAGGAGTAGTTTTTAATCCATGGGGATTATGAATACGCTTAGGGACAATAGTTGTTTAGGTCGGGTGATGGGTGAGGTGGAAGCCCTAGTTTGATTTGTTACACACAATGAATTCAAAATGAGATTCATTTTATAAAAATAAAATTTATTAATATATAAATTTATTTTTTAAATGAAAATATGGACTATAAATAATAATATTTTTTAGTGAAAATTATTTTTTAAGTGTTATTAATATTATTTCATATGAATTTATAATTTAAATAATGTCAGTATTCATCCATGCATGAATAATACCATGGGGTAAAAAATTATGGTTCCATCCAAACATTGTTTAAAAAGGGTTATAACATAGAATTTGGAAGTAATATATATATATATATATTAAAGCATTTGGAAATTTTTTCACCCCTTACTGTTTGGAGAATCTGATGGAAGTGTCCCCATAATAATTATAGTAGTTATATATAGGTATATATATATATATATATGTTTTATTTTCATAAATGGAATGATGTGTTGTGTGCCACCTCCCATTTCCATTCTTAATGTAAGTGTTGGTGTCCTAGAACCAACTGGTTGTACTTTTATTACATTAATATTTAATATATATTTAAATATTAAACATCTTATTACATATTATTCATTGTTCTGAATGACTATAGTGTAATAATGTCCTAGAGTATTTGTAGCATAACAAGGTCATAGCAGTTCCCCGATATGTTGAAAACCTTGAAGTGTTATGACAATATTCTTAAATATAGTTCTGCATTTGGATGACATACTATAATGGGACACATAGTATACAAACCGTCAGGTGCAAGTACTTGTAAGAAGTTGATACTTACTCTCACGAATTTCGTACTTGGTAATCTCCAAGATGAGAGATTATTAGAATAGACCCATCAGTAGGAATTTTTCTTGTTTTTGTGTCATCATATATTCCTATTCACGAGCATATGTAATGATCCTTATACTTTAAGATTATCATAAATATGTGTCACGACTCACGCACTTTGATTTACTGATGAAAACCATCACGTAGACAGTTAGCGAGAAGTAGGGTACGTTGGGTGCTTCACGAGTGACATGTTATTAATGGATAAGTCAAAGAAGGATTTGTCCCTTCTATTTATGGAAGTTGATATCTTGGATTTTTTATGGAAATAGAACAATCATGCATAATTCCATGGCCATGGTGTAATTAAAAGTTTATTTCAGGTAGTCAAAGAACGACGTTTCAAGCACAATGGTTGATGAAACTATCATGAAACCTACTTGATGAGATATTAAGACAAAGGGATTATATTACACAGTGATCATTCATATGTGGATGTAACTTTTGAGACATTAAATTATTTCTCTTGGGTTCCTTGACCTGTTCCTAGACAATAATCTTGGATTTTAGGCAAGCCCACCTAATGAAAACAAGAAAGAATCATAGAGGGTCACACATTAAGTGTTTTTGGTGGTCTCAGTTAAGTTATATTTGAATTTAATTGATGAAATAAATATTATTCTCAGGAACGTGGAATAATTTTATTCAAGTTAAAATTATCGCATAAATTAAATAAATATTTATTCACTAAATTGTGAGAAAAATGTATTTATTTATTTTATTTAACATTTAAAATATATTTATTTACTAGTTTGTAAATAAAATATTTATTTAAGAGAATAAATTATTTATTTATTTATTCTAGTGTTCAATAAATGGAAGTGGAGTTCGAGCAGACCAAGACTGGTCTGGTAGTAAAATAATTATTTTCAAGATGATAAATAATTATTTAACTAGTTAGAACAAATTAAAATAATAAGAACGCTGCTATTATTTTGTGACACAGAATTTTATTTATTCCGTTTTGGGAAAGTTGGCGCACCATAAATAATGACGCAGTATTATTACTAAAAGCATAGGTTTTCTCTAAGGTTATGAATGTATTTAATTGCTGTTATGCAATTAAATATTTTATATGAAGCCCCATGCCATTAAATAGACACATATGTCTATTGTAGCATGTACCAAACTACATGCCCAGTGAATTGAGAATTGTTGAGCTAAATGATTTCTCTCTCAAATCCTCTTCCCACCCCTCTTAAGAACGAGAGAAGTTATGTAGTTCCCTGTCAGGTCCAAGTATCCCTGAGTGAGGGAGGTTTGGATCAGTGATATCAATTTTATTTTTATTTTTCCTTCTTTTTGAAACAAACTTCACCTCCTGTTAAAGATTTTCGTACCTATTGAACACACACAACCACATGAACATATATTTACAAGGTTCGCTACTCAAAAATAGTAGATACATCCTTGGTAAGGTATTAAAACAATCCAATAACACAAAATCCACTAGAAAACAATCCTTTGTTGTGGAATACAATGAGTAGGATATTCCCTTACACTTGTGTAGCACTTTAAAAACAATCCAATAGTGCGTCTGCTCCCTATTAGTACAAATAGGGTAATGTAATGTTTCTATGCTTATTAATGAACTTTGAAAAATAAAATCTTTCAAAACAATTCTTCACTTTCATACCTAGAAGCTGGTAAGAACCTCCTGGTGCACACAGCTTATGTGCCACTCCATGCTTGTATGCCTCCTTGATTGCGCTCCACTTTTCTTGCACATCTTCCTACTTGTGCGCCTCTCTGCTTGCGTGCCTCACTACTTGCACACTGCCCTTCTTACATGGCTTCCTAATTGTGATCCAAAAACTACTTGGGTTCCAATATTGTGCACAACTCACAATTTGTGCACCACTTCAAGATTATACACAAAACACTTCTTGCACAAAACTCCCTGCTTTCACACAACTTATCACTAGTGTGGAACTTATAATTGCGCACCTCTTTTGTGTATAACACACAACTTGCACGACACTTCAACTTGCATGTCACTTTCCACCACTTTCACGATCAGAGCTCAAATTTTCTCTTAAGTGTTGAGTATACAAAAATGAGAAGGATAATTGTCTATTTATAGGCATTTTAGTGACTTGCGTGCCACATACACCTATGCATCATTCCTACTTGCATGACACTCCATCACTTTCATGCCTCTCCATCACTTATGCGCCGTTTCATCACTTGCATGACAATTTATTTCCTTTATCATATTTTTATGTGTTCATGTTGAAATATGACTTCCACACAACATACACTTGCACATCACTGATACTTGTGTGCCACTTCCTACTTGCACGCCACTCTTGAACTTGCATACCACTTTCTTTATTTTTTCATATTTTTATGTATTGATATTAAAATATGCCTTGTGACTAACATACACTTGCACGCCACATATACTTGCTCACCACACTTGCACGCCACTTATACCCGCATGCCACTTTATTTCCTTTTCCAAAAAACACTTCTTTACTCCCCCTATCCATCATAAGGATTTCATCACAAGTTCTCTAAAATTATGATATTTGTGAAATAAAAATCAACAAAGCATCGTTGTAGTTACCATGGGAAGTATTGTAACTTCCCTATATTTCATTAATCACTTATACAAAGTGAAGTGATTTTCTTTCTTCTCAAAATTCCTCGACAATAAGATAAAATACCTGAAAAGAATATTATTCATAATCAACTTGGTCCTAACAATCACCCCTTTGGATTTTGTTGTGAAACAAGATTCATAAATCACTAAACTTTGTAATCTCAATCAATGGATTACTCATAAAAAATTCTAAGCCTATGTGAGCTAACTCATTGTAGGAAGCAATAATTATTGATAACAAAACCATGCTGTCCAAAAGTAGTGACTGTGAATCATCTAAAACATTCTTCTCTAGCCTTATCCAAAACATAATCATAATGTTTTTCTTCCGAACCTTCTTCTATAACTTCAACTCCTAACAGAAAAAAACAATTTTTTTCCTACAACAACTCCAACAAACTATTAGAATAGTTCACACACTTACATTTTGAATTCACAACTTACCCAAAAATCCCCCTTTATGAATGCAACCATAATGATAGATTTATGAAAAATTTATCCCCCTTGAAAACACTATCCAAAGGTAATATGAGAGAGGGGATCAACACACATACCTTAACCTTAATGATAAGGAGGTTGGACACCCATGTTCAACCTTAATTTGGCATATGGTTCCTTCAGTAAAGGTTCTGTGAATATGTTAGTAACTTGTTCCATTTTAGAAACATACTACAACGTCAATTTATTCTTATCCACTTTCTCTTTGAGGAAGTGTTACTTTTTGTCAATGTTTTTTGAAAGAAAATGTTGTACCATATTCCTTGTAAGATTGATTGCACTCTGATTATCACATACCAAGAGTAAGGGTAGCTTCACTTCAACAAGTAGATCTTCCAACTGAGTCTTCATCCACATAAGTTGTGTAGCATCTTGAGTGGAAGCAACATACTAAGCTTCATCCATGCTAAGATTTACTGAATTATATTTCTTTGTATGCCAACTAAAACAAATTTTCCCCAGAAAGAAAATGGCACTAGATGTGGATCTTCTATCATCAACATTTCCTGCCCAATCAACATCTGAATACCCGAAAAAATCAATATTTTATACACCATCATACCTGGTTCCAAAAGCTTTATTCACATCATTTGGCTCCACTTTTGAATATAAAGAAGTATGTGTTACATCATTTGTTGTTCTTATTATTTTAACCCTCTGATATTGACCACCAATAATGTTATGAGCCTCAACTTGCTTTCTTAGCCTAGGATGAGCCATTCGAATTTCATCCTCATCTATTGAAATTTATGAGATTGATTCTTTTTATTGAGTAGAATTTCCACTTCTAGTAGCATTATCAATATTTTTAACAAGAAATTCCTTATCCTTCTCAACTTCTATATAGGAAAAAGTCTGCTTTTCTATCTCAACATTTTCAACAAATTTCACATTAGCAGAATCGACGATTATTCATTTTTTTTGTTGAAACATTGGTATCCTCTTCATTCTAGAGCATAGCCAAGAAAAATTCCATCATCTCATATTTTTTGAAACTTTCCATGGTTTACAACCTTTTTCTTTATGATGCACGGACTCCCAAAAACTATTAAGTGTTTCAAACTTGAAGTTTTTTCATAAAACATTTCACATGGAGTCATATCTGAATATGGCCCATAGAAACATCGGTTCTGAATATACACTGAAGTAATCTTGGTTGCCTATAATAATAATGAGAGAGACCATGTTCAAGTAACACAATTCTAACCATTTCAACCAGACATCTATTATTCCTTTTAGCAACCCCATTTTTCTAAGGTTTGTATGGTGAACTGAACTCATTACGAATTC
The DNA here is from genome assembly GCA_963277665.1 of Viscum album. Lineage (NCBI taxonomy): Eukaryota > Viridiplantae > Streptophyta > Magnoliopsida > Santalales > Viscaceae > Viscum > Viscum album. Next base: position 113,924,275 of record OY728149.1, read on the forward strand.
CATGATTCTAAAGGTAACTTTCAAACTATTCATTCTTATACTGTACACAATTATCAGTTCTCATCTTCTTCATTGAATACTCAGATTCCTTCTCTTCTTTCCTCCTAAAAGTCATAAACATTTTTAGAGCATCTGACTTATGTATCATGTACATAACACAAGTAATGTGAGTGAAGTAATCAATGAAATTAATGAAGTACTTATCTCTATTTGTTGATTGCTTTCTCCTTGGTGCACATATATCAGAATGTATAAGCTCCAAGGGTTTTTTTGAACTAATGTCAACTTTCTTATACATAGAGTTTGTAATCTTCCATTTTTCACAAATAGTGAAACACCAATCTCTTTTTCTTGATAAATTAGGCATATCTCGGATACTATCTCCCATTGATAACTTGAACATGTTTCTATGATATGCATGTCCCATAATTTTACACCATAACTGATTTTCATCCACTATGCCCATGTTACAAGAGTTCTGTACTTCACCAACTTAGAACAAGTTTTCTTTGTACGTTGGCCTCTTATAACTACCTTTCCACCATTTTCACTTTTCACAATAAACCCATATTTTTTGAAGATAATTTTTTTGTCCTCATCACAGAGTTGTGAAACACTCAGAAGATTATATTTCAACCCATCAACATATAATGTTTTCCTAGATTTCATTTTTTCTTTCTCAATGATGGTTGATCCAACACATTTGATCCTCATAGAATCATCATTTCCAAATGTAACTATTCCTTATTTGAAGTCTTTCACATTATTCAGAAACTTTATGTCTCATATCACATGAGAAGAACACTCACTATCAATAATCCTTGGACGTTCTCCTTTTGTAGCTTTCAAGGCAGTTTCAACAACAAGAGCTTTTTGTTCTTCCTTTTCCTTCTTCATCTCCAACTTCTGAAATTTGTTAATAACCTTTTGTTGTGATTGAAAAAAAAACAAGACATCCCTTAGCGAGATTTATAGTCTGTTCACATCATTAAAAAATAGTTTCCAATGGTTGGAACTTATTTTCAACTTTCACAACAATCTTCTCAGATTTCTTATAAACTTCCTTCTCGTACTTACCTTTTTGAAAGGATTGACTCCCCCTCAAACATTGTCTTCCATAACTTGTGGAATAGTAGTAATGTTGTTGATTGAACCAAAACATGTTTGCAATGTGTCTGAATCCAACACAATACTAGCAGTATCCATATAATGAATATTCCCCTCGGAAACGTCTATATTAACCGGTGTTGTGAACAAGCTTCTCAACAACCATCTTAATAGAACTCTACTTACCATCAACCACCCTATTTTCAATCATAACTTTATTCTTTAGATCATATTTCCATTAATAATTATTTGTACCAGATGTATTAAAAATCTTTCTGGACTTAGGATTTTTATGTTTTTCTGACTTTTCAGCATTGCTCACTTTGTCCACATACACAGCCTTTGTAGATTTGTTCTTCTCAGAACCAGTTCCGTCTTTCCTCTCAACCTTTAAAGGTAACTTTTATGGTTCATTCTTTGGTTCATTATTATTAGAACTTTCACAAACTTCTAAGATATATTGTTTGAAAATGATATTTATTTCTTTAGCTTTAGAAATTTTCTACTGGACAAGTTCCAACTCTTCTTCTTTTTCCTTCAGCTTTACTTCAAGATGATCATTACATTTCTTTTCATTATCAAGAGAATTATTCAGATCATAAATATCCTTTTCCATCTTGATTTTATCATCAGGAAAACCTTATTGATTGTTTAATGTTAAATTTTAATTTATCAACTTCTTTTTTTCCTTCTCAAGCCTTCTAATCTTCCTCAAACATTATTTCAACTCTTCCTTCAGATGATATTAAAGTTGAGTTTATTCTTCTTCAAAACTATTTCTCCCTTAATATTCATTATTCACTACTGCAATAAAGGTATTCTCCCTATATTTCTCAGAAAATGGTTTCTTGAATTCAACTTCACTATCTTCTTCATCTTCATCTTTATATAAAAATATTCTTCATTTTGATTTAAAGAACTTTATATCCTCCCCCTTTGAAAAATATTTATATTTTTCATCTTGTTTCTTCCATGACCTTCTTGGCCTTCTGTCATCATCATCACTGTATTCTTCTTTATTCTTTTTAGGACAGTTATCCGCAAAGTGATAAATGGATCCACACTCAAAACATTTCAAGGGAGTTTAACCCTTGTATTTTCCTGTACCTCTTTTCACATTATTAGAAAACAAAGATAAAATTTCATTAAAATTTTTACATACCTCATCTTCAGAATTAGATTCAATAACACCATCTTTAATAAGTGTCTTCTTTGACCTCTCTCAATTTACAGCCTTGAATAAAATTTCTCTATCATATTTTGTTTTTCTCTTCATAGTCTTCTCCCTTCTCATTATATAAGTAATTAGAGTTCTATGAAAATCATCCAGAGATAATGTTTTAGGGTCTCTATCTTCTAATGAATACTCTTTAGCATCAAATTTGTCTGGAAGAATTCTCAAGATCTTTTAAATAACTGTATAATCCTCAAACTTTTCACCAAGACATCAGATTATACTGAAAATGTCATTTACCCTGGTAAAGAAGTCCCCAACGGATTCATATTCTCCTATTTTCAAGTCTTCATACTTCAATCTCCAGATTTTTAGTTTTTCCTTCTTTACTTTTTTATTTCCTTCATAGATGTTCTTAAACTTATCCCAGATGCCTTTAGCTATAGTGACACATTTCACTCTTAAAAAATCACTCTCAGAATGAAATGAGAGTAATGCATTTTTTTCTCTTCCATCATTCTCATGATTATTTTAATCAGTAGGTGTAAGAGGAACCTTGTCATCAATAAGAGGAAATCCATCAGTTGTAGTTTCAAGAACTTCATACCCAAGAGACATAAGATAAGACATCATTTTATCTTTCCATAAATGATAATTATTTCCATCAAATATCAGAATCCCCTTATTGTTCAGGTAATTCAGATTTTCCATCACATGGAGGTAACCTTCCCTTTGATACCAATTGTAGTTCCCAGTCATGTCTAAGTATCACTAAGAGGGGGAGGGGGTGAATCAGTGATATCAATTATCTTTTTTATGTTTCCTTCTTTTGGAAACAACCTTCACCTCCTGTTAAAGAGTTTCTTTCCTGCTGAACATACACAACCATAGGAACATAATATTTACAAGGTTCACTACTCAACAAGATTAGCTACGTCCTTGGTATGTTATGAAAACAATCTAGTACCACCCAATCCACTAGAAAACAATCCTTTAATGTGGAATACAATGAGTAGGATATTTCCTTACACTCGTGTAGCAATTTAAAAATAATTCAATAGTGTGTGTGCTCCCTCTTAGCACAAATAGGGCAATGTAATGTTTTTGTGATTCTTAATGAAATTTCACACATCAAATATTTCAAAAATATTCTTCACTATTTTACCTAGAAGTTGGTAAGAACCTCCTGGTGAAAACAAATTGCATAACACTCCATGCTTACATGCCACCCTACTTGCACACCTCCCTACTTGAGTGCCACTTTACTTGCATGCCTCCTTGATTTCACGCCTCTTTATTTGCACCCCTCATTGCTTGCGCACTACCCTGCTTGTGCATCTTCCTATTTGTGTGCCAAAAACAACTTGCACTCCACTATTGTGCACAACTCACAATTTTTTCACCAATTCAAGATTATACACAAAACACTTATTACACACAACTCCCTGCTTGCACCCAAATTATCACTTGCGTGCCACTTCTACTTGTGCGCCACTTTTGTGCATAACACACAACTTGTGCAACACTTAAACTTGCACATCAATTTTTACAACTTGCATGATCAGAGCTCAAATTTTATCTTAAGTTTTTAGTATAAGAAATGAGGAGGCTATTCATTTATTTATAGGCATTTTGGTGACTTTCACACCACATACACTTGCACGTCGTTCCTACTTCTGCGCCACTTCATCAAGTGCGCATCGCTCCCTCACTTGCCCACTGCTCCATCACTTGTGCACCAATTTCTTTCCTTTGTCATATTTTTATGTGTTCATGTTGAAATATGACTTGTGCACAACATACACTTGTGAACCACTAATACTTGTGTGCCACTTCCTACTTGTGTTCCACTCTTGAACTTGTTCACCACTTTTTTTTTCCTTTTTCATATCTTGATGCGTTGATCTTGAAATATGACTTGCGTGGAACATACACTTGCACACCACATATACTTGCATGCCCCATATACTTGCGCACCACTTTCTTTCCTTTGCCTAAAACAATTATTTACTCCCCCTATATATCATAATACTTTCATCACAAGTTCTCTAAACTTATGATATTTGTGAAATAAAAATCAGTAAAACATCGTCATAGTTACCATGGGAAGTATTGTAACTTCCCTATATTACATCAAAGGGAAGTGATATCCTTTCTTCTCAAACTTCCTTGAAAACAAAAGACAATACCTGAAAAGGATATTATTCATAATCATCTTGGTCCTAACATGTTCATTAATACCAAAGAACAAGCGATGAAGAATGACCAACATAAGACACTCGCTTCACCACACTAGCACCCGGAGAATGAGTGATGTCAATCAGAGGCCATCGTAGCACATGTGGATCACCACTAGATGGATTCTAGTTTGGATCCTCACAAGAACAATGAGACAATTCGAAAGGGTCATTCTGGATGATCAACGTCATCAATGTAGAAAATACCAAAGATCCAGGTATTCTTTTCTTTATGAAATTAATTAAATTAATTATAAACATAATGTGCAAGATCCTCTATAAAGGTTTCATGCCTCTTATTTATTTATCTAAATATTTGATTTTATTCCATGGAGACTATCATTCATCATCATATTGATACCATAATAATCATTGATCATGGTAAAAATTAAAGTTGGGTACCAGCCCAACCATGCTTCTACTACGCCCGGAACCTACAAGAGGTATCAGAGAAGTTACATCATATTTTATAATTATTTAAATAATTATTTGATGATTTATAGTTTAATAATTTAGTTTTTCAATTCAAGTTAATCGTTCTACAAATATTAATCTTGAGATCTATTCCACCTCTTTCATTTCTCGTTCACCTTACAAAAATGATCTTTTATTTTAATTTTGATTAAAATAAAATAGGGGATCTCATCTGGAGGTACCAAATTTTACAGGATGTACAAGACCAAAATAAATGTCGTGTAGTTGGATTCACATGCCATGTATCAAGGTTCAATTCATGGGGACTGGTCCTCCAAACAAAGATGTGCCATTAGAGTTTGTAAAAGTCTTAAAGACTCCGTCTATTGACCAGGAATAGGTGGCACATGATTTCCAAATTACATGCTGTGTGGCCCACTGGACACGGCGTGTAGTCCTTTTGGGTTAGGGTTGGACCGTGTACCTAGTACATGGCTTTCCCGGTTGGAAACCATGTAGCGTGGATACTACACGGCATGTGGCCCACTAGACACGCCGTGTACTCCAAGGATTTCCGAAGTACATATACACGTTGTACCCCTAGGAGCATACTTAGAATGGACGGTGAATGATAGTACATTTCGTGTAGTAGGAACTACACATCGTGTACTCATCCAAATTTCACATATTTATTAAAATTTATTATTATATTATAATAACCCTTGAGACACGTACCATGGTGCTGGAGTAAAGATGGGGAAAAACACATGATAGGTGTTATATATATATATATATGTTTAATTTAACATAGGCGCAATGTTCATTCTTACTCAATGGGTAGTTATGAATGAGAATTCACCAGGTTTCCTCCAAGATACAAGTTATGTACAAATATAATTTTAAATGAATTTATTTGTTTAAAATTACGATGGATGAGAATATCAAAAAAATTCAGACAAAAGGTTTAAGATAAAAGTGTATATTAATTAAATATGATAATTAATTTATTTGAGCATGATTTATCTTAAATAAGAACAATTTAATAATTGAAAACTAGTTCTATTATATGTGTAACTCATTTCATGTATGTGGGTGATCATGATCTAGACAAATACCTTTTTATGTGATTGGATTTCTTTTAATTTATTAATTAAATTAATTATTGTCTTACAAGCCATCTCTCCTCATTAATATATAGAGCCTATGTGCCCATAGTTTTATTTTATGTAAAACCCCCATTTTTCCTTCACCTGCATGTGATTTTAAAATCATATATAACATATAGACCTCCCAAGCTAGAGGAGGTGGTTCAAACTGGAGCTGATACTAAACCAATCCCAGGAGATATAGAGGTGGATAGGTGGAGAGCTGTAAATATGAACCCAAAAGGTTCAAGGTGTTTCTCTCTTAGGTCGGGGTTATTTTACCAACCTCTAGATAAACTAACCATTAAAAAATCTCATGATCATTCCATTTTATTTTTTTAGTTGCATGGTTTATCACTATGGATGTGTTTTCTTGATCACATAATTAACGAATTAAACAAGTATATAAGATGGGACTAAAATAAACTAGGATTATGTGTAAATATTATTGAGACATGTTTAATCACTTAATTAATATCCACTTAATATTAATAAGAATGTGATAATGATAATAATAAATCAATTCATAAGAGATAAAAAATCACTCAAATAAAATATTAAGTCATACCAAGACTTCTGTTACTTGATTATGGGGAAAAAAATAAAACTATGTGTTTGACCAACCCTTGTTGGGACACTTACTTTTATACAAGAATCCCTTATGAAATGTTTTAGTTTGACTTAACCATATTAAATAAAGAGGAGTATCCCTTTCTAGACTTGGTGTAATATTGGAGGCAAGAGTTATGGAAATCCAAAGTCATGATTTCATGATTGGGGAGTCCACTCAATAGATCAAGGAATTGAAAGACTGTAGTTATCAAAGACCTTACTACCTAAATACCTTAAAATAACTTGACCAAACCTTCTTGGGGTTATGTGAAGGGGAATATAGATCCTTTCCACTATAATGTCATGGAAGATGGAAAATCTGAGTTCAATGGTGAGGGCCATTGGGACTTGATAAAATAGTGGGAGACTTAAATTAATTTATTATTTCTCATAAAATGTAATCAAGAAAGTACTAATGATATGATCTTTTAATTTTAGATTAAAAATGACAAGATTTTCAACCACAATATCCTTGTAATCAATTCTGGATAAATACAACATCCTCACTGACAATAACTTTTAGGAATGGTTTAGACACCTTCAGGTTATCTTATGCCATGAAAATAAGTATTACATGTTGGAGTCAGCAATACCCGATCTGCCTACTAAAGAGGAAAGTGATGAGGATTTCCTGGTCAATGAGAAACATATGAACGACGCAGTCTATATTAAATGTTTGATGCTATCATCAATGCCTTGTGATCTCATGAAGTTTCAAAAAAAATGTATTCTTATAGAATTATTGAACAACTCCGTGGTCTTTACCGGGAGAGAGAAAGATAGGAAAGGTTTGAGATCTTTAATTCACTATTTCTGAGTAAGTTTGGAGAGGGTTCCCCAGCTAGGCCTCATGTAGTCAAGATCATTGGATACATTGAGCGCCTAGAGGTTCTAGGGTTTAAACTCCCTAAAGAAATGGGAACTGATCTCATTTTCACATCACTCCCTTAGATATTATCCAGCTTTGTTGTTAATTTTAATATGAACAACATTGAGAAGTCTCTATTTGATATTATTATTCTCATTATCTAAGTGAAAAAATATATGAAGTGTGATAAGCCTTCTATACTTATGGTGAATAAGAGGAAAGGGAAGGAAAATAGATTTAAGCCCAAAGATTTTTCTTTTCCTTCCATGAAAAGGAAGATCAAATGGGAGGAAAGGGAATAAGAAGCTGTTTGTTTCGCCTATGGCAAGAAGGTCCAATGGAAGAAGAACTGAACCCAGCCTAATAAGGAAGGGGAAGCTTCATGTGTATTTTTTATCGAATGTAATCTATCCGTTTATACAAACTAGGTATTAGATATAGATTTTTGTTCTCACATATGTATCTAAATATAGGAACCAAGTAGTTTCAGGAAGATTGTCTGAGGGGAGGTAGATCTATGAGCAGCCAACAGAGCCAAAATTACTGCTTTAGCTATTAGGGACTACCACCTCACATTGCTAACAATGATGATCTTGGTATTAAAGGGTTGTTATTATATGATGTCTATTACTAAAAACATTAGTTTTGTATACAAATTAGATATAGATGGATTTTTTTCATGTTTGGAAATGAATGTTGCTTATTTTACAAAGATAAAATTTTTGTGGTAGGTCACATTTATACAATGATCTTTATGTGTTGGGTTATAAAAACCAAGTAATGGAAATTAATAACAAAGATACTTCACATTACTCATACCACACCCAACTTTGACATCACCAGCTAGGTCATGTAAACCAGAAACGCTTGACAAAGTTACATCAAGATGGATATTTAGATTCTTTTGAACTAAAACCACTTGGCATATGCATGCAAGTTTACAAGGAAAAATGACCAAAGACCCAATTAGTGGGAAAACTAAAAGGTCTAAAAAGCTTGTTGAATTGGTTCATACTGATGTTTGTGGACCATTTACAGTTGAATCAAGGGGAGGGTACTCATACTTCATAAATTTTACTGATTATTTTAGCAGATATGGATATATCTACTTAATGAGGTATAAGTTGGATTATTTTGATAAGTTCAAAGAGTATAAGAATGAAGTTTAGAACCATCTTGGTAAGAAGATTAATAAACTCCACTCAGACCAAGGTGAATAATATATTAATCAAGAATTCATTTATTACTTATGGCAGTTTGGGATCCTATCCCAACTAACTCCTCCTTACATGACCTAGTGGAATGGTGTGAGGAAAAGGAGGAACCACACCTTGTTGGACATGGTGAGATCAATGATGAGTCATGAAAGTATTCCATTATTCTTTTGGGGATATGCGTTACAAATAATGGTGCATATACTAAACCAAGTACCAACTAAATCGATAAATGGTATTCCATACAAGTTCTGGAGTGGAAAGAAAGCCATGTCATCGAATTTACATGTGTGGGCACCTGATGCGTTTGTTGAGGCCTCTTTAGGTAACAAAATTACACCCCGAGCCACAAAGAGTACCTTTATAGGATACCCTATTACCTATAAAAACCCTCATACAAAAAGGTTATAGTGGTAAGAAATTCCATATTTATTGATAGGGATCAAATCTCTAAAAGAGATAGAGGGAGCGGGATAGACTTTGATGAAGTTGAGGCTCAAGGTACACAAGAATTGGTACTAGAACAGATTCCACAAAGCCCCATGGAAGGAAGAATTGTTCTAGAGACATAGGAACTACATATGAGTACAAGAAATATTAGATAACTAAAATGGTACAATTTTTTAGTTACCAAAGATGGAGACTCATTATTAGTTGATCATAATGATCCTCTAACCTACAAGGAAGCAGTAAATGGCACAGATGTTTCCAAGTGGCAAGAAGCCATGAATTCTGAAATGGATTCCATGTACCAAAACCAAGTTTGGATTTTGGTAGATCTTCTAGTTGATGTAAATCCTATTGGTTACAAATGGATATTCAATAAGAAACTAGACGTGGAAGGACAAGTCAGTACCTATAAGGCATGACTAGTTGCGGAAGGATTTAAGAAGAGTCAAGGCATTGACTACAATGAAACCTTTTCACTAGTTTCAATACTTAAATCCATCAAAATTCTATTGTCCATTGCCACTTACCATGACTATGATATTTTTAAAATGGATGTCAAAACATCCTTCCTTAATAAGAACCTTCAAGAAGATGTCTACATGACACAACCTGAAGGTTTTATGACTCCAAAGGATGCAAATAAGTTTTGTGAGTTTTTGAAATCCATTTATGGATTAAAGTAAGCATCCAGGTCATGGAACATTCATTTTGATGAACTTATAATGAAATTTGGTTTTATCAAGAACGAATGTGATCCTCGTGTATAGAAATAGTTTAGTGGGAGTGAAATAATTTTCCTAATAGTATTTTTTGATGAAATATTACTTATTGGGAATGAGATACCAGTCTTACAGTCTGTTAAGGCATGGTTGAATCAATGCTTCTACATGAAGGACTTGGGAAAGGTAGTATATATTCTTGGGATCCAGATCTATCATGATATATCCAAAAGATTGATGGGCCTAAGTTAAATTACATAAATTGATAAGATACTGAATAGATTTAGTATGGAACAATACAATAAGGGATTGTTGCTAGCGTCACATGACATTCATCTTTCCAAGAAAATGTGACCTCAAAAACATGAGGAAAGAAAGAGAATAGAAAGGACTCCATGCACATTATTGATTGGGTCAGTCATATATTCCATGCTATATACTAGGCTGGATATCACCTATGCATTGAGTGCAATAGGCAGATATCAAGCTGAACCAGGTGACCGCTATTGGATGACAGTCAAGACTATCCTAAAGTATATGAGGTGTACTAAGGATATGTTTCTAGTTTATAGAGAATATTAGGAACTATTCATCATAGGATATGAAGATTCTAGTTTCCGGACTGATAAAGATGACATGAAGTTGCAAATAAGATACATATTCACTTTGAATGGAGGTATAGTGAGATGTAAGAGCTCAAAGCAGAGTGTGGTCACAAATTCTATAGCAGAGTTCGAGTATATCATAGCTTCTGAGGAAGCTAAAAAATTATTTTGGATACTAAGCTTCATCTAGGAGATGGATTCGATACATAGTAGTAAAGATCCCATCACACTGTATTGTGATAATATTGTAGTGGTGGATCTCACGAAATATCAGATGTCACATCAGCAGACGAAGCACATACTTTGGAAGTATCATCTCTTGAGGGATTTTTCTTAGAGAGTTGAAGTTATAGTTAGTAGTATTTCTACAGAAGAAAACATTAAAGACACCTTTACTAAAGACTTGACTCAGTAGAAACATGATCATCATGTGAGGTCAAGCAGACTGAAAGTCGTAGGCAGCTGGCTGTAGTCCAAGTGGAGGTTTGTAAGAGTTGGTGTCCTAGAACAAATTGTTTATAATTTTATTTCATTAATATTTAATATATATTTAAATATTAAACATATTATTACATAATTGTTCATTATTCTACATGACTATAGTTTAATAATGTGCTCGAGTATTTTTCATATTGACAAGGTCATAAAAGTTCCCCGCTATGACGAGAGCCTTGAAGTGCTATGAAAATATTGATAAATATAGTTCTGTAGTTGGATGGCATACTATAATGGAACACATATCATATAGACAATTAGGTGTGAGTAATCATAAGTAGATGAGACTTCCTCTTATGATGTTCCTACTTGGTAATCTCCAAGACGATATATTATGAGAACAAACCCATCGGTAGGAATTTCTCATGTTTTGGTGTCATTGGATATTCCTATTTGTGAGCTTATTTAATGATCCTTAGACTTTAATATTATCATTAATACATTTCACGACTTGAACACATTGATTTAATGAAGAAAACTTTCATGAAGACAATTGGTAGGGAGTAGGGTACGTTGGGTGCGTCATGAGTGGCATGTTATTAATGGATAAGTTGAGGAAGTATTTGTCCCTTATATTTATGGAAGTTGATATTTTGGACCTTTGATTGAAATATAAATGTCACATGAAATTCCACGTCCATGGTGTAACGATGAGTTTATTTCAGGTAGTCAAAGAACAACATATCAAGCACAAAGGTTGATGACACTATCATGAAACCTTCTTGATGAGATATTGAGATAAAGGGATTATATTACACAGTGAGCATTCATATGTTGATTTCATTATTGTGAATTTATATTTTTTCTCTTGGATTCATTGACCTGTTGCTATATAGTACTCTAGGACTTTAGGCAAGCTCGCCTAATTCAAAAGATAAAGAATCCTAGAGGGTCACATACTAAGTGTTTTTAGTGGTCTCGATTAAATTCTATTTGAATTTAATTGAAGAAATAAATATTATTCTCAAGATAATGGAATAATTTTATTAATTTTAAAATGATCACATAAATTAAATAAATATTTATCCACTGGATTGTGAGTAAAACATATTTATTTATTTTATTAACCATTTAATAAATAGTTATTTACTAGTTTGTAAATAAAATATTTATTTGAGAGAATAAAATATTTATTTATTTATTTAAGTGTTCAATAAATTGAAGTAGAGTTTGAACAAACCAAGGATGGTCTGGTGGTAAAATAATTATTTGCAAGATGGTAAATAATTATTTAATTCGCTGACACAAATTAAAATAATAGTAACAATGCTATTATTTTGTGCTGCGAAATTTTATTTATTCCATTTTACGCAAGTTGGTGCACCATAAATAATGACGTGGTATTATTATTTAAAGAGTGGGTTTTCTATAAGGTTATGAATTTATTTAATTTCTGTTACATAATTAAATATTTTAAGCAAAGCCCCATGTTGGTAAATAGACACGTACATATATTGTGCCATGTACTGAACTGCACACCTGGTGAATTATTGAGCTAAATGATTTCTCTCTCAAATCCTCTTCTCACCCCTCTCAATAATGAGATACGTTCTTAAAGACTGAAGAAAAAGTGATCAAGAATGAATAACACAAGACACACGCTTCGCCATAATAGCACCCTGAGAATGAGTGGTGTCGATGAGAGACCATCATAGCATGTGTGGATCACCGCTAGAGGGATTCTGGTTTGGATCCTCACAAGTGCAACGAGACAATCTAGAAGGGTCATTATATATGATCAATATCATCAACAAAGAAAATATTGTAGATCTAGGTATTCTTTTCTTTATGAAATTAATTAAATTAATTATAAACATGATGTGAAAGATCCTCTCTAAAGGTTTCAGGACTCTTCCTTATTTATCTAAATCTTTTATTCTAGTCTGTGGAGACTAAAATTAATCATCGTATTGATCCCGAAATAATCATTGATCATGGTAAAAATTAAAGTTGGGTACCAGCCCAACCACACTTCTACTATGCCCAAAACCTACAATTACCACCTAGGTTGAGTTTGGTTGGCCCAACCCCACCCACCAAGTCTATAAAAAACCCAATACTAGACTATAAACCCTTATGGGATGTTTCTCATGGCTTGGGTAGCCTACAAATAATGGAAATAATTTCCATTTTTTAATTTTTTTTGGATTTATTAAAATTTGTTGCAGGAGAGTAGGATGATGTAATTTTTAATTAAAATCAATTCACAATATTTTAATTCATTATTTATTCCCTTGAGTTGAATAGTTATTATATTTATTTTTATTCTACAAAATTTATAATATGAAAACTAATCATGAGAGATACTTACAAATTTATGTCTCGTGTTTTATTTACTTAATTATTTCTTATGCAGTGGTTTGGAAAAATTATTTAATAAATGATTGTATGTGTATTGTCCATCACCCATAATTACAATAACAAGGGTGTGTGTGTACAAAAGTGGATATATTTTGGTGGAACCCACATTCCAAAGACCCCCTCACATTCCTATGAATATTTATATAAAACAATGTTGTTAAATTGTGGTGAATATCAAACATGGACATGGAGGAATACTAAAATAGAGATAGAAAAATTGGATAAGTTTGGTGTTACAACATGAGTCATTCGTGACTCATGATTTACTCCTAGGTTCTAGGTTGGTCCATTACTACACTCTAGATCAACCATTAGTAGATTATTATGATCATGTCTCTTTCCTTTCTTTATGAATGGTTTTTTATTGTGAATTTGTAGATTATATACAATCATATATAAAAATAAAGCATTCAAAGATAATAAAATTAATGTATGATAAATACTTACTATTTAATTCATAGTTATATTGTAATTATGTATTGAAAGGTTACTATTTATAGAAGATGATATCCAATCAATAGATCAAGGAGCTATGAATTAATGTTGTGAGATGACCAAAAGCTATGTTTGAAACAACCCATGTAGTTGTGTATCCATAGCTCAGTCTATAAGGATGGGTATTAAGAATACTAAATGCTATAATAGTAAAGAGGCTTAGTATTTCAAATATAGTTGTCGAATGATACTCTAATTTAAATAATTAGTTTGATACATTTAATATTAATAAAATATATAATTAGAAATATTTAATAATCTATATTTAATTAGTATTTCACTAGTGTTAATTTGTTTAAAAAATTTTATGGTAATAAAAAATAAATATAAGTAATAATACTTGAAAAAAAACACGTTCTTACTGAATTTTTTCCCAAAGTGGTATAGGAACATACATATATTACTAATATTTGAAAGGAAATTATTTGTGTTGGAGTCCCCAGTGCCTGATAAGCCACATCATGAAACAAGTTGGGGGTGAAATAGAGGCTTAAAATAGACTCATGATTGATTAATTTGATATTTATACCATAATTATATCTTCAATTTCAAATGAGTTATGAAATAAACATGAAGAAATGAATGATGACACTATGTTGTCTCATCTCTAAAAAGTTTATGATGTGAAAGTGAAATGAGATATTGATAGAATTATGACTACACTGACCATGTGTATATTGAAATATTGAATTTCAGATGTGCCTTATATACTCAAGATTTTAGAGTGCATTAATTAATTATAAAAAGTTGGATAATATCAAATCATTAAAATTCAATCCATCTCATTCTTATATCCTTATCACCATGTTACTCCTGTTTCATTGAGAATTATAAAATTAAAGGTATTTAGAAACTGATTCAATATTATTTATCTAAGGTTCTATAATATGATATGATCTAAAATAAATATAAATATTTATTTCATATAGTGAATAAATATAATGACTGGGTGATAAGGAAAAAATAAAATTTGATAAAAAAGAACCTTCATGACATTGTTTTATGAAACCAAAGGAAAATATCAAGATAATATAATTGAAGGATATTTATTTTCATGTAGAATAAATGGACACTTTATGAGAAACATAATTTAATTGAATAAAAATAGATAAGAGGCTTTAATTTTTGGTTTATTCTCCAATATATGTGATAATTAAATTTTATATAGTTGGTATTATATACAATATGTGAATTCCATATTTTTATCCAAATATAATAACCTAGGGAGTTCAAAATGATCATACTAGTGAAGAGGATCTTTGAGTTGCTGACATACCATGAATATAATGTCAATTAGAGAAGTTCATTTGTTTATTATTACAAGTTGATTAGTTATTATATTTAAACTCTATCATTTTCTAATACATGTTACAATTTTTTTTCTCTGTGTTGAGTTAATACATAAATATATTTTGTTTGAATATTGAAATAAATATATTATAGTATAGAATACAGATTTAGTAGTTTAAATACACATGAATCGAAGATATCATATATGTAAAATGAACGATGAATATTAAATATATGTCTCAGTAATACAAAAATGTGGAATGATAATGCATGGTCATATTAAACCAAATAAAAATGTCATGGAAATACCAAAAATGGTGTATAGAGTCTTAATAAGCTAAAAATCATAGGTTTAAGACATGATTTCTTATAAGGTTTAAAGTGAAAATGTACCTTTTAATGTTAATGGTGATAAATACTTAAAGAATATAGAACTAGTTCAACATGAAATATGTGAACTATTTGAAGTTGGAGTTATTTGAAAAATTATATAATTCAAGAGATTAATTAAAATAATTTGATCAATGTAAAAGAAAATTAAGGAATATAATTTCTTAGAATATATGACATTGTTTAGGATAGTGAGCCAAAAAATTTCTTATATAAGAATTAATCGATCATTAAAATGTATAATGAATTAAATCATAAACTCATATTTAATTTTTCACATTAGATGCTTAATGTTAGTAAAATGATGGTTAATGACGAGTCATATAAGTAGTGTATTCATTCCTATATACCTTTTGAGACATTATTTATCATTATCTCATTTACCCATAATTATTTTCCAACAATAATGACAAATGGATATCATATGAATTATAGTGTAGCCAAAATCCATTTTTTCACAAAACATGTGTTTATATACAATTTATTTTTTAAGTATACATCAATAAAAAACCATTTATTAATAAATATAAAGTCAATATAATGTAATTATAATAGTTTTTAAGGATATTACATATATCCCTAGGATATAATACTTATATTAAATTAAAATACTATGTTTCTATAAGTGGGTCAAAATCTCAATTCGATATAGTGGGAGAAATATTTACCTAGATAAAGTTGAGAATGAAGATTCACAAATATATTTTCATGGGAACATGCTCTATAAGTGTTTATGGGAATCTAATGTTCCAGATAAACATACAATATATTTTGATTAGTAATAGAAGGATGGATTTATATTCAACTAGATAAGTGATATTTTTTTGATAAGAATAAATAATCTTATAAATATTTTTTAAATGAAAAAATATAATGTTACAAGTGAATTTTAATTCTTAAAATGGATTCAAAGTTCCAAAATAAAGTTTTTTTGGTTCTCTAACTATTTTAAATTCATTTTTTATTATTAAATAGAAACTATAAATGGGTGGTATAAGTGTTATATAAATAATTCTCAATTGGTAATACCAAGTCACCATGATTAAATGCATTAAAATTATAAAATTCATTACAAAATTCACTTATTATCATATTAGGAAATTAATTTCAAGACCACCTTTATTCAGGGAATCATTATGCAATATGTCTATATAACACAACTAGAAATAGTTGGTGAAACTATAGAATACCAATAAGGAATTAAAGTTATATAGATCGATTTATGGATTTATTCATGAATCAAGATTCTAGAATATTTTTTTTGAAAGAAAATTTTCTATGTGTCTATAAGAGGATAGTGGGATCTCCATAGTTCTAAAAATATAAACAATTGATGACATAAGATAAAATGTTATATTTCTTACAATAGTTAGCACTATATTGAAAGTAACTATCTGATGATTGGATTAAATTAGCTAGAAGGTTATAGGGAACATATCTATTATGATATATCTACTGGTTGTTTTAACAATTTCAACATACATATACTGAAAAGGTATATAAAATTTCAATTTGGAATAATTCAAATATAATAGAAATAAATATCACAAGGCATAAATTTCTCCAAGAAGATATATATATATATATAATATATCTAAGGAGATTGAAATATAGAATAAAACTCCAAATTCTTAAGTGATAGATTATCCAAATATTCTATGCTATGAACTGGGCCTGATATTTGAAATACATACATTATGATAGGTAAATTTTAGGTAAATCCAAGAAGAGTTAAAACTTATCAGTTATAACTATCCAAAAGTTCATGAAAATATAAAGGGGAAATGTTACTGGTACATGAATAGGAAAGAAAATAGTTATCAATGGGACACTGATTAGTATTCCAATGGATAATTTTAATCTATAATCACAATTTATCTCATGAAATGAGATGATAATGTCATTAAATCTTGTGGTAGACATATATACAAATAATAAGTCTGTTGTAGCATCTGATGTAGTTAAAGATGAAATATTAAATATACAATGATTTCTTCCAGTTTATGGTATTATACCAAACAATTATATTATTATTATAATATAAATTACAAAAAGTTTTCAATAATGGTTCTAGATAATATAATGAGGTCAAAATAGAATAAATGAGTTATTTACACAGGGATATAATCTCTTTAGGGAGTTTTACTCAATGAAGTGAATATGTGAATAATAGATAAAGCATTTAAGAAATCAAGGATATAACTGTAACTAAATACACAAGTATAAATAATCATGATCTTATCATTAGATAAAAAAATAGGTTGATAGTTAAAAAATTGGATCTAGTGAAAGTTGGAGTTTTATAGTGGTGGGTTCCCTAGACTATACTAGAGCAATAATTTTCCATTACCATATCATTTATACATAGTGTTATGTATGATGTTTAGTTAACACAATAGTTGTAAAACTCTTATATACTATTTACATGGTAATTCCCCTTAATTTTCTTATTAAAAGTTATTGTAGTTCCCATCAATAATGATAACCTAGAGATACTATGATAGTAATCTTTATCATATGACCTATGGTTTGGATACATCACACTGATAGGACATATATGATGTATGACTATCTGGTGATGGGATATCATATGAATCGATACTTCATCTCTTAATTTTTTTATATTATGATATCTCATCATTGAGATCATGAGGATGATCACACCAATAAGATCTCCACATATTTTGGGTGTCATTATTTATTACTATATATGAGAAGGTATATTGGTAACTTGGAATGAGATCAATCTTAATATGTATTATTTTATCATGTAATTTAAATCAATAAAAAAATATTAAATTTATGTTTTGGTGATGTAGATTATATTGGGTGCATCATTGGTACAATGACATTGGTTTCATGATTAATAATAGGTTTTCCACTTCAAAAATGAAGAGATATCTTAGGACCAATTCAATTATATTGTAGAACCTTTATTAAATCTATGTCCATGGTAGAATAATGTATTTTCATACAAAATTTTCATTATAAGAATAAATAGAGTATGAATGGGAACACATGTTTCCATCTAGGTTATTAGATATCATGAGATAAAGAGATTACATTACACATCACATGTTTATAAGAGGATTTTATCATCATGAGTATTCACTATCTCATTAGGGGACATGATATGTTTCTAGATTCCATTGCTTTTATATTGGTATAACTCACTACTATCAAGAAAATTTCATAGACGTTCGTAAAGAAACCATATTAAAAAGAATGTCCAATTATAATTTATTAGATCTTAGGATATTGTGGAAACCATGTCAGAGGATAGGTAATGCATAATTTTTAAATATGAAAATTTATAAATAATTGAAATATTATTAAAGTTTATAATAGTAATTATTGAATTCATTTATATATTGTATTCATGAGTTAATAAGTCAATAAACATAAAAATATTGTATGAATGATCTTTTTAATCACTATTTCTTAAAATATTTATGGGATAGATGAGCCAAGTCAATGAATAATATTTTATCATGAAACATGACATTGATTTTGTGATTTAGTTATAAAATAACCAGCACATTTATGAATTTTTTTAGGGGTAATTGGTAATGTTTTTGGGATTATTGAGAAGGTTAAAAGTTTCAGAGGTCCAATGTGTAATCTCTAATGTTTTTTTGACCAACCTATTTAAGATGAGGAAATGTGATATTTGAGGCACTATCTAAACCTAAAATTTCAAATCTCATTCCCTCCTACCCCTTAGATAGATAAAGATAGATTTGGGGTACCTTATCCATGAATAATATCATGATTCAAAGAATTTGTGCACCCACTAAGGTTCCCTAGACCCGCACTATTGGATATAGTGCTCAATAGAACATAATTTTTATACTATTTTCTAGTAAAAATGTTATGGGTTGACTAAAAATTCATACAATAAATAAAACACATAAATAATTTTTTTGAGTTATAAGTTTTAATTCTTACATTTTCATTCCATTAGTTTTGGAAATAATAAACACTCTCTTAAAATAATGCTTACTAAACTTTTTATGTCCTAAGTGTTTTAGTATGTTTTTGTAGAGAACATTACCTTTGACCATAAATAGAAAAAGGCATAATTTATTATGAATATAAAACTATCATTCTTCATTAGGATCATTAGATTGAGAATGTGTCCAATTAAACAGACATACAGTTAATCAGTCCATGATTTAGACTTTTGTCTTGTCTATCTCCCTCACAATAATGATGGACATAAAAATGATTTTGGTACTGACATTGTTAGACTGACCCTCATAAGGATTATCATATTGAAAAATTATACTGAATTTCATTAGATAGAATAAATTTAATAATCAAAGTACATTAGACTTATTTATTATTTAAGGAAAACTATTATCACTATAATAGTGTTAAAATGAAATGATGTCAGACATTTAGGTATGCTAGATCATTATGAGCTGTTAAATAGACAGTTGTCTAAGGATGTTGAAACTAACTCTAAAATATGACAATTGGAGCCTAACCTATAAATAGATGGTTATTTGAAGAGTTGGGAGCTGATACATTTTTCAACTCATGTCTTCTGAAGTCTTCTCTATGTTAACATATCCTTATTAATAATTTCAAATATTCAGAGAGTTAAAGTTCTAAGGAATAATTTTTATGGTTGTTTTCACGATAACCATTTATTTTTTATTTGTTAATAAACATTTTTATGATCAAGGTCTTTTAGGGATAGAAAGATGGTGAATCTGATCCATTAGAGAAAGGGTCTCTAGGGCTAGGAAGACATAGGTAGATCAATGAATTGAGTTCTACTAGGGATTAGAAGATAGAGCTAAGCCTATCATGATACTGTAGGATTTCCCAATAAATAAATATAGACATTACAGTAAGTATAAAACTGTGAAAACCTTTAGGCAGTGTTTCTGAATACCTTTACTCTTAAAGTTAAAAGAGTGTATTATTTTAATATAGATTGTAAGTCTTTCTTAATTTTAATAACTATTGTATTTTTTTAAAAGTAACTATTTCACTATGCATGTAATAGAAAGTCATTATTCATACTTATGTTTCTATACTATTTGTTTTATCAGTATAAATGTAAACACAAAAAAACATACTTTGATTTAATCTGGTCAACCGTGATTTTTATTCTTCCACACTAATATAATTAAATGTTTTCTAGTTTTGATTTTTATACTTTTATCATCAGAATAAATTTGAGTCAGATAATATTACTTTAATAGGTTTGTGTTTTTTTCTTAAAGGTTTTTTATATTATAATTAACACACCCTCTTTTAAGTATAACCATCATAAGATACTATTACGTTCCTACAACAATGACCCAACTGGAATTAATCCATAATGAAAATTTATAAACCATTATAAATAAAATTTACATTGTTGGGGTTTTTATACCATTAAATAGACCAAAAAAATTTTTAGTATCCAAATTAATATTCCCATGAGTAATGTCCTCACTGAGAGAATCCATCTTCTCTAAGATTTACATATACTCATCCAAACATATCCTATAATTATTAAAAACTTGATGTAAAATTTTATGTTGGGTAATAATCTAATCCAAGTACTATGCATTGGGTTCCACTTGTATATTTCTTCCAAAAATATTTACCTCCTCTTCATTCAGGTCTAACACCTCAAATTCAGCTTCCACTCTTTCCTACATAAGAAATTCTACATTGGATCTTCAGTCTTATTCCTCTATTACCTCCTTAGAGTGTATAAGCATGACCAAGCCTATTATTAGGGTGGATTATTAATAATTTTTATTCACTATAAAATCTCCATTATCATGTTGTAATTGGAATCCTATAACCCAACAAGGGGCCACATTCCCCCATTTAGTGCAAGATCAAGCTCTTAAAATACATATGATTTTATGATGCCAGCACAATAGTTTATATTATTATGCAATATCATCCTTTATCAAAAATATAGGTTATCCATGAATCATCCTAGTTTCATTACTGTGGTTGTAACACCCAAGACTTTTATGTTATATAAATCATCAAAGGAATCTTTTTCTACACAACACATGCTTGGCTTGCTTTACACGCAATCGCGACCTTCCTCGATAGCTTGCGTCGTACGCAATACCGAGTTTCACTAAAAAAAAAACAAAATGCTATTAAAACTAGCCGTTATGAATAGTAATAACCACTTTTTGAAATTTTATAAATTTTATTTTTCAAAATGGACTTCATTTTTGGACTCAGAATATCGAAATTTGCCTAGGGTGAAATTTTGGTATTTTTCTGAAAACTTTCAATTTTTGATGAATAGTGAAACCACTAAGTGGTAGGTTAAAAACTGAATTTTGCATAAAACTTAATTTTACCGCTTCTGTGAATGGAATTTCGAAAATCCGACAGACACGGTTGATATCAGTAAGTAAAATGTGGTTCAATGAGATGAAAATAATTTTTTGGTGAATAGTAACTTTTTACTTTTTTACCGCGGTTAATAGTAAATAGGGTAACTAAGGGTAAATATGATATTAATATTACCCTAACACATGTCCTAATTCTATTGGACAAGTGTAATTCGACCAAAAACAAACTTAGGAATAAAATATGACCATTTAGGCCCACTTGGATTAGATTAGGACATTTATTATTAATTTATTTAAAGAAGGGTTAAAATAGTTAAAATCAAAGTTTAATAAGTAAATCATTTTTAATATGGGGTTATACATAAGATAAATTCGACTATAAATATTCATTAGAAATCTAAAAAGATTTCCTACATGATGATATTTTATTTGTAAATTTTTAGACATCAAATAATTTAATTATGACACAAAGATGATGCAGTAATTATCTTATTAATGAAATATTGACATAATTGATGTTATAAACACAAAAATAAATGTAATTTGAGACTTTTTATGAATTCCACTAATTTTCTAGGTTACTATGATATATTAGTGTTGATTTAATTAACTTGGTTCGAACATATAATTCTGTTATGACTTTCACAAAAATCATATATCAAATAGTGTCAAAATTGACACAAAATAGTTTTTAAATTAAATATTATATTACTAATTGTTATTTAATTCCTAAAAATCTAAGGTTCGGCCAAATGACTTAGATAAGGATATATATATTAATAATAAACAATTTGGGGTTCGTTTGGCATGTTATAGTAAGTGTATTAACCATATAGTGAAAGAAAACAAAAAGACACGGTAAAAGTTAAATTATTTAACTTAGAGTTAAATCTAATTGATAAGGGTAAAATAATTCCATAAACTTGTCTAAATCCTATTGGTTGATAGGATTTCTACCCATACCCACCTTATCTTCGAAATAAGACCCTTTGGAACCATTATAAACCGATTTTGACTATTAATATAAAATAATATTTTGAGATATTCCTAAGGTGCCCCTCTCCTCCCTTATAAAAGGGAACCTCCTCCCCCTCCTCCTCACACCAAATTAAGCACTCAAGCTCGGCCAACCCCTGCCCTTTTCTCCTCTCCACTTCCCTAGAATAGTCCTAGAGGTCCTGGTCTTCTCCAAAGACCACTCTTAGTTCCTTAAGTGGAGGATTCAAAGAGGCGTTCCAAAGAAGAGGTAATATCCATTACCGATCTTTTCAATTTCTTTCGTCTTCAACTTCTTCTTCTTTAGTTGTTTCATGACAAAGTAATAACATCAGTATTACTTACATACTGATATGTTATTATAAATATGAAACAACCCTAATTCACCTTCTATCCATCCTACGGAAAAATGAAATCACCGCGCGTGCGTACGTACGGAATACCGTCTCCACGCCGTGGTGTAATCTATTTTCCACTATCACCTTACAAGGATGGGTATAATGGTGTAATGAGTAACTATATATGATTATTATGAAGTAATATTGATACTGAAATAATATATATATACTCCAATACAATTCCACAATCATAGGAACGATATCATCACTCGTGCGTACGTACGAAATACCGTCTCCACGATGTGATGCGACTCGTTCTACATGATCTTCATTTCATAATGATTATATAAATGAATTGAATGAATGAATATGGTATATAATACACTAATACCATTCTGGAAATTAAGTATCTATAACCTAAAGATAAGAATAAGAATTTATTCGACAAAACACGCATAAGAACAAAAAGTTATAAAGACCCGAGTAACAAGTAACAATGAAATATTACTAACAAGAAGCTAATAATATGACCATATATGATATCATATCAATATGTATGATTCTGGAATAAGTCAATAACATTATTTAAACCATTATACAGGAGCTTCAGACACATACAAGGCAAATTGGACCTAAGGTAAGGGGAAATATCACAATCTCATTTTTATCCGAGATTGTTTATTCGTAAGTATTTACTGGGGTGTATTTTATCATCCACATCCATGTTTCCTCAATATGTAATATTATTTCCATCCACCTACAATAGTTTAAATCCAATTTTACCCTTCGGTGAGTTTTTAGTAAAGAATAAGAAAGGAATCTTTTGTCGTTTTTCGTACGAGGTACTTTTTGACTTTTCCGACAAAAGTACGAAGAATGTTTTTTTTAACTTATACGGCATGAATGGATTTTTAAAATATTATTCCCAAGAATATTCCTTTACAAGTTTTCAAGTTTATTTTTAATCAACTTCTTTTAGTTTATAATTGTATGACATGTTAAGAAAAGAAGAGTGTTTTTGAAGAAGAAAGGATATTTTCCTCAAGAATGAAGTTCAAGTGTTTTATCAAAATTATTTTCCATCTAAGATAATAAAGGGTTCTGTTTTTATCCCTATTATTACATGGATTTGATTATGTTGTGATGGAAACATTTTTATGAATTCCTTTATCTTATATGAATTTATTTATGATGTCATGATGTTTCAAGAATCTCATTTTTGTTACAAGTGTTATGTGATGATGTATGGTTTATGATTATGTGGCACACATAAGAAAGGATTCATTATAAGATGGGTGGGACCTATATCTCCCTCCAATGCATTGGGTAAAGATTTTATATCTCATGAGATAGACATGGCTGGAACGGAAGGTTATTTCGGTTCAGTGATACAGGACTGAAACGAGGAGTGAACTCGGTTCAGAAAGGGACTTTGTCCACTAAGATAGTCTTGGCAATGAGTCATGACTAACAAGAAATGATTTTCCATGATTATGTGTGCATGCCACAAAGTTTCAAGTTTTATGTTATGATTATGGGGATATCATTTTCACTTCTATGATTTATTCCATGTTAAGATATTATGATCTCTTTTGCAGGTTTTGATTTTCAAAAAGATATGATATGATTTTTATCTCATTTATTTGCCCTTGCTGAGCATTTGAGCTCACCCTTTTATGTTTTCTTTTCCCCAGGTCAGGAAGATGGATATTAAGTAGAATATGCTAAAAGGGACCCTAGATATGATGAAATCAATGGGAGACACTGTAGAAGATTTATGAACCAGTTGTTTATGTTTCCCAGTTTCTAAAGACACTATACCTATACGGTCCTTTGTGGTTTTATCATATGTTGTAATAAGTGTGCTTCAAATTTTGAAGTATTAACAATGTATGTAAAGTATGGGTCGTTATAGTTGGTATCAGAGGAAAGGTATAGTCAACCTTTGGAAACTAGGATGTGAAAGCCTTAGTAAGAACCCTAAGGATAAGTCTAAGCATAGAACACAATCTTAGTGTTGGCCATGAATAACCTAGGATAAGACCATAAGCATGAAAATTTTATTCTTGAATTATGTGGTTTCCTATTATAATTAGTGTTGCTCACACTATTCTTCTTGGTTTTAGTCAATGGCTGGAACCCGAAGGAACCGTGTTAATGCGGAATGCGATGGGCAATGCAATGATTGTCCCCCTGAGCAACCAAACGATATGGGAGCTGGAATGCAAAATCTTGTAGCCATGCTCACACAACTTTCTCAAGCTATGAATCATGCAGGATTTCCAAACGAGCAAAGGAGGGAGCAACATTCTGTTGAATCCTTCATGAGGCAGCGTCCACCTTCTTTCAGCGGGTCTACTGATCCATTAGTTGCTGAACAATGGATTAGTACTACTGAAAAGATATTTTCAGTTCTTCAATGTTCTGAACATGATAAAGTCATCCTAGCAGTGTATCGTTTGAAAGGAGATGCTGATCAATGGTGGAATCTTGTTAAGAATACGAGGCAAAGGGATGAAATTGAGTCTATGGAATGGGACGAGTTCAAGAACTTATTTTTCAATAAGTACTTCCCTCGTATTCTCCAAACAAAGATGGAGAAAGAGTTCCTTGAATTGAAGCAAAGGGATGATGAATCTGTTGGTACCTATGAAGAAAATTTTACAAGACTTGCAAGGTACGCTTCTGGTATTATTATCCAACCTGAGAGTAAGATCGATCGATTCTTTAGTGGCTTAAAACCAAGTCTTCGAAGGGCGTTAGCCATAAGGGACTTCAATAGCTACGAGGAAATCGTTCGATGTGCTCTCAAAGTCGAGATGGAGATTGGAGTAACCCATCAGTCACATGGGTTTGATAAGAAGAGGAAGATGGAATTCAAAGAAAAATCTAAAGAGCACACGGAAAAGAAGATGAACTTTCCCTTATGCTCAAAGTGTGGAAAGAAACATGGAGGGAGTTGTCTTAAAGGGACAAGTAAATGTTTTAAATGTGGAAAAGAAGGTCATCGGGCATTTGAATGCCGTGATAATGGGAAGAAGATGTCTAATGACGCAAACAAAGGAAAGGATACACAGAATGAACCTACTACACTTCAATGTTTCAAGTGCAAGGAGATGGGGCATTATGCCAATCAATGCCCAAATCCAAGGGTTGATGATGATGGTCGACGTCAACAAAATCTTAAGGCGAAAGACAAAGGAAAGTCACATGCAATTTCTATCAGCGATGTGGAGTACGATAACGATGTGGTGAAAGGTACACTTACCGTCCACTCTAAAGTAGCAAATGTTTTATTTGATTCTGGATCCACCCACTCTTTTATTTCTGAAAAATTTTCTATGGGTATCACCGTATTACCTCAACAATTAGATGTTGAGTTAGCTGTGACAACACCTAATGGCACATCAATCGCATCAAAAGTTTATAATTCTTCTCCGATCGAAGTTTGTGGGAAAGTGCTTCCTGCAAATCTTGTGATCCTTCCTTTAGTGGAATTTGATGTGATTCTTGGCATGGATTGGCTTTCTCTACATGGAGCTCATATCAATTGCCAAAGAAGGGAAGTCACATTTCATATTCCAGATCAATCTACGATCGTCTATCAATGCAAGGATGAACATAACCTTCCAGTGGAAATTTCTTCCATCTTATGGGTATTGATTCCACTAAATGAAGGTTATTTATCTCAAATGGTTGGTGAGAAACTCACGATTAAGAATATGCCCATTGTACGGGAGTTTGATGATGTCTTTTCGGAGGAATTACCGGGTCTTCCACCGAATCGTGAAGTTGAGTTTTCAATAGAACTCGTACCGGGTGCTTTGCCTATTTCAAAGACACCTTACAGAATGGCCCCAATTGAGTTGCAGGAATTGAAGAAGCAACTCCAAGAGAATCTTGATAAGGGATTCATACGCCCTAGTGCGTCACCTTGGGGAGCACCTGTTCTATTTGTTAAGAATAAAGATGGATCAATGAGACTCTGCATTGATTATCGAGAACTTAACAAGATCACTATCAAGAACAAATATCCTCTCCCACGCATTGATGACTTATTTGACCAACTACGCGGAGCTCAATACTTTTCCAAGATTGATCTTCGTTCAGGGTATCATCAATTAAGGGTCAAAAGGGAGGATATACCAAAGACGGCTTTCCGTACAAGGTATGGACACTATGAATTTATAGTGATGCCATTTGGTCTTACTAATGCCCCTGCTATTTTCATGGATCTAATGAATAGAGTCTTTAGAGACTATCTTGATCAATTTGTGGTAGTCTTTATAGACGATATTCTTGTCTATTCAAAGAGCAAGGAAGAGCATGAAGATCACTTGAGAATTATATTGAAGACCCTGAGAAAGGAGAAGCTTTATGCCAAATTTACCAAGTGTGAATTTTGGCTTCAAAAAGTTGCATTTTTGGGTCATATAATCTCAAAAGAGGGGATATCTGTGGATCCAGCAAAAACAGAGGTTATCGAAAGATGGTCAAGACCAACAACAGTAACTGAGATCCGAAGTTTTCTTGGTTTGGCTGGATATTATCGACGTTTTGTAAAAGATTTTTCACGATTATCTAATCCACTCACCAAGTTGACTCGGAAAGGAGTTAAGTTTGTCTGGACAGAGGAATGTGAAGAGAATTTCAAGGAGTTGAAAAGAAGGTTATCCAGTGCACCTGTGCTCACACTGCCTTGTAGTGGAGAAAGGTTTGTGATCTACAGTGATGCATCCAAGAAGGGATTGGGGTGTGTTCTTATGCAAAATGATATGGTGATAGATTATGCCTCACGACAGTTGAAAATCCATGAGCAAAATTACCCAACACATGATTTGGAGTTGGCTGCGGTAATCTTTGCATTAAAGATTTGGAGGCATTACCTTTATGGTGAAAGGTGTGATATTTATACTGATCATAAAAGTTTAAAGTATATTTTCACACAAAAGGAGCTGAATATGCGTCAAAGAAGATGGTTGGAGCTGATTAAGGATTATGACTGCTCAATCCATTACCACCCTGGGAAAGCAAACAAGGTGGCAGATGCATTAAGTCGACAAGACCATGCTAGTTTATCCATGATGAGGATCACAAAAGATCCAATATTTATGGATTTACAAAGGATGGATCTTGGAATTATAATGGAAGGGGAAAAATCTTGTCTTTCTCAAATGAATGTTCAACCATCTATACATGTGAAGATTAAAGAGGCGCAGAAAGAAGATGTCGAGTTACAAAAGAAGGTGAGAAATGTTCCTGAATTAAACCTTGATTGTGATGGGATAATAAAGTTCAGGAATCGGGTTTGTGTTCCTCCCATCCCTGAATTAAAGAAGGAGCTGCTGGATGAGGCTCATAGTTCTTCATTCTCTATTCATCCTGGAAGCACGAAGATGTATAGGGACCTGAAAGAGTACTTCTGGTGGGATGGCATGAAAAGAGATGTTGCTGAATATGTCTCTCGATGCTTGGTTTGTCAACAAGTTAAAGCTGAGAGACAGAAGTCTAAGGGGATGTTACAACCATTACCCATACCCGAATGGAAATGAGAAAACATCACTATGGACTTTGTCACCGGACTTCCTAAAACATCCAAAGGCAATAATGCTATTTGGGTCATAGTTGATCGTCTTACAAAGTCTGCACACTTCATTTCTATTAGAGAGGATTTCTCTCTAGATCAGCTTGCCAGGATATATGTAAAGGAAGTGGTAAGATTGCATGGAGTACCACTTTCTATTATATCTGATCGGGATCCGAGATTTACCTCGAAGTTCTGGCGAAGTCTTCAGCATACTCTGGATACAGAGTTGAGTTTCAGCACTGCTTATCATCCCCAGACAGACGGTCAGTCTGAGAGAACAATTCAAACCCTAGAAGATATGTTGAGAGCTTGCTCTATGGATTTCAAAGGAGGTTGGGATCAACACCTACCTTTGGTGGAATTTTCTTATAATAATAGCTTTCACTCCAGTATTCAGATGGCTCCTTATGAAGCTCTCTATGGAAAGAAATGCAGGACTCCAACTTGCTGGGATGAAGTTGGGGAAAGAAAGCTATTAGGACCTGATCTCGTTGATGAAATGGCAGAAAAGGTCAGATCTATTCAACAACATATAAGAGCAGCTCAGAGTCGACAGAAAAGTTATGCCGACAACCGAAGAAAAGACCTAGAGTTTGAAGTGGGTGATAAAGTGTTCTTACGAATATCTCCCTGGAAGAGGGTTATGAGATTTGGAAAGAAGGGGAAGTTGAGCCCTAGATATATCGGTCCTTTCGAAATACTGGATCGTGTTGGGAAGGTAGCTTACCGATTGGCGCTTCCACCGAATCTCTCTCAAGTTCACGATGTGTTCCATGTATCTCTCCTGAGAAAGTACATACCAGATCCTTCACATGTACTCAGCTCAGAAGTTGTACCGCTGGAGCAAGATCTTTCTTATGAAGAACAGCCGATAGAGATTCTGGATCGTAGCGAAAAAGTCCTACGAAACAAGACCACTCGATTGGTGAAAGTTTTATGGAGGAACCACCAACTTGAAGAAGCTACATGGGAGCTTGAGGATATGATGAGGGAGAAGTATCCTCATCTGTTTGTTACAAAGTGACGAATTTCGAGGGCGAAATTATTTTTAAGGGGGGTAGAATGTAACACCCAAGACTTTTATGTTATATAAATCATCAAAGGAATCTTTTTCTACACAACACATGCTTGGCTTGCTTTACATGCAATCGCGACCTTCCTCGATAGCTTGCGTCGTACGCAATACCGAGTTTCACTAAAAAAAAAAAAACAAAATGCTATTAAAACTAGCCGTTATGAATAGTAATAACCACTTTTTGAAATTTTATAAATTTTATTTTTCAAAATGGACTTCATTTTTGGACTCAGAATATCGAAATTAGCCTAGGGTGAAATTTTGGTATTTTTCTGAAAACTTTCAATTTTTGATGAATAGTGAAACCACTAAGTGGTAGGTTAAAAACTGAATTTTGCATAAAACTTAATTTTACCGCTTCTGTGAATGGAATTTCGAAAATCCGACAGACACGGTTGATATCAGTAAGTAAAATGTGGTTCAATGAGATGAAAATAATTTTTTGGTGAATAGTAACTTTTTACTTTTTTACCGCGGTTAATAGTAAATAGGGTAACTAAGGGTAAATATGATATTAATATTACCATAACACATGTCCTAATTCTATTGGACAAGTGTAATTCGACCAAAAACAAACTTAGGAATAAAATATGACCATTTAGGCCCACTTGGATTAGATTAGGACATTTATTATTAATTTATTTAAAGAAGGGTTAAAATAGTTAAAATCAAAGTTTAATAAGTAAATCATTTTTAATATGGGGTTATACATAAGATAAATTCGACTATAAATATTCATTAGAAATCTAAAAAGATTTCATACATGATGATATTTTATTTGTAAATTTTTAGACATCAAATAATTTAATTATGACACAAAGATGATGCAGTAATTATCTTATTAATGAAATATTGACATAATTGATGTTATAAACACAAAAATAAATGTAATTTGAGACTTTTTATGAATTCCACTAATTTTCTAGGTTACTATGATATATTAGTGTTGATTTAATTAACTTGGTTCGAACATATAATTCTGTTATGACTTTCACAAAAATCATATATCAAATAGTGTCAAAATTGACACAAAATAGTTTTTAAATTAAATATTATATTACTAATTGTTATTTAATTCCTAAAAATCTAAGGTTCGGCCAAATGACTTAGATAAGGATATATATATTAATAATAAACAATTTGGGGTTCGTTTGGCATGTTATAGTAAGTGTATTAACCATATAGTGAAAGAAAACAAAAAGACACGGTAAAAGTTAAATTATTTAACTTAGAGTTAAATCTAATTGATAAGGGTAAAATAATTCCCTAAACTTGTCTAAATCCTATTGGTTGATAGGATTTCGACCCATCCCCACCTTATCTTCGAAATAAGACCCTTTGGAACCATTATAAACCGATTTTGACTATTAATATAAAATAATATTTTGAGATATTCCTAAGGTGCCCCTCTCCTCCCTTATAAAAGGGCACCTCCTCCCCCTCCTCCTCACACCAAATTAAGCACTCAAGCTCGGCCAACCCCTGCCCTTTTCTCCTCTCCACTTCCCTAGAATAGTCCTAGAGGTCCTGGTCTTCTCCAAAGACCACTCTTAGTTCCTTAAGTGGAGGATTCAAAGAGGCGTTCCAAAGAAGAGGTAATATCCATTACCGATCTTTTCAATTTCTTTCGTCTTCAACTTATTCTTCTTTAGTTGTTTCATGACAAAGTAATAACATCAGTATTAATTACATACTGATATGTTATTATAAATATGAAACAACCCTAATTCACCTTCTATCCATCCTACGGAAAAATGAAATCACCGCGCGTGCGTACGTACGGAATACCGTCTCCACGCCGTGGTGTAATCTATTTTCCACTATCACCTTACAAGGATGGGTATAATGGTGTAATGAGTAACTATATATGATTATTATGAAGTAATATTGATACTGAAATAATATATATATACTCCAATACAATTCCACAATCATAGGAATGATATCATCACTCGTGCGTACGTACGGAATACCGTCTCCACGATGTGATGCAACTCGTTCTACATGATCTTCATTTCATAATGATTATATAAATGAATTGAATGAATGAATATGGTATATAATACACTAATACCTTTCTGGAAATGAAGTATCTATAACCTAAAGATAAGAATAAGAATTTATTCGACAAAACACGCATAAGAACAAAAAGTTATAAAGACCCGAGTAACAAGTAACAATGAAATATTACTAACAAGAAGCTAATAATATGACCATATATGATATCATATCAATATGTATGATTCTGGAATAAGTCAATAACATTATTTAAACCATTATATAGGAGCTTCGGACACATACAAGGCAAATTGGACCTAAGGTAAGGGGAAATATCACAATCTCATTTTTATCCGAGATTGTTTATTCGTAAGTATTTACTGGGGTGTATTTTATCATCCACATCCATGTTTCCTCAATATGTAATATTATTTCCATCCACCTACAATAGTTTAAATCCAATTTTACCCTTCGGTGAGTTTTTAGTAAAGAATAAGAAATGAATCTTTTGTCGTTTTTCGTACGAGGTACTTTTTGACTTTTCCGACAAAAGTACGAAGAATGTTTTTTTTAACTTATACGGCATGAATAGATTTTTAAAATATTATTCCCAAGAATCTTCCTTTACAAGTTTTCAAGTTTATTTTTAATCAACTTCTTTTAGTTTATAATTGTATGACATGTTAAGAAAAGAAGAGTGTTTTTGAAGAAGAAAGGATATTTTCCTCAAGAATGAAGTTCAAGTGTTTTATCAAAATTATTTTCCATCTAAGATAATAAAGGGTTCTGTTTTTATCCCTATTATTACATGGATTTGATTATGTTGTGATGGAAACATTTTTATGAATTCCTTTATCTTATATGAATTTATTTATGATGTCATGATGTTTCAAGAATCTCATTTTTGTTACAAGTGTTATGTGATGGTGTATGGTTTATGATTATGTGGCACACATAAGAAAGGATTCATTATAAGATGGGTGGGACCTATATCTCCCTCCAATGCATTGGGTAAAGATTTTATATCTCATGAGATAGACATGGCTGGAACGGAAGGTTATTTCGGTTCAGTGATACAGGACTGAAACGAGGAGTGAACTCGGTTCAGAAAGGGACTTTGTCCACTAAGATAGTCTTGGCAATGAGTCATGACTAACAAGAAATGATTTTCCATGATTATGTGTGTATGCCACAAAGTTTCAAGTTTTATGTTATGATTATGGGGATCTCATTTTCACTTCTATGATTTATTCCATGTTAAGATATTATGATCTCTTTTGCAGGTTTTGATTTTCAAAAAGATATGATATGATTTTTATCTCCTTTATTTGCCCTTGCTGAGCATTTGAGCTCACCCTTTTATGTTTTCTTTTCCCCAGGTCAGGAAGATGGATATTAAGTAGAATATGCTAAAAGGGACCCTAGATATGATGAAATAAATGTGAGACACTGTAGAAGATTTATGAACCAGTTGTTTATGTTTCCCAGTTTCTAAAGACACTATACCTATACGGTCCTTTGTGGTTTTATCATATGTTGTAATAAGTGTGCTTCAAATTTTGAAGTATTAACAATGTATGTAAAGTATGGGTCGTTATAGTGGTTGTTCATCACACCCTTTATTGTTAATATTCTAACCATTAGTTTAAAAAGTTTGGAATATTCCTTATCCTTTGTTATTTTATTTCATTTTTTTATTAGATACCTACCCAAGTTTAACCTCCCTCTTTTCCCATTTTTGAATCCTCCTAGATATAGTTAAAAAAAAAATATTTGAACACTATATCTAATAAAAAGATATATAGCCCTATCATTATTTTACATTATTTTCATTATTTTACAATTACGTCTCACAAATAATCACACAATCCACATAATGGACGATTTGTTGTCTTTAAGGATAAGTTACATAAGAATATAAATTTATAACACTTTGGATCATTTATCTATAATTATGATACAATATAATTCCTTCTATACATATCAACATTTATAACATTATTTATAACCCAGTTAATGGAAACATAAGAGAATGGGTGAACTTAAAATTTAGTAAGGGAAAAACTACACAATATTTCAACAAGGATTAGATAATAAGAATATGAGAAAAAAAGAGCGTGGGAGAAATATATTAATAAAAAGAATATGAAACAATATGTGTTTACTATAAAAAACAATAGAATTACCTATATTATAAAATGATTAATCATATACCAAGTCACAAGACTATAGAAACATGGGATAATAAACATGAACTATAGTTCCATAATATAAGTAAATAACAAAGAAATGTGATATAAGTGAATTTATAAAAAATCATAACCTAGTGGACCAAGAATTGATGCTTGATTATTATAACATTGTGGGACTTTTATTGAAACTAGTGTACTTTCATAGCTTTGGGATAAAACCTATATACCATCTTGGGATCAGGCTACAACATTTATAATCTTCCATGTTTTTGTTATTATCTGTGTACCCTCTTAGGATTATAATACAACCCATGTAACCAATTAGGATTATTAGATATAAAAAATCACCCATTTAATTATAGGGATATATAGGAAACCAACTATCAATCATCCAAACATATGCATGTTTATAGAAAAAAATTCATTACATAATAAAATTCCATGGAATGAAAAATGTGTTTCGTAACACTTCAAGGTGGAATCACTAAAATTGTCTTCATTAATGAAAGTGGTTGATAAAAAACGTATACCACACGAAAAATATTATTTCCTAAGAACATTTAGAGGTTCCTTATTAAGAAAATAATTTTCTATAATTATATCCTTTATAAACTGAGTGTAAATGGTAGTGAAGCTATAAAAGAGATTTTATAAAACACTCTTAACATTATTGTAAATTAATAATTTATAGAACACATTTAAAATAGAATTTAAAAATGGTTTAGTGATTTTTTAAAATTTAATTTTAAAAATAATATCCCAAAATAAATCCTTAAAAAATATAATAGATACCAAAAAGGGAATGTGGAGTTCCTGATAAAAAAATTTATTACCAAAATTATGGAAAATACTTTTTAATATTCTAAAATACCTAAGTTGAAAACCCCAAACATAAAATGTTCAATAAAGAATAATTTTTAATAGAAATGAATGTGAATAATATGGTCACATGAAACAAAATATTACTAGGATTATAAATATGAAGGTTAATATTGATTTTAAGGGATAATGTGGATAAATGGGTGAAACCATCATTAAAGAGGATGGTAATTACTATCCGTAATGGTATAATTTTTGAGAAAGAAATTTATCATGGTAAAATCATTGAAATAAAAAATAATTCTCCCTATAGTGAAAGAAAAATTATGGTGATATAAAAATCTCAGTATGGTAAAAACCAATCGTATATGAAAAATTTAAAGAAGAAGCATTATAACTCAACAGAGTGAGTTGAGTTAACAATGACCCTTAGAAATTTAGTATCTTTATAATCGAAAGCCATTGAGATATATAATGTGAGAATGATTTTTTAATCCATTAAATTTAGTGAAAAATATTAAATAAATAAAATCTATGGAAAATATATACATAGAAAAAGGAAACAATCTATGAATAAGAATCATATCTCAATGCAACAAAATTTAGATTAAGAATCCCTCACAATAATTATAACATAAGAATAAAAATAAAATAATAGGGTTACCATGAAATTGTCATTAAAATATCATGAAATAAAATATATTCAATATAATTTATGGAAATAATGTTGTGAGTCCACAAAAAAAAGGAATTATGGTCTACAATATCAAACTTGTCTCATATAGTTTTAAATAGAGACAACATACCCATACCTTGGATCCTAATTCATTCTTCACATGCACATATCATTATTAATAATAAAATTAAGTTTATTAAGAACCTAATTAAGAAAATTTTAAATCTAAATTTAATTTTATATGGTCTATTAATTATCATTTATTATTTATTTATTAAATACTTTTCACTTATATTGGTTACTTTAAGTATTATGGTAGATTTCTCTAAAACATCCATGATAAATTAAGAATCGTAAAATGTGTTATGGAATAGATTTATAATATCTATAATTTTATAGGTTTATGTATATTATTATTCCATTAACAAAACATTTATATAGTTTCATTTTTCCCTAAAATGGACTCAAATTAATAAAGGTGTCTTAATATGTTTGTTTTTAGTTGTTAAATTTACTTATGAAATTTTATTATTGATATCAAGTATATAATGTTAAAAATTACCTTTATATAATATTAAATGTTTTATAAATATAATTATTTCATATTTAATATATTTTTATATTCCTAAATGTTTGGAGGATATGAAAAACTATACAATTAGTTCATGGAGGTGGGTTTCCACAAGTACACATAAAGAAGACTTCGTTATTCGAATAGTTTTAAAGGAAGGTAGAAAATTGATATCATATTATTATAATAACATTTAATAATAATGATATTATTTATTTTATCATACATTAATGGATTATAATTAGTTTCAAGGGTTAGTAAAAGAAAATAAACAAGGGATCTAAGTTGAAAACATTATCTCTCCCTTTGGATTTGTTTCTTAGGAAACACATTAATGCTTCATAGATTAGAATTTTGGATAAACCCAGACTTATAGAACATGGGTAGAGTGTTTATGAGATAAAAAGGAAGATTTTTGATCAAGGGTGAAAATTATCATGGGTGGATTATTTTAGTGGATGTGATATCTTATTATATGGTAAGAGAATGAAGTTTTTGTAAATACACATTACTTTTTCAATGATATAATGAAACTATTAAAGGTTAAATGACTCAAAAAGTTTAAATTAATGATTTTTGCGGTTATATATGGTTGAAAAGTACTCTAATTTTTATTTTCAAACATGTTATAAAAATGTTTCAAGCCTTTTACCACTCAATTTGTATATTTTACCATTTCATTTTTTATCTTAGTAACTCCTTTTTACCCAAGTAATCTATAATTTATTAAAAATATAAGGCTGGAATTAATAAAAAATGTAGATGTGAATAACCTAAATTTCTGATCCATAATATTAACTTGGGATACAATACAAAAATATGATTTCACTTATAATCAAATGATTGGGGTTGTGATATATTGTCCTTATAAATTGTTATAGATACACTAGACCTGAATCAAATAAGTCATATAAAAGTATAAAGTACAGGATAAGTGTTCCTTAATTATTATGATCCACTTCTGTAGTTGATATTTGATAGTCATTCCTTGGGTTCCATTGGTTTAGGATGTTTTTGATTCCTATAATCCTTGTTAGACATGGTACTGGAACAACATTTTTACGATGCCTAAATTAATTGTAATCGATGCATTAGTATGTGGATAGTTAAATAGATGTGACTATAATACTTTCCATTGTATTTTCCAGCCTCTTCATCTCTCGTCAAAAATTACGAGCTCTATGTTCAACCCTTCAACACCTAAAATTATTTATTCTTCCATTGATTTATTCCCATGGGGGTTTATTCTCATGTATTTGATACGATGGAAATTAAATCTTCTTTCCTTCATTTACTTTATCACTTAAGTTTATAGAAGACTATATCATTCTATTATATATTTTATTTGAGAGTTTTATACGATCTAAGTATTTATTCATAACTCTAGATAGTTTAGTGAGAATAACCATAATATTTTAAACATCCACTTCGAACCCATTTGGTTTCTCAATAAGACCATCACATCATCTTACATCGTATACATTTTTAAATAGGGTTGTCCTTGCTACATCCATTACATAAATAATGAATTTAAAGATAAGAATATATAATTTTATACCCTTATAAAAAGGGAAAAATAAATTAAAAGGAATAAATCATAAGTAAAATATGTACCATAACTCATAATCTTCTAGGGTTTAATCTTGGTTATTCATTATCTATCTTCTATTAGGTTATATATCTATACCATATTTATGGGATCAAATAATTCATAGTAGTTCATAAATATAATTTGATTAACTAAAGAACATCCTATGATATTTTATTTCTAGGTGTGCATTCCTAGTATAATTTATCATTTATGGAGTAAATATAGAGTTAATAATAAATTTTTTTATCTTTGTTACCCCTCTGTGCATATTCATGACATTAAAATCCACTTTCTTATATCTTGATAGTGATATAATTTATAAGATAACCACATACTCATCAATTAATCAAAATTCCATGATTTTATCTCAAACTTAGACTTACACCTAAGTTTATATGAGATAAATTTTATCATGCTCTGCAAAAAAACTAAACTAATCATAAGAATTTACTAAACCCTACTCGAATATGAATTGAGGCACCCATGACTTGTACTACTTGATATAGTGATGATAATATTTTCTTTAAACACTGTATTGGATACAAAGTGAGATGAAAATTTCATTATTTTACATCATTTTTATAACTTAAACCTGAAATCTAAACAATTATCAAACAATCTCAAGAATACAAGGTTTAGTGTATTTGAGGATGATCTACATAGGTTTCTTATATTATGGAATTTGTGTACATTTCAATATAAGTGATCCACAATAGGCTTCCTTATAGAATTATTTTATGTTATACTTATATCCATAACCTATAGAATAGAAACACAATAAAGTGTTACTATCAAATATTTAGTAAGGGTAAAACTCATAAATATTTCATCAAGGGTTATATGATAGAAATATGGGAAATCATGAGCATGTGTAAAATGAATTATTAAAATAACATGTAACAAAAAGAGTTACCCATAAGAAATAATAGAACAAACTATAGTTTCAAATGATCAAACATCTACTATTTCATAAGAGTTTAGAAACACGAGATAATAAACATGAACCCTGGTACCATAACATAATCATATAACATATAAGTTTTATATAAGAGAATTCATTTTAAATCATAACCCAGTGGAGCATTAATTTATAATTAATTATCATAACATAGTGCTCTTGGTCTGATAACTCAT
The DNA here is from genome assembly GCA_963277665.1 of Viscum album. Lineage (NCBI taxonomy): Eukaryota > Viridiplantae > Streptophyta > Magnoliopsida > Santalales > Viscaceae > Viscum > Viscum album. The sequence continues at coordinate 113,963,154 of OY728149.1, forward strand.
ATACCCTCATGGGGTTAGGTTATAACCCACATACCCTATTGATATTTGGATACTGATCATATAACCCATTGGGATTTAAATACTATCTGTGTTCCCACTTACGTTTGGGCTATAGATTATGTACCCTCTTTGGATTTTGGATACAGATCATGTACCCTATTGGTCTTATTCTACTACACATGTACCCTCTTGGGATTGAGCTATTATCCATGTAACATCCTGGGCTTCTATGATATAATACATCAACCAAAACATTGTACGATGATGTAAAACCCCACTCATTAATAATCTATACAAACTTGTTTTACTTTAACAAAATATTTCATCACATGATAATGAACCCATGAAACAAAAAATGGGATATATAAAACTTATAAATTGTATCAAAAAAATTGATCTCAAGAATATAAATGCATGAAACCTAATAATAAATTACCAAAAAATAGTATTTTATATGAAAATTTAGAGGGTGTTACATGAAAAATAATCTCCAAGGAAAGATAGCCTTTAGAGATAAAGAGGGAAATGGTAGCGAATCTATAAAATAATTTCTATTTTTTTTGTTTTTTTTAACACCCCAACATTTTATGGTATATTTATTTCTAAATAAATTTAATATATTTTATAGCTTTTTATACACACAATATGATCTAAATGAACTATAATATTTTATATCATTAAAATATATCCATTAAATTATTAGGTTTGAATAAGAGTAATTAAACTAGGAAATTTATATGTTTTACACATGTATAAAATAAATTCAATAGTTAAAAATTTATTATAAATGAAAATAAAAATCATTAGAAAATAAAGGAACTTTTTTCTTCTGAAAAATGGTTTTTATGCGATCAATGTATATTAATAAATTAAATCATTCACTATTAGTGAATTATATTAATGAAAATTATATATTATAATTTTGATAAACAATTATAATTCATATAATATATAGTCATGGGATAAGAATAAATCCAATTTTATGTTTAAACTATATTGTTTCTAAAATGTGGTTTCATCACATTTTTGAACTTATATAAAATATAATTTTTAAAAATTTTAGAAATTTATTTTAAATATTGAAACTAATTTTACTAAAATAAAATATCAAAATTATCTTAGAGTTATTTTTTATAATTTTATGAAAATATAATTTTTTTAATAAATACTGAAAAATATTGTTTGTTATTAAAAATTGTATCTTTATTTCAACCATTTTCAATGTTCCATTTTTTAAAATGGGTTTAAAAGTAAAATTAGTAAAATTATATAATTTTTAATAGAATTTATATCATTGGAAAAAAATTTATGTTTAATTTTAATAAAAAAATTGCTTATACTTAAGAAAAAATTTTCTTTTCAAAACTAATTTTTATCTTGTTTGTGTGTTTAATTTTAAATAATTTTTTTTCTACTTATATGAATTTAAATTGATAAAATTTATTAAATATTTGGAATTATAATATTTTTTAAAATTTAATAATTTTAAATTAGTTTTTAGCAACAATGTATAGTAATATTATTAGAACTCTTTTTCCTAAGTAAAAGTTAAAAGAGAATTATTGGGGGTTAATCTATAATGTTAAGGGTTAAAATGATATAAAAAATTTATCAAACACCATTTTTGGTTTTATTTAGACCTTATCCTTATATTCTTAGAGTATTATATATATTTTATACTTGTTTTCAAGAATTTAACTGGAAATTATTTTAAAACTTTGAACAATTACAATTGTGACACTCACCTCAATTATATAAAAGAACCTCCTCCCATCTTTTTTTCACAACACATAATATATTTATTCCAAAAAGCTATAAAAATCTCACATAAACATTCATATACATGTTCTAGATCTAATTTTATTCCCAAAATACCATCCTTATGGTCCTTAATAAAATATCCAAAGAAGGTTTTTCTAAGCGATGGTAATTACCTCCACCAAGCTATTACTTTTTACTTCTTATTTTACCACATTCAATTATCTCTTAGTAACTAAAACATAATATAAATAGTATATTACATATATTTATAGGTTGTTATATTAATTAAATAACCTATATCAATCTCTTCCTCTATCAAATGGGAAACGAAACCATCGATCGTTTATACGACGAGCTACCACCTCACAAACTGATGTAATTCATTTTTCATCGCCACCTCTCACAAATAGATATAATGATGAATTTAAAGTATATATATGATATTTATGATATAATTATAATTCTGTAATTATAATAACACATATAACTTCTTACCTTTAAATCAACTTGAAAATGATAACGTCGCTCATGCGTATGTGTGGACTACCGCCTCCATGAAGCGATGTGATTCCTTTTTTCAATAATAATTTAATTTAATTGTAGTAAGGATAGATTTAATGAAAAAATTGAAATATATTATATAAAAATTATTCTAATAAGGGTAATTAATTTTTTTTCAATCTGTTTAAAAGTGAAAATGCGTTCATGCGTACGTACGACTTACCATCTCCATAAAAGGAGTAATTGATTTTTTAATCTCTATATTTTATGGATGACTATATATATATATCATAATTAATTAATTAATTAATATAATATGGGATATTATGGAACCATAATAAAAGTACATGGATTGTAACTACTGAACTGGATATCTCTTAAAAAATGAAACAATTAAGACATATAAATAATGATTTTAATAAGAAATTTTTAATAAATAGATTTTGGAATATTATAATTAGATAAATTATGATATCATAAGAATTTAAATTATTTTTATATATAATTAGAATAAATTTAAATTTATTATACATGATAATAGGGAGATTTCTATGAAATTGGAACTCGAGGTAATGGATTTTTGTCTCACATTTACATCTGTGAGGCATATGCCATATTCGACATTTTTTTCATTTATATGATTTATATAATTCACAAGAATTAATTTTATGATCATCCTCATAAAAATAATTGGGATATATATATATATATATTCAACTAAGTTTCTTTCATTCAATTTGTTTTACTTTAACGTTAAAAAAGTGATAATGATTTTGTGTTATAAAATAATTGTTTATCAATATTGATTATGATTATGTTTGTGAGGATTAAATATTCATTAGAAATCTCTAAATTGACTAAGTAATTTTATTATCCCATGACTATTTCACGAGAATACATGTTTTTTATAATTTTCCTTTCCTTATGTATTCAAGAGACATGGTGAATACTTTTAAGGAAAATCCAACTTTATGTCTCTATTTGGTCAAAGATCATTTTTCTTTCATATCTATATTATTATTTATGTTTTAGTTTTTTTATAATATTATCCTATAATTTTTTAAATTAATTTTTACCCATTATATGATTTTTTAAAAATGGACTAAAATGAATATTTTTTTCATTTTATAAATGAGTTTCATTATTTTCTTTTTATAAAAGTTTTAAAGGAATGTTTTCTTGTAACTTATACAACATGAAGAGAATTTACCATTGTCATGAACACTTAACACTTAAAATCTCCCTTTAAAGGATATCAATATTATTTTAAAATAAAATCATATATGGGAAATTTTTATATTTTAAATATTTGATTTGAATGTATAAAATGATATTTTCCTCAAGAAATATTCCATGCTATCATTAAAATAATTTTCATCATACGATGACATACTTTGACATTTCCTAAAATTTACTAGGGATATGATCCAATTATAATATTATTTTTATTTAACTATATGGTTTATCATTATCATGTAAATATATTTAGGAAATTTGTTTCTTTCTAATGGGTTATTCTATGTAGAAAAATTTATGAAATCCATTTTCTTTTCATATGTCATAATATGATAAATGTTTTATGATATTATTAAAAAAATTATATGATTTTAATTATGTGATTATTGGTGCTAGAATTATATACCCCTCTAAGGGATTGGGTAAATATGGATATATCATAAGATAAATAAAACTGGAATGAAGAGTGAACCCAGTTCAGTAAGAGACTCTATCAACTATGATAGTCTTAGGAGTGAACCTAGACTACTTTGATGATATAGGTAGTGAACCTAACCTACTATGAAAGTATTGGTATTAATCCTTGACTAATAAATAAATGATCTTCTATACTGATATGTATGCTACGAACTCATGTATTATTACTATGTTTTACTCTCATGTCTTATGTTCTTTGACTACTTTATGATTAAGTTATTAGGAACTATCATGTTTTATTCTATGACTCAAGATTATGATATATGATATCATAGGTATAAGGTATAAAATGTTTTGATTATTTTATTATATACTTATTCTCAAGTTATGATTATGTGATCATTGATATCTCCCTTTTTACCCTTATTGAGCATCTAATCTCACCTTTTCTTATGTTTCTTTTCCCCAAGTAATGAATAAATATATTAATTATGATATATCTAAGAATATTCCTAGTTGTGAAGAACTTAATGGGAGATTATTTAGTTTACTTATGACCATTTATTACGTAATCATGTTTCCATAGATACCTGACACATATGATTCTGGAATGGATATAAATTATATGTATTTAATATTCAACTCATAAGATATAATATTTATGTTTGGAATGTATCGGTAAATATAGTTCATATCATAGAAAACCTTAATTAAATTTTAGAAATAATGAAGATGATACTTTAGTGAGAACCCTTAGGATAATCCTATGTGTATAAGAACATCATAAATGATGGTAAGGAATGGAGTGTGGTTTTCATAGAAAAAAACCCCTTTCAAGATACTAGAAATTGATATAGTTTCAAAAAATATTCATCTAGGGGTTATAACCCAAAAATTATTTGGTTGAATATATCTCATCCATCAATCCAGTTCATGGTGAGTGTACCCTTACAACACAGCTAGTTTTAAATCCATGGGGGATATTCTTGGGTAAATTAATATTTTATTTATGAACCATTATGATGGGTTTTAATATATTATAATAATTAATAACATATGTTTTTCCTAAGGTTACATATATTGAAATGAAGTTACTATGATTTAGATATATTATAAATTATTTTTTAGGACTTTGTGATTTCCCATAATAAATATTGTTTCTCACATAATGCTTTTAGGATTTTGTAAATGGGAAAAATTTAAAGGAATCATTAAAACATTTAATGTGATGTAAAAATTGATGATTATGAGTAACCAAATGGGATGATGACTAGAGTGATTGATATTTTTATTTGTTATAATTAGTTATTGTGATGTATGATTAATAACCTAAACTTTAACTAACTCCTAGAATCACAAAATAAGGGAAGAATGGAGTTCATTTTGTTGAGACTATGGAGTAAAGAAGACTAAACTTCCTTAATTTAAGAAATGTGGAAGGGTACAACCATTAAAATGTCTAAAAAAATAGGAATATATTTATATGTTGAAAATAAGGGTGTAAAGGAACAAATTTTTGAGTAAAAATTAAGAGTATGATAGATAGAAATAAATTTATTCATAGGGATCCATTTATATTTTGTTGTATTAAATGTGAGAAATCTTGGAATTATCCATGTCAATTCCATATTCTAATGGTTAACTACTAGTATAAGGAAATATTTATTTTAGGTTGATGTTTTTATAAATTTTCCTTATGAAAATATTATTAATATCAAATTTGATTCTATTTTGGGAATAAATTGATATTATTTACATAATGATGATATTAATTTCTAATTAAATTAAGTCATGTTTGAAATTATGAAGAAACCTATTATCATATATCAGTAAGATGATAAATATAAACTTCTAAAAAATTACATCTATTTTAAAGGTCTTAATTCTTATTGAAAATGCGTTTTTGTCTTAGATGGTTTGAGAGAAACTCAAAATCAGATATATTATTATTATGTGGGAGTTTGTTGATTTATTTTTATAAGAGTTTCTTAGTCTTACCCCAAATTATGAAGTTGAGTTGTCAATATAACAAATATAAGTTTCTATACACATTTTTATGTATCCTTATAAAATATACCTGACTGAGTTGTTGTCATTTAAGGAGAAACTCTAAGAGAATCTTGAAAAGAGATTTATTTGATGAAGTGTATCACATTTGGGTATACAATTTCTTTCTTATAAGAATAATGATAAATTAATGTGTCTTTTTATTTATTATTAACATCTTAAAAAGATCACTATCAAGGAAAATTATCCAATTCCCTGTACTGATATATTATTTAATCAACTTCCTGAATTTCAATATTTTTTTGAAGATTTAACATCATTATGGATTTCATAAATTGAGGGTCAAGAAGGAGGATATATCTAATATATATTTCCATAAATTCTACAGACACTATAAATATATAAATATTCAATTTGGTCTTACTAATTCCCCCACAATCTTAATGGATTCAATGAATAGTGTCTTTAGAGGTTACCTTGATCATTTTTGGGTAGTATTTATAGACTATATTTTTATATATTTAATGATGAAGGAAGAACATAAAGATTCATTGAGGGTTGTCTTAAAGACTCTATGTAAGGATAATTTGTATGATAAAAATATAAAATTGTGAATTTTAGCTACACAAGATTTCATTTTTGGGTCATATATTCTAAATAGAGGTTATATTAGTGGATCTATAAATGGAAGAAATTATTGAACATCATCCTAGATTAACAACTATGAATGAGATAAAAAATATTCTTTGTTAGGTTTAATATTATCAATGGTCTGTGGAGAATTATTCAAGGCTATCTAATCCACTCTCCACATTAAATTTAAAGTGATACAAGTTCCTTTTGATAGATGAATTTGAGGAAAATTTCAAGGAACTTCATAGAATGTTATTCAACACACATATAATTGCATCCTTACATTAACATGAATTAGATACATGTCTTTTTCTTCATTGATACATCCATGAAGGGACTGGAATGTGTTCTAATGCATAATGATATGGTGATATATTATGCCTCATGAAAATTTGTGGGTCATGAGAAAAATTACCCAAATCACGATTTATAGTAATATATAGTAATTGTTTAATTAAAGATATGGAGGATGTTTTATTCTGGATAAATATTTGATATATATACTGATCATAAAAATTTAATGTATATATTCAATAAAAAAGTCTTGAATATCCACCAAATAAGATAGTTTAAGCTGATCAATGCTTATGACTGCGCAATATATCACCACCCAAATAATGTAAACAAGGTGGATGATACTTTGATACCAAATGATAATTCTAGTTATCTATGATGAGGATAAAAAAGGATCAAATATTTATGGATTTAAAATGAATAGAGCTGTAAATCATTAAGGAAGGGAGAAATATTATCTTTCTAACTGAGAATTCAAACATATATCCATTTAAGGATTAAATAGGGAAAAAGGAAGATCTTGAGATGCATAAGAAGGAGAGAAATGTTCCTGAGTTTAACCTTGATTGTGATAGCATAATAAGCTTTAGGAACCATGTATGTGTTCCATCCATACCATATTTGAAGAAGGATCTGTTGGATGAGGCTCATAGTTCATCATTATATATTCATAATGGAAGTAAAAAGATATATATATATGTAAAATAGTATTTTTGGTGAGGTAGCATGAAGATAGGTATTACTAAGTATGTATATCAACTGTTTGTATGTCAAAAATGCGAGGCTTAGTGATTAAAATATAAAGAAATGTTTCAACCATTATCTATATAAGAATAGAAATGGTAAAACATTACTATAGAATTTTTCTTTGGACTCCCCAAAATATCAAAAGTCTATAATGTTATTTGATTTTTAATCTATTTCCTCATAATTTCATCACACTTCATTTCCATCAGATAAGAATTCTTTATTTATAATTTTTTTGGAATTTATATTATGCATGTGGTAAGGTATCAGGGAGTATCACATTTTATTATTTTTAGTTAGGATCATAGGTTTACAATAAAGATCTTGTGAAGACTTCTTCATGATCAAGATACCAAGTTATGGTTCATTATGATTACCATACTCATACGGCTGGTTAGTCTGAGAGATCCATTCAAACCATAGAGGTTATGATAAGTCATAATATACATATTTCAATGGATAATGTGACCAAAATCTTCCTCTAGTTGAGTTTTCTTACAAAAAAAACTTATTATTGAGAATTTTGAGGGATCCTTATTAATACCTATATATAAATTAGTGTATATATCCAACATGATATGATGAAGTTAGAGAAAATATCTATTGGGACCTTATCTAGATATGGAAATGGAATAGAATGTCATACCCATTCAATGTAACATCAAGGAAGCTCAGTGTTGATAGAAATGTTATGCTAACAATAATCAATGTGATAGAGAATTTGAAGTAAGTTAGAAATTTTTCCTTGAATTTTACCATTGAATAAGGTTATGTGACTTGAAAGAATGTATATATATTAGCTATAGGTATATTGGCCCTTTAAATATGCTTTATTATGTAAGGACGATAGCTGATTTCTTGGAACTTCTAATAAAGCTCATTGAAGTTCGTGATGTGTACTATATATCTATCCCAAGGAAGTACATACCTAATCCCTCACATGTACTAAAATCGGAGGTTGGACCACTAGAAAATGATCTTTCATATGAAGAACAACCAGTATAATTCATCCATCATAGAGATAATGTGATATAGAACCAGAATACTTACCTGGTTAATATTCTTTGGAGGAATAAACAATTTAACCAAGCTATGTTGGATCCCAAGGATGTGATTAGGTAGAGATATCCTCATTTTTTTGTATCAGAATAATGGAATTTCAAGGGCGATATTCATTTTTGGGGGGTGGAACATAACTCCCTGAGATTTTATAATATATTTTTATAAAAAAACTTTAATTGTTTTGATAGCTTGTTATACAAGCATCCCTGAGTCTATATGAATTTAAATATAGTATATAATTATAACCTATTAATTATTATGTTTATTATGAATATGACTTAATAAATTATGAAAAATATATAGTTTGAATATTTACAAAATAAATTCTTTACTTATTAATAAAAAACATTCAAAAGTACAATAATTGTTTTTCTGAAAAAATATTTATGCACGAAACATGTTAAAATATAAATAAATTAAATTAATTAATATTAGTGAATTATTTTAATGAAAATTATATAATATATATATATATATATATATTTTCATTCAACTAATATTTTTTATAGTTATGGTATAAGAATAAATCTCATTTAATGCTAAAAAACAATATTTTTTAAAAAGAAGTTTCATCATGTTTTGTACACTTATTTCAAAATTAATTTTTCTAAATATAGAAAAAAAATCAAAAAATAAAATTCATTTTTTTAAACATGTCAAAATTTTGATTGATTTAATTTTTTATAATTTTCTGAAGGATTAATATTTTTATGAATAGTAAAAATATAGATTTGTATTAAATATTGTATTTTTTAAAGAATTGAAAAAGTTTATTTTTATTTTAAAATAGAAATTTGTTCAATTATATTTCACTTTACCCAATTTATAAATTTTAATCAATTTATGTTTATTTTTTATATAAAATATTTTATTTCTTAAGAAGACTTGTTCTTTAGAAAACTTCCCTTCATCTCATTAATGGGTTTAATATTAAATTAAATTCTACAAATTTTATGAATTGAATTTGATAAAATATATTCTATATTTGTAATTATTATGATTAATATTAGGTAATAAGTTCAACATAATTTTTGGTCATCATGAATAGTAAAAATAATAAAAATATATAACCATGATTAAAGTTAAAACAGGTTTACCAGGGGGTTTATCTATTAAGATAAGGGTTAAAATGACCTAATAACTTTTGAAACCTCATTTTGTGGTTGTATTTTAAAATTATTATTATTTTATTCAAATATGAGTTATTTGAACACATTTTTTAAAGAATTTTATAACACTTTATTTTAAGACTTTGAAAAATTACAAGTGTGCCACTCACCTCAATTATAAAAGGGTACACCATTACCTAACTCTTGAAACCTATTATTCCATTTATATCAACCATAATCTATGAAAAACTATATACAAAAACATTACTCACATTATATAGATGCTGATCTTCTCAACTGATTGACCCTAGTGTCCTTAATGAGAGATCGAAAGAATGTTTTCCTAAATGAAGGTAATTGTCTTCAGTAAGCTCTTTATTTTTTACTTCTTATTTCAAATCCTTTAATCATGTATTAATATTTAAAATGAAATAACAAAATTATAATAAATACATTTAGATATTATTATTTATATCTAATAACACATATCCATCACATCTTCCATCAATTGGGAAATAAAACCGTCAATCGTGTGTACAACAGACTACCACCTCACGAACCGTTGTAATTCATTTTCCATAAAATCCTCCAAAGTATAGATATAATGATTTATTTAATATATATATATATATATATATGATATTTATGACATAATTATACTTCTTAAATTATAATATCACATCTCTCTTCTTACCTTCCAGTCCATTGGAAAATGTTTACGTCGCTCGTGCGTACGTGTGGTCCACTACCTCCACGATGCAATGTGATTAATTTGTAATTTCTTTTTTATATAGATGGTAATAAGGATACATTTAATGAATGTATATAATATATTTTCTATAATTATAATTCCATAAAGTTTTTTTATATTTATATTTCTTTTGTTCCATCCGTTAAAATGTGAAAATAACGTTCATGGGCACGTATGACTTACCATCTTTGTGTACGGTGTAATTAATTTTTCAATATCTATAAATTGTGTATGAATATATATATATATATATATAATGAATATATATGATATTTATTATATAACCCAGTTATTTTAAAATAATAACATTCAGCTCGATAACGTATACAACACACAACACCGAGCATAAATAACCCCTGCAATATATTATTTATTATGACCGTTATAACCTAGCTATTAAATTGGTAGTATTAAATTTATAGGACAATTTTTTTTATAATTATATGGTTTACACATGTATAAAATAAATTGACTAGTTATTAATTGATTAGAAACAAAAATAAAAATCATTTGAAATTAAATGAAATATTTTTTGAAAAAACTAATTTATATAACCAATGTGTTTTTTCTTAAAAAATTAAATTAATCACTATTATTGAATTATTTTAATGAAAGTTATAAATTATATTTTCAGTCAAATGTATTATCATTCAAATAATAGTTTTTCTTATCAAGTTATAAGAATAAATTTATTTTCATTCTTAAAAACATTATTTTTCTTAAAAGATGCTCCATTAAATTTTGAATACTTATTTTAAAAACAATTCTCTAATTTTATAAAATATATTAGAAAAATTTACTTCATTTTTAAAATAATCATTTCAAATTTTTTTAGATTGATTTTTTTTAATTTTCTTAAAATTGTATGTTTTTCAATTAATAGTGAAAAATCTTTATTTTTAGTGAAAATTGTATTTACATTTATGTAATTTACAATGTTATATTTTTCTAAATGGTTTTAAAAGTAAAATTAGAAAACTATATTATTATTACTCTAATTTATGTTATTGGAATCATTTTCTATCTTCAATTTTTATATAAAAAGTTTATTTACCTAAGTAAAAAATTCTTTAGAAAACCATATTTTCATCACACATACTTATTGAAAAAGTGTATAGGTAATTTGACCCTTTAAGATTCGAGTTGAACCACTATGTAAACTCATTTTTACCTCAATCACTATAACTAATTTTATTTATTTAACTAATCACATTGGAAAAAAATCAATATGAACTTATTAAAAATTATAAATTATGATAATTATAAATATATAATCAATTTTAACAAATTATAATTAGATAAGTGGAAAAAATTAATTTAAAATGAATCCCACCAATGGGATGAGATGACAAGATTTTAAAGTGAAAACATCCAAAATTTTGAAATGTTTTTGTATCCAATTTCAATGTGAAATTTTTTCCAATGAACTAAATTAGATTAATTGATATATAATTGATCTAATTATAATACAAAACCAAATTAAAATATAATTTATATATAAATAAATTATATTAAAAAGGAATTTTGAATTAAAATGCAGTGTTTTTCACTAGTCATCAAAAAATAAAACTTCTCAGGAAATTATGATAAATTTACACAAAATAAATTTTGATAATCCTCAATAAAAAAAGTTTAATTTTTCAATTAAAAATTATAAATATGTCAAAATTATATTTAAAATGGATTCTCAATTAAATGGCGATAAATATACCATTTAGAAAAATACCTATTTTTATACATACAATTGGATTTGATCTTATCTTATAACAATAAAAATTATTCGATTAGTATAAAAATATTATATGATTATATTATATATAAATATTATTTAAAAAATTAGTAAAAATTATTTTGTTTAATTTATTGAGATAAAATTGTGTTTTTAAATAGAAAAATTGTTTTATTAGAAAAGTAATTATCATTTTTTTCAAATATTTCTTACATTCAATTCTAAGAATTTATAACCAAATGATTAATTTTATATACATGTATAAATCATATTTTTACAATATTGTTAATCTTATTCATAACATCCATTCCAATGGCTAGGTGGTGGATATAATAATATTTTAATAACCATATTAATTATATATTGTGGTTCTGTAAAACATGGCCTTGTGTGTAACACAAGCCAAACATAGTGGCGTATTTACCATAAGATTATCTAAGTGTTGTGTATAGTAAAATATTATCTTGGTGTTGCGTATAATTCAAGAAAAACATAGTTATTTCATATAAAAAAATCTATATTAAGTGTTGTGTGAAATGAAAAATATAAAAATGAGTAAATTAATTCGAAAAAAATTCACAAAATATCAGGTTGTTATAGTCCCTATAGATATATCCATGCCATCATGGTACCCTTGTGCATTAAGACCTATGTAGAGTTGTTTGAGTAGGTGCTTGAGATGGAGAGATTCTTATAAGAGGGACTCAAGGTGGATAGATCTAGGATTTTTTGTCATAGAGATAAGTGTTCTACAATAACTAGAAGACACTAGTCGACATGATCTTGGTGGTGGAGATCTTCCCAGTATCATCCTTGGGAAAGTGGTAAGTGGAAGAATAGTGGACGAAAGAATAAAAAAGATGAGAGTTTTTATGAATGTGATGGGAGAGGTCTTATAGTGCATTTTTGCCTGACCGACATGATAAGGAGCACATATTGATAGTGGACGAACTGCCACGATAGAGGCGACACTGTGACCATGGATCTCATAGGAAAGGATATGGTGGTCTCCAAGGAAGAATAGATGGAATAGGAGTAGGTTAGGCACTTTGAGGAGTATATTTGGGTTGTATAAGATTCTATGATATCCTTCATCCACCATATTTAGGAAGCCCATGTCTAGCTCAGGGAGCTGGCGGTTGGGGATGCAGACAACTGTAAGTTATATAGGCATATGACCCAGTGGTACACGACATGATATGAGGTAAAATATTTTTTGTTCTACTATTTCTTTAGTAGTAGTTAAAACACATTCAAGCCCTTTATTCATCTCTTTACTCTTATTTTGAGTACTAAAGATCCTAGTTGAGGCTTTAACATGTCAATTTTTTTTCTTAAGGTTACTACGGGGAATGCTTCTTCTATATATTTTATTTGAAGATAGATTGATCTAAATATTAGTGGAGAGAACTTCTCATGGAAAATTTTTGTCATCACAATGGAACCATCTGATATCATCATAGTTATTAATTTTCTTTCCATTGTCTGAACCCAAATTGACTATCATCGTAGACGATTCAGATTCCTTCAAATAGATGGGACTAGATTCTCCTTTTTTATTAGGATAGATCTCTTGGATATACAAGTGGGTTTGGAGAGATAGATGTTTCATCCCATTAACCATGTATTTGAGAGTGTATCCCTTAGTGAAGCAGGCTCTTATGGAATCTAGATTTCATTAGTCATGGATGATTTTATGGACGTCTTCCCTGAGGATGTTCTTAGACAACCACAGAGGCGAGAGGTGGAGTTTTCTAGTGATTGAAATCTCGGGAATACTTTGATATCTTATGTGGAATATCTAATGTCACCTACCTAGTTATGATAGATTCAGTTTCAGTTGGAGGACATTTGAGAGAAGTGTTTTATCAAACCCAGTGTGTTGGTGGTGAAAAAGGTATATGTGTTCTTACAGCTTTGTGTGGACTATTGTAACTTAAACAAGACAAAAATAAAGAAAATATAACCATTTAAAATGATTTAAATTCTCTTTAATCAGTTTTCAGGTGTTATTTGGTTCTTAAAGATCGATCTTAGGTTTGGCTACCACCAGTTGAGAGTTCACATCAAAAATATTCTATATCTAGCATTCTTATGTCTCTATGGACACTATGAGTTCCTAGTGATTCCTTTTAGTGTGACAAATTACCCTAATGGGTTTATGGATTTGATTATCCTAATCTTCCATACATAAATGGAACAATTTTGTTCTATCTTCATTGATGACATAATCATATACTCTATGTTTGAGGAGGAGCATTCATAGAACTTTAGGATGGTACTAGATTAAATTTGGGGTTACCAAATTTTGGGAAGCTCTCAAAGTTCTAGTTTAGGATCCATGAGGTTCACTTTCTTGGGAATGTCATTTATATGTGTGTATTAGTTTTGGAACTAGTGAAGATAAATGTTGTTCTTTATTAGGAGACACAAAAAAGTGTGTCATAGGTGCGAAGTTTGTATTGGAAAGGTAATACATGAGGTTTATGGAAGTGTTTTCCAAGATTATAGCACCTTTGACCACCCTGACACAGAAAGGGCGGCTGTTTTATTGGACTAAGCACTTCTAGAGATCCTTCAAAGAGTTAAGGCTGAGGCGGATAAGTGGTCAAGTTTTGAGACTACCAAAGGAGGTTGTGGAGTTTGTTTTTTATTATGATGGCTTAGGATATGGGTTCAATGGAATATTTTTGTAGATATAGGTATTTATCACATATGAGTTGCTGTAGTGGACGCCCCATAAATAAAAATACATGAACCAAAACCTATATATAGAAACATTAGTCTTCACTATGAGCATGTGGAGGAATGATCTTCTGAAAGATCACTTTTTGGTTTACTCAAACCATCAGAGTCTTAGGTATTTATTCATGTGGAGAGTCTTTAACATGAGATAGAGGTTATAGTTTGAGTTCTATTAGTAAAATGATTTTGTGATAATCTATACTCATAGGAAGGAAAATGTGGGGGTAGATTATTGTAGGAGGAAGTCCCATGCTCATTTTTAAAGGACGCATATATGTACTTGGATTTCTTACAGTTTACCTAGGGTGAGAATGAGGGTGCGTATTTTCTTTAGTTTATGGAGTTTAATCCTCCGCTATTTAATTGTGTGAGTGATTCCTAGTTAGGAGATACTGACTGCATGCTATTGTGTGAAAATATACCCTTAAGAGATTCTTATGATATATTTTTAGAAGGAGAGAATCATGTCATCATTTCCCATTGATGGACAGTGGTCCTAGTCATGATATAGGAGGATGTAATGGGAGAGTTTAACACTTAATATTTGAATTCACATCCTAGTGTGGGTAACATGTATAGATACCTTCACTGATAGTTTTTGTTTGATGATATGAGACATATCATGGATGAGTTCATCTCTCAGGGCCCAACCTATTGGTAGGTGAAGGCTGTACACCCATTTCCAATAGTTTTTTACAAAACCATGAGATCTCAATGTTGAAATGGCATGGAATATCCATGTAATTTTTGGAAGGGTTTCCATAGATAAATAGAGGCCATTAAACCATCTATGGTATAGTTGAATGACTCATTAAGCCATCACACTTACTTTCTATCAGGTAATTGAATTCAGTGGAGAGTTTCTGGAATTTGTACATACAAGAGATCATACACCTTCATGGGGATCCCTCAACTATTGTCTCCAATATTGATTTGCGATTCAAATCATGATTTTGGAGTGGCATAAAGGCGGCATTAGAGGCTCAGATGAGGATGATTACAACCTTCCACCCCCAGACAGATGGGCAGACTGAGCACACTATCATAGTTATGGAGTCTAAACTGAGGTCCTACATGTTATACCTCATCCAGAGCTAGGAGGATCTATTTCCATTGATATAGTTTTCACACAATAATAGATACCACTCTACTATCATCATAGAATCTTTCGAGGACCTATACAGGAGACCTTGTAGGTCACCCTTGTGTTGGATAGAGAACGGTGAGACATCTCTTATTGCTCTATAAATGGTGTAATTGATGTTGGAGAAGATATAGGTCATCCATGAGTGGATTATGACTTCCCAAAGTAGGAAGAAATATTATATCAATCGATATTGTAGGACCTCATAATTTGAGCAGGGAGACAAAATTTTATTAAGAGTCTCTATGTGATGAGGCTTTCATAGATTTTTTAAGGATACAAGATATCCTGAAGGTTCATCGGGCCATTTTTACCTTTTATAGGTTTGGAAAGGCTGATTACCACCTCTCTCTACCCCCAAAGTTGGAGTGGATGCACAAAATCTTCCATGTGGTTCAACTAAGGATATATGTACATGACCTAACATAGTTTATTGAATCAGGTAAGTTAGAAATTGAGGATAAATAAGAGAGGACTCTATGTTGATGGACTGTCCAATTAGTTTTTGTGTTATGGTTCTATTGAATTATGCATCAGAGCTATAGGGAGTAGGAGATCTATATGCTGGCTTAATATCCAGAGATTTTTGATTAGTTTTTTTCTTTTCAGGGAAGAAAATATTGAAATAATGAATAATGTAGAGACCCTATTTTTCCTATTATTAATTTAGAACATGTAAAAATAGATATTCATAACTAGGAACTAAGACGACTTATGATCCCAATGTCTGGTATGCCCAGAATTAATTATATAAAAAATATTAAATATATTTTATATCATGCATGCATGTTTTATTAATTAAAATGGGATAAATCTTAGACATAGTCTCAAATAAAAAATCTAAGACCACAGTTGATTTTAAAATTCATGGTTTACCCTGGATGCGTCCTAAATTTTTTTAGCATAGGGAATTTAGATATTGTGACTGTTGGCATGTGCGTTTATTTAAAATAAATAACTAAATGATTTTTTTTTTGAAATTAAATAACCTCTTTCTATTTCATCTATAAGTAATTTTTTTAAGATCTATATGGTTATTCACATAACCCCAATACCAATGAAAGGATTCTCCTTTCACATATCATTGGAAAATCAATATCTGACAATGACGGAGCTTCAGATCCTATAAGATTGAGGTGCACTGAACACAAATGATTCTATTATTAATTACAGAGCACATTATTCATTGAATATTGATCTGATATCTTGAAATATTTTTCAAATTTTGATACTTCTCTAACTAATTAAATGGATTGATCATGGTCATTATATTCTTTTGACCTATATAAATTGTAATCCTTTACATGCACCCTTATACTAATTTTCATTTTTTTGTTAAATCTATATTAGTTGTGACATGTTTTATCACCCAAATCACCCCATTTCTTATTAGTTTTACAATAATGATTAACCAATTATTATTACACATTTATTTAGTTTTCACTCATCCATTCTTTTCATAGGGTAATGAGTCCATTGTTTGACATTTCTGGGCGGTATAGAGGCTGATCGATCCATCAGATTTGTGACTGTTTGTTGTGTGAAGAATGGATTAGATATAAAGGATGGATTTGAGTTGATTCAGAACATGAGCCTCATCCTTGTTGATGAGGTCTCTCTATGTGAATCCACAAGACCCAGGATCAAAACTTGGTGGAGGCATAATTACAGGTACTATAGCAGTACTGTAGTAGGTACTATAACAGGATTGTGCAGGCACGCCAGAAGGTACTGTAGAAGGTACTGTTCGGTACTGTTTCATCAGGAACTAGGTACCTTGGGCCACTGGTTTGGTCTTGGAGTTCTTAAGGCCTTTGGGCCACCTAAGACTTTAGGTCTGTAAGGCTTTCAGTCCACCTTTAAGGCCTCCAGGACAACTCAAAGTCTTTGGGCCACCTGATATGCATATGCCCAGATAGATTCTACAAGGAACCAGATATGAAGAAGGATTTAAGGGAAGAATCATTCACCAGAGTAGGGCAAATAGATTTGGAAGAATGAGAGGGTATTTCATTTTCTATTAGTACCAGGCATGTGCATCTCTGCACAAGATAGCTAGCTGAACAACCATGTAGAGAAGGAGAGTTAATCTCGATGCAGATGACTAGGAGGGGCAGTTTCAAGTAGTCATAGTTTGTATGATTTCCTTAAGACCTATGGGTTCTATAATGTCTCCATACCTACAGGAAATGTAATATCTAAGCCTATGGGCCTTTTAAGGGTTATCCCCCATCCCTTGTAAGAGGGGTTATCAAAAAATCAATAAAAAAGAAGGCCTTCGGGCCATTCAGATATGATTTATAATGATTTGCGTGATTTGGGTGAATGATATGTTGATATAGAATCCATATAAAATATGGAAGATATGAGAGACATTCATGGTGGGTATGATATACATCATGGATGGATTGGAATTTGTTTTTCATCAGGTGCATGGATGGAAATGACAACCCGAGGCATTCCCCAACGAATGATGGTGTCCTAGAGGTGAAACTTGACGAGGCAAGGATGGATCCAAAACCCTGGAATAGGATCCAAAATTTTTCAAAATACTTGACTAAATGCCTTATAGTTTGAAGAACATATGGCGTGTAGCCATCTGTTTGTGGTGACTTGTGTTTCAAGTGAGTTAAATATCACATGCTGTGTGGGACATGCACACTCCATTTGACTCATTACATGAAACTACTCGTGTACTATAACACTAAGTGGAAACAGACATGGAAAAGAACACACCATGCACCGATATACATAGACATAGATATGATCACGGTAAAGACCCCATATAGGATGATATTTAATGTATCTAAGAACACAGACATGGTAAATGTTTAAAAAATAGATCTTAGAGCATGGAAAGAACACTGGGTGGCTGAGGCATGATGTGTAGGGATACATGGGTAGTGATTTATGTATCAGTAGGGACACAACTATGTAGAAGAGTGGGAACACACATAGTGTGTGTCACCTTACAAGTCATGTACCCCTATCTCCCTTTTGAGGAAACTTCTACCTCTCATATCTTTCTTCATTTGGACTCAGATTTTGGCCTACGAGTAGCCAATACTTAGTTTTTTTGCACATAGAACATGATGGTGGAATTTGTAAAGGACTTTGAGGTATGAAGTGATATGTTCTAGGTGATATTATTAATTAGGTGATTCTTGATTATAAAAGTGATTGGGTATGATCACCATAGATATCATAGTGGAACCCTTAGGCAGGGCATAACATGGGTCCTCAATCAACCACTAGAGTGGTACCCTCATGCTAGCATGAGTCCTATTTCTATCTACTTAGTGGAACCATCCAACTAGGGTAGGAATTGGTCCACTATCAACTAATTAAGTGGGACCCTCCTACTGGGCATGTTATGGGTCCTCTATGTGTTATCAGAGTGGTACCCTCCTATTGAATCTGGGCATGGGTCCTTGACCACTTGAGTGGCACCCTAAAACTAATATGGTGATGGGTCCTCTATTGATTACTAGAGTTCCAACCTCTAACTAGGATAGGGCATAGTTCCTCTACCGATTATTGAGTGAAACCCTCCTATAGTGCCATAGCATGGTTCTATGACCATAAGAATGACACCAACCTACTGAGACATGGCTTTGATCCTCTAGCTATCTAATAAGTGGCACCCTTCAGTTTGGTATGTAATGGATCCTATATTGAATACTTTTGTTTCACCCCATATTGTACCAGGGAATGGGTCCTCTACCTAGAGAGTTTTCCCCTCAATTTTTTGTCATAGTGATGAGGTGTGTCTTGACATGGATGTTTCTACTAGATAGACATGTTATATTCTTAGAACCATTGATTGAATCATAAAACTATTTTCACTATTTTCCTTGGTTGGGTTATGATATGGAGATCCCCTTTCACTCTATTTTGGTATTATTTTGTTGATAATATATAATTCTATATCAATATCATTATATTTTTTTTACACTCTTTCTATGAGTTTACCTTTTTATTCCTATCATTTTTCTTATAGATTACCCCCTTATATTTCAGGGAATCTTGCTGGGTATATATATACTCACCTGACATGATATCTTCCTGTAGATTTCATGTATTGTATAGATTAAGTAATGGTCAGTGGTGATTAAAAAAAAGCATAGGGACACCTGGTGTATTTAGAAACATATGGTGTTCGAGACTTGGAGATTCATAGATATGAAATATTTTCATTTACTTATATAGTTTTTTAGGTTTGGACATATTTCTGGTTGGGAATGTATTTTCCCTCTTTACTTTTTAATTTACACTGTTGTAATCATTGTATTAACTATAGGTTCCTCATGTAGGGTTATTACTCTAGATGTTGCATATTTTTATTTTATATCTCTGTACTTATGTATTGAGATGTTCAATTGTGTGCATACATGTACATTATACAAAGGCTTCTCATACTAGGTATTCCTTTCAACGCTTTTCACCACCCCCTAGCCAATGGAGGTTGTCTTGGGGTAGTTTTGGATCATGCCCCATTGGGCCAGGTTGTGACAAAAATAGTGATTTTACAGTGACTTGGATCACCAATACCCTAGTCCACTCCTCAACCAACTATACTCTACAACAAGATTGGAACCCAATAAGAAACTCCCCTTAGTGGTGTGAGAACTTGTTACAAAATTTTCCTTTTACACATACCTAGAGGAAGAAGACTAGACATTTTACTAGAGGCTTTAACTTAGGATATGAACTGAATTTTTATTGGTATTCATAAAAAAAAACTACCATTGGGTTGATAGAATAACCAAAACAAAAAATACCTTCTCATTA
Organism: Viscum album; assembly: GCA_963277665.1. Taxonomy (NCBI): domain Eukaryota; kingdom Viridiplantae; phylum Streptophyta; class Magnoliopsida; order Santalales; family Viscaceae; genus Viscum; species Viscum album. Next base: position 113,984,081 of record OY728149.1, read on the forward strand.
TTGGGGAAAACAAAAACCAAACACAGAAGATTTACAAATAGAAAAAGAAATGATAATATGGATAAAAAAATATAATGAAACCCAGAATAATGATCTGATGATGAGGAATATTAAGTAAGATGATATCGATCACTACATATATGGGGGATGCTATTGTAGAATTCTCTTCATGATCTTCTCATGAAAAAAAAGATGAAATGTTATTGGTCAAATTATAGTAGGAAAATGTTTCAAATAAATGTTACAAATTTTTGTGTTGAATAATATATATGTAGTTGGTTAATAAATTGATATAATCTTTATAATCTAGATTATTTAACTCAAAGATATCATCTGATCATCATGTGATCCCATCACTACATGCCACTTGTTAGATGTAATATAATATAATATTATCAATATATATTTTTTTAAAATACAATTCTCAATATAAAATACGATTCAATCTCTTTTATTTATACATGAAATAAAAAAAGATCTATCATGATCAATAGAAAAATATATATAATTCACAATCTCAAAAAAATTAAAACAAAATGAAAAAATTTTCAGTTCACCAAAAATATTAAGAGTAAAAAAAGAGATCATCATATACAACATGTATAAAACATACTATATGTGAGAAATATACATAATATATGCTCAAATTATTTTTTTTATAGAAATGTAATTATACTTTTTTGGAATAATATAATTAGTAATTTATTATAAAATAAATATTAATTACTGAACTTAAAATAATCATAATAATATTTTATAAAAAAATATTTGAACTAATAGTAGATAAAAGAAATAACCAGTGCAAGCATGGTGTTGCTACTACTGAAAAGCTACTATTGTACTAATCTACCAAAACTATGAAAGAATACCATAAATAAGGAATGGTTTCTAGAGGAGCTAAAATTTTTTAGGAATAGAGGATATTCTAACCATTTTTGAATGGATCCTTCTACCATTGACTTATGTAACTTCTATGAAAGTGGTCGAACAATTGAATGTTTGTGCTACCGTAAAAAATCGCATGGTGGTTATTATGTGGATTAGGAAGGATTTAATACCTATGTAAGACCTACCATTTGATAGATGTACCATTTAAGGCTACTTCTATGATTTCAGAAGCCTCAAGATCATCTAGTAAAAATGAAAATATGTTAATCTTTCTGTATCTCCATTGGTTGATGATAGAATTATCTTCTTCAGGTTAACTAAATTAATTCAAGATTTAAATGCATGTATGATGTCATCTCCATCATGAAAGTATATCATCATAGTGACCATTGAATGATTTTTTTTAATGATGGATGTTTGACCAACAACTATGATGAATAGTATCCTTGGATGATGCTGGAAGTAGAAGAATAATGTTGGTGCTGATCAGACAACAATCAAATATCTGATTTTATGTTCCATGAAATGTATATTTGTTATAAGTTTGTGGGAATAGTGTAGCATCATTTTCTATCCCACATATGACTCATGCATGTTATATACATATATATAACAATCAAATTGACCTACTACTACTTTGAGCTGGTTATGGGGGATCATCAACCGTTACACAACACACTCACCTAGGCCTTGATGGATTGTGTCAACCCGTGTAGGTCCACTAGCCCACACCTAAGTTCACTATATATGTCTACTATACTTTATCCAATACATAGCCTACCACTATATCTCCATAATATTCCCATGGGCCAGATCTCCCATGGTTTCACCCTTTGGGCCCTTATGAGTGGTTAAAGGGATGGCCCTTATGGGTTATCCATGGTTTGGAATTTTTTTCTATAGGCCACCAAATAAAAAGATTAAGAAAAATAAATATATAAAACATGTTTAACGAAATGATTAACACAGTCCATGAAAAATTAACATTATAAAGATCATTAAACATTTCAGACATTAATACATGCACAAAATAAATGATTACAATTAAAAATTAAATTTAATAAATTTGAGGGATTATTACTTTATCAAAAAAACTTTTGAAGTACTGATACATAGTTTTAAACTCTAACCATATCCCATTTTTGTAAATTAAAGAAACATTTAATAAGAATTAACACATTTGAAAATTTCCCCCATTTTTTTATTTATCAAAAAGTATATTAAAATTAAATATTGAAAATATTATCCCAATTTGAACGTATAAAATAAATATAATAAAAATAATATAATGCATTCATTAAAAATTAACATTGATTTATAATATACATTAAAACTTAATATAGATAATTTTTATTAGAATCGTAATTATACTAAATGGCAATGTTAATATTCTATCATACATATTTCAAGCTTCATTTTTTCAAATTTAATGGAATCTAAAGGTCTAGTGAGTATGTCAGACAATTATTTATATGTATGAAAAAATTATAAAAATATATAACATTTATTTACCTGATCTCTCAAAATATGATATCTAACAACTACATGTTTTTTTGAAGGATGTAAAGAATTTTTTGAAATTTAAATTTTACTTGAATTATCATAGATGATTGGATGTTTTTAAAAACAAATATTAAAATCACATAAGGTTTATTTAATCCATATACTTTGTGAACTATAAATAGAAGAAGTAACAAATTCCATCTCATATGTACATAGTACTGATGATAATTGTTTCATTGAACTCCATAAAATTAAACGTTTACCCTGAAAATGTCACATACCTATTGCGATTTTCTGATCAATCCTACAACCACCATAATTAGAATCAGAGTAAGATAATAAATCAATTTCTTTTATTTGAATTAAAAAAATAGTTCTTAAAGTTACCTTAATATATATACTTACACTCTTAATAGATTTAGGATTAATTTCATTAGGATTGGACTAAAATTTATCACATAAACAAAATGAAAACATTATGTCATTTCAAGATGCAGAGACATATAATAAACAACTTATCATGCCTTTATATGGTTTCATAACAAAGGTATTTCAAAATTCATCCAAGTCCAATTTGAAATTAGTAATCATTATAGTTTTTATAGTCATACTAAAATCAAGTCTAAACCTTTTTATATGTTATTTAGCATGCATATCTAGATTTAGAAAAATAAAAAAATTTAATTGATTAATTTTTAATCCTATATTTTTTTTGAATTCTCTTATTCAACTCATGTAAAGTTCACTTGTTATTAGTTTATAAAATTCATTACGTAATGAATGATTTGTTGATTCACTATTATATCATCAAAATAAATCTATAAAATTAGTATATCATTTGAAACACTTTTAATAAACAAGGTTGGATAAACCATACCTTACCTGAATCATTTTTAATATAAATTGAGTTTGTATTTCATACCATACTATATGATATTTCATAGAACTATATAATTATTTATTATGTTTCAAAACATGTTTATAAAATCTTTAATTTTCAAATCTGGGGGTTTTACATAAACTTTCTCATACATTATTCCATTTTAAAACGCACTTTTTACACCAATTTTAAATAATTTTATATTTTGAAAACAAAAAAAATGATAATAAAATTATAATTTCCTATATCCTAGAAATATGTGAAAAGGAATATTCAAAGTCAATTCCCTATTTTTGGTAATGACCTTGATCTACTAGGCTTGGTTTATTTATAACTATTTTTCTATCTTCACTAATACTATTATGAAAAATCCAATTTTATCCTATGCTAGCTTAATCATTTGGAAAAAAAATTCCACACTTAATTTATTGAAATTTATTTAATTAATCATGAATATAATTTATCCATTTTTTATAAATTAAATCATTACCAATGTTGATAAGAAAAAAATAAACAACAAAATTGTTGTATTCATAGTAAAGTGAAATATATTTTCTATTTTTTTATACCAGATTTTATATTTCCAATTACTTTTTCAATTAGATTATCTGTATTTTTTACATCCATTAGGATCATTTTGAGAAGATATATTCTCCCCCTCAATTGATTCATTCCCATTTTACTTTTCATTATCTTCACCAAAATTAAATTCATTAAATTCAACATCATCTTTGTTTAAATCATAATTTTAATTATTATTATTATTATTTTCATTAAACATAACATGTACAGACTCATCAATAACTAATATTATCTTAATTAAAAATCCATATTATTTTCAATATTTTGAAATATCCTAAGAATATTCCTTCACCACTTCTATAAATGCATTTTTCTAAATTATATTTTTTTATTTAAGATAATGAATTTGCAATAAAATACCTTAAAATATCCAACGTTAGGTGTAAACTATTTAAACAGCTCATAAAGGGTCATATTTAAAAATTCTCTAATAGATAATCTATTTTTAATAAGAAAATATTTATTTATAGATTATGTTCAAAAATATCTAAGCACATTAAATCCCATAATCATTGATCTTTCCATTTCAAGGAATGATATATTTTTTCTTTCAACCACAATATTTTTTTGTAGTGTCCAAGGGGATGGAAAATAATATATATATCCATTTTCTTCACAAAATTCATCAAATTAAAAATTAAAAATTTCTCCAAGTCTATCAATTTGGATATAGAGGATTGACATATTCTATTATGATTGATAAATTTTTTTTAAATCACATAACATAGTTAATGATTCATTTTTATGTGGTAAGAAATAAATCTAGAAAAATCTACTATAAAGACCCAGAAATTTCAAGGAATTTTTTTAAATACTTTGGAATTTTTCGAGTCTGTGGCTTCTGACAGTGCTTGATTCTGAGGCCCGGTGTGCCTGGAATCAATTTCCGAAGTTTAGCTCGGGTACGTTCAGTAAACGAGCGAGCAGGTTTTTCTAACTTTTGAACCAGTGCTCGGAATTAAAATCTGAGGTCATCGATGAACTCACAGCGCTGATAATTGCTTAAGGGAACACTTACCGTAGTTGTGTTCGCAAAGGTGGATAAGATATTTTTGGGGTTTTTTTTAAGAAGTAAATAAAAATTGTCAGAACAATTTTTATTTTATAAGGAGGTTTTTACCTCCCATGGGTAGTTAAGGATGGGGCCCACAACCACTTAACTACCCAAGTGTGGATGTTAGAGAGGTGGGGCCAACATGACCCCCACCATTTAATTTCCACCAAACTCATTAACAACCACTCATTAAATTGGAAAACCCCCCATTTAATTGCCAACGTGTTTAATTAAGTGGGGACTTTCCCTCTCCCTTCCTTAATTGATTGTCAACACATATTACTTATTGTGGTGAATTAATTAGGGGAGAGTTACTTGCGTGTATAATTAAATAATAGGAGGTACATATTATTTTTTTAAGGAGGAGAGATTCATTGTGCAAAAAAGAACGTGAGATCTCTTGAGGTTTTGGAAGAACATCGACCTCCAACGAAGAACGACGAAGAATGCCGGTTCCTCAAAGATCGGCGACGCGCCGCCCATCCTCTTCTCCGAGACAGGAGAGGAGACATCGCTTCCTCCTCAGCGCACTCCGACGTCCCCTACGATTCCTTTCCCCATGAAACTGACGTCCAACATCAACTGTTGAGGTAGGGGAAATGGTATATATTTCATTATGTGATTTTATAACCTCGGCATGGCGTGCAAATTGTTTGGAGATGTTTAGAACCACTAACGCGGTGGGTGTGGACTAACAAACAAGTCCAAACCCACCGCTACTTTGTTCTTGATGTGCAGAATAATTGGTGATGATGATGTGGGATCAAAATGGTGATTGGAGGACTTCACAGTGATGTACGGGTCCCAAGATGATCATAGGCGCAGACGAGAGAAAAATCGTACCACCGGAATGACTTCGGTGGCCCGCGGAAGCTCCCGGCGGCGCGCCGTCGGCAGAAGCCTACCGCAGCTGAAGTCGCTGCGGCAAGAACCGGATCCCGCGGCCGCGCGGGATCCCGGGGAGACACGGCGCCAGGCACCGCGTCCGCAGAACTGAGGGGGGCCGCGCCCCCCCTACTCGGCTCACTGACCGAGCCAGCGCACCCCCCAGCTGGGGCCGGGGCGGGCCACACAGACCGGGCCGGGCCGCACCCCGCCGGGCCAGGCCGCGCCCTACCGGGCTGGACCCGGACCCGGGTCGGGTTGACCCGGTTCGGGCCGACCCAGGGGGGATTGGGCCAGGTCGGACCGGGCCCAGACCCCCACTTCAGACCGTTTTCGGTCTTTTGCCCATAACATGAGCTAAAAATCTCCGATCGACGCACTATAAGTTGGGTAGGAATCCTTGGACCGAGACGGTCGTTTCAGTATATTGTACTCAAGGTTTTCGCAAAGCTTGGGTTTGTCTGGGTTGGTTCGAACCCGAAACTAATCGGGCCCTTGAAGCGGAAACGCTTACATCTTAAGGACCAGACGTCCGTTTGACATGCCGTCAAATGTGTTGAAATCATTTTGTTGAGACTGTTCTTTTGGCTTACCCCACTTGAGGTTTGGATGCAATTGGAGTATGGTCGGGTTGGTTTTAGCTTAAAAACCAACCGGGTCCCTGGGACGGAAAAACCAATAACTCTCAGACCGGGCGTCCGATTGACGCGCCGTCTGTCGCGTTGGGTTTCTTTTGATGAGACAGAACTTTGAGATACATCAACTATGGACTTCGTGACAGTTTATGTAATGAATCTCTTGCTCGAGGAGCGGACCCTCCTAGAATCGAGCATGCTGTGTGCGAGAACCCTAGAGCTGGCTGCGACTGCGACGATGACGACTGCACTTGGATCCTCCGTGGGTTCAGCAGCGAGGACGACTGTACTTGGATACTCCATGGGTTCGGCAGCGATGATGTCCGTACTGGGATCCTCTTTGGGTTCGACAGTGATGACTACTGTTCTTGTATCCTACGTGGGTCCGGAAGTATTTGACCTCTGTACTTGTATCCTGAGTGGGTCCGGCAGAGTAGCTGGTCTTGTATCCTATGTGGGTCCAACAACTTATCTAGTCTTGTATCCTATGTGGGTCCGATAGCTTAGATGAATCAGTGGCTACATCTGATCATCTCAATCACCTTACGAAGTGTATGCCTGTGTGAGCTGAGTCTTGAACCCAATCATTATCATCGATGTGATTGTCTTGTTTCCCTCTGTGGACTGGGTTGTGTTTTCCTGTGTGGACTGGATTGTGCTTAGGATCGAGAGTTGGAGACGAACTATAACTGATGACTTACGAATATGTATGGTAATATACCTAAGTAGAGTTGTTTGATACTTCATGATTGTATCTATCCTTTGTGGTTTATCCTTCATGGATTCTGAGAGACCTTCAGGGGTCTCGGGGTCCATACTGAGTATCGTATACTCACCCCTACACGAGATATGCCCGCACTACGTTGTGTTAGATGCAGATGACGGGCAAAGCTGATCGTGGTAAAGTCTTGTAGAGCTGGACGGTACTCAGAGGTGGACCACTTGGTGGAACGTACACGGAGCGGACGACCAGACCTGAGGAGTTGAGGAGACTATTTGTACCCACCCTTCAGGTGGGATTTCTAGAGGACGACTCAGTGTTGCTATTTTACTTACTTATATTGTAATTTCCTTTCAGCTGTACTGTATTTTCAGTTGGGTTTGTATACTGGCCCATTAACTTTTTAGCACTTACCTTGTACCCAGTTTTACTTAGTGCTTACTTCACTTGTGTACTTTGTTGTGTTTTTGTTTACTTTATTAAAGGAAATGCCTTCACTTTTTTTTCCAGGATTTACGCCTTTGGTGCTAGTCACCAGCCCCTGGCCTATGGAAGGTGGGCTTGGGGTAGTCATGGCATGAGCCCCAAGGACGGGTCATGACAAATTGGTTTCAGAGGAGTCGGTTCTACCGCAGAATGCATGACTCTGATCTTTCCTTTCTGTGAAGAAATAGTGTTAAGAGTATTGAGTGTGGTTTTCAGTCCAGGGAGTCCAATGTTGGTGCAGCGGCCGACGTATCCATACAACAGGACCTTGACTTCTGATTTCCGACTCAGTGCACAAAAACACTGATTGCATGTGTGTTTCCTTTCAAAAGTTTTCCTTGTGATTACTTTGTGTCATCTCACTAGGTATACTGTTTGACCGTGGTGCACTTGTTTCTTTTCAAGATGACCCCATGAAGGCAGCCTGCTAGGGTTCCTAGTTACGTGCGGGATGGAAACCCACCGAGCAACGAGGCCTCGATGCAGGGCCCCATTACAACAGAGGCGCCAGTGGTACCACAACCCGCTTAGCCACCGATGCTACCAGCCCCAGCGGCGGAGAGTGCACGCCGCCTGAGCGTGCTGCATGAGTTTCAGAGACAGAGGCTGCCCAGGTTCCATGGAGAGATGGATCTGCAGGCAGCCGGGGATTGGCTGGAGGCTATCATCAGAGTCTTTACACTGGTAGGGACACCGGCAGATCTTATAGTGGTCCTTGCCGGGAGTCTCCGGCACGCAGCAGCAGGTAGATGGTGGAGCCTGATGATCCAGGTGCATGATGAGGCATCTCTACCTTGTATGGACTTCGAGAGCCTCTTCCACTCAGAGTTCGTTCCAGCCACCCTCCGTGTGGTGCGCATCCAGGAGTTACTACAGCTGCGGCTGGGCAGCATGTCAGTAGCCCAATACTCGGCAAGATTTACCGACCTCTTGGGCTACTCCACGGACATGGTACATGACACATTCTTCCGGGCCCAGACCTTTGAGCAGGGACTGAGACATGAGATCAGAGCTTCGATGATTCCCCTCAGCATCTCGACGCAAGCGAGGGTGCTGGAGCGAGCCCTGTTAGTGGAGAGCTTTCTCGCCGAACAACTATCAGCAGTGAGACCCACCGTAGGACGGAACGAAGCGGAGTCTTCTGTAGCCGGTAGTCGATAGATGACGCAAGGGTCCAAGTGGACCAGGCCAAAAGGTGGGAGACCTCAGGATTCAGGTTCATCTATGCGGGTCACACGGTGCAGAGCTAGCCTTACGAGGAGCAGACAATGCTACGCATGAGGCGGGTAGGACCAGATGGCTCGTGACTGCCTGACCCGCCATGCAGACAAGCAACAAACAGTGGAGGGACCTCCCATACAGAGGCAGAGGTTCGACCATGGCGGTCTGTAGGGAGCAGGCGGATGAGGCAGAGGAGCTGTCCGAGCAGCTAGTGGTGGACGACGCTTCGAGGCTCTACCACCACCACCCCCAGGAGGTCCACCCAGACCACAGGGAGTTGGTGGGCAGAGGCAGGCTCAGCTCTAGGTAGCAGAGGCTTACGACCACGATGCACCCGAGATGATTCGAGGTACTATCTGTGTCTACTCCACCCTTCTTGCAGTTCTTATAGACACAGGTGTGAGTCATTATTTTATTTGCGCTGCCCTTGTTCGAAGCTTGGAGATTCCGACAGAGCCGTTGGATCGATCCTTATGGCTGGAGACTTCTACGGGAGCAGACTCGATGATTACGCACTAGTGCCGGTAGTGTGAACTTACCCTAGGAGGTGAGAGCTTCGGCTGTGATCTTCTTGTAGTGGCGTCGAGGCCTTACGACGTCATATTGGGTATGGACTGGTTATCTATAGTCCATGCTTAGATCGACTGTATTAGGTGTAAGGTGCGGTGTGTCCACATGGATGGGACCAGGTTCACCTTCACTGGCGAGAAGGGAACCTTCACAGCACAGGATGGACTCATGCAGAGGAGAGGGTAGCCGATCACACATCAGTTGGCTAGTCTCATCCTCGGAGCAGTTGACGTACGGAGTCTGAGTTTTCCTGTAGTGGTGGATCAGTATGCGGACATTTTTCCTGACGATGTTCTAGGACTACCTCCTCGCAGGGAGGTAGATTTCTATATAGACCTGTACCCCGGGACATCACCGATATCCACTCTATAATATAGGATGGCTCCCGCCGAGCTTTGTGAGCTGCGAGTACAGCTGGAGGACTTATAGGGGAAAGGTTTCATCCGAACCAGTGTTTCACCCTGGGCTTCTCCAGTTCTATTTTCCAAGAAGGCGGATGGGGGCTTGAGAATGTGTGTCGACCACCGTTTCTTGAACCAGGTGACCATGTGGAACAAGTATCCACTTCCAAAGATTGACGAACTCTTTGACCAGCTCAAGGGAGCACGTTGGTTCTCGAAGATAGACCTCAGGTCAGGCTATCATTAGCTCTGATTTTGGGATGAGGATGTGCAGAAGACGACCTTCAAGTGTCGATATGGCTACTATGAGTTCTTGGTCATGCCCTTTGGTGTGACCAAAGATCCAGTAGTGTTCATGAGTCTCATGAATAGGATCTTCCAGCCCTACCTCGATCGGTTTGTCATAGTCTTCATTGACAACATACTGATTTACTCAACAACCGGGGAGGAGCACACCTACCACTTACAGATTGTACCGAATACACTCCAAGAGCACCAAATTTATGGTAAGCTCTCTAAGTGCCAGTTCTGGCTTCGAGAGGTTCTCTTCTTGGGGTACGTCATCTCTGAGGCGGGAGTTGTAGTGGATCCCGCGAAGGTCGAGGAGGTACTTACTTGGGAGCCACCCAGGAGCATGACGGAGGTGCGGAGTTTCCTTGGTCTGGCTAGGTACTATTGGAGATTTGTGTCAGACTTATCCAGAGTTGCAACATAGCTTACATCTTTGACAAAGAAGGGGAAACCCTTCGTGTGGTCAGACAGATGTTAGCAGAGCTTCCAGGAGATGAGGCAGAGATTGGCCTGTGCGCCCATCTTGAGGCTACCAGAGGAGGGCGTAGGGTATGTAGTTTACTACGACACATCATGGACCAGACTCGGGTGTGTCCTGATGCAGGAGCGAGCAGTGATTGCTTACGGTTCACGACAGTTGAGGCAGCACAAGAAGAACTACGCTACCCATAACCTAGAGTTAGTAGCAGTGGTCTTCGCCCTGAAGATGTGGTGACACTATCTGACGGGAGAGCTCTTTATAGTCTACTCTGACCATCAGAGTCTCAGATACATTTTTTTGCAAAAGGACCTGAACCTGAGACAACGGCGATGGTTCATGTTTCTCCAGGATTATGACTTTGAGATTGTCTATACTTCTTGGAAGGGGAACATTGTGGCTAATGATCTCAGCATGAGATTGGGCATTCAACTACTTGGTGAGGTGATAGAGCAGTTAGCCGCTTTGTAGATATCCTTTGTGGATAGAGATGGGGCAGCCTATCTACAGTTCCTCACAGTCACTCCTCCGCTTCTTCAGCGGGTCAGAGAGGCACAACATGAGGATGTTGAATGTGAGGCACGACGTGCTCAGATATCCTTAGGGCTGGCACCCGAGGGATTTTATAAAGATAGGGAGCACGTCATTCTCTTCAGGGGATGTACCATGGTACCAGTTGCATTGTAGGATGAGGTGCTGAGGGAGTTCGACACTTCCCCTCTAGCGGTACATCCAGGAGTAGTGAAGATGTATCAGGACCTTAGACAACATTACTGGTGGCTGGGTATGAAGAAGGCTATGGTAGAGTTCATTTCTCAATGCCTCACTTGTCAGCAAGTGAAGGCAGAGCACCGAGTACCTGCAGGATTGGTACAACCCTTAAAGGTCCCGGAGTAGAAGTGGGATGGGATATCCATGGATTTTGTGACGGGGCTTCCACATACTTCTAGAGGACACGACACCATCTGGGTGATCGTAGACCGACTCACCAAGTCGGCCCACTTCCAACTGATTAGAGAGTAGGGCTCAGTAGAGAGCATGGGACGCCTCTACATTCAGGAGATCATACGACTTCATGGTGTGCCATCATCTATCATCTCCGTTCGAGACACTCAATTTACTGCCCGACTTTGGAAAGGGTTACAGGAGGATTTTGGGACGCAGCTACGCCTGAGCACGGGTTTTCACCCTCAGATGGATGGCTAGACGGAGAGGACCATTCAGACACTCGAGGACATGGTCCGTGCATGTGTCCTTGACTTTGGTCGCAACTAGGAGGATCACCTACCCTTGGTAGAGTTTGTGTACAACAACAGCTACCACTCTACCATTGGGATGACACCATACAAGGCACTTTATGGCTGACCATGCAGATCACCTTTGTGCTGGATTGACCCTGGGGAGTCAGCACTCGTAGGACCAGATATGGTTTGGGCTACGACGGAGAAGGTGCAGGTCATCCAGGAGCTGTTGAGGACTGCACAGAGCAGGCAGAAGTCCTATGCTGATAGGAGGTGGAGACCACTGGAGTTCGAGGATGGAGATCACGTTTTCCTAAGGGTCTCACCTCGACGTGGATTACAGAGATTTGGACGGGGTGGCAAGTTATCTCCGTGCTTCAGCGGGCCTTTTCAGGTCCTCAGCAGGGTAGACGAGGTGGCTTACCGCCTTGACCTTCCACCTCAATTGCACCGGGTGCATGACGTCTTCCACGTATCTCAACTGAGGAGATATGTGCATGACCCAATGCATATCATTGACCACTGGGAGATGGACATCGATGACGGAGTGACTTTTGCAGAGGTCCCAGTGGAGATAGAGGATCGACAGGAGCAGGTCCTATGTGGACAGTCGATACCTCTGTCGTACATTCGTTGGCAGCATGGGAACCTCCAGGAGAGCACATGGGAGCGGGAGGCTCATATGCATGCTCAGTATCCTCATTTGTTCCCCTAGTTTACGTTGTAGCATTACGGGGATGCAAAGCCCTGGGGTGGGAGTGATGTAAAGACCATAAAATTTCAAGGAATTTTTATTAAATACTTTGGAATTTTATGAGTATGTGGCTTCTGACAGTGCTTGATTCTGAGGCCCGGTGTGCCCGGAATCAATTTCCAAAGTTTAGCTCAGGTACGTTTAGTAAACGAGTGAGCATGTTTTTCTAACTTTTGAACCGGTGCTCAGAATTAAAATCCGAGGGCACTGATGAACTCGCAGCGCCGGTAATTGCTTAAGGGAACACTTACCATAGTTGCGTTTGCAACGGAGGAGAAGATATTTTTGAGGGATTATTTAAGAAGTAAATAAAAATTGTCAGAATAATTTTTATTTTATAAGGTGATTTTCCCTCCCATGGGTAGTTAAGGATGGGGCCCACAACCACTTAACTACCCAAGTGTGGATGTTAGAGAGGTGGGGCCCACACAACTCCCACAATTTAGTTTCCACCAAACTCATTAACAACCCCTCATTAAATTGGAAAACCCCCCATTTAATTTCCAACACATTTAATTAAGTGGGGACTTTCCCTCTCCCATCCTTAATTGATTCTCAATACATTTTATTTAATGTGGTGAATTAATTAGGGGAGAGTTACTTGCATATATAATTAAATAATAGGAGTTACCTATTATATTTTTTAAGGAGGAGAGCTTCATTGTGCGAAAAAGAACGGGAGATATCTTGAGGTTTTGGAAGAACGCCGGCCTCTGACAAAGAATGAAGAAGAACACCGGTTCCTCAAAGATCGACGATGCACTACCCATCCTCTTCTCTGCGACAAGAGAGGAGACACCACTTCCTCCTCGGCGCACTCCGATGCCGCCTACGATTCCTTTCCCTGTGACGCCGATGTCCAACATCAACTGTTGATGTAGGGGAAATTGTATATATTTCATTATGTGATTTTATACCCTCGGAATGGTGTGAAAATTGTTTGATGATGTTTAGAACCACTAACGCGGTGGGTGAAGACTAACGAACAAGTCCGAATCCACCGCTACTTTGTTCTTGATGTGTGGAATAATTGGCGACAACGAAATGAGACTGAAATGGATATTAGAGGACTTCGTAGTGATGTACAGGTCCCAAGACAATTGCATACACATATGAGAGAAAAATCGGACCACCGGAATGACTCTGGTGGCCCGCGGAAGCTCCCGGCGGCGCGGGGCGCCGGCGCGGCGGCCGGCACCGGCTGGCCGCCTGGAGGCGACGACGAGATCCATATCCCGCAGCCGTGTGGGATCTAGGGGAGACAAGATTCTAGGCACCACGTCTGCGGAATAGAGGGGGTCTGCGTCCCCCCTGATCGGCTCGCTGGTTGAGCCAGCGCACCCCCCGGCAGGGCCGGGGCGGGTCGCGCAGACCGGGCCGGGCCGCGCCCTGCCGGGCCAAGCTGCGCCCTACCAGGCCAGACCCGGACCCGGGTCGGGCCGCGCCCTCCCGGGCCGGACCTGGACTCGGGTCAGGTCAAACCGGTGCGGGCCGACCCAGGGGGGATTGGGCCGGGTCAGACCAGGCCCAGACCCCCCGCTTCGGACCATTTTCGGTCTTTTTCCCATAACTTGAGCTACAAACCTCTGATCGACGCACCGTCAGTTGCGTAGGAATCCTTGGACCGAGAAGGTTGTTTCAGTATATTACAATCAAGGTTTTGGCAAAGTTTTGGTATGGTCGGGTTGGTTCGAACCCAAAACCAACCGGGTCCTTGAAGCAGAAACGCTTATATCATAAGGATTGGACGTCCGTTTGACGTGTCGTTAAATGCGTTGAAATAATTTTGTTGAGATGGTTCTTTTGGATTACTATTATTGAGGTTTGGACGCAGTTGGAGTATGGTCGGGTTGGTGTTAGCTTAAAAACCAACCGGTCCCCTGGGACGGAAAAGCCATTAACTCTCAGACCGGGCGTCCGATTGACGCGCCGTCTGTCACGTTGAGTTTCTTTTGACAAGATGGAAATTTGGGATACATCAACTATTGACTTTGTGACAGTTGATGTATCGAATCTCTTGTTCAATGAGTGGAACCTCCCTGAATCGAGCATGTTGTGTGCGGGAACCTTAGAGCTGGCTACGACTGCGACGATGACGACTGCACTTGGATCCTCCGTGGGTTCGGCAGCGAGGATGACTGTACTTGGATCATCCGTGGGTTCAGTAGCGACGACGTTCGTACTGGGATCCTCTGTGGGTTTGACGATGATGAATACTGTTCTTGTATCCTACATGGGTCTGGCAGTATTTGACCTCTGTACTTGTATCCTCAGTGGGTCCGGCAGAGTAGTTGGTCTTGTATCCTATGTGGGTCCGGCAACTTAACTGGTCTTGTATCCTATGTGGGTCTGATAGCTTAGATGAATTAGTGGATACATCTGATCATCTCTATCACCTTACGAAGTGTATGCCTACACGGGCTATGCCTGCACTACGTTGTGTTGGATGCAGGACAACCAACACTGATCGAGGTGGAGGCTTGTGGAGCTGGACTGTACTCAGAGGTGGACCACTTGGCGGAACATACACAGAGCGGACGACCAGAACCGAGGAACTGGGGAGACTATCTGTACCCAACCTTCAGGTGGTATTTCCGGAGGATGACTCAGTGTTGCTGTTTTTATTACTGCTGTTGTACTTTCCTTTCAGTTGTACTGTATTTTCAGTTGAGTTTGTATACCGGCCCATTTACTTTTCAACACTTACCTTGTACCCAGTTTTACATAGTGATTACTTCACTTGCATACTCTGTTGTGTTTTTTTACTTTATAAAAGGCAATGCCTTCCATTTTTTGCAGGGATTTGTGCCTTTGGTGCTAGTCTCCAGACCCTGGCCTATGGAAGGCGGGCTTGGGGTAGTCACAACATGGGCCCCGAGGATGGGTTGTGACATCTACTATAATCATCTATAATTACAAAGAAATATTTCCTTCCACCAAACTAATAGTTTTATATAAGTCCAAATATTTCAACATGTAATAGTTCTTATCATCTGGTAGTAAAAAATCATTTACATATTTAAATTTTATTTGTGTTGCTTTCCCTTTAACAGACAATCTCACATATTGTACTTACTTGTATGTATACTAGGTAGTTGTAAAAACCATTCATACTTTGACAAATTGTGAAACAATATAAAATTTTCATTCCTAGGCAACCTATTAGATATAATTTCATATTATACTATATAATCTCAAAACATAACCTTTGGTTTGGTTAGATTATAAAAATCAATAGTCTCAACATTATCTTTTTTATTTTAAGAAAATAATTTTTTTTCAAAACAATAAATTTCTCATTTTCAAAGATAGAATTTAATCTATCAAGAAAAAGATATTATACACTTATTACATTGTTTTTTAAACCATATATAAATAATAATTTTGAAATAAAAATAGTTTTAGATTTTTTTCACAAATAGCTTTAATATGACAATTAGAGTTGTCTCCAAATGTAAATAGGCCACCATCATATGAATTGAAAGATAGAAATTTTGAAAATTGACATTTTATGTCTATAGTGAAGCCACTATCTAAATACAATGATTATTTGATAAATATAATCCATATTTTCTGTAATTTATCAATGAAACATAATGTTTCAATACCAATGATAACTTGGTTCTAACTACATTAGTAGTAGAAATTTTAGAACCTAAATATATTTTAAACATGTATTAATTGGATATTTAGAAAATAAATCTATAGAAATAAATTTATTTTATGTCCAAATTTCCATATAAATATTAATGAAATTTTTTTGGCATAAAAACCTTTCATTCTATATTTAAAATAGGTTTCAATATAAATACTTTATTTTTAACATTTAACAATGTTAGACTTATTTAACCATGGTGATAAAGTGTTATAACCAATTTTTTTGGTTATAGTTTTGTTATATCATATAAATCATTTTATAGTATTTTTATTTACCTTCAAAAAATTTAGAAAAAATATCCATAATATTAAAAAATTCCCTTTTCAAATTTATATTCACTTTTTTTAAAAGGTTGGGGCCGAAGCCTAATTTTTTTTATTAAATTAAAGAAAAGACCTATTTCATCCAAAATATTATTTAATATTCATTATTTATATTTATCATTCACTTTTATAATGTTTTTAATTTTTTAATTTTGATCATTAAGTTTTAAATTTTCAGAGTCATGATTCTATTTAGATTTTTCATTCTGAGAAATAAAATTATTCAAAATATAATTCACCCTTTTCAGTTTCTCATTATCTTTAATTATAATCATATTTTTAATTTTGATATTTTTATATTTTTTAATTATTTTTAATCCATTATTATTTAATTCCACATTTTATTAAAGGAATTTTTTTATTATGGAGTTAACAGAATCAGAATTAGAACCTAAATTAAAATTAGTTTCATTATCATCTTCAGATATAAAATTATGATCTTCAATATTAAGAGTAATTATTTGAGTGAAATGTGAATAATTTACATCACACTATATACCAATCAAATCAAGGTTCTATGTCTCTTACCCTTTCCAGAATTACTACTTGGATCTGAACTGTCTGATCTATCCTAACCTCCAAAAAAGACTTCTTTTTTATTTTACATTCCTATTTGTCTTTATTTGGATTTTTATGTTTGGTAAATCCTTTCATAATGTTATCATTCTTCCTTCACTCATAACATTTTAATTCTGAAACATCATTGCTATTATGAGAAATACCTTTCATGTAATACTTTTTGAAATATCTTATGAACTTTTTCTTACCACTATTTTTTCTTGAACTAGAAAAAATTATTTCTAAGCTATTCCATCTCTTTATCACTTTATTAGAACTCATATTAATATGTTTCATGGATTACATTATCATTTTACTTAAATTGATGCATTTTATCTTTATAGACACCTAATTAGAAAATTATTTCATATGCAACTCATACTAAAACAAAAATACCACTAGTTAATTTATTTTATAATCCATAAAATTTATACTCTCATCGATGGAAAACTTTTTAAAATTCCATATTTGTGGAATATCTCTCATTAATATTTCAACATTAGTTCTATTTTCCATTAATTCCCCATCAAAAATCATACCATTTTAAATACTTTTAAACCAATGCACCATCTTTTTTTCTAACTCTTCATCTCCCATATTAATGTCAAGGTATTATTATCCAAGATTTTCTAGATTTGTTTTTTTGATCTTATCATCCCAATAGTGAGTCACTTGATGTATTTTATATATATCATGGGTTGTTTTACAAGTTAAAACATGGCTATAAATAGATCTACTTAAATCATAACACATGATTTTTTTTATCTTTATAATTTCAAAAAATAATTATTCATATCATTAATAACAAGTTCCTTTGAATCAAATATGGGAAGATTATTTCTATACTCAATGAAAGTCCAATACTCCACACATAACTATTTTAGGTAGGCCTGCATAATTTCTTTCTATTATCCATAGTCACTTATATCGAAGAAAGGAGGATTTTTTTGAAATCCTTCCATTATTTTCATTTACACTAACCATCTTACCGAACTATAATTTTATTCCTTATAATATTTGGTGTATGATGATTATATTATAAGAGCTACAAACTATAAAAAATTATACTACATACAGAAGGATTATAATAAAATATTTACAAACTATCATATAAATAGAGATATTGACCTAACTCTAAGACAATTTGTTTGATTGTATATGATAGAAAAATTGACAAGAGTTGGGTGAATTGTCATTTTTTATAATTTAAAGACAAACAAATATGAGTTTTATAAATTTAATATTAGTAAATGAGTGACGTTTTTAAGATATTAAGTTAAGTGAATACAAAAAGAAATAAAATATAGATTTTATAGTGGTTAAAGTCACCAAGATCCTAGTCCACTCCCCAGTCTTATTTACTCTTTGAAAAGATTGGTAACCACTAAGAAACTGAATTTTAAAATGTGTGAGAACATGTTAAATAATCTTCATTTTATAAATATCTAGAGGTAAAACTCATAAACTTTACCAGAGTCTTTAACCTAGTCTATGACCCAAATTTTGATTAGGTTTCACAATCCAAAACATCCATTTAGTTTGTGGAATAACATAACAAAAGTAATTATTTTGATTGAAAAACCCATACAATATAAATTAAAAATTCACAAATAAGTAATGAAAAATTAATATAAATATGAATAAATATAATGAAAACCATAAAAGATAACTAATGATGATGAGGATTAAGTTAAATGATCTTTAACACTACAATAGTAGAGTATGGAATATTACAAGTCACATTATAATCTAGACAAGGAAACATAATTTGAATAAGTTCTTGATTTAATTTTAACAATAAAACATTTCACATGAATATTACCAAAGGTTTTGTTGAATAATCTGTATCTAGTTGTTTTATCACTTTATATAATCTCGATATTATTAATACGTATTCTTTAACTCAAATATCTCCTTAAATAATCAAGTGATCGAATCATTTCATGTTACTTATTTTTGTATAAAAAAATATAATATTATCATAATCTTTGTATGGAAATACCAAACTAAACATAAAATAAGATTCATGATGTTTTATTTCTATATGAAATAATAAAATAAAACTTCTAAAATTTTCATTGGTAAAACCATATATGATAAAACCTCTTATAATAATTAACATAAAATGAATAAATTTTCACTTTATTGAAACTATTAAGAGTCTTAAAACAATGTATCTTATACTACTTGTGTAAAACTTATTGTATTTGTGAAAAATACATAATACAAGTTCAAAATTATTTTCCCCACAATATGTAATTATATTTTTTTGAAAAATATAATAAAATAGTTATTAGACAATTTATTTCAATTACCAAAGTCAAAATATATATGAATTATATTTTGGAAAAACATTGGAAATAAAAGTGGATAATAAAACTATTGGTGGTGGAATGGTGTTTATACTACTGAAAAGCTACCATTTCACACATCCATAGTCACATAGTAGGAGCGGTCAACTATTGTGATATACCAATAATATGATCAACTACTATTGTTGTGTGTATGTGTTACTATCATGAGTATTAATATTGTTTCTAAAATAATGATTCATGGTAGAATTTTATGTTTGTGGATACCATTAATGTGAAATAATTACATGAAGAATGAAAAATTTCAAGAGAATATACCATTGGTTAAGAATAGAGAAGCATTCTACCATTTCTAAAAGGATCATGATAGTGTCAACTTAGAATACTTCTATAAATGAGGTTGGATAATCGATCATCGATGCTACCATACGATGGGGCTAGTGGTGCTTCTGAGAAATAACAAGGAACTATCACATGTGGATAAACTACCTTTCAAAGGATCTACCCTTAAACTACACTTCCGTTAATTCAAAATCATTAAACTCATTCTGTACAATTAATACACAATAATCATTCTGCAACTCCATTTTCCAACACCAAAATTATCATTTTCAAGTAAATAGTATGAAAGTAAGATGTAAATACATATACGATTTCAGAACAATCATACAAAAATAGAGTTAGAGTGAACATGGTAGGATTTTCTTTGAATTATTATGGATAGATTGAGAAATCTTGTGAATGGTTACCTTAGACGATTATGGAAATAAAATATAAATATTGGCTCTAATCGAACAGCTGTCAAAGATCTAATTCGACGATCCAAAAATTGTTTTTATGTTTTAAAGGAGGAGGAACAATGTAGTTTGAATTTATGTCATACATTATACTCCCACATGTGATGAATTCAATATAATATTCAACATAATATTCTTTCACTTCGAGATGGTTGTTTGGGATCAAAACCTATAACACAACACACACACCTTAGCCTCACAGGCATGCACCGACCTGCTCAAATCCACTAGTCTATACCTGAGGGTTCCCTATGGTTACATTATAGTCAAGCCTATATATGGCTTTCTACACTGCTTCCATGCAATTCCCTTGGGCCAGCTCTCCCGTAGGGTTAAACCTTGGGTCCCCTATGAGTGGTTGAAGGGATGACCCTTGTGAGATAGCCATGGGTTTGCTAATTTTTTATATAATATTCCTAATACAAAGATTAATAATATATATATATATAATATTAAAATACACGATTAACATATACAATGAAAAATCAAATTACAATGTATAATTTAACATTTCAAACATTAAAACATGCATAAAAGAATTATTATATATTTTTTTAATAAATGTGAGTAAACACTAATTTATCATAAAAAATATTAAAGTATTAATATAAAGACTCAAAATCTAAAATTATGAGTCTAAAATATATTTATTTTACTTGAGTTATATTCCAAATAATAAGTCTTATAGAGGAGAATTATATCTACCAAAATGCGGTCGTTGAAAATAAGAAATTCACACCCCATGCTGGATATCAGATGATATTAAATAACATTCTACTTATAATAGGAATAAATAGAGTGATTGTGGGAAGAAAACCGATTTTACATTTTATAATTTTTATTTTGTTTAGGTATATATTTTTTATATTAAATTTTTATCACTCTTTATTTTTTCTTGTAGGTATGTAGTAATCTTGATAGATATTAACAACATTGAAAAATCAATTCAAAAGAATAAAGAAATCAATTTATCTATTTTCCAATCCCTTATCTATCATTTGTTTTAATTTAAATTTAGTATTTCACGTGTATACATCATTTTATAGAGTCACATAGAGGACAAGACAACATTTTATATATGATAGAGTATAAAACATCTTTGGTTGATTATTTAGGTTATATGTGATTTTATTTATGTTTTTCATTTTTTTTAACTTTTAGATAAAATGAATATTCATCACTTTTTTCCAAAAATTAACTTATTTTGAGATATTTTAATTAATTTTTGATAAAATTGTTTTTAAATAGTTATTTATATGGTAATTGTTCATATAATTTAATTTTTAAATCATTTTTATTTGTTTGACCAATTATGGAAATCCATGCCAATTAAAAAGCATGCTTAAATTTTTTTAGTTCTAAGAGGTATTATAAACCATTTTTACATATTCATACTAATACCATCACATTCATGAGAGGTAAATTTTATGATTATTTTACCTTTCAAAGATACAATGTTTGTAATTTATTTTGATATGAATGAGCAATTTCTTTCAAATGCCCATTTTTTTTACAATTGAAAAATCCTTTATATAAATCCATGTTATCCCTTATATTCTAGGAATTTATTTATAGGATCAAGAAACATTACTAAGAAATTTAAATTTACTTGCCTACACTTATAATAAATATATAATGACTCTTTTATGTATGAATGTGGGGAAGAGTCTTCAATATGTGTTATTGGGGGAATTAGTTCATTATTGGATATGATGTGTGTGTTATAATTATTGTAATGTTATATATAGAAATGGGAACGATTAAATTTTATACATATTTTAACTCATTTTTTCTAATCTTATTCTCCTAAAAGAAGAAGAAAAATTAAATAAAATAACAGAAAGAGATGATCATGATTTTTTTATTCTTACTTGTATATCACATGTCCCCATAAAAAATAAAAGAGCATAAAGTTTCATTCATTTAATTCATTCAATTTTAATCTCATATACCTTTAAAAACAAAAAAGAACCCAAAATAAAAGATAGGGGAGAATAAAGATAAATCTATTCATTACAGTTATTGTTGACAATAATTCAATATCAAAAAAGCAAGTGTGGTGTATATCATGCATGGTGAATTGAGTGAGGTATAGTTCACATTGTTTCATGTGAATATTCACACAATTTTATTTTAGAGTTTCACCTCCTCTTTTCATCCTTTTAATTTTAAGTGATTATACCCACAAAAATTTATCAACAAAAATAATAATTATAAAGACCTCATGATTGAAAACAATTTTATGTCTCTTAGTGTGGAGAAATTTAAAATTTGAAATATCTATGGTTATAAATTCATTTTCCATATACGAGTATAACTCCATATTTAATATTTATAGAAAAAAATATTGAACTAAATTAAAATTTTATTTGGGTTTTTATTTGTCAATTGACACATTTTTAGGTTCAATAAAATTTAATGTGAGAGAATAAAATGAAAGAAAAATTATTTTCAGAAATGTTTCTGGTGTAGTTTCTATTTTAGAAAAGTTCTTAGAAATTTTTTCACTATTTATATTTATGTGAATTAAATATATATATCAGATAAATATTTTCCAATAGTGAAAAATTGTATGGGTGGGAAAGTTGATAAATCCGTTTTTTTTCATAAATATCTTATTTATAAAAATTGAAATAATTTCTAAAAATTAGAAATTATATGATGATTTAATAGAAATTTTTATTTGGAACATGAATTTTGAAATTTCATTAAAATATTTTTCTATGCCATGAAGAAAAGTCTATTATTTTTATTATAAAAATTTGTATATTTTTATTTTTTACTTAGAATTTTATAAAAATATTTTATAATAACAATGAAACATTTTTCATTGAAACCATAATAGTGTTATCCCTTGTATTAATGATGAAAAGTTCCATTAATGAAAAGATGGAGTGGATTCAAAATATTAGTCCTTACCCCACCATTTTGGACATAATATTTTAATCCTTAACTTTATTGGGATAAATATTTGATATCTATTAAAGAAATAATTTTAAAGAATATAATTTAAATTTAGTGAAAGTTATTTTATGAGGGATCTATCAAAAAATTTCAACTCAATATGGATTAAATTTTGGAGGTTGAAATTTATATGTACCCTTATTATCATTTCAAACCCTATCCTCCCCTCCAATCTATAAATATGTTTTATTAACCTTTGATGATTATGGACCATGTATTAGGATATTGAGTAAATATAAGAAGCGTGTTTACTATATTTTTATATGATTTTGAAGGATAGATTTTGAAGAATGGATATTTTCTATGAAACATTCTCTTTCTTCTTCTTCACATTTTGATTTCAGTTCATAAATATAATTATTTAATTATCATTTATTTATTTTATTTAATTAAAATATTATCTTCTTAACTTCACTTTTTTGGATGGAAACTATGATAATAAATGGAATTGAGTTATCCAATTTTAAATTTTTCCTTTTTAAAAACATTTATACCACGACGTTTCCATCTCTAGAACATTAAATTATATTATTCATTATATTTTTCTAAATAATTTGAGTCTTTAAATTAAAATGATTCTAATAAATTAGAACATATCACATGAGTTTAGGTAATGTTTTAATTTTTAGTGTCATATAATAATTATTAAAACTAATTAAACCATGATCAATTATTAGAGTATATCGATCTGGTGTGGTGGTATACATGGAGGTTCGAGGATGTGATGGTCGAGTAGCCATCGGTTCCCAAGAGTGGTTTCTAGTATGGGATTATTCCCATTTAAACCTAGATGGAATTTATTATTGTGGCCTTTGGATATTTATGGTTTATTTGGGTGACCCCGGTGAGTTTTTACTTAGTTTGCTTGATTTTTTTCTCGGCGATGAGTGTTTTTTAGGCTAGGAGCTTGGAGTTCGGTAAGGTCTAACTTATCGGTAGGAGATGGTGCTGATGACGATGCTTTAAGTAGATGGAAGTGATATGCTGGTGATAAAGTTAATGTGATGATGGTAGAGATGTAGTGGTTGATGTAGTGGTATCACCGTGATATCTTCAATACAAGGGTTCTGGGGCAGCTTGCGTGATTTGAGGGGTTTGCCTTTGATGCGACATTCTGAAATCCCTCTTTTTGATTTTCTTTTGGATTATGGTCTTTGAATTTTGAGTATGTGTTCATTTTTCCCACTAGTATGTGTGATCTAGTTTTTGGTTTTTTAGTTTTAAATATCTGATATTTTGGCTCACCAGAATGTGGAATTTAGATAGTGTGAGGGTTCCCATTATACCCCTAAAAGTGGTTTTATAAAAAAAATAAAAAAAATTATTTGGAGAAAAACATAATAGACTCTACATATAATCCTGAAACATAAATCATTAAAATTTTGTGAGAAGATATGTGATCTAGGTGACCATATAATAAAATTTTAGTTTGAAATATCAATCAAATCAGTGTTCCACATTTATTTTTCCAAGTGTTATCCTATGATTTAAATATTTTTTTATAGTGACAATTAGATTCGCAGGGTTTGGAAGATAAAAAATTAAGGTATCATAATTTTATGAATTATAATTTCAATGATATTGTTAAATAATTAATTAAATAGGTTAGATAGAATATTTTAACATTATGAAATAATTTTTTTAATAAAAAATAACTTCACTTTATATTATATGTTTTTTACATCATAACTCAAATTTTGTTTTTTTAATTTTTTTTTCAAAAAAATTTAAAATCTAACCCACTCCCAATTTCTTTTAATCTTTATATCATTTTTTCCTTTAGTAAATCAATCTATTTTTTTATTACACTTCCTTCTTTTTAGAATGACCTATGTCATCCACTATTCTATACAAAGTAATAATCAATCAAATATTTTAATAGTACCAGCAAAAATATACATCATAACTCGAGGACTCGAGTCTACTATATTTTTTTTCTTGATAATAATGTATATCATTGAAAAATGAGGATATTTATTTGAAAATGAAAATATATTTTGAATATCTTATATAATAAAAAATTATCTTATCTGTCTACAATTGACACTATTTAGAATGTGGAAAAGTATCTTATTGATGTTATAGAACATTATCAATTTTTGAGTGATGTCAATATATTTTCAAGTTACTTAATCACCAATGATAACTCATTCTAATGTTTCATGCACAATGATTAAAGTTAGTTAATTCATATAAAATTTATGAAATCATAGTGGAAAGTAATTTTTCTCAACATTAATGTTTTTAAGTAGGTTCTTGAACATGATCCTTTATATTTTGATGATAAACATGTAAATATGTGGAGATGTTTTCAATTATCAATTATACTAGAATATTTTTTTTTTCTAATTTAGTTTTGAGCCTAATTTTCATACCATAACCAACAATACAATTAATATTCTTTGACTTTTTCAACGCTTCATGAATTTTGTTCCCTAGAACCAAATTTTTTATGTACTGTTAATTACCGCTATAAATATATATTTTTAATATATACAAGTTTATTATTATTTTAAAATTTGTATTACACTTATATTTTCCTTATGTGTTTTTGAACATAAAATATTTGTTTTGCATATATAAGTCATGATTTTAACTTCTTTTATGAGAACCTAGGTATACATTGATAATATTCTTAATGATATTCCAAATAGTATAGACACATAATTATAATAGGTCATAGATATTGTTTGACTCTTAGATGATATAATATCTTAAGCATTAGTGATTTTTATAGGTCCTTAAACTTGAGGTTTTTCTTAATGAAGACAATATCACCATTAGAATTTCATGAATCATTAATATCATTATATATTCCTTGTTGTGAGCTTGAGTATTAGTACATGGAATTAAGGACATTGTTAATGTCTATTATTAAGGGGAAAAAATTTATGTATGATGAAAATATTGAAATATATTATCTAAATTAAGTAGTTTGTATTTGGTACATAATCATTACTATGATGATTGATTGATGATAAACATATGATTTGTCACATCCGAGTTATGGAGGATGATATTTCCATCACCCTAACCATGATGAACGTTTCCAAGATAAATCCACAGTCATAATAGTTGTAGAAAAAGACATATAATAATGTTAAATAAAAATACATTAATAATTAAGGGATGGTTTCGTCAGTGTGCATTTTGCTGGTTGTGATATTGGTTGAAAAAATGATTATATTACATAACAAAATTCATAAGATATTTTCATTTCTATAACTTCTCTAATTAAATTTTGGGGCCTTGATGTGCTGTAATATACCAATATTGGTCTATAGGTTAAGCCTTATACAATAGATAAATGTACCTATAGGGTCATAAAATAATTAGATAAAGAAGCTTATTATATTTAGAAATATTTGATCATAAAAAAAGAGTAGGGAAAATTTTATAGATCATTTTTATTTAATTTTTATATACCATAATTAAATCATGAGTTAGAGATAATTTATAAATGAGAGTTTAATTATATTTGATAAATATCTCTATTTATTCATGTTAATGTACATGTGAAATTTTATTTATGTGATAAAATGAATAATGTTAATGATATGGATATATGTTAACAATTAATGGATTAATAATTTAATTTTGTAGAAAATATATTAAATACGTTTCATTAATAAATTAATTTTTTATTTATTATGTAATATAAATAATAATTACCCATGATAAATATTTAGTAGTTTATTAAAAGAATGATTAATATGGTCAAGTGGTTCATTTAATATGGGGATGAAAGGCTATGAATGTTTTTGAAATTTATATTTTAAAAAATCTTAGATTAAATACATTTTTATCTCATGGATTTAGTTTATATCAATTCAATTACTTTAATATTATTGAATTTAGAACTCCTATAATTAATCTAAAGATCTTAGGGAGGAATAACATGAATTAAGTTTTTCAATTGACATAGGATGAGGGTAAGAATCTTGATCTTTCTTATTAGATCCCAAAACATCAAGATGAGAATCCTAATAATTCTATATTCATCTATCGATTCAGTAGAGGTATTATAGTTTCAATATTTTTTCATGAGTTAAAATATAAATTAATTGTAATAGATCAACTTAAATTATGATATTTTATCATATAATGATGTTCATGAAGTTCCCAATCAATTATAATCATATAACCAGTGCTATAATTGTGAGTACATTATGAACATGGATGATCATGACCTATTACTCCACAGTGGAATCTTTTATGTTTTATACAATGTAAGTATTATCGTATGTGAAAAATTATAATCATTAATTTTTATAATAATTAGTGTCAAAAAATTAATGTCTGATAGATATATTATAACTATAAACAATATTATAATTATGGCCTAAAAAACCAAAAAGCTTGCATAAAGCCTGACCACGACCACCTCAGAAAAGCCTAGTTCAGGTTCGAAAGGGACTTAGAACAAGTTTTGGTCAATATAAGACCAGCTAAATACATTTTTCTCTAACCAATGTGAATGCATGAACCAAAATATCCTTCACTCAATCCTTGTGATGAATGTATTTTATTAAGAAAAAATGAAATAGTGTGTGGTGGGGTGGGGTTAGTGGTTGTGTGGAGAGGATCCTAGAACATTCAGTGGTGGTATAGTAGAGGAGTTAGGGTATAAACACATTGGAATATATTATAGGGAGAGGTTATTCCACACTATAAGTGGGTGGTGAAAAATAAACCATCCAAAAATGATTGACCTATCCTAAAGTATCAGGCCAGCCTAAGGCCAGTCTTGGAATTATCTTATTCACTGTTTGGCCCAACCTAGCCCGACCAAAATCTGTTAGTGCAACCAAGAAATTATTTTTAGGGTTTTGGGTTGGGATTTTTTTAAACTCTTACTATAGAATAAGGAAGGAAAAAATATAATGGGATTGAATAACATATTGATCACTCTGTTGGAAAACATTAAATTCATTCCATATAAAAGAGAGTATCAGATGAGTAACTGATGAATAGAATATATAAAATTATTTAAAATGATTCTAAATTATTGTATAGTATACATAATTATATTACATAGTCATTTATTTTCATTCAAATATGGTTGAATCAAATATTAACCCTACTGAATAGATGTGGCATGTGAAAAAAAATTAGTCAAAATAAAATATAAAATAAATAGTCACAAAACACGAGAAACCTAATTAATTTATTTTATGAAAATAAATTCAAATTAATAACCAATTAACTATAACTAAAAACCCAGAAGACATAATGAAATAATCAATAGATAAAAACTCAATGAAAACATTACTATAACATTATTTATTAAGAAAATACAAACACAAGAAAATTTTAGATATATATCTATAAATTAATGAAGGAAATTAAATACTCTTGAAAAATATTCAAAGGTGGTTTATTTTATCTAATGATATAATGAAACATAAAAATATATATAAAAATAATTAAGTTTATAAAATAAAAAATACAACATATTGGGTTAAAATATTAGATTTTTAATTGAACTAGCCTTATTAATTTTTTTGTATTTCCGGTCATGATAATCTAAAAAATGAATCATAAAACATAATAAACACATTTTAAATTTATTCTTTGTAGATTATATTGTGTGTTTGAAACAATCCTTAAAAAATATTAATCAATATATATAAGTGTAATATAAAAAGGTTGCTAATTAATATAAATATCATCTAACTTAACTGATATATTATTAATCTCATTAGGATTCTTCATCGATAAGTGGGCCCTAGACACCACCTTCTATGACTTGTTGTATTTTCATGCTTTAATTTCTAAAATAGATGATACTTGAAATATTTAAGATCAAAGAACAAATATAGTAGAATAAAACATTAAAATTAAATATTTCTTGAAAACATTCAAGAATATCAACCAGTGAGGACAATAACAAATATGTATTTTATTCATGTGAACTTAATGCATATAACATAAAATGTCTAATAAAATATAAAATATTTGGATTCAATGTCATTATAATGGATAATATTTAATAATTATATAAGTCTTATTATCTATTAAGGAATAGATGAAACAAACACTTAATCTCTATTTTTTTTATCTTTTATTGATATTTATTTTATTCAAAAAGGACTCCTTAGGTATTTCATAGTCCTTGATATATATTTTGGTTCCATAAAAATGTAAATGGATGTCATCACATTTTTTATGAAAAACATGGATAGATACCAAATTATAAATGTAATAAATTCAATAAATATAAGATACATTTACTTAATGAAATGGATAATGAAAATAAAAATCTTCATACATAAAAACCACCGAAACATGAGTACCGAAACCTTATTACCAATGACACCATCCATGATGTCTTTATTAAATAGTAATAACATAGATTATAACCTATATATCCATAAATCAACAAAAAATCATAAATATTCTCCAATATAAAAGGATTTCATGATATTTTCCTTATCCCATGAGAAACCTATTATGTATATAAGTATTTTGGTTCCTGAGACATTTTGTTTCTTTTTCAAATATTATTTAGATTTAATATACTTTTATATATGGTAAATGTAATAAAACATTACATGTAATTTAAAATGAAAAGTAAATATTTTTTTAAAAGAACATATATATTATTTAAACTTATAAATAATTATTGCTGTCCAAATTAGAAAATGTCTCTTACTCTATCCGGATTCGACATCCTTCTATGTACATAATGACGTTGGAGTAGTTATGTCAATAATATCATGTACCAATACTCTAAATTAATCTGAATAAATAAGATAATGATATACATGATCCTATAGATTATGTATGATTATATACAAAAAAATTTATAAACGAGGACCC
The DNA here is from genome assembly GCA_963277665.1 of Viscum album. Taxonomy (NCBI): domain Eukaryota; kingdom Viridiplantae; phylum Streptophyta; class Magnoliopsida; order Santalales; family Viscaceae; genus Viscum; species Viscum album. The sequence goes on from OY728149.1 coordinate 114,014,105, forward strand.
CCCAATCTGTAACTCCTTGTACATAGTCATTTGTGAATGAGGAGGTGGATGATCTGGATAAGAAGGATGTATAAGTTATTTCTCTCATTCCATTTTTGAAAACAATGATTATTCAAAGAATTTAATTAAGTAATATATTGGAAAATTCATCACAAAAATCTTAGCCTTAATGAAATTTATTAATCTATTTTACTCTTCCTCCATAGATACTATACTTTTAACAGACCAATATTTTAGAAAATAAAACTATGTTTGATACTATATTCGACACGCAAAACCATGATTAAACGGCCTATAATATATATATTTAAATTTTATAAATTGTAAATTATATTAGTGTGTATTAAAAGTTTTAAATAATTTATTAACTATATATATATATATATCATATGCAATATAAATTTGTTTATAATTTTTTATTAAATTTATTTTACTCTAAAAAATATGTTTTTGTTTCTAAAATGATTTTTACTAATTTTTATGGGAAAATATTCTAATTTATTTTTAGAGATTTTATAAATTTTATTTGATGAAATTAAATTAATTTTTTGAATAAGTATATAAAAATTAACTTATGGATAAATATTAATATTTTTTAGAAAATAATGATTTTTCAAGGAATAGTGAAAAATTCCAATATTTGTAAAAAACTATTTTATTTTCAATTAATTATGTAATTTAAAATCCAAAATATTTTTAAAATATGATTTAAGGTAACATAAGTATTATTTAGTTACATTTAATCCCTGTAATTACATTTTAATCAAACATATTTTGGATCTTAGTGTGTATTTTTATGTTTAAAAATGGTATTTTTCTAAAAAGTGTTTCAAAAAGCATAATGTTTCTCTATTTTTAATTAATTAAAATTATATTTAATGAGGAATGTTTTAAATTAAATTTATATATTATATATAAATAAATTTTAATTTATATTCATATAGTTATTTTTATTAATTATTGAGTTAATACAAAACTAGTTTTTTCTTTAAAAATATACATCTTGAAAACATTATTTTTCATCGTGTTTGTGGGTTGTTTTTTAAAATTTAATTTTTATAATAATATGATTTTAATTAGGTAAAATGGATTCTATATTTAAAATCATAAAAATTTACATTTCCTAATAATTTCAATATAAATTTAAACCATGATGAATTGTGAAAGTAATAACAATTAATTATCATTTTTATGGTAAAAATATTTCTATCAGGGGTTAATGTAAAAATGATATTGTTTAAAAATAAATAAAAACTTTTCTAAAATATGTGTTATGGAAATATTAAAAAAATATAATTTCCAATTATCTATAATAATCCATTTGGACCCTTTTTTTCATTTGAAAAATGTGGGTATATCATTTTATTTTTGAAAATTGTAAATATGCCACTCACATCACTTTTAAAAGGACACATTCCCTCCTCTTTTATTCACACCATAAAAATAATTTTTGTTAAATAAGTACCTTAAAAAATTACATACCAAATTAAGTCCAATCATATTAGTCTCCTTGGCCTTGACATAATTCCATTCTAAGAATATATTATGTAGAATCCTAAAGAGGTGCTCTGAGAAGAGGTAAAATTCCAAGCTATGAATTGTTTTTATTTCTCCATCCACCTCATTCTTATACTATAAATTTTTTCTTACATAATAGTACCCATATATAATATATACTAATATTTTATTATTTTATGGTCATGAACTATATAAATATCTTATTCCATTAAATTGGAATTGATAACATCACTCGTGTGTACAACATACCACACCCTCAGAAACCGATGTGACACATTTTCCATAAAAAACTCTCACAATTGGTTATGATGATGGATAAAAGGTATTTATATGATATTAATAACATAATTATACCTATTTAGCCATTTTTCTATATATAATTTTTTTAATTTTCATTATTTAGGGATTACAATAACATTTCTCCTATATATGATGAACTACCACCTCACAAGGTGATGTGATTTGATTTTCGCTAACGATTTACATGGATAATGATCAGGATATATTTACTGAATACATGTGATATAAATGAAATAATAATTGTAATAATGAAATATTTTAATTATTATGATATAATTTATTATTTTATTCCATACACTGAAAAAATTGATAATTTCATTCTTGTACATATGGACTACCCCCTCCACAAAGCGATGTTATTATTTTTTCATCACCACATTAAGATAATGATATATAAATAAATTTAATGGAATGGTTTTTTATTTATAATATTTTTTTCATTGTGGAAAGATAAAATAATACTTTCCTTTATTCCATAATGATCATTGAAAAATTAAAACGCCACTCATGCGTTTATATAACCTTTAATATCTATGATTGTAACATAATTCATTATTCAGAACCATTTTTTGTGATTGTTTTTAAAAGTATAAATGATGAATAAATATGAAAATTATTTCATGAAAATTATTCTGTATATTTTTGAATAATGACTTCTTTGACTATGGTCAACACAATGAAACCTTTTTGAAGCAATGAATCAAACATCCTCAAAACACTCGATGCAGACTTAATTGATTTTATATTTAATTATGTACTTAAAAAGAAATAAAAGAAATAATTTAAGTATAAGTTATTAAAATTTTAAAAGTTACTTAGGAAATAAAATAATTGATATAAAATTATTTTATAGTAGTTAAAGGACATACAAGGAAATTCTGGATAGAAGGTAAGTGTTTTTATTGTCTTTTATATGGGAAATATACCATATTCACTACATATTTTCATTGTATTGTATATGTAATTTTCATGAATTTATTTTATGATTATTTTCATGAAAATTATATTTATTTTAAAATATATATGTGGTTCTTTCTTTCATGGGGTTTTGATCCATATATTTCCAAATCTATAAGGGATTTCATCTCTATTCACCTTAATTGAGGAATATTTTATTATTATGAACCTAATTTATATTATATGGTTTATATACTACCCACTAACATTTTATATCCTAAAATTCATTACGTAAAATTTATTTAAGGTATAATTCTATGCTTTCAATCATGTTGATTATAATTGGAGAGTTACAAAAGTGGAAGAGGCTTTATATTACAATCTATTATCCTTTTAGGATGGTTTATGTGTGAGGTTATTATAGGGGAAATCATATGATATTATTTTCTTGAACAATATCTATTTATTTTCCACTCTATATAAATGTGGTTGAAATGTTTTATTTAAATTTCCTCCCTTATTGATTAAAGAAATGTAATAAAAGTATTTTATAAGTGATACCAATCTTGTATTTTATTTTAGATAGAGAATATTTCAATTCAATATCCATGTTTTATAAAATGTTTTATAAAATGTTATTTCTAAAAATAAATTATTTCCTAATACTTTTTTATGTGGTATTTAACCTTATATTAATTTTTTTAAAAGTATTTTTCTTAATATTTTCTAAATGAACAAATTTTGATAACCCTTTTCCAATGTTTTGAAAAGAAAGTTTATTTTTAATCTTCACAACATGAATGAACTTTCCTTCCATAAAAAATATTATTTTCTATGAACCTTAATTTTTTTTAATTTTTGTCCAAAGAATCTTTTTATTTTGAAAGAAAATACCACTTTATATTTTGGTAGATGGAGACCCATTACGTAGGCTGAAGGCTAATCCACTCATGAATATTAACTTAAGGAATGTCTCTGAACCTTAATTTATATGTTTCCAAGGATTTTTTAGAAGAAAATGATCTTCTCAATATTTTATAAATTTTTATTTTTTAAATTTTATTTTGAAAATGAAAATTTTATTTTCTTAAAAATTATTTCTAATGATCTTTTAATTATATTTTCACTCATCAATATCAAAAACCATTTCTTGTACTTATTATAAAATTAGAATACTTTATAATGATTACATCCTAATTCTTTCTATGGAATTATTATTTTTTTAAAATATATTTTTATGGATCCTTTTTCTTTCCCATGGGTTAATCATGTTTTAATGAGATTGTTATATAACTCATTTCACTCCCATGGGTTAATCATGTTTCAAAGATATTTTTATAGAATATGTTTCTAGACTATGGGTTAATCATGTTACAAAGTGATCATTATAGAACCTATTTCATACCCCTTGGTTAAATTTTTTTCAAATAGATTAGCATGGACCCATTTATTTACCATGGGTTAATTATGTTTCAAAAAATTTTAAGGAGAACCTATCTTTTTCAATTGTTTAATAACATTTCAACGATATTTTTTTTGAATTTGTTTATTTTCCTTGGGTTAATCATATTCTCAAAAGACTATTTTTTTAAAATGAGTTTACTATTAAATGAACACTCAATTTAATTTATACATGATACAGTTCACAATAATTGTTTATAATGACGGTTGGTTCCATTATAAACCAAGGATGGGTGGTTCTGTAATACACCAAGTGTATGTGGTTATGTTATTATCTAAGGGAAGGTGTTTTCATGATAAACTAGGGATGTGTGGGCCCATTATAGCCCTCTAATTCATTAGGAACTCTGAATATGGAAGTCGACCAAGTTAGTTATTCTATTTATAATATTTTATATTAAGATAATGTTAAAATATAACCATGTGTTTCATTAAAGATATTTATGATTCTAAAATGTTATATTTGATCTCAATTTATATCACATGCCTCATGATTATTAATTCTAATGACTATTTCCTTTGTTAAATACTCAATCCATGTTTTCAGTTTTTATAATTGAAGTATTGATGGGCATGAATATTCTTATGTTATACTCATGATATATGATTATGTAATCATACCCTTATTTTCTTCTTATTCTCACATATGAAATTCAACTATTAATGATTATATTTATCCTTACTAAGTATTTGATCTCAACCTTATTATATTTCATTTTCCCCGGGAAATAAAGTTCGACGATGGAAAAATTATGTCAAGAAGGTATTTTTTAAGGATAAAGAGGATGACTTAATGTGAAATAACTAATTTTGTGTAGGGAAGTAGATATGTGTATTATGTATGTATGGGTTTTTCCAAATTCTCAAAAACTCTAAACCAAAATGGTTTTTGAGGATTAAGTGATCCAATTTTTACTTTTTCTATTTTATGGTTTAGATGGAAAAAATTGGGTTACCTTCATCGGTATCAATGATAGAATTGTAAAGTTTATGTTTTAATTCTAGAACTGGGAGTACAGGTTTGAGGGTGTTTTATTTGGTATCATTGGAATGGTGTAGATAAAATTGGAGATTAATATATTCTAATGTGAGGTTATGTTAAATATTATGGATACTATCATAGGTCTATAATATTAATTATGATAATAAGTTCAATGTCTTAGACATCCCCTTGTGTCTTTAAGAGATGAGATATTTAAGTGATCAATATAAATTTAGTTGAAATTTTTTAGGTTGAATTATATGTAAATATTTGCTTTAATAAGAAGTATGAAATTATATTTTATAGAAATAATATTTAAGGTATAAAGAACTATTAGTTTTTATATGATCATAGATATTGAGGTAATTATGGGAAATTTTGTTTACTATATAAATAACCACATGATTGAAAAGTGATTTACTGACTAAGAGATTAATTTTATATCAAAACAATATCACCATATTTTTTGGATTTAATTCTGATAATTATAAGATAAGATTTTAGTTTAAGACAAACATTAATGTTGAGGTTATTTAGAAATTATTTTGTTTTAGTTTTTGGTATTCCTATTTAATTTTTGAGATTAGTGTTTTATTTCATCATATGATGGTTTACCCATTTGGTAAACATCTTACAAAGTGATAACTATTTTGGTTTTGGTTAATTTATAAAGATAGGTGAATATATTGATTATAAATTTTATGGTTATGTGGTCATTAAAAGATGATTTGTTTTCTTTAGGCATGGAAAATTTATTTTGAATAATGTTAGAAAAACTAAGTGAAATACCCTTAGAGTGGGGGGGGGGGGTGAATAAGGGTATGAAAAATTAAAATAACTACCCCTTAATATCTTGTTTCATCATTAAACAAAACACTATTCTCTTATTCTCTAATAGTAATGAATGAACAGAAATGAAATATTGCACGAGACACAAAAATTTTACTTGGTTCTCCTTAATTGAGATACATCCAAGGATTATACAAAGGTGATGTTATGATGTAAAAAAGCCACCGAGCCTCACTTAAAAAATATAATGTTTGGCTAAGATCACTTATATGACTAGGCTCATTGCCTTTAAAATTATAGGGTTATATCACTACTTTCCCAAGGGCCACTCCCTAACTCTCTTTCGATGGGTCACTACCACTGTAAAGGTTTACCTTATTCCTCTTCCATTTCACACTACTCTTGGAAGGGATTCACCAAAATATTAAGGAAATGTAATAATATTCATTATCAATAATGAATACATCCTCTATTAATGTACCACTTTAATCTAGTTGATGAATATTACTTTAACACAGGTTTACTGGATAATCCATTTTCAACAAATTCATGATGATCACCATCTTTGCTAAGCATTCCCATTTTGAAAAGATTAAATATCCTTCATGAATATATCACCTTTCGAAAAGTTCAAAAATCCTTAGTTAATCTCAAAAATCTTGGTTGGATTTATATTTATCAATAACTTAAATATTTTCACAATGTTTATAATTTTTAGTTAGAATTTATAGCCTTTAAGAACATACTTTCTTAACAAACTTTTAAAAAAGAACCACCTTCAAAAAACACCTTTTCAAATATGGCGCCTTAGAATCTTAGTTAAGTCTCGCTACTTTTTTGAAGGGGGTAGAGGCCTATTGATAAGTTTTTTCTATCGATTCCAAAATCTTACATCCACATAATCACCATTTCATGATTCTCTCCCATTTGTTTATGATGGTACATATCTTGATGAAGCATTATATAAATTCACCTTTCATAAATATTATCATAGTTGTAGATATTACTGTGAAACCTCCGCATATGTGTGATGCTTGTTCACAATTATCGACACCTTTGAAAAATTACCTTTAAGAAACCCAGTCTTCACAAAAATCATGTATTTTCAATATTTTAAAATGCCTTCAAGTACATCCATATTTCATGATTCTTGATCCAAACTCAAAATTTTAGACACAAAAATTTGGAAAACATTGTGAAATGGCATCGCCTTGTGTACACAATTTTCAATACAAAATACATTTAATCCATTCTGTTATCTTTGAAATTTGTAAAAACACCATGTCATAAATATCTTTGGACTACCACAACTTTCCTTGGAAACCATATATGTCAAAAAACAGAATTAACCCAAAAACACTACAACGTTACACTGAGGCATTTTTTCCCCACAAATACTCATTATTTGGAGAAAAGGATGAGATTGTGGTGGAAATTAGAGAAATGATGAAATTATACTAATCAAGTAAGTATATTTCCTTATGATATTAGTTTATATGGAATATAATTCCTCAAATCAAGGAAAAGGAACTTGAAACAAAAAACATTCCTATTGGAATCATTTCTGATGATATCAATTACCTTTTTCAAACCTCTTTGGTTTATAGTTTTATGGTGTTCCTCTTTCTATTGATCAGTAAATTTCTTGTGATAAATGATATCTATGCCTATATATCATTATTTAGGAATTAAACTTCTATTTCTTGTCCAAATATTCACTATCCTATTATGTTCTATAATTTGGAAACTAAGTATGTGTTATTCCAGATGATCTTCATACGTCCTTTTCTCTCTAATCAAGAGAATGTTTTATTAACCCTTTTCTTGATGTAGTTTAAAAAAAGGTATTTTCAAATATAAAAAATTTATTGGAGGGAGAGAGTAAAAATTTCGTGGAAAAAATTTAATAAATGAGGGTGGTGGTAACACCATGAGATTCTTGAAAATTAAACACTATTCGATAGTGTATTCGACACACAACACCATGCTTAAACGACACACAATATATATATTATTTATAAAAAAGATATTAAATTAGAGGGTATAAATATTATTGGATACATTAATATATATATATATATCTTATAAAATATAAAATTATTAATAAATTATATTTTTAGTAACATGATTTTATTCTCCATTTTTTCAAAAATGATTTTAATTTAACTTTGAAGGGAAAATATTAAAATTAAATTTTAGATATTTTATAAATTTTTTTTATGAAATTAAATTTGTTTTTAAATTATAATATAAAATTTTAATTGGGGTGAAATAATAGTATTTTTCAGAAAATATTTCTTTTTAGTGAATAGTGAAATTTTCCAAATTTTGTAAAAATATATTTTCTTTTCAATAAATTATGTATTTGGAAAGTCCCAATATAATTTGAATATAATTTAAAATATTTTAAGTTTTATTTATTTATATTTAATCCACATAATTAATATTGAATTAAAATTATTTTGGATAGTAAAAGTATGTTTTTTGGGTTTAAATATTGAATTTTTCTAAAAGCTATTTTAAAATGATTAAGGTTTCTCCAATTTAATTAATTAAATTAATAAATAATGTCATATGTTTTTAAATTAAATTTATATATTATATGAAAATAAATATTAATTTTTATTAATTCAATTGTTTTTCTATCTTTGATATAATAAAAAAGCATTTTTTTTTCTGGAAAAATACACTTCTTGAAAACCAACTTTTTCATCACATTCGCATGTTTTCTTTTAAATTTATTTTTCCTAACTCAATTAATTTCATATGGTAAAATTGATTCCACATTTTTTATAATCATAATTTATATTTTATTATATTTTAAAATTATTCTTTTTGACAATAACGAATTCTGAAAACAGGAAAAAATAATTACCACGATTATGTTAAAAATGGGGTTTTGATGGTTAAACTAAAATGATAAGGGTTAAAATGACCTTAAAATTGTATAAAATATATGTTTTAGACATATTTAAATCTTATAATGTCTAAGGATAGATAATAATCCATTTGGGATTTAACATCTCAGTTAAATGAAGAATAAGCGATTTTCATACTTATTAATATTTTTGAATTAAATATTAATTTTACTTTAAAAGGGTTGCTATGTTCGATAGCGTACCTGATATGCAACAATGGGTTTCTTTGAAATCTTACATTGCACAGTAATAATAAAATATTATTATTTTAAATGGTAGTTAACTCCTAGAAGTTGTATTAGTGGGAATGAACAAAACTAACTAAAATATGATTATACATGTTTGTTAAATGTATTTACTTTTATCCAATAAAAGTTAGAGGCTTAAAATGTGAATGAATCTAATTTTAAGCATAATTTACATTAAAAGGTCAATTTACCACCTTTTAATCGAGATCCCTCTTTAAATCTAGTTTTTGTCACTTTAATAAATACTATTTGAATAAATAAAATCATTATTTAGAATGGGGACATCAGAATTTACTTTGTGTAAATTTTTTGGAAATTTTATGATAAAGATAATCTTTTAATGAATAGTGAAAAATATTGTATTTTAATTCAAAACTGCATTTTAATCTAATCTATTTATATGGTTATATTTTCTTTTTATTTGGTTTTAAAGTGTAATTATAATATATTTTTACCATTTAATCCAATGTTGGTCATTATAATTAATTTCACTTTGTATTTGGACATAAACAAGTGTCAAACTTTTGATAGTTATTGTTTTCTTCAAAACACGCTATTTGTTTTAACAACGAGAATTAATTTTAAATTAATTAATGCAACTTATATGTTTATAATTTCGTAAAATAGTAATTATTTTTGAATATGGAATATTAAATATATCTTAGGATGATTTTTTGGCATTTTTCTGAAAAACTTCAATTTTTGATGAATAGTGAAACCACTTGGTAGTAGTTAAAAAAAACTGACTTTTTCATTTAAATGAAATTTTACCACTTCTGTGAATTGAATTTCAAAAATCCGACATACATGGTAGTTATTAGTAAGTAAAATGTGGTTCAAATATATGAAAATAATTTTTGGTGAATAGTAACTTTTCACTTTTATTTACCGCGGTTAAAGGTAAATAGGGTAATTCAAGGTAAAAAAAATATTATAATAATTCAAAATTACCTTAAAACTTTTCCTAACCTTAGTTTATGAGTAATGTCCAACCATGGGCATCTTTGGGTCTATTTTGGGACCCCATGGATCCAATTATGAATGACAATGACACTTTAGATTAATTAATTTAATGTAAAGACAAAAATGACATAAACAAATATCTCTTTGGAAATTAATATTTAAAAGTTGATATATAAGTTATATTTTTGACTATAAATATTCATTGGAAAGATAAAAATATTTCCTATATCATGGTATTTTGTTTATAATTTTTAGACATTGAATAAATAAAATTATATGTGACACAATAATGATTCAGTGTTCAACTCATTAATAAATCATTTAAACAAATAAGATTATAAATATTAAAATAACATCCAAAACCTGTCCAATTTTTATTGGATGATTTAATTTTGACCATGAGTCATATTTTCTTCAACTCTAATGATTTTTTGACCTTTATAAACAGAATATAATTATATAATAAAATAATACTTTCTCACTTTCCTAAAGAGCCCCTCCTCCCCCTTATAAAAATACCTCACTTATAATGAATTCCTCACACCTCTAAAGACTTTTGGATCGTCCAAAATCTTCCCAATTAAGCTCCCTAAATCCGTCTCCTCCTTATAGAAGCCTTACCTTAGGAATAAGGCACTTCAAAAAACCATTTTGGTTCAAACCAAAGTGAGTTACCCAAATTAAAGGTAATAGTTTCTCTTAAATTCTTTTGTTTTATTTTACTTCTCCAACCCCTAAAATCTTTTTATTACATTATTTTATAACAAAAATAGTATCAAAAATATACTAGGATGTTGTTATGAGAATTATTTTAACTAAAATTACACACACCTCCATCTAATGGGTGAAAACATACTGTTTCTGTTGATGACAAACTAACGCCTCACGAAACGATGATTGTTCAATTATCTCCTACCACCTATCATGGTGGACATTATGATAGCACTGTATTTATATATGATATATTTTATGCTTATTTTTTCTTTATGGATCTTTATTTTCCTTTTATATAATACCTTTATGTTTTCCATTATGGGTAAATGCGATTATTTCATTTGAGGAAGTGCGGACTACCGCCCCCTCAAAGTGATATGACTCGTTAATGCCATATGTGAGATGTATAAAGGATAGAGTTAATGATATTATGTATGATATTATACTGGAATTATTATATAACTATGTATCATTAAGTTTTAATTCCATTAAAGTACAAAATATAAATGAAAGTTTCATTCATGCGTACGTACGACTTACCATCTCCATGAACGGTGCATTGCATTTATTATCTCCAAACTGTTATATAATATTATAAATACATATATATACTAGATATATATGTTATATATGATATCTAAATCATGAATATCATTCTGGATATATTGAACTTTTGTCCACCTGAACAACTTGTAAATATAAGGTGTTCATTTTTGACTTAAGTACTAAATATCGACAAAATGAACGTTATTAACTTAAATGATTACATAATGTTTATAAAATGGTAATAAGTGATAAAAAATAATAATAAACTTTAAAATGGTTCTTAAGTAAGTAGAAATTAACTTTATTTTATTATTCAGAAGATTAAAGAACGAACGGGTCAAGTTAGACACAAGGTAAGGGACTTCGTCTCAATCTCCTTTCATTGAGGCATATTTTGTTTTAATACACGACATTATTTTATACGCTGTATAAAAAACCTTGACATTTCTAAGTGAATCTTTTTCTATGAATCATTTTACTAAATGAAAAAAAGGAATTTTTCTTTTAACGTAAGTGCTAACAACGACCTTTCCTCCACTGTGAGTATTATTTTTTCTTTGGATTCCTTAACAAGCTGTAATGTTTTTTTTTCAAGGAAAATAAATACCATATACTCTTTTATGTATTTTGGTTTTGAAAATGGTTTTGATAATGGATTTTTTATGTCAATATATTCAAGTTATATATGGTGATTGAAATGTTGAAGTGTTTTCTTTCCTTTATATTTGTTTTATGTGTTATGATTTTATAATGGTACATGAAAATTTGATGGGTGGTTACATGATTAACAAAATGACGGGTGGTGCCATGATAAACCAGGACAGGTGGTAATGTTATATCCTCCAATGAATTGGGTATGAAATTCGGCCGTATGGCTATTCTATTTAGTGATATTTGTGGAAGTTGACCATATGGTTATTCCATTTAAGTATGTATATGTCCCAAGTTACCTTTATTTGTTATGTGTTCTCTATATGGGTTTTATGGTAATCTTTTTGGTTACAAAAGGGTATGTAGTGATCTTTTATTCAGTGCAGAGTATTTACTACTTCATAAAGGTGAAAAGTATTACTTATGTTAAAGTATTCATGTTTTACTTGTTGTTTTGAAAAACTAATAGTTTTCCTCCTTTGTGTATCCCTTACAGAGCTGTTTATTCTCATCCAAAGTTTTGAAATGTTTTCACAGGACGTAAAGATGAATAGGATCAGGGATGAGATCAAGGAAAAGTCATGTTGTCTAAAACATGGAACTAGACATGACTCTTTTTTTCAAGAGTTTTTATTTTATGAAAAAATGGAAAGTGTGTAGAAGTGTCTACTTTGTATTCTTTTGAGATGTAATAGTTATGTTCTAATTTTCTAAAACTCTAAACCTGTAAAGATCCTCAATGTGAATTATTCATTTAATTCAATATTATGTAATGTTTAAGGATGGGTCTTTATAGTTGGTATCATAGGTTGGTTTAGACAACTTTAGGAGTTAGGGTATTGTTAAATAAATGTACATAAATTAATTTACGGTAATATTGAAATGTTATAGCATTTACAGATTACTATGTTGCTTCACCTAAGATATTTCTGTGTTTAGAATGGTTTTCTGCAGAGGAAACATGGAAGCTATGTTGGGAAGACATCAGGAGGAAGACAACCTTCCAAATCAGTAACCAGAGATGGTCGGAATCATAATTAAATAGTTTGTTGAAGTGATGGAATAATTGACTCATGCTATAAATGGTGGTGGTATCCATGCATGAGATCAGCTAGATCAACCACAGAGGAACATGTCAGTAATGGAACATTTCATGAGGAAACATCCCCCATCATTCAGAGGATCATCTGACCCAGTGCTAGCTGAAGGGTGGATTAAAGAAATGGAAAATATTTTCAATGTCATGGGTTGTTCAGAACATCAAAATGTTAGTTTCGCTATTTACCATTTTGAAGGTGAAGCTGATTAGTGGTGGTCGATGGTGAGAAATATCAGGGATAGTGAGGAGATTGATGCTCTTGATTAGGATTAATTCAAAGGTATGTTTCTTGAGAAATATTTTCCTAATGTTTTTCATCTTAGGATGGAAAAAAAATTCCTGAAATTAATGCAGGAGGATGACTCAGTGGATGCTTATGAAGAAAATTTTACTCGACTGGAAAGGAATGCACCAAATTTCATTTGAGATCTTGATAGTAAGATAAATTGATTTTACTCAGGACTGAAGCCATGATATCGAAGAGCATTAGCCTCTCGTGAGTTCAAAAGTTATGAAAAACTTGTTCGATGTGCGGAGAAGGTGGAAATGGAGTTTGCCGATGATCAGTCGTTCTTTGACAAACAATAGAATAAGAGGTCCAGTTGGTAGGTGAAGGGAAAGAATTCATCAAAGAATCCTAGAGGTAAGAAAATTTAATATTCAACTTGTGATAAGTGTAGTAAAAAGAATCCTAGAGAATGTTTATCAATGTTTGGAAAGTGCTTCAGGTGTGGTAAGTCTAGTCATTTTTCTCGTAATTGTAAGGAAGATGATCAAGCAGGCATTGAAAAGCCATTGGTAAGATGTTTTAAGTGTAATGAAATGGGTCATTTTGAAAATGAGTGTCTAGTGAAGAACTCAACTAAGAGAAAGAAGCCAGACTACAAGAAGAAAGGGGTGGTGAAATCCTTTGTAACTACTTCAGCAGATGTTGGGTCATCAAACGAAGTAGTATCAGGTACACAGTTTATTTGTTCAGATTATGCCAATGTGTTGTTTGATTCAAGGTCTACACACTCTTTAATTTATGAGAATTTTTCTAATAAATTGGGAATTCCATCTCAAGATATGAATATAGAAATTATGGTAAAAACACCAGGAAGAAATATTGAGACAAAAATAAATTATAAGAACCTTCATATCCTTGTGTGTGGAAAGAATCTACCTGCAAACCTTATTGTTTTGCCTCTAGTAGAGTTTGATGTTATTTTGGTCATGGATTGGCTATCTATTTACCATGCTAATATTGATTTCAGAGATAAAGAGGTTTCTTTTCAGAATTATTTTAGTTTGTGTACAATAATGACCCCTTTATTTTGATAACATACCAGGAATCTGAGAAACTAGTAAAAGATGGAAATGAATGTTACCGTGCACATATTGTTGAAAATAAAGGAACCGTTTAGATTAATGATGTGCCAATGGTAAATGAGTACTTTGGTGTTTATCTTGATAATTTTCTTGGTATTATACCTGATCAAGAAGTTGAATTTATTGTTGACTTTATTCCTGATGCTAATCCAATTTCAAAACCCCCTTATCGAATGGCTCAAATTGAACTTATAGAGTTAAAGTATCAATTGTAAGAGTTATTAGATAAAGGTTTAATTTGACCTAGCACATCACCATGGGGTGATCCTATCTTTTTTGTTAAAAAGAAAGATGGTTCAATGAGACTTTGCATTGATTATAGAGCATTGAATAACATCACTGTTAAGAATAAGTATCCTTTTCCTCATATCGATGATTTGTTTGATTAGCTTCAGGGAGCTCATTATTTTTCAAAGATTTACATGATGTCAGGATACCATCAGTTGAAACTAAAGGAAACAGACATTTTGAAGACCACATTTTGTACTAGATATGGCCATTATGAATATGTAGTTATTCCTTTTGGTTTAACCAATGCACTTGCTTTATTCATGGATCTTATGAATAGAGTTTTCTGTGAGTTCTTGGATAAGTTTGTGGCTGTGTTCATTGATGATATTTTGGTTTATTCCAAAAGTAAATAGGAACATGAAAGTCATTTAAGGGTTGTCTTTCAAACCTTAAAAGAAAAGAATCTATTTGAGAAATTCAATATGTGTGAGTTTTGGTTACAAAAAATTTCTTTCCTTGGTCAGATTGTTTCAAAAAATGGCATAACGGTTGATCCTGCTAAAACAAAAGTTGTTGAAGAATGGCCAAGACCCACATATATAATTGAGATTCATAGTTTTCTTGGTTTGGCAGGTTATTACCAGAGGTTTTTGAAAATTTTGCACAGTTATCTAGTCCAATGACTAAGTTAACTCGAAAAGGTGTTAAGTTCATTTGGACAAAAGAATTTGATGATTGTTTTCAGGAATTGAAAAGACGATTGGTGAATGCTCTAGTTTTGGAACTGCTATCTAGAAATGGTGAGTTTGTTATCTATAGTGATGCTTCATTGAAAGGACTTGGTTGTGTCCAAATGAAGAATGATTAGGTAATTTTTTATTCTTCACGTCAGTTGAAACCTCATGAGTTAAATTACCCTACACATGATTTGGAATTAGCTGTTGGTGTTTTTTGCATTAAAAATTTGGTGGCACCATTTGTATGGAGTAAAATGTAAAATATATACTGATAAAAAAAGTTTAAAGTATATATTCACTCAAAAATAATTGAACATGAGACAGAGGAGATGGCTATAATTAATCAAGGATTATGATTGCATGATCCATTACCATCCCAGAAAAGAAAATAAATTGGCTGATGCTTTGAGTTGAAAATATAATGCTTCATTAACTATGTTACGTTTGGAATGAGATCATTTGGTTTTTGATTTGATTAACTTTGGAATAGAAGTTGTTGGTGCAGGAAATTCTTCTGTTTTTTCAGGTGTCAGTAAAATTATCTCTTTCAGGCAGAATAAAGCAAGCACAGAAAGAAGACAATGAGTTGCAGAAAAAGGTAGAGTTGGTTCAGAAGGGTAAGTTGTCTTATTTTAATATTGATAATGATTGTGTTTTGAGATTTGGAAAGAGATTATGAGTGCCTTGTGATTCGCAGTTGAATAATGAGTTGTTATGTGAAGCTCATAGTTCTCCATTTTCAGTTTATCTTGGTAGTACTAAGATGTACATAGATCTTAGAGAGTATTACTGGTGGGATGGAATTAAAAGAGATATTTCTGATTTTACCATGAAGTGTTTGACTTTTCAATAGGTTAAATAAGAGAAGAAATTACCGAAAGGGATTCTTCAGCCATTACCAGTTCAAGAGTGGAAATGAGAAAATATATCCATAGACTTTGTTATGGGATTACTAAAGACATCTCAAGGTAATAATTAAATCTAGGTTATAGTTGATCGATTGACTAAATATTCTCATTTACATCCTATTCGAGATACTTTGTCTCTAGATCAACTTTCTCAGTTGTATGTTAAAGAGATAGTCAGGTTGCATGGAGTTCCCCTATCCATTGTATCTGATCGTGATCCCAGGTTTAATTCTAACTTTTGGAAAGTCCTTCAGAAGTCATTGGGTACTGAATTAAATTTTATTACAAATTTTCATCCTCAATCAGATGGGCAGTCAGAACAAATAATTCAGACCTTGGAGGATTTTCTATGTGCTTGTTCACTGGATTACCAGGGAAGTTGGGACCAATATCTTTCTTTTTTTGAATTTTCTTATAATAACAGTTTTCATTCTAGTATACAGATGGATACATTTGATGCATTATATGGAAAGCGTTGTCGAACTCCATATTTTTGGGATGAAGTAGGTGAAAGGAAGCTAATGGGACCAAAATTGGTAGAAGAGATGGCAGAGAAAGTTCAATTGATTCAGAAGCACATGAGAATAGCTCAGAGTAGGCAGAAAATTTATGCGGATAACCGGAGGAAGGATATTTATTTTGAGGTAGGTGATCATGTCTTTCTCAAAGTTTCTCCATGGAAAAGTGTGATGCGTTTTGGTAAGAAGGGAATGTTGAGTCAGAGGTTCATCGGACCTTATGAAATCCTGGAGAAATTTGGTTCAGTTGCATACAGAGTGTCTTTACCTCAAATTTTATCCCAGGTACACAATGTTTTTCATGTTTTGATGTTGAGAAAGTATATTCCAGATCCATCTCATGTTTTGAGTCCCGAGGTGGTTCAGTTGGAAGAGAATCTCTCTTATGAAGAACAACAAGTCCAGATTCTTGACCTTAGAGAGAAAGTTTTGCGTAATAAGGTAATTCTCTAGGTAATGGTTTGGTGAAAAAACCATATGATTGAAGATGCAACGTGGGAATCTTAAAATGATATGAGGGATAAATACCCCCACTTATTTTTATAAGTGAATAAAAATTGCAAGGACACAATTTCCAAAAGGGGGGAAGGATGTAACATCCTAGGAAAATAACGAATAAGATATTTTCATACTTATTAATATTTGTGAATTAAATATTAATTTCACTTTAAAAGGGTTGCTATGTTCGATAGCGTACCCGATACGCAACAATGAGTTTCTTTGAAATCTTACGCTACACACTAATAATAAAATATTATTATTTTAAATGCTAGTTAACTCATAGCTGTTATATTGGCGGGAATGAAAACAACTAACTATAATATGATTATACATGTTTGTAAATGTATTTACTTTTATCCAATAAAAGTTAGATGCTAAAAATGTGAATGAATCTAATTTTAAGCATAATTTACATTAAAAGGTCAATTTACCACATTTTAATGGATAAACCTCTTTAAATATAGTTTTGGTCACTTTAATTAATACTATTTGAACAAATAAAATCCTTCTTTAGAATGGGGACATCAAAATTTACTTTGTGTAAATTTTTGGAAATTTTCTGATAAAGTTCATTTTTTAAGGAATAGTGAAAAATATTGTATTTTAATTCCAAACTGTGTTTTCATATAATTTATTTATATGGTTATATTATCTTTTTAATTGGTTGTAAAGTAAAATTATAATATATTTTTACGATTTAATCCAATTTTGGTCATTGGAATTAATTTCACTTTGTATTTGGATATAAAAAAGTGTCAATCTTTTTACAGTTTTTGTTTCTACAAAACACGCTATCTGTTTTAACAATGAGAATTAATTTTAAATTAATTAATACAACTTCTATGTTTATAATTTGGTAAAATAGACATAATTTTTGAATTCATAATATCAAATATATCTTAGGCTTAATTTTTTGTATTTTTTGGAAAAACATCAATTTTTGATGAATAATGAAACCAGTTAGTAGTAATTTAAAAAAACAGACTTTTTCATTTAAATGAAATTTTACCACTTTTGTGAATTGTATTTTGAAAATCCAACATACATGGTTGTTATTAGTAAGTAAAATGTGGTTCAATAAGATGAAAATATTTTTTTTGAATAGTTACATTTGACTTTTATTTACCACGGTTAAAGGTAAATAGGGTAATTCAAAGTAAAACGAATATTATAATAATTCAAAATTACCTTAAAACTTGTCATAACCTTATTGTATGAGTAATGTCCGACCATGGTAATCTTTGGGTATATTTTGGGACCCCATGGAGCCACTTATGAATGATAATGACACTTTATATTAATTAATTTAAACTAAAGACAAAAATGACATAAACAAATATATCTTTGTAAATTAATTTTTACATGGTGATATAGAGGTTATATTTTCTACTATAAATATTCATTGGAAAGATAAAAATATTTCCTAAATCATAGTATTTTTTTTTATAATTTTTAGACATCGAAGAAATTAAATTATTTATGACACAATAATGATGCAGTGTTCACCTCATTAATAAATCATTTAAATAAATAAGGTTATAAATATTAAAATAACATCCAAAACCTATCCAATTATTATTGGATGATTTTATTTAGAACATGAGTCCTCATATATTCAACTCTAATGATTTTTGGACTATTAGAAACTGAATATCATTATATAATAAACTAATATTTTCACACTTTCCTAAAGAGCCCCTCCCCTCCTTATAAAAAGCCCTCATTTCTAACCAATTCCTCACAACTCTCAATCCTTTTGTCTTGTCCAAACTCTACCCAATTAATCTACCTAAATCCCTTTACTCTTCCTATAAGCCTTACCTTAGGCATAATGTACTTCAACAAACCATTTTGGTTCAAACCAAAGTGATTTACCCAAATTAAAGGTAACAGTTTCTCTTAAATTATTTTGTTTTATTTTGTTTGATTTTACTTCTCCAACCCCTAAACTCTTTTTATTACTTTATTTTATAACAAAAAAATCTCCTCAATATAAAATGATGTTTTTATGAGAATTATTCGAACTACACTTACACACACCTTAATATAATGGGTGAGGAACATACTGTTTCTATGGATGACAAACTAACGCCTCACGAAATGATGATCGTTCAATTATATCCTACCACCTCTCATGGTGGCCATTATGATGGAACTGTATTTATATATGATATGTTTTATGCTTATTTTTTCTTGATGCTTATTTATTTTCCTTTTATAGAATACCTTTATGGTTTCCATTATGGGTAAACACGATAATTTCCTTTGGGGAAGTGCGGACTATCGCCCCCTCAAAGTGATATGACTTGTTAATGCCATATGTGGGATGTATAAAGGATAGAGTTAATGATATTATGTATGATATTATACTGGAATTATAATATAACTATGTATCATTATGTTTTAATTCAATTAAAGTACGAAATTGAAATGAAAGTTGTGTTCATGCGTACGTACGACTTACCGTCTCCATGAACGGTGCATTTTATTTCTTATCCTCAAAATGTTACGTACTATTATAAATATATATATATAATGTATATATATGATATATATGATATTTAAATCATGAATATCATTATTTATATAATGAAAATTTGACCACATGACCAACTTATAAATATAAGGTGTTCATTTTTTACTCAAGTACCAAATATCGAAAAAACAGATGTTATTAACTTAAATGATTACATAATGTTTATAAGATGGTAATAAGTGATATAAATAGAATAGTAAACTTGAAAAAGGTTCTTAAGAAAGTATAAAGTAACTTGATTTTATTATTCAGGAGATTAAAGAATGAACGGGTCAAGTCAGACACATGGTAAGGGACTTCATCTCAATGTCCTTTCATTGAAGAATATTTTGTTTTAATACACGACTTTATTTTATACACTGTATAAACACCCTTGACTTTTGAAAAGGAATATTTTTCTACAAAGTGTTTTACTAAACGAAAAAAAGGAATGTTTCTTGTAACTTAAGTGGTGACAACAACCTTTCCACTGTTGCGAGTATTATTTGTTCTTTGGCTTCCTTAACAAGCCCTAATGTTTTTTTTCAAGGGAAATAAATACCATATAATCTTTTATGTATTTTGTAATTGAAAATGGTTTTGATAATGGATTTGTTATATCAATATATTTAAGTGATATATGGTTATTGAAATATGGAAATGTTTTCTTTCATTTATATTTGTTTTATGTGTTATGATTTTATAATGGTACTTAGACATTTTACAGGTGGTTATGTGATAAACCAAATGACAGGCGGTGCTGTGATAAACCAGGATGGGTGGTTACGTTATAACCTCCAATGTATTTGGTATGGAAGTCACCCGTATAGCTATTCCATTTAGTTATATGTGTGGAAGTCGACCGTATGGTTATTCCATTTAAGTATGTATATGTCCCAAGTTACCTTTATTTGATATGTGTTTTCTATATGGGTTTTATGGTAATCTTTTGGTTACAAAAGGGTAAGTAGTGATATTTTACTCAGTGAAGAGTATTTACTACTTCATAATGGTGAAAATTATTACTTATGTTAAATTATTCATGGTTTACTTGTTGTTTTGAAAAACTAATAGCTTTCCTCCTTTGTGTATCCCTTACTGAGCTTTTTATGCTCATCCTAAGTTTTGAAATGTTTTCACAGGACATAAAGATGAATAGGGTCAAGTATGGGATCAAGGAAAATTCATATCGTCTAAAGCATGGATCTAGACATGACTTTTTTTCAAGAGTTTTTATTTAATGAAAAAATGGAAATTGTGTAGAAGTGTCTACTTTGTAATCTTTTGAGATATAATAGTTATATCCTAATTCTATAAAACTCTAAACCTAAAAATATCCTCAATTGGAATTATTAATTTAATTCAATATTATGTAGTGTTTATGGACGGGTCCTTATATGGCACCCTTGTGTAATTAAAAAAAAGTGGGCACACCTTTTTTTTAAATAATTAATTTTTTTCCACTCACCTCACTAATAAAGGCCACACCTCTCCTTTCTTCTTCACACCATAAAAAATTTTTGGATTAGAAAAGAACTACCCAAGAAACATAACAACTTAAATAATCTCATCATAGAATATATTTTTTATAATAAAATAATTATCTCTTATATACTTATTTTTTATCATGTTAAGGGAATTAACTTTAACAACCTAATATTTTAGAAAACAAAACAATCATTGACAGCGTATTCAACACGTAACACTGAGTTTAAATGACCTGTGATATATATAACTATTATATCCAAGCCATTAAATTGGTGGGTATGAATAATATTATTTATTTTATTATATATATATATATATATTTACTACTAAATATAAATTATTGATATTTTTTATTAAATAATCAATCAACTTTTATTAAAGTAATTTAAGTTTTAAAAAATATATTTTCTTCAAAAATTATTTTTATAGAGTTTCAATAAAAAAATATTATAATTATTTTTTGGATGTTTTAGAAAATTTATTTGATTACATTAAATTAATTTTTGAAATAATATTATTAAAATATAAATTCAGGTAAATTTTTTATTTTTTGAAAAATATTGATTTTTTAGTGAATAATGAAAAATATTGATTTATAAAAATATTTTATTTCTTTCCAAAAAATAAAGAAATTTAAAAAAACAATTATGTTTTGAATATGATTTCAATAAGAATTAATATTATTTTATTATTTTAAATCCAATTAATTAATTTTGGATCATATTCATATAGGATTTTCATGTAAGGCGGTGTTTGGGATTAAAAACAGGATTTTTCTGAAAAGTATTTTAAAGTACATAAATTTTCACTATTTTATTTATTTAAAATAACCTATAATGAGGATTTATTTAAAATAAATGTTTAGATTTTATATATCAATAAATATTAATTTATTTTCACATAATAATTATTATTAGTTATAGATTTAACATAAAATACTATTTTCCTTGAAAAATACACATCATATAAACAAGATTTTTCATCACTTCTATAGGTTTAATTTGAAATTAAAATTTTCCACTAATTGAATTTAATTTAAAAAAATATATTCCATATTTTAAATAATAATAATATATTTTATATATTAATTTCAACTTATATTTTGACCATAATGAATAGTGAAACCAGTAAAGATAAATTATCATGGTTATGATGAAAAAGGGTTTACTATGGGTGGACCAAGAAAGATAGTGGTCAAAATGACAAAAAATCATGCATAAAAAAAATTATTTATCCATATATTCAACTTATAAAGTATAAATACTTATAATAATACATTTTTTTATCAATTTGGAATGTGAAAAACATAGGTACACCTTTTCCTATTTAAAAATTACAAGTGTGTCACTCACCTCACTTATAAAAGTCCACCCCTCGCCTCTCTTATTAATATCTTAAAACAAAATTATTTCTGTAATTAAATATAAATATTAGTGAAAAAATTCCATTCCCAAATACTAGAATAATTTGTTTATCATAAATCCATTCTAGGAATACATTTTCCATAATCTCAGAGAGGTTGTATAAGAAGAGGTAAATTTTCTAACTATGTGTTTTTATTTCATGTATTCTTTGACCTCACAAAAATATTTTTTAAATGCAATAATATGATAAGTTTATTATATATAAATAGATGCTATTTTATTAATATAATAACATAAATCCATCTCTTATTCAATAAAATGGGATACTAAATCATCATTTTTGTGGGCGATGGACTACCACCTCATGAACTAATGTCATTAATTTTTCATATTTTCCTATAATGTATTATTTTAATGATGGATTTAAAGTATATATATATATATATGATATATGTTATATTTTAATACTTAATGAGTAATTATATAACATATAAAATTTTAATTTCCATTCCATGGGGGATACAATAGCATCATTCATGTGTATGGAGGACTACCGCCTCACAAAGGGATGTGTTTCATTTTTCAATAACACTTTAAATATAAGGTAATAAGGACAATTTTAATGAATATATGAGAAATGAATTTAATAATAATGATAATAATTAAATATTTATCATTATTAAAATATAATATATCATTTTCACTCTTACTTTTTCACTTACAGGAAAATGATAATTTCATTCATGTATATATAGATTGCACCCTTCACGGAGCAATGCGACTCTATTTTCATCACCAAACCACCTAGATGATATATATAAGTATATTTAAAAAATTAATATAGTATATATTATATTATTATCATTCTTAAAATATATAATACTACTTATTTTATTTTCAAAATGATCATTAAAAAATGGAAATGTTACTCATGTGTATATATGGCATACCATCTCCATGATTGTGACATCATTTAATTATCACAAATATATCTCATAATTGGTCTTAAAATTATAATTGATTTGTAAATATGACAAATATTTGGTAATTATTATTCTAAATATTTTTAAACAATTATATATTTGACCACAACACACCGATGTAGTTATGAAACAATGAACTAAACATCCTCAAAACACTAGATGTAGTCTTAACAAATTAAGAATTAGAATATGTAATTAAAAGGAAATAAAATATATTACATAAGTATAAGGTATTAAAACCTGAAAAAATTTATTAATAAATAAAATAAATTATTTAATATTATTATAAATGAGTTACAAAGAAATTCTAGACATGGGATAAGAGTTTTTCTTATATCACTTTTATTATTTTGAGACATATGTCATATTATCCAATTATATTAATTATGTGGTGTATATACTACCCCTTTTAAATGTAGTATCATTAATCCATTATAAATCATGTAATTTTTAGTTTCATTTTTAATTATTTAATCTAAGGGGATTTTACATGAATTTTAACAAGTGGTAAAGAATTTTAAAACTCAATTTGTTTCATTAGGTTATATTACTTATTCTTTTCCTTTAATCTTAAAAGATTATATTTTCACATAATTTTTAATATATTATGTCATATATTATCTTATTATATATGTATACAAATCTTATACACATAATCAATTCATTGATTAACTATCACTTCAATGTCATAATCATTGTAAGGGGCTTCATCTCAATTTCTTTTCATTGAAGTATATTTTGTTGTTATTCACCTATATTTATTATATAGTGTATATAAATCCCCTTTGACATGCTATATCATTAATTTCTATAATATAATTATATTTAACGTTTTTTATTTTTAATATTTCATTTTTATTATGATTAAAATGTTTCATTTGTGGCAATGGACTTTATTTAAAAATACCCATTTAAAGACCCCTTTTCAACTCTATTGAAAATGATTTTTTTGAAAAAAATATGACATGATCATATTTTTAGACCATAATCATGATTTTTTTTAATTTTATTTTATATGTTTCCAAGGTTATTTTTAAATAAAATGTTTAAGTTTTAATGTGCATATTATTTATATTTTAAAAAGTGATTTTTAAAATAAAACATTTTTAATAAAATATAACATCATTTCTATCATTATTTTTAAATCCTTTTACTATAAAAATCCATTTTTTATAAATTTTTTTAAAAAAATATATCACTATAAACATTTAATGTAATTTTAACCCATAATTGGTTTTTTATAAAAAAATTAAAAGTAATCATCCTATCATTTTCAAAACAATACATGTTAGGCTTCTAAAAAAATATATAAAAGAAATATTTTTTAATGTGTACGACATGAATGTATTTTACCTTAACAATGAATATTATTTTCTAATAATATTTTACAATTATTCATGGTATTATTCATAGAATTGTTTTTCAAAATATTTTATGAATTTTTAGTCTTTAAAAGTTACTTTCAACGTGAAAAGGTTATATTCCTCAAGATTTTCATTAATGATATATTAATAATATTTCGATTCATCCATTTCAAAAAACAATGATTTTTAATTATTATTTAGTGGGGATATCTTTTATTTCTACCATCATCATTCTTTCTCTAGATGGATTATGATTATTCGAAAGAGATTGTTATGGAACCTGTTTCTTTTCCATAAGTTAATCATGTTTCAAAATGATTGTTTTAAAACATATTTATTTTCCATCAGTTAATCATGATTATCTGAGATTGTTATTGATCCCATTTTTTATCAATAGGTTAATAAAGTTTCAATGATATCATTTGGGAACCCATTTATTTTCCAAGTTTTAATCATGTTTCAAAGAGATTTTTATGGAACCAGTTTCATTTCCATGGGTTATTCATATTCGAATGATATTGTTTTGGAGCCCATTTCTTTTACATGTTTTAACTAATTAATAAAGTTAATAATGATTATTATTATGATTTTTGTGATGAAATTAAATATCTATGTAATTTATTCTTGTTGTGGTTCTTAGACATTTCTTACATGATGGGTGCATTCAGATAGTGGTGTGTGATCCTATTTTAACTTATATGATAGATGTTCTTAAATATAAACCTAATGAATTGGGTATATATGTATAAAATATGGTTATATAATTTTCAAGGGGTTTTAAGGGTTTTATGAATATAATTTCCCAAGATACCAATGCATTTGACCTATATTTTCTATGGGTTTATAATGTTTCATTTGTTCAATATTGTTGTCACATGGATCCTAAATACTAATTCTGATGAATATTTCATTTTATTAATGCCTTATTACATGTTTTAAAATTTTCTTATCTAAGTATTTATAGTTATGAATATTTTTATTTTATGATCAGGCATATTGATTATGTCTCATATCTATATGATCTTCATATACTAATAGATGATATTTAGTTATTAATTCTTTTGTTTATCGTTATAGAGAATTTTATCTTACCCTTATTATGTTTCTATTTCCCCAAGTTATAAAGTATTATGTTGAATGATTTATTTCTATAGGGTTTTATATAGATGATGTTGATGACCAATTATGGAATATAAAAATATGGGTATAGTGGGAATGATACTCTCTTGAATTCATGGGTATATTTTTTGTAATATTGTTCTCCTAATTCGATAAAACAATAAACCTAAATGGTCTTTTGGAATATAAGAGATTTAATATTTTAATTTTAATTTTGTATGTTTTATAAAGAGAAAATTGGGTCACTTTCATTATGATTAAAGATTAAGATGTCGTGTTTGTGATTTCAGCCTCAGATCCATGAGTGCGAGTTCAAGGATGTTATATTTAGTATAAAATGAAGAGTTTAAATAAAATTCAATATTATTTTTTAATCATGTAAGGATATATTTAGAGTTATTGAAATAATAAAAGGTCTATAATATTAAGTATGATCATACGACCAGAGTATTAGACACCCATTTTACATATTAAGTTATGAGATCTTGAATGGACTAATGACCTTTATGAGACCTTTTATTGGGTTATATAATATGTAAATCTTTGTTCTAATTTGACTTATTCATTTAAATTTTATGGAAATAAGTATTAAGGTACTGATAATAATTAGGGATTATACGATCTTGTATATTGAGGTATTTATAGAAACACAAGTTTTATCATATTGATTACCATAGGATTGAAAATAGATTTGGTGACTAAGTGATTAATGTTATTTAAAAAAGGGATTTCAATAACTTTTTACTTATTATCTGAAAGGTATGAGATCACCTTTAATATTTAAACAATATGTAACTTTGAGGATATTCATATTATTTGGGATATATGGTTATTCATTCATACAATGAATTAATTAAAAAATTGGGTATTAATATTGAATTTTGAAGATTAATGTATCATATGATAGTTTATTAATTTTGGGAATTATCCTACCATGGGATAAATATTTTGGTTTTTGTTAATTTATAATGATAAGAGAAATATGTTTTTATACATGTTTTTTATGTTCTCTTTAAACATTAATTTTAGTTCCTTAGGTATGAAAAATTCATCTTGAATACTCATCGTTTGGAGAAGAAGATGAGATTTTGGAGTAAATTTAAAAAGTATGAAATTATACGCATCAAGTAAGTATATTTACTTATTATTTTATTATCTATAGTAAAGGTATTAATAAAACCTAGTAAAAGGATCTTGACACATTTTTTTTTTCATTTTACCATTATTTCTGATGAAATCAATAACATTTTTAAATCCCCTTTTGTTTATGGTTTTGAGGTCCTCAACTTTATATTGATCATTCACTTTATTTTGATCAATTATCTCTATAAACATCCATCATTATTTAGAGATTAATATTTTATAACATTTATAAATATTGACAACCCACCTATGTTCTATTATTTTGTAATCTAATATGCTTTAATCTAGATGACTTTCATACTTCCATTACTATTTTATCAAGAGAATGTTTTGTCATCCCTTTTTATAGTGTAAGTTTACAAAAAAGGTATTATAAAATATCAAAACTTTGATTATCGAGATAAATATAAACTTTTTATGACACCATTTATTAAATGGGAATAGGATACAAGACATTGATATTTTAGAAAATAAAACTATGTTCGATAGCATATTTGACATGCAAAACCGAGCTTAAACGGCCTGGGATATATATAGCCATTATAAACAATCTATTGAATTGGAAAGTATGAATAGTATTAACTAAATTATGATACATATATATATTCTAATGAATATAAATTTGTAATAAATATTTAGTAAACAATCAATCAGAATTTATAAAATGAATTTTATTTTTCAAAAACATGTTTTCATCAATAATGATTTTTATTTCTTTTAAAAAAAATATTATAATTAGTTTTTTAAAATTTTATAAAATTTGTTTGATGAAACTTAAATAATTTTTGAAATTATAAAATAAAATTTAATTTTGGTGAAATTTTAGGATTTTCAGAAAATATTGATTTTTCATTGAATAATGAAAAATGTTGATTTTTGTAAAAAATAATTTATTTTAATAAATTAAATAATTTAAAAGTACCATTGTGTTTTAAATATTATTTAAATATAAATAAGTATTATTTAGTCATATTTAATCCAATTAATTACTTTTTTATCAACTTCATATTGGATTTTAGTATAAGGTTTTCTTTGGGTTTAAAAATGTGATTTTCTTAAAAATGTTTTAAAGTACATATTTTTTTTCCTACTTAAATAATTAAATTAACCCATAATGAGGATTTTTTTAAAATAAAAGTATAGATTGAAAATATTTAAATTTAAATTAATATTCATAAAATAATAATTATTAGTCATAGAGTTAATATACAATCATTGTTTCCTCTAAAAATACACTTCTTGGAAACCCAATTTTTCATCACAACTTTGAGTTTAATTATAAACTATATTTGGAAAATTTTGTGAATTTAATTTTTTGAAATAAATTTAATATTTTTAATAAGAATAATTTATATTATTTAATAATTTATACTTAATTTTTGACCATAAGCAATAGTGAAAACAATAAAAATAAATTATTATAGTTAAGGTGAAAACTGGTTTACCAGTGGGTTAAACTAAAACTATATGTGTCAAAATAACCTAAAAAATTGTATAAAAACTATTTAATTTCCATATTATAAAAATATAATTTATAATTATATATAATAATCTATTTTTACCCTTTTTATTGTGAAAAATGTGGGTTAACCTTTTTCTTTTAAAAAAATAGAAGTGCGCCACTCACCTCACTTATAAAAGGCCACCTCTTCCCTATCTTCTTCACACCTTAAAACCATTTTGGTTCATCCAAATCATAAAAAATGAAAACCAAAATTCCATTCCCTCCTTATATAATCATTATTGTTTTCATAAATACATTCTAGGAATACTTTATACATAATCCTAAAGAGGTGGTTTGAGAATTGGTAAAATTTATAAATCTACATTTGTTTTGTTTCTTCTTTAAAATCCTTATAATATTCATCAAATATGATCATATGATAACATGAGTATATAATATAAACTTATATGTATTCATATTAATTTTAAAAAATAAATCCATGTCCTATTCCATCAAATTGGATATGAAATCATCATTATTGTGTACAACAGACTACCGCCTCACAAACTGATGTCCTTCGTTTTACATCTTTATCTCTCAATACTTATTGTAATGATAGATTAAAAGTATATGTATTTGATATTTTTGAAATATAAATACTTATATTGTTATTATATCACATATAAAGTTTTTACATTCCATTCAGCGGGAGATACGATAACGCCGCTGGTGTGTACTGTGGACTACAACCACTTGATATGGTGTGATTCATTTTCTTTAATGCTATACATGTAATGTAATATGGATAATTTCAATTAATATAGATATAAATTAAATAATAAATATATTAATGATATATTTATCATTTTTAAAAGATATAATATCATTTTAGTTCATAATGTCTCACTCACTAGGAAATGATAAAATCATTTATGTACGTGTGGACTATAGCCTTCACGAAGCGATGCGACTCTATTTTCATCACCAAAAAATGGATGATATGTATATATGTATATTTATAGAAATAATATGGTATATATGATATTATTATCATTATTTAGAGATAAAATATTACTTTTCTAATTTTTATAATGATCATTGGAAAATGTAAAGGTTACTCATGTGTACATATGGCCTTCTGTTTCCGTGATTGTAACATAGTTCATTTCTCATAACCATATTTCATGTTTTCTTTAAAAAGAATAATTAATGAATAAATATTATAAATATTCCATTATTTATATTCTTAATATTTTTAAATAATGACCACTTTGACCATGTTCATCACACTGAAGTTGTTTTGATATAATAAACAGAACAACCTAAAAAAAACCAATGTGGACATAACTAATTAAGAATATTATTATTTCATTAAATATAAGTAAAATAAATTATTTAAGAATAATGTACTAAAACCATAAATTTTTTATTAATAAATAAAATAATTTATGTAATTTTTTATACAAGAGTTAAAGTACATGTGTGGAATGTATGGACTCAAGATAAGGGGTTTTCCTGTATCAATTTATTTTTCTGAGAGATATTCCATATTCCATAGTTGTTTTTATTTTGTGGATTATATACCAACCCTTTTACAGGTAATATAATGAATCAATAATAAATTATGGTATTTTATGTTTCAATTTTAATTAACTCATTTATGGGATTTGATATTATATTTACCAAGGGGAAAATAATTTCATAACTAAATTTCTTTTCAATAGGTTATATTAGTTCTTAATTACCATTGATATTATAATATTTTTGTGTGAAATTAATTATGAATATATTATGTTTTATTTACACTTTTAATAAGTTGTTATAATTTTTATAAACATAATTGACTCATTGATTAATTCTCACATCAACAATATGATCATTGTAAAGGACTTAGTCTCAATTTCCCTTCGTTGAGACATATTTTGATGTTATTCACCTATATTCATTGACAAGATGTATGTAGAAGAAATTTTATATGTTATATCATAAATTTATCTATTATCATAATATTTTTTTTTCAATTTTAATATTTCATGTGGATTTCAACTAATTTTTTTATAAAGTGGAAAAGTAATTTATTTTAAAATTTCTCTTTTAATGTTCCAATTTTAACTAATTTCTGATGGAATTTATATTTTTAATAAATATGATTTGAATTTATTTTCTATATATCATGATAAATTAATGATTTGATTTTTTTATATATTTTCAAGGTTCTTTTTAAACAAAATTCATTATTTTTATGTGCATAACTTTTAGATTTAAAAAAGATATTTCTAAAAGATAATTCATTTATCACTTATATTTTAAATAAATTTTCCTTAACAATAAATGTTTTCTAGTTATTTTAAATGTTTTACTATGATTGTTTAAAGTAATTTTTATGCATAAATTTGTTTTAAAAATATATTAAAAATATTATTTCTATCTCTTCTATAACATTTCTCATTTTGATTTTACAGAAAATATAAAAGGAATATTTTTTTAACATATACAAAATGAAGAGATTTTATGTCCATATTGATAATTTTTTTATTTGAATATTTATTTAAAAATATCAATTTTAGTTTTTTTAGTGAATTTGTTTTTCAAAATATATTAATATTTTTTTGTTTTTAAATGTTATTTTCAAAGTATGAAAAGGATATTTTCATCAAGAATATTTTTAATGATATTTTAATGGTAATTATATTCACCCATGCCAAAAATTATTTATTCCTAATTATTTTAAATAGGTATATATTTTATTTATTACATCCTCTATATTTCTTTGGATGGATTATGATTGTTTCAAATAAAGTTTTATAGAACCAATTTATTTTCGGTGGGTTATTTTTTTTTCAAAATGATTATTATGGAAACCATTTATTTTCAATAATTTAATCACAATTCAAAGAGATTATGATATATTTTTTTTATTTTCCCTAGGTTAGTCCTATATCAAATAGATTTTTATGGAACCCATTTCTTTTCCATGGGTAAATCATGTTTTAAATATATTATTATAGAACCTGTTTGTTTTCTATAGGATAATCATGATTGAAAGTGATCATAATGGAAACTATTTATTATCCATGGGTTAATCAAGTTATGAATAGAACAATGATTATTTTTATGAGTTTTATAATGAAATTAACGCTTTATGTACTTTATTAATGTTGAGGTTTTTAAAAATTTCATATAGAATGGGTGTTCCCAGATAAAACTAGGTGAGCCCATTATATATTATATGATGGGTATCCCTATATTGCACTGCAATGTATTGCATATGAAATTCAACCATATGTTGATTCCATTTTCAAGGGTTATGTAAGGATTCTGTAAGTGTTTTAGGAGGATTATATCCCATGATACCAATAAATTTAATTTATTATTATTTTGGGTTAATAATATTTCCTTTAATAAAGATTGATATCTCATGGATCAAGATTAATTATTCTAAATACTCTTTCCTTTGTTAAATCTTTATTCCATTTTTTTTCATTTTTGACGAGCTAGGTACTGATGGGTATGAATATTATTATGTTGTTCTCATTTAATTTTATTATTTCATTATACCCATATGATTTTATTATACCGAATTATGAAATATAATTTTTAATATTTATTTTTTACCTTACTAGGTATTTGATCTCACCCTTCTCGTGATTCAATTTCCATAGGTTATCAAGTATGATGTTAAATGAATTATCTTTATAAGTGTTTCATATGTATGATGTTGATGACCTAAAGTTGAATATGAAAATTTGGTTATATTAGGAAAGATGATCTATAAAATTCCTAGGCATTGTTTATGTATTATTTTTTTCCTAATTGTCTATAACCCAATACCTAAATGATATTTAAAAATTTCGGTGATATAAAATTTTCATTTTGATGTTGTAAGTTTTGGATAGTGAAAATTGGGTCACATTCATCGATTTCAAATCAAAAAAATGAAATGTTTATGATTTCATCACTGAATCCTGAAGTGAAAGTATAAGGTGTTTATATAACCTATATCTATCCCATCTTCCATCAAATGGGAAATGATAACATCTCTTGTGTGTACGGATGAATGCCACCTCATAAACTGACGTGACACATTTTCCATAGAAACCTCTAATAGGTGGGTATGATGATTGATTTGAAGTATTTATGTGATATTTAAAACATAATTATACCTAATATTCATTTATATCATTTATAACATTTTTAATTTCTATTCCATAGGTGATACGATAACATTCAACTTGTGTATGGGGGACTACCACATCATAAAATGATGTGATTTTTCCACTAAGGATTTAAGATTAAGGTTTTAAGGATAATGTTAATTAATATATTTGATATAAAATACATAATAATTATACTCATGAAATATTTATCATTCTGAAAAAATAATATATCATTTTATTTCTTACACTGAAAAAATGATAATATCATTCACGAACATGTGGACTACAACCTCTATGAAGCGACACGATTAATTTTGTATAACCACATCATAATAATGATATATATAAGTATATATAAAGAAATAATATGGTATTTATGATATTATAATCATTATGGAAAGATAAAATGTCACATAATTTCTTTCTATAATGATCATTTAAAAATGGAAACACTACTCTTGTGTTATATGTTATACCGTCACAATGTTTGCTACATAGTTCATTTTTCAGAACAAATTTTCAATATTGGTTTTAAAAGTATAATTGATGAATAAATATGATAATTATTTCATGATTATTATTATGTATATGTTGAAATAATGAATTCTTTGACCACAATCAACACCCCAAATCCATTTTGAAACAATAAACCAAACGTCCTGAAAAAAACATGATGCAAAGTTTAATGATTAAATATTTAACATGTCATTAAAAGGAAATCAAATAAATTATTTATATATAAGTTAATAAACATAGAAAATATTTTTATAAAATAAAAATTTTAAGTATGCTTATTATATAAGAGTCAAAGGACATACAAGGAAATTCTTCACTCAATGTAAGTGTTCATGTCATCTCGCTTTTACTTCTATAATACATAAGTAATATTCACCACTTATTTTAATTGTGTTTTTTATATAATTATCAAGATTTTTTTAATGGTTTTTTTCATGAAAATTATTGGGTTTAATGAATATAAATTTTTATCTATCTTACATGATGTTTTGATATGAAGATTACCAAATCTATAAGGGATATTATCTAAATTCAATTTCATTGAGGCATGATTTATTATCATAAACCTAATTTATTTTATAAGGTGTATAATCTACCAATTTACATGTTATATCAAGAATAAAATTATGTTAATGATATTTTATGTATCATTTTAATATATAATTTCATGGGACTTATGATTGAAGAGTTAACAAAGTGGCAAAGGCTTTATGTTATAATATCCTTTAATTTTTGGATTTTTTATGTTTAAGGTTAATCTAGATGTAATAATATTATCTTATATGAATTAATAACATATATTTTTTCTCCATAGGTTATGAATGTGGTATATATGTTTTATTTCCACTTCCTCCCTTATTGATTGAAGACATATCAAGAAAATAATTTCTAATTGATACAGATCTTGTATTTTCATTTAGCTCAAGTATCATTCTCATCTATATCCATGTTTTCTAATTTTTGTTTCATTAATAAAATTTATAAAAATAAATAATTTCATAAAGGAAGATTACATGGTCTTTGAAATTATTTTAAAAGGGTTTGAAAAGAGATTTCTTAACGTTTTCAACATGATTCATGGTTGGATGCATTTTTCAAAACCTTTTGATAGGAATAACTATTTTTAAAATTTATAACATGAATGGATTTTACCCACCATAATAAAAATTAATTTATTTGAAAAATCCTTTATATTTTTCAAAGGATTATTTTAATTCAAACATTTTTATAATATTTTATGAGTTTTTTGTTTTCAAAAGTGATTTTGATAATTAATTTTTTATTTTCATCAAAAGTGTTTTTAATGATCTTTTAATGGTATTTCCATTAATCAATTTCAAAAAACATTTTTATTACTTATATTCTAGTTTCTATATTTTGTAATGATACCATCCTCATTCAATTTTCGGATGGATTGTTATTTTTTCAAATAAATTATTAGGGAACTCATTTCATTCCCATAGGTTAACAATATTTCAAATAGATTGTTATAGAATCTTTTTCATTCCCATGGGTTAATCATGTTTCAAAGTGATTGTTATGGAACTTGTTTATTTCACATGCATTAATAATGTATCAAA
The DNA here is from genome assembly GCA_963277665.1 of Viscum album. Taxonomy (NCBI): domain Eukaryota; kingdom Viridiplantae; phylum Streptophyta; class Magnoliopsida; order Santalales; family Viscaceae; genus Viscum; species Viscum album. The sequence continues at coordinate 114,049,130 of OY728149.1, forward strand.
TATATTTTTATAGAACCAATTATATTCACAATGAATAATCATGTTTCAATGATATTGACATGAAACTTGTTTGTTTACCAAGAGTTAATCATGTTTCAAAGAGATTATGATGGAACCTATTTATTTTCCCTAGGTTAATCATGTTTCAAATTAATTAGTATTGATCCTATTTATTTTTCAGGAGTTAATAATGTTCTAAAACAATTAAAGTTGTTTCAATGCATTTATGATGAAATTAATACTCTACTTACTTTATTTAGGATAAGGTTATTTATTATTGTTTTTAATGATGGGTGTTTTGGTTAGAAACCCAGAATTGGTGATTTTGTTATAAACTATAGGCAGGTTATTACATTATTAACCACAAATATATATTTTTATGATAAAAAATGGATGGTTGGGTCTATTATATCCCTCTAATTCATTGTTCACTCTAGAGATGAAATTCAACCATATTGGTTATTATATTTTTAATAAGTGTTGTGAATATATACCAATACATTTATTCCATGATTTATATGGGGTTTTAATGTTTAATTTGCTTAATATTGGCATCACATGGCCCATGATTATTTTTTTCAATGAATCATTCCTTAGTTAAAGCTTTATGCCTTGTTTTCTTGTTTGATGATACAGGTGTTGATGAGTGTGAATATTCATATGTTATACTCATAGAATTTGAATATGTCATTATACTTGTATGATCTTCTTATGATTATTGATGATATTTAATTGTTAATTATTATATTTCATTTCCTTAAGTTATAAATATTGAGGTTTAATGAATTATATCTTGAAATGATTTCATATAAATGAGTATGATGACTTAATTTGAAATAAGAAATGTTGAAATACATGGTAGATAAGATCATTTAAAGGAAAGGGTATTTTTTATGTATGAATATGTCCTAATTTCTAAAAACTATGTACCTAAATGGTCTTTGAGAATATAAGTGATCCATTTTTCCATTTGATGTTGTGTAGTCTAGAAAGTGAAAAATTAGGTTACCTTCATCGGAATCAATACTAGAAGTGTAATCTTTTTGTTTTTAAATCAAGACATGAGAGTGGAAGTTTATGGATATTATAATACTTGGATGATAAAAATATTTTATGATATTAACACCATCCTCATATCCTCTTATACAACCATTCTATTATTTCTTTCCAAAAATAGTCATTAGAATGTACATTTTCCCCCAGGGATAAAGGTCCCCACCAACTCCTTCTCTAGAAGGGAAACCTAAAATAATATATGTAAATATTATGCATCTGTGATGAATTTAAAAAATAATAATATTTTAGGAAAATAAAAATAAATTTCTTATAATCCTATTTTATATATGTTTCTATAGATCATTAGAGAACCACCCCTTTTCAGTATCACTATTTTTCATTTTTTTAGTGACTAGAGGGAGATATAAGAAAAAACTAAACTATTATAGTATTGTTACAAGATTTAGATCAGAATTAATCAAAAATTTGAACATTTACTATCAAATTAAAATACTAACATTTAATTTTTTAAATTTAATTTGATGATAAAAATAACCCCGTATGAACAAATGTGTAGTAATTTTATAGTTTTATACATATAAAAAATAAAGGAAATATAATAATTTTATATCCTAAATGAAGTAGTGTAGAACATAATATAAAATTTTTATTGCTGGAGTTTGTAATAATAAAATATATCAACTAATTTTTTTTCTTGTGTTTCAAATATAATATGTTTTATATGATTTTTTTTGATATATTCAATTATATATGAAATTAGACATTTCTGATGTGAAATAATTTAAAAATAGGTAGATGTATTTTGCAGTAATTATTTTGAGGGATTTTAAACCATATTAGTCTTTGATATATATTTCTGGAAGAGACGTGGTGAAAGTATATACCTCAAATATCTAGTTTTAGATATATAGAAATGGAATATGTTTTTCCATCTGATAGGGGGAAGTCTTTTGGTATTATAATTTTTTTTATAAAATCAATTTATTGAATTATTGGATAATTACATAATAACTTATTCATTTATTCATATATAAAAATAATTTGGGAGATATATCCAAGAGATCCAGCTATTGAATTCATACCCTCATACTTTTTCATGTTTAGGTTATCATTTATTTTGAGTAGAAAATAATTAGTTAAAAGTTTTAAGAATTTGATCTATATCTAGATGTGGTTCCCAAGAGTTTTAGTTCAATCCTCCATATCCGTCCATTAAAAATGTAAAATGTAATAGGTTGGGAATTATGAAAAGGGTGTGTTTATTATTAATCCATACAAAATATTATCCCATATTATTGTACTAAATTAATTATTATTATTAATAAATATTAATATTTTTTGTAAATTCCACACACTAATATAAAATATGTATATAACTCTTCTAAATTCCCATAAGAATATTGTGAATCATGGGGCCTTTTCCCCTGAGTTTAGAATGTAAATTATTAGGACTAATTTTGGTAACTAAGAACACTCAGTATAAATAGGTGAATAATAAATGGGTTTTAATATCAAATAATATTTTTAGGCATCCTAGTAGAACATCAAGGTAGAAAAAATACATGAGAAAAATAACTTTCCTATGGGATGATCTTAGAGATATGTATTGGGTAATAAACTTGTGAATTAAATCTTATATATAGTCATTTTTGTAAAAATAAAAAGATATGCACCAATTGTATTTCCTATGTACACATATCCTATATCTCCTTGTCTATACCTAACTATGTATTGCATGTTTCATGCAAAGTATCACCATAAAATATTGTAGCATATGAAATTGTTAATAGTTAATGAGATTTTTTACTTCATAAGATTTTGTTATTGGATCTAGTATGGGTAATGGTAGATGATCTTATTGATTCAATTACTTTAGTGTCATCCCCTATCTAGAATATGGGAAAAATTAGAGAAAGTATATGTCATTTTTCATCTATCCATCTAGCCTTATTTTCCTGTTAACGTATGAGGTATATATATTAGTTTCAATTTTAATTTATGTATGATTTTAAATTTTTTATAATGTTTTTTATTATATTTAAATTATATAAATGAATATGAAATATAAATAATCATTATAGATGAGAGATATTTTTTAGGGATCATCATGTTATGATATTTCTTATATATCTCAAGGTCTATAAAAATTTTCTCTGATTTATTTTATGTTATTGAATTTTTATGAGTTTTATATAAATTTTGGCATATTTTTAAGAGAATATATCATATGAATCATTAAAAATAAAATATTTAATGTTGTTATTGGTGATGTAATTTTAAAACTCGTGTTGTAGTCATTTTACATGATAGTGAATTTGAATTTTATTTTTCATTTTATAACATGAATATACCTTATAATGCTTTAATCTATTGCTTTTATAATTGGATTTATATTAACTATTTTTTATAAAAAATGAGAGAACTTAAATTCTTAGTTTTATGGATCCAGATTACATTTCAATGGATGTTTAATACAATTCCTGAGGAAGAATTCTACAAATAAATTCATATCACAATGATTGAAAAAACCGTAGATTAAGTGTTTATTTCATCCAATCATTAACTGGTATGAAGTTTTATATATTTTTGAACTAATATTTCTTGTAATTTTGATTATAAATTTTTTATATTTTAGTTAACAGTGAATTTTATACATATTATTCCCATATAAAATAACATATTATCGTTTATTCTCTTTACAATGAAATGATGGTTAACGATTTCATAATTTATTGAATTTATAAGTTTTTTTATATTATATCAGTTATTTAATCATACATTTTTATATTTTATATGTTCTGGTAATTAATATAGGAAACTAATATAGTGCTTAGAATTCATATAACATGATTTAATTATTGAAAATGATGCTAAATGAAATTATTTATGTGATAGTACCATTAGATAACTTTTATATTAGTTAATACATATTTTTTTATGTTGATAGAAATATATATATATATATATAGGTTGGTGTTTATTTTTAATGTGTTGTTCCATGACCATAATTTCATCGTCAAAGAAGAAAATTTTAATGTGGTTATTATGTTTTTTGATTAATTATTTAGATTATTATGAAGGGAATGAAAATATATTTTACAAGGTTTTTTCCATATTAATCAGTATATTATAAACTTTTATATAATATTATTAATTTTATATTAATTATTATTTTTCTAGATTTATTATAATGTTTCAATATATTCAAAAGACAACATAAAACACCTATTTGGATTATTTATAGAATATTTTATTGTATTTATTTATTTTTAAATATTCATCTAATAGTTTCTTATATGTGTATTATCCCAAAAAATCCTTTCAATGTAATGATTTAAATAGTTTTTTAAATATGTTTTCTAAATCTTTGTCTATTGGATTTTTTGTTTCTAGGCATGAGGTGATGAATTTTAGTATTATTTTTTTAAAACTCAAATTTCAATTCTTCAAATTCTTGAACAACTATTTATAAAACATCATCTTCCAGAGTTATACCCTAAGATTACATTTCTCTAGAGAATATTGATATTTTTTACGGACTTTAATGATATTTCATACTTTCTATACCAACTATAATTTCCATAATTTTATAGATTATGGAACCTCCATTAAAATTGATATGGTTATGCTCTATTGATTCTTTCCTTCCATCTATATCTTCTACAATGTTCTATCTTCCCATGGTACATTATCATTGAAGAGAATATTTTAACTTATAATGAAATTATCCCTATGATGTAGCACTAATTTCTTCCCCTTCAGTATAGTAGCCAACACAATTACCATGTAGCCTAGTTTTGTTTAATTCATTTAATTATTGGTTTTCTCTTTATCTTAGGATATTTTGTGGGTAGTTTGGAATTTTTTAGCATTTTATCCCAAAAATATATCACATGCTATAATTTAAAGGAATATTTTTCAATTTTCCTTTATTATTAGAGATTGTTAACTCATGAGTGAGTAATATACCTATGTTTATCTATGGATACTAGTGAATTTTACCTACATATACCACTATATGACATATATTTTTTTAAGGCTCATCAAGAAGAGACCTAATATATCCCATGAAACTACATTAGTAGGTATCAAAGTAAGGTTGTTCCCCATTTTCCACCATCATATTGTGACTATCACCCTTGTGATCACATTCATACTTGGATCTAATGAATATGTATATATTTTCTAATATATTCCAATCATTCATGATTCATAAAAGACTACCCTAGTCACAGATACATAGAGGTGTCATTCCTGAATTTACCCACATCCATTGGACATCCCTACCACTTCGTACTTTCTATCACTAGATGTATTTCTTCCATGAAACACATCATTAATTTGAAAATATACATTATCTATATCAAAAAATTATTTATTTTTTTTAAAAATTCGTAATTAAAAAATTAATAAAACTAAAATCATCGACATAAATATCAGTTGATCACATGATTTTGTGTCTGATCCATAACATATTTTATTGGAAACCCTAATTCATGCCATGAGTTCAACCCTATGATTCAATCCTTGATTTTTTCTTCACCTCATGTGAATTCCAGGGCACCCTCAATCATATGGCTTACAAAATGATTGTTTATCTACCTTACAAGCCTATCCATCCCACTCCCTCACACCACAGTAAGTTATGATAATCAGTGTGAACCCAAATATCAATCATAACATATTAAAAGTTCTAAAATTCTCATATAACCCATTAAAACAATAGTCATTCATGTGATACCCCGCACTTCTTGTGGAATATACTAAAGAACAAATGATGGTGAGATCCTAGCTGTTTACCCTCTCCCTGCGTGCACCCAAATATCTTGAGTGCACCCATGTTATGAGACTTGTGTTGATGTATATTATATAAGGAGATAAAAAAATATTTTTATAAAAATAATGTATAATAAATGAAACAAAACAATGAAAGGAAAAAATGGTGGTCTTCAACTATGGAAAACCCTCAATTGTATGATGGAAAAGTCCTTAAAAAAGATGAAGATTTTACTTCAGAAACCAATGGTAAAAATGGTGGTATTAAGGTGTAATTATCTCTGTCTCTATCTCCTAAAAAATAAAATGTGAATGGATCTTGAGAAGATTTACTTGTAGTAATAAATATTTTGGGAATAATTATTCTAATATCTTAAAAAATACAAATACTCACATAAATAATATCTAGAGGCACTACAAGAACTTTTCATTTCATAGATGTCATCAAATTGATATCAAACTATCCTTTCTCCAAAATATTTTTTCATTGACCCTTTTTATGATGGGGAAATTGTACATACTCCCTCTAGAGAGATGAAATATGGTTTTGGATATGACACGAATAATGATAATGTCATCAATACAAAGATAATAACGTAGTTAATGTTAAATGATTGAGTTATTATCCTCAATTTCCATCATGAATATATTTCACAAATGAATGTGTTTGAGAAAATTAAATCATGTCACCCATTGAAGAAACTTCACTTACCCTATCAATAATAGTTGTTGGTAATATTACAGTAAATCATCATAACATGTCCTAACACTAGGAATAATCATAATAAAATTATTCTTTATGTCCATGGGATTAACGTGGGATTTGAACTAATTTCAAAAGGATAAGTAAATAGAATAACACAATTTAATATTGTATAAGCTTTAAAAACATGGAGAATGCGATGAGAGTAATATTGAGGTAATGTATATTTAATGAATAAAAGTTCTTGGGCCCATAATCTTTCTATTATTTGAAGTATTCCACCCTAGTATAGAACAACAAATAATATCCAACATGGAATTGGAGGAAGATTTTCTATGTCAACATTACCAATGAGATTATTCAAGTTTGAAACCTCTAAAAAGTGTGGATCAATAAAATATTAGATTATATCTATATGTTTACATTCATCCAATGGTATATGAGATCATGTTCTTTTAATTCATACGAGATTAATGCATCACTGATTTAAACCCCTCATGCATAGAATCTAGAAGAATTTTCACATGTACTAGTATTTTTAATACACTTAATTAATTTTTTTACTCTAGAATATGATATTTTAGGTGTATTTTTGTTATTTATCTTTTTATTGTTTTACTCTATAAATTGGATTCCTATTGTCCTTTATATGAATCTTTTTCCATTTTCAGAAAATTAATGAATATTTTTATCTTTTGTATGGGTAATATAAATTTTTTATCAAGGGATCCTCATGAAAATTCCTGTATTTCCATGGTTTGATATACTACTTTATCACTTTTCAATAGTTGAATACCAAAAATATTGAAATACACATCAAAGAAACATGATTAATACTTTTCATGAATCTCTTCCAAATCATTATAATCAATATTAATATAGGGGAGACTTAAAATACCTTCACATGATATATATAAATATATATTATAGACAAAAGTTTTTATGGAATATAACATTCCATGAGTGAAGTTTAACTTCTATTAATGTGATAAGTAGAATAATTTATGGCTTTATTCTAAAACTCCTTTTGGAACCCTACTTGAAAACTCATGTTGTAAGATTATTTATTCAATTCTAGGTTAATACATTATTCTACACCAATTTTCCTACATCCTCAGAACATTCTTCAAGGAACATATTATTTTTCTCTATAACAATAATTAAAATTACAAAATTATTTATTCCCTATAATTATCAGACCTTAAACACTTAAGATTATTTTAAAAATGTTTCTCATTAATGGATCCCCATAATATTAACACTATGAAGACCCCATATTTTTTATTATAGATTTATACTCATACCTTTCTTTTTGAATCATTAATGAAGTTAACAATTTATAGTAACCATCTATGATAATGGACTTCGGAAGGCCTGAAAGAATCCATATTCATGAGCTCTGTCTTATGAGTCATAAGTATCATGTCAGTCACTAACCTTAATTCTAACATTATAAAATTTAATATATTTTATATAAAAAACACATTGTTCAATTTTTTTGGACTCTAATGCATATCAATAATATATTTCATCAAATATATAGTGATATAAACCTCCCAAAAGTTATAGGAAACTTTTTTCTCAATTAATTATCTATCATGTATAATTCCTCAAAAAAATCACTCATTCAACAATATCTCTTGTTTAGTTTAGATACTTTATATGAAACCATGAGTTCCTTTTAGAATATATAATCCTCCATCTATATATTTAAGAATCAAAAATAAATTTTGTTGAATTTTTCAATCTATAATGCACCCCCTTACAACATCATTCACTCCAAAAAGGTGAACTCCCATTGAAATGAATAATCCTAAAGTAATGAATGTATCAATGATTCAAATATTGAGTGCACTGATCATTGATAAAACCAGAAGCTATGATACCAATTATTTGGTCTGAAACTACTGAGTTTAGATGTGACCCAATGGAACATAAAAGAGCAAGAAATGTATGGACCTACCCAAAAATGATTATCCAAAAAACTCAATAAACCAAACCCAAGAAGAAAAATTAAATCCTTTCCACCATAGTAAATTGAAAACCTAAAACACTCAACAACAATAATGGAATAAATAGGTTAATAAAAATGAACAACATAAGATATTAGGTGTTTCAGACCATAGTCTAACAACAAAATAGAATATTATTATATTCTTTATATGAAAATCCAACAATTTAAAATTCATATGAGTATATTGATCAAGTTCCACCACCTTCCAAACCTAAGAGAGAGCCCAACAAAAATATCTATCATCTTTTCAATCTTTAAAATCACAAACACTAAAATATTATCTTTTGGTGAATAATAAATGTTATCCTCATTCATTAATATTAATAATCATAGGTTACCTTTTCAAAATTGAAAAAAACATACTCAAGTATTTATAGTTATCGATAGTTTAACCAGGGATTCCACACTTTCACCACATAGGCATGGTCACCTATGACCTATTTTAACAATTAATATTATTTTACTTATTATCCAATCAGTATATATGATTCCATTTAAATTCCACCTTTTCATGAAAATTTATGAATATTCTCACACAATTATCTCACAAACACAGTTGGTTCTCAATTTTTTCATAATTTTATCCCCGAGAATTTGTTGGTTTGACCAGTATTTTATAGATTCTATCCAAAAAAATCCATTTTATATAGCCCCATTTAATACACAATTAGTTAATTATAAAAACATAAAATAATTTTTTTAATCATTAAAAGTTCATTTTAAACCTCTTATCGAAGTACTTTGGCATCATAATAGTTTGAATAAAATACTACTCAACCCTTAATCATAACACAGTCTTCCATTTTAACCCAAATCTTAGGATCAACAGTTAAATATGTAGGGTTACCACCATGAAGAATTGTTTTAGTAGGACTTAACCAAAATCATATTTATTATTTCTCTATTAACTCTCTACTTATCCCTTTTATAAAGGGACCTAAATTATTTATTTTAATTGAAATTGGGAATAATAATAGTCCCACTGGAGAGTAGATTTCTAATCATGGAATTCCATAAATTTATATATCTAGGTTTTTTTTTCTAATATACATTTACCTTAATATGGATACATTATTATCACAATGAATATAAAATTATAGTGCCTCAGGTTCCTATGTGAATGGAAAGTTTTAGTGAAATTGTAATATTGTAATTAGTGGTGGGGAATAATTTGGAAATAGTATTTAGAACGGAATTCTAAAATTTTGAGCACTATAAATTTTTATTTTGGATGATAGTGACTCCTATTTCATAATAGGGAGTCTTAGGAAAGGAACGAAAGAAGATCAGAGTGGCCAATCTATTGTAGAAAAAAATAAAAATTCCTTAAGTTATCCAATGGAATGACAGTGGAACCCCACTAAAAGAGGTAGCTACCAACATGCTAATGGACCCATATATACTAGAGGATAGGGTATTTTTAATAAGTAAGAATTAATATTCTTCCTTGTCATTTTTAAAAGAGGGATTTGGACCATCCTTGGATTTGGGGTGTCCTAATGGTGGTTATTATCTCATAGCATTACGTTTTGGAAGACAAAAAAGGTCTGTTGAGTTATTCAAAATAATATAGAGTTTAAATTGAATTACTAATTAGTGTTTGGATTAATTTTGAGGATTGAGTGTTATTTTAGGAATTGAGTGTATATCGTCGCCTCATCCATTCTTGGCCATCCCTAGGTAGAGTAGTTAAATATTTGAATTAAATAGGAAAACCATCATATATGAGGAAGATGGTCTTTTATATGATCCCCTATTGTATTTTATTATTTTAATATGTGTTTAGTGACATATGGTATCACTACCACCTGAAGTTACCTTATTATTATTAATTTTTTGGAGTTAAATTTAATGTCCAATAAAATTGATATTGATAATTAACTAAAATCACAAGCTAAATGAATAAGCACTAAATCCATGTTTGTTTGAGGGTTTTTTCATTATACCATGAAAAATGATGGAAGAGGCCTTGAATTGAGACCCCCTATGATAATTAAACCCCCAAGAAGGGTTTACCTAGGATGAATTTTATTAGAATGTTTTTGGACCATATTTATAAAATTTGCACACCTCTATAGGTTTGAATGATGATAAATAAATACAAGATCTGAATAGGCCATGTGAGGACCCTATGAAACCTTAGATCATTTGGGTTTATTGATATAACAAAAGGGAAAGTGACCCTCCCCATTATGATTTGATATATCCTAGGTGGATAAACCATAGGTAGAACAAAATCATGTTGGGTAAGTGGTCCAACCCAGATTTTCATTGATTACAGAGATAGGTCATCAACCATCTCTTTATTTATTTCATATGTGGTAGAACCCCATGTGGTCAAAGAGTCCTTGCTACCATATTTATGGTGGCAAGGGAAAATATTTCCATAGAGAGTCAGGTGTAGACATAAGACCATAGTTTAGTCCATGGACCCTTGTGAATGTCAATGATTTTGTGACCACAGACACTCGAGTGGGTGCCTCCCCAACACATAAATCCAGTGCATCTATATTTTGGGTGTCACTAAGAACCTAAAACGATGTGTAATCTTTATGGGGATAAGATGATGATAATAGGTGTGGGTGTTTGGCTAGCTATTATGGTATATGAATTTTTTATTTTTAGATATGCTTGATTCCTCAGGATTATGGATAAATAAATAAAGTGTATTCATTTGTAGGTCATCGTTCTTGTTCTTCGGATATGTATATTACCCTGGTCACTTATTGTTCTGTGAGGATGAGTATATTTCCCCTAGATATTATTTTACCTAATATTCTTCTTCCATTTCATGGGTATGGGAATATTAACCATAGTGGGATAGGCCTACATGCTATAGGGATAGTTATATTACCCTAAATAGGTCTGTGAATTGTGGATGATCTAAGGTTATATAAATCTTCCTCATATGGTATTTCACATATGATGGTTGTTTAATTATTTAGGGATGGTTATATAACCCATAAATGGATAATCCCATGTTCCATTGGGATGGTATATTACCCCTGGTAGGCCTTGGCTCTATGGATAGCCTGAGATTACCCAGGGATTGTCTATAGGAACATTTTGGTTGGCATGGTCAATGAAATGTGCTTGAAGAAACCCTGACATATTATTAAGTATTTATAGTTGAATGAGGTCTCACACTTATGGAATGAAACTGGTTACTATGATGCCAATTTCATCATTATGTTCATAGATATATTTTAGCATCAGCCCAAAGAAATTTGTTTTTATTTACATATTCATTGTTATTTATTTAGTTTATATGATCATGTCATATGCAAATATGAGTGTACAAATCAGTAATTACATGGAATAATTTGTGGTTCCCAAAAAAGTTATGTACTCTCACCCTTATTAGGATTCCATTTAATATTGGTACTAGATAAGTTCTGACATCATTATTACATGAGCAAATTTGGTTGATACATAGGATGGGGATTCACATAGTCAAGCAAGATGACTCCAATGATATCATATGATCGAGATGAGGTATGGATTAATTTTTTTAGTAGAGTGTTTTATTTTATTTGTTTTATTTATTATATATATGTGATCATCCTGATGGAATATTATATTTGTTGTACGAATGTATTCTTCTAAAGGATTTTATTATTGATAATTTTTTTAATTATTTTTTATCTTCATACTATGATTGATGTTAAAAATATTGATAATTATTTTTTGGTTTACTTATTATTGGTCACTCCAACATTGTAGTTTATAGTCTACCTATAATACCTTATTAGACCCCTACTACATGTCTGTATCCTTTAGCACAATAGGAGGCACACCTGAGGTCATTAGAAGTCCTATTTTGTTACTATTCATAGTGAAATATTCCAAGATATTAAAAATTCATATTAGATATTGTTTTTATTTATGTATAACAGATTAAAGATATTGTAAATTGGAGATTTAGGAATGGGGTGGATGTTTTTATGGAACATGGACTACTGCATTGCAAACACCTTTTTTGGTTGAGGTCTAGGATACTGTAGGTATGGAATTGATGTTCTAGACATGCACCTTTATAGTATTTTGTGACTTTAGACAAGTGTGATGTACATAATGTTTTATATGTATATTTTATGTTTTATAGATTCCAAATATTATCGTGAAGAGGCAATACACGTATCATGCATCATATCAGGTATAAATGATTCAGATGATATAGTGCTTCTTGTGTGATTGTTTTTATGGGTGATTGAGGCTTGGATATTTAATATTTCAAAAACTACTCATAAATAATTTCCCTATTTTATTATTTTATGAAATTATACTCTCTTAGGGTTACTTATTTATATGTTTCATTCTAGTGGAAAGACTTATTGATCCTATTGTAATATGATCTATGATGGTGATGGTGACATGGTTCAATTAGAAAGGGATGAATAAAGACCCTAAGAGTCCAGTAAAGGAATTCGATGCCTAAAAAATAAAACTATTTTGGTGATTAATTTATAGGTTAGGTTATGTAATATTCTATTTTTAACATGTATTATGTTTTACCATATATATTGGAATATAATTCTACTTAACTAATCAAATTACCACCTTTTTATGGGGTTTGTTTCTAGGATAGAATCATTGGTTTTGGTAGTAATTATATGTGATTCATGATTTTGAAGGTTTGTTCCAATGTATAAATCCTCTTGAGAATTTATGGACTTGTGGATGGTAGTTGGGAATGATATTTTTATTTTGTTATATTCTATGTGAGACCATAAAGTGGGTGTTTCAGCACATTTTTAGCCATGATATTCTCATAAGAGAGTATATGATATCCATTAAACTATGATTTTTTTAGTTTTCTCATTGGGATAGGTATGGTATCTTGATACCTTTGGATTAAAAAAGGGACCATAGTTATTCCATGTATAATACATTTTAGGGAAAATCATATGTGGGGTTAGCCTAGTCTTGTCCCACATTTAGAGGTACTGAGCATGGTTTTCTATTATTTTGAGATCAAAGAATAAAGCTACCATCAATTATGAGATATAATTCTAGTGAAACCATAGTTTTCTCATGTAAAACACTATAAATGCTAGTGGGTTTAGATCATAAAAAGTTTAAAGGGAGGAACATGTTGTGTTGCAGGACCATTGATTATGGGGGTGCTTTAGAAGCATGAGGAAGAAATGTGTAGATGCTCATGGGATAGTAATAGTGTTTAATGAAAGATATTTCTTCAAACGATAAAAACATGCCTTGGAGTATAGATATACACCTTTGGTTTTGGGAAGATGCTCATGAAGTAGCTGATCATGAGACAGATCATGGAATAAGTGAATTGCCTGATTTTGATGAGGAGTTCCTAGGGAGGTCCAGTTAGATAAAATTAATATGTTGTGGAGCATGTTAAACCTATTTGATGACATAAAACCCATGGGTTCAGGAGTTAAGATTCAATTATATGGTGGTATGAGATCACAAACCATTCATTTTCTTATCAAATCAAGTAGTATACGTTAGTAAGAATAATGCCTATTGAATTTTTTATTTTTTAATGGCTATGTGTGAGCCAAGGGATGAGGAAAAATGATGAAATACTTACATGTATGAAATCATGTACCTTAGGTGTAGATTTTGGAATGTTCCCATGTGGTAATGGAGACATTATAATTTGATTCATTTTGAACCTATTATAGTATTTACATGATAAAATAACCATGTTTAAGATAACTAAAACATGTGTTTATAAATTTAACTTGTTGTGTTTCACTAATGGAGTTGTATAAGGTGAATCTAGTGGGGGTTGGGTCACCCCATAGACTGATTAAGGGTGTTAAACCTCATTTTAGAGTGAGTTTAGTGAATTTATTGGGTGGTGATTTTATAAACCAAGAGTATGTTGAAATAGATAAATTGATGGTGCATAGATATAAGTGGGTTCGGTAGTATCTAGACATATCATGTGGGAGTGATGGAGCATGGGTCAATAGGTTCACAATTTGACCTAGTGATTAAATGATTAAGATACATGATGGTAGATAGTGGGATGTAAATCATGGGAATATGACCCTTATGTGAAAAGGATCATGGGATTATGGTAATTATGAATGGGAAACCATTTTTAAATATTGAATATAAGGACTAAATAGAAAAAAAATTGTTTACTTAGTGAATTCCATATATAAATTCATATATGAAATTGGATAGATGTAAGGAATTAAAAATAGGTATAGGATAGAGTAAAGTAAACATGGTTTTTTCTATTAGAAATGGTCATGTTCTTGCAACATGGAACAATAGTGGTTCAAGGATAGTTGATGCCTCAACCATGGAATTATATCATATGTATAGACTAGTATATGGTGGTTTTTTATGTTCACATGACACCTTTGGCCTTAATATTATCATGATTTGGTATTTTAGTGAATCATCATCAATGAGTGGTAAGGATTTTTTAGAAGGGTCTTATAAAGGAGGACTGATCAGTATTTATTATATGTAATTGGATGAATCTAGTGAGAACTAAATCATAAATGTCATTTGGATACAAAAGGCATTTTAAATCATTTTTAGGGTTCTTAAAGGAAAGGATAACATGACTATGTTATACCTATATGGACGAAATCATGTATTTTTTTCATAGAAAATTCGATAGAAATGAAGGTAATGATGTGAACCCATGGTTTTGTATGTGTTATGGTGTTTATATTAGGAACTATGATAATAGTTTTGTAAGAATTTTAGGATCATGGTTTTGATAGTAATTCAAATGATGGGAATGAACTGTACCTTGAAATTGGATTGTATACTAATTCTTATGGTGGGGAGCACCAATAGTTGGTTGATCTATTTACATATTTACACTTTCATATCTTGATATGAATGGGCATGGTTAAGTGTTGTGTCTGTGTTTTAGTTATAAATGAGAGCAGTGGATATTGTTTTAATGGATAGTCAACTTATGTTTAAAGATGCACTTTTGAAATCCACTAAGTGTTCAAGGATGGAATGTGATAACCTGGAAGAGAATTTGGGACCCCAGTGGTATGGAACCAATTATAGATTTCTTTACAATACTTCTTGGAGATAAGAAGTGTTATGGCAGTGATATTGAGGTTCCTAATGTCTATATTAGTGGAAACTTCAATAATAAAAAAAATCATATTAGTGAATGGGGAAATGTTTTTACTGGGGTACACAATTAACCTCTTGAAGAATAAGAAATCTAAAATAATTATTCTGAATATGAAATGATTTATATTTGGTTTTGGGGAGGCTCGAGTGTGAATAAGACATATAAAATGGTGGAAATGATACTTTAATAAACATTATAGAAGCAATCAACAAGGCACTAGCAAACGATCTTATATCTAGTGTCTAGACAGTGGCACCCCCTTACACATGGGTTCCATCATTTATCCATTATACCCATATTGGATAGTCGGTGAGGTATTTTTAGTGGAATTATTTAACATTATTACTCATTGAGTTCTTGATATGGGAGGCCCCTTATCCCTCCTTTTTTGATCAAGTGACCAACTTTAACCCCTTTTACTTATATCTCCTCCCTTGATCATGTGATTGTTTTGAATTTAGTCCTTGAAACTTTTATGTACATATTCAACTTTGATAGCCATTGGGGGTATCCTCTACTTTCATTCTTTAGTTTTGGTCACTCTCATTAGGGATTTAATATCGACTACCTTAGATAATAGTGAAATCAGTTGAGTATCAAGGGGTTTTAATGAATCCTTGGATGAGGGTGTCCTAAGATTCCATATGAACATTTTCGTATGGAAACTTTTTAAGTTATATCATTATTATGGATTTTATTAATTTTTTGACCAAATTTTCTATAACTTGGTAATGGTTTTGGTATATATGTTTGTGGTTTTATCTTTTCATGGTATTAGGGGTGTGATTATGGAGGATGACACCATTTGGATTCATGTTTTAGTAGGTGACTATGGTCCATTGAGTTATTCAACTTTATTCTAAGTTTAAATTGAATTAATTAATTATTTATAAACCTTATAATTAATTAATTACTGATGATTGGATTTATTTATAGGATTGGGTGATCTTGTAGGATTTTAGTGGAAATATTTAGGCTTGGTTGAGCTTGGTCATGCTTTGGTAGAGCTATGGACCCTTAGAAATAAATTAGAGAAGAATTACGAATGAGACAAGTCATCATGCATTGGAGATCCTTAGGTATTTTATTCTTTTGATATGTGGATAGTGGGGTGTGGCCTCATAGCCATAGGTGGTAAAATTTTGATTATTTGACCTTATTTAATTAAATTAAAACAAAATATAAATTTAAACTGGGTAAATACTTAAATTAATGATCTAAATGAATAAAATCATAGGCCACATTAGTCATACAACTTTGACATTCCACCTAAAACACTAATGTTCAAAGACTTCACTTATGACCTTCTTGAGACAATTGGCCCCCCATGAGGGGGTCCCTATGAATAATTTTATGATCATGGATTAATATCCCAGTCTTAGGAACATTGTTCAAGCAAGAAACAATGACTGATGACCGAGACATCAATGCCCCAAATAGGCCATATGAGGAACTGATAACCCCTTGGAGCCTTGGGGGGTTTTAAGCCGACCAAGGGTTCAAGTGACCCTTCCATTTATGACATGATCTTGAATCAATGGAGAAATATTTATTAGAAAAATATATATATGGATGAGTGGACTAACATAGACTAACCTTGATGACTAAGATTATCCATTAGCCACATCCTTTGCTATTTCTTACGTGAAGAATCCCCATGTGTCGAGAAAGGCCTCACTACCTTATTGATGATATTAAGGGACTATAAATCCTTAGAGCTTCATGTGTTGATCTAAGAACTTATTTGAGACTAAGAACCCCTGTGAGAATACCTTAGTAAAGTTTTTACCATGAATACAAAAGTGGGTGTCCCATCAATAAAAAATTCTTATGAGGATACAGATGGATATAAATATAGATTGTTGTGGGTATCATCTAAAACCAGAACTGATGTGTAAGATGGATAGGGAAGATACAATGATGATGATAATGATATTTTTTCTATCCCTTATGGTATGTTATATTTATTTATATTTATGCTTGAAATGAAAAGATGATGGATGCCTTGAGTACGTGTTTTCTTTTACAGTTCATTGTGTTTAGACTGGGGATGGGTATATTTCCCCCAAATTGTATTTTTCCTGAGGTTGTTGTTCCATACCATGAGTATGGGTATATTCCCCCCAGTTTGATGGGAATATGTGCCATGAGGATGGGTATATTACCCTTGGTAATCTTTTTTTCTATGGATGATCTAGGGATGACTATAATTCAACCTAATGATATTGTTCTCGAGGTGGTTATTTTATTCCACATGGATGGGTATATTACCTGTAGTAGTCCTATTCTATAATTATCACTAAATAATACCATGGTATCGAATACAGATCCATGTGGGTTTGCATAGTCTATATAGAATTATTAGAGACACCTAGGACCTAGATGAAGTTATTGTAGTTAATTGAGGACTCAAACATAAGAGTTAACATTGGTTAATATGTTGTTATAGTCATTGCAATGTAAATAGTGACATTAATTCATCATGCAAAATCAATTGAATTTTATTTAGACTTCCATATTTATTTTTTATTTCAACTGATCATGTACATGAACATTACATAGAATATTTTGGTTTTTATGTGACTAAATTTATGGTTCCATATTAAATTATGTACTCACACCATTCTCAGGTAGCCATTTGACATTAGTACATGAGTATTTCTCACCTAGTTATTATAGGAACTGATTGGGATAATTTCTAAGATAGAGCATTACATGGTCAGTCAGGATGAATTATTGGATATTAGGAGACTAGGATGATGTATGCCTCAATTTTTTTTGTCAAAACTTGTTCTTTATTTATTTAGTTTATTCTATAAATTTGACCATCCCAGTGGGCGATCGCTCTTATTGTATGATTTTATTCTTATAGATCATTTTATTATTTATGACTTTTATTTATTTATTTATCATATTCATACTCTAATGTATGCTTACTATTTAGATGAAAATTCATTGTTTTAATTATTATTGTGTACTATAATATAACTGAGCATAGCCTCCTCACAATGCCATCTTAAACAACCAATAATAGTAAAAAACCTCTATAATATGGGGTAGAATTCTTGATGTCATGTGCCACTATGGTTTGGTTACTATTTAGAGTGATTTGGGCCATGACATAACAAAAAACAGAATAGGTATTTTACAGCATGGAATGTATTCTAAGAAGTTTTAAATATATTATTATTTTTCTCCATTATTATCTTGTAAATAAACTACCCTCTTTTAATTATCATGAAATGCATGTTTATTTGGGTGTTTTACATGAAATCCATCCCCCAAAAACTATAAACATAAAACCACTAGTGGAATTAGTGTATTTTAATATGGTTATCTGATTTGGATCACTTTAACATTCATGTACTGTAGGATACATGGTATAGTTTCATTTCATGTTCTTAGTATATTTTATATATCCCAAAACCCATTTCATATCCATCTAATGGATATTATCTTTAAATATATGAATTGACTTAATATTTATATGGAAAAAGATATGTCTGGTGTAGTGCAATTCATTACATATATAAAACTAACTAGAATAATGTACACTATAACTTATATTTTCTCTTATCAATGTTCTTTTAAATACCTATATTAGAATCATTAAGATTTTTTAGTAGTTTTATATCATGATTCTAATATATTTTTAGAATATTATCATTATAATGAGACTATGATAATTCCAATTCATATTATTTTCTATTTATTTGTGTTCTGAAGATGAAATTTATCACTCCTTGAAATTTTATTTTAATTTTATATGTGAATAAATGTTTTTTGGATTTGAGGATAGGAATCTTGCTTCTATATATGATAATATAATCAACATATAGGCACATAATGACATATCCATCTTCAGGGATACTAACATATAACCGTTTATCAAACCCATTCATTTGGATCCCATTTGAGAAAATTAGAGGATAAAACTTGGTACTCCATTACATGGGATCATGCATTAACCCATAAAGTGGTTTTACCAATCGAAAAACATTATTTTCATATCCAAAAAAGTAAATAATTTAGGTGGTTATATTTAAATATCTTTTTCTAAATCATATTTTAAGAAGTAAATCTTAATAGAAAATTTATTTATTTCTGTAATATTCAAAATTATTATAGAGATTAACATTAATATATATTTAATCCTTCTATAGGTGAACAAGTATCAAAATAATCAACCTCCTCCTTTTTTATACCACTTTACAAAATTTTTATCCTTTTAAATAGAAATATTTCTATAATCCATCAATATATCAAAGGGGTTTCTTTCCTAGAATAAGATGAACCAGTTACCTTGTATGGTTAGACATGATATAATGAATATCACTTTTGATAGATTCCTACTAAAATTATGCTTCTGTAATGGTCATAGACTATCTAGAAGTTTCAGGCTCATTTTCAAGGTAATTTTTTATAATTTATAGTCCAAAATAATTAGAGTCAAATGCCTTTTTTTCTTCAATGTTATACCACCAATGAATCTCTTTCATAAAAATTATTTAGGGGATTTTTATTATTCTCATTCACATCACTTGTCTGATGATATAGAAATATATTAAAAAAAAATAAACACCCCTCAACTTATTGGCTATATTTTTTTTTCTAATATGACATATAAAAAAGAAATTGATAAAATAATTGATACATACATAAGAAATGAATAAAAAATAAATATATTTTGGGATAATTTCAAACCTTTTAGGTTTAAAAACTACAATATTAGAGAAAAACCAATACAATTTAAGATATTTAATGGTAGGATTTCTTCCCTTATATATAAATAGATAATCCTATGTGTATTCTTGTGGGATACTCTATTTAATATGCAATTTTATGTTAAAAGATATTTTCTCCACATGTTTTATAGTAAATTGATAGTATTTATCCAAAAACTAATTATTTCTATTAATGGACTATTTCACCTTCAATCAACACCATTAATTTTTTGGGAGTTAATAGGAATATTTTGGGGAATTATTATAATTTTGAAAATGAATTTTAGAAAGGTGAACCATATTAAACACCACATGTTCACATTATTCATTTGAATTTATTATGGAGGTTAAACTCAACATCATTTTTGTAATGATTAAATACATCAACAGTTTTATCATAAATAATATGTAGATAAATATATCAAAACATAAGATAATACTCTAATAAGGTGATATTTTTACCCCCTATTTAATGTACTAATATTATTTCCCATAATTCACTTTTTATTAAATATACAGGCTTTGAATCCATTCAAGTAATTAATGGGATTTTTAATTTATTTTGAATCAATAAAAACATGAATCTTCCATGAAATATAAATAAAATACTAGAAATAAATCCATGATAGTTAATTTTATTAATTATTTATAATTAATTATAATGGCCTACATCATTTTCAGATGAGAAAATCAGAAGGAATTTGAAACATTTATTCACATGTTTTTTAGGGGAAAATGGTAATTTCTATTGTCACGTGATCTTAGATATTTTTAGGACCTCTATGTCAGTCCTAGGATAGGGTGTTAATCCAAATTTGGTATTTTTTTGGAAATAATTTCTATTTTAAATTTTCATATAATATTAATACTTAATTATTTAAATACTCATTTATTTGTTCATGTTCATTCAGTGATATATTTTGAAAAAATTGAAAAATTGATATTTTGACCCCAATTTTGAGTCTTAAATGGGGGTTTTTCTATCGTGGGGAACAATATCATCACATGTATAAGGGTTGGCTCTAATCCACTTTTCTTTTCTTTTTTATTTCATTTTTTTTTTCATTCCATTTGTTTTTTTCTTTTTCCATTTTATTCATCCCCTTGGATTTATTATTGCATCCTTCCACCATATGGGTCATGTGATCAAGATATAGTGATGGGTATAAGAGGTATAAGGAGTAGGGATCATTGTTGTGGAGCACATATAGACCTAAATAAGATATTAGGTGTTGTGTGGTACAAATATGAGAGTGGAGCATCAATGTTTTATGCCGTGAAGTGGGTTACCAATTTATTTTTTCATCAAACCTCATATATCTATTTTTTAATGTCTTGATGATCATTTATGGGGGTTTAAAACCATATGGCATAAAATATATGGTTTTTTGGGGATAATAAATCATTTATGAGGGATATCAGTGGTTTTCCATTCGTGAAAACTAGAGCACTTGATATTTAGTTTAGAGAAAACACATTGGTTTTTCTTTTGTTTAAGAGATGTGTTTGAGAATGGGTTGAACCATATGTATGAGTAGGATAGTCCATGTGGTTTTAATTAGTATGTGGCTTGGGGTTTGTTCAAATACCCCCTATCTAGGTATAAGGTAATGTGTAGTACACATCCAAACCCCATACATGGAACCTAGATGGTGGCTATGTAAGGTACATTTCCTTACCTCATGAGAGGAATATAGATAGGCACCCCATGTGACTAAGGTATGGTGTGCATTTTATAAAAAATCATGTTTTCATGGAAATTTCATATCAAGAGTTATATATCACATTGATAGGAAAGACTGTTGGAGGTACATAATTTGTACATGACATATACACCATGTACTCCCTTTATGGACCCATTTTCCTTGTTTTCTCACCATGGTGTCAGAATTGGATATATGAAAACTCCATTCCGAGTGTGTACAAAAATAAATTACAAGGGTGATATAATTTTGACATCTATAGGATTTATGAATGTTATTTTATATTTGTGCATGTTTTTTTGGTAATATTTATTTGAGATTTGGATTCAGAATCCTTCATTGGGTAGGGATGTGAGATGTAAGGATTGGGTGAGTAACATGTGTTTGTTATAAATTTGGATTTATTATGAAAACATGATATATTTCATGTTATTTTGGATGGTTCTTGATGATTTGAATCTATAATGTTTCAGATTATAGGCATTTTATCCCAGTTTCTTGAGGTTTTGATTCTATATCCGAGGCTTGGATTTGTTAGAGCCTTCAGGAATGGTTTAAATCACGTGGTTTTGAGTATCATAGGGAGTCATCTAGGAGATTTTGAAATGGGTTTTAGGGGTTTATTATATATGAACATATAGATGAGATATTTCCCAATGATGGGTTGTATTTTAGGGAGTGCTATTGAGGTTTTTTTGCGATGTAATTTTCCATAAGGTTTTAAATATACTAAGGACCCCTTGTATGATTTCTCACTCATGAGGTGGTCATGAAGACCATTGTGAATTAAAATGTTGGAATGATGGTGAATTTGATTCCTTTAAGGGTCATCTACTGATTAAGGATCATTTTTTGGAAATTTAGGACAACTTTAATATGTTTTCCATGCCAGGGTTTTCCCATGATTTGGCTCTGATAGAGGAACCCCTTTTAGGGTTTATTGTTCTATCATTATGGATTCCCATGTGGGTGAGTTAATGGTCATGGTTGGGATGGTTGTTGAGTTTTCATTTATCAATCAATTATCAGGTTCGGCCTATGGTTTCACATGGATGTGATCCATGGTTTTGTAAAATCCCCATGGTTTCTTGATTCGGTATAACAATCATTACCGTTTTGGATTTAGAGATGTAGAGTGTCACCCTATAACATAGATACTAATGATGTTGGATTATGGTTGATGTATAAATGAGGTGACATAGGGTACCATGTTATCCTTAAGCTTTTTTTACTTTGAGATAATTGGTGCTGATGTTTTGACAGTTTGAATGAAGGGTTGGAGAGTTGACATACAAGTTCTTTTTTGTCTTTGGTCAGGTTTTTGTGATTTTTTTTGATTAGGATGGATATTATATGACCCCATTAGGATATGTATGGATTGGGTATTTCCCTTAATGTTGATATTATTCTCTCTTATATTACTGGATGGTTTTGGTTAGATGGGAATCATAATATAATTAATGATATGAAGGAGTTCATCCCTCTCCCATGCTAGTGGACTTTTATACAACTAGGGGTTGGGTGTCATGTTTACTAGATGTTTTGAGGAATTGGATTTGGTATTCCCCATTATATGATGTTTATTTTATAGAGTTGGTTATTTTTATATAAATTCAATATTCTATACCTTATCTCACATAGTTAATAGAGTTCCTATCAACTATTTTAATCATTCCGTTGGAGCCCAAGATCCTAGTAGATGTTTGTATTACAATCATGGATGCCAATGTTTATGAATTGATGTTCAGAATTAATGGCTGTGGAATTATTGATATCTTGGATCTCCTATGTTGATTTGGAAGACATTCCTAATGTCATGTGGATAGTAGATCCACATGTCATAAATCCTTTGGCATGTGCCAATCCCAGGGTAGATTTACCATGACTGTTAGGATAGAACACATGGATGGTTGTTTTTGTTGATTTTGTTTATCCCCATTATTTTATAAAGTTAATTATTTTATGATAATCATTATATTTAGGCTTAGTTGGGAATATCATATATTTATTCACCTTTTATGACTATAGAATATAGGTTCACCATTATTGGTGGCCTATTGAAATTTATTTCCCACCCCTTAAACATGATACTAGGTGTTCTTGTAGAGAGTATATGCTTTTATGTTGGAGAATATGTTGATTATTATATTTGGTGGATTACTAGTGTTTCTTGATCAAGAAAAGTTTCTCACATTGATTATCATGATCTAGCTATATAAGTTTGATCATTTTAGAGTTTGGGTTGATTTTTTTGGCTCGAAGTTGGAAGTGCAGTATGATATATTTATTTTTAGTCTTATTTATTTATTATATGTGACCGAAATAATAGGAAATTTTTTGTTTCTTGTTTTAGAATTAATTGATTCTATATGATTTTATGATTCATTTCATTGATTATATTATTATTTTTTCCTAATTTAATTATTATTTTTACATTAATATTTATTGATATTCATGAGTTTGGTTTATTTTAATTTTTTATTGCATAATATCAAGAGGGTATACTATCCCCACTCTAACTTTGTGACCCTTTTTATTAGTCATTATCCTCACATGTATGAGGTTTCTTGTTTGGATACTCAGGGGTAGCTATATTAGGTGAATTTTAATGTTAACTAGAGCTATTTTGTTACAAAATAATATAAAAAATGATTTGTTTTCTGATTTGAGAAGTTTCTACGCAGGTGGACTTGAAATTTCTTGGATGATATAATGGATATCAGAGTACTATGTCTTATAAACCTTTCTTGATACCAATTCCAAGTTTCTTAGGCTTGTGATTACTATTTTTGGTTTCAATTTTTATAGTTGTGTGGTTTAAACTAGTGCGATGCACATTTATTTATATATTTATGGATTTATTATATTTTTCCCATTATATCTGGGCAAGATTATAGTATTCACGAATCATTATAGAAAAATAGAATTTACATGACATATTATTATGTTCAAATGATTTCACCAATCATGGAGGTTTGGTTATCTAATATGTCTACAATGACATATATAGTGGTGTCTCATATAGCTCCTTGGTGGGATTCTCCTCATCTAAATCACACACACACCAATATATATATATATATGTATGTATATATATATATATATTCTTATATTTAAATAAAATGTGTATCTGATGGAGAGATATTTTCATATGATGGTTATAAAGTCCCTTCATCAAGTGACGCATGGAGACCCTCATGGGTTAGTGTGGGATATGAGTTCCCTATTGGTATATTGATGGAGGAAGTGATTCAAAAGAGATTATTTCATTTGGATGTAGTTTTCCCAAGGTTGTTTTTTTCCTAATGCTTCTTCTTCATACTATTGGAAATGGGTTTTGAACCCTTGTTGAGAATATTTAGTAGTTCTTGAAATGTGTTATCTATTTTTTCTTATGGTTGGAGTAATGTACCCACTATTACCAAGGCATGGGTATATGTGGCTAATCTTTACATTGAAGATACCATATTATTCAAACTACAACTAAGAGTTTCTCTATTTGGGGAAACTTTGGTAGATAAACACGAAGATGCATGGTTAATGAGAAGTGGAGTATTGGGAATGATCTTGGATACATGGATGGATTTAGAGGGTGTATTTAGTTTGAAACCTGACCCTATTGTTTTTTGGATTTACTTTGGGAAGTGTGGTGAGAGAATTGTTGGATGCCCTTTGGTTTTCATTGATGATTGAGTGGATGATGGTCATGTTTTGATTATAGCATGAGTGTGATTTTTTGATATTGAGGAGGAGTGTTGAGGGAACTCCATATTTGTAGAATTGACCTCTGTGGGGAGTCTTCTAAGTTGTTTAATGAATGCTAATTTAGGTTCGTTGGTTTTTTGATTATTTTATTATGAGTAGTAGTAATATGTTCTTTGGGAATAAGTTTTCCATGAGGATGAGAGTAGAAATTGGAATTTCATTTAGGATAAAGATTTATTATATTATGGAATGTGTGTGTGGGTTATGCGGTGTGTCAGTTTTGATGTGTGTGTGTCTATTGTGTGTTTTTTTAGGTCATCTAGAAAACTGAGGGGTATTACTATAGTAGGACAATTTATGTTGGCTCTAGGGGAGTGTTGTAATGAATTCATTGTATTTGGGAAAGAACAATATGTCATTGGAGGATCTTATCCCCATTTTGTGTGATTTTTTAAGTGAGGAAAACATCATTCCTAGTGGTCTAGATATAGGTAGTCATTTTTATTTTTTGCGATAACTCAAGCATGATAAATTCTTATTTATAAAATCTTTTTTGTGATTTATGGATCATGGGCCATATACTAGTTTGGTATATTTTTCATGTAAATTGATAAGGATACTTCTATTGTGGGGAAAATAAGACAAGTCATGGTTGAATGTGTCTCTTGTTAAGAGGGATGTGGGGGAAATGGTAATGATCAAATGAGACGATGAAAATCAGTTGTGTTGATTCAAATAGTTCCAACATGCCAACTAGTTGACTACTGAGGATTCTAAAGGATGAGAAATAGTATCAAATGGATATTATATTGATCCACATTGTTATAGGTTGAGAAAATTAAGAGGAATTTAAAGGTTTTGTTACTCGGTTATTTTGAGGGTAAATTGGTAATTTCACTAATGAGATTATCTTTGACAATTTTTATAACAACTATGTTAGGCCAGGGATATAATTTTTACCCTTGGATTGAGATTTTGGGGAAATCAGTGCTATTAAAATTTTCATAGAATATTAATGTTTAATTAATTAAATATTAATATACTAATGTATGTTCATTACATGATATTTTTTATTGTATTATTTTATTTGGATTCTAAATTAGTGGTTGAGTTTGGAATGAGGGGATTCCCTTTGGTAGGTATAATACCATCATGGGAACTGGGGTCAGGACTAGAATATTTTTCCTTTTCATTTTTCCTTTCCTTTCATCCCTTTTCATTTATCATTTTCCTTTTATATCCACCAATTAGATAAACTCATATACTAATTCCCCCATGTTTCATACTCCGGAGAGAGAGAGGGAGAAAATATGGTTCGTGAAAGGGTATTACTGTTGAGATATTCTCTGTGCCTAGATCAGATCTCAGTGTTAACTCGACACAAATCTAAGAGTGGATCTTCATTATTTTATGCACATAGGTAGTAAATTTGTATTTTTTAGTCATAAATACCAATAAAACTATATTTTAAATGTTTTAAATCCCTTTTATGGTTTTAGGTACCCCATGGCGGTCTATATATAGTTTTTGGGGATAATCAGACATTCAAGGTGATCGTAGAGGTTTTTCATTTGGGAAAACCCAATCAAACATCATATAGCTTAGAGAAAACACATCAAGTGTTTTTATATATAGAATAGGTGAGGAAAATGGGTTACATGACATTGGTGTTTATGATATATCATGTGGGGTAAATCGAGATGTGGCATGGTTCATGGCTAGGCACCCTGTGTTTAGGTATATAATTGTCTAAAGCACAACGCAAGACCCCATGTGTTTCAAATGGCCTATTTAAATGTAGGATACCTGGTTGTACCCCATGCGAGGTACATGGAAAATTATGCTTTGTGAATAAAAATTCATGTGTGGTTAGTACACTACATGAACTTAGTGAAATTTTATGCTTAGTGGGCTATGGAATGTGTTAGAGGAAGACCTTTGGGGGTATATGGTGTGTACACGAGGAACACATCATGAACTCACTTCTTATAGGAGTTTCCCTATTTTCTCACAATGGAGTAATAATTTTACTTGTGAGTACCCCATTCATATTTTTTTCTATTCATGTCATGATGGTTATATCCTTTCAATTTTTAGAGGATGTCTAGATGGTGTTTTATATTTGGGTGAGTTTTTCAGGAGGATTTAATTGAGGTTTGGATTTAAAATCCTCTTATTGGTTGGGTAGTATAATACGAGGGCTTAGTTTGGTTTTTGATTTTTTGATCCACCATTATTGAATATTTTAATGTGATTATATTGAATTTAGTTTGTATAGTTATTAAATATGGGACCAGATAATGTCTTGGATTTGGAGATTTTTAGCTTGGATACATGAGGTTTTGATTATTCCTTGAAAGTCTGGATCGATTGGAGTCTTTAGTATGGGTTTACATCAGAGGGTTTTGAGTACTGTTGGGATACATTGGGGGAGATGTTGAGATGGGTCTAAGGGACCCATTAGGTATATCCTTATGGGTGAGAAAAATACTAAGGTCGGGTTATATGTTATAGAGAATAGCTAAGATTTTATTCATATAGGATTTTCCTAGAGGTTTTCTTTTTGACGAGGATACCGGTTTAGGATTTCCCACTCTTGGTGTGGCAACAAGGATCATTTATAACACCCTTTTAGTTTTAGTGTTATTTTAGAATCCCTTTATGGTGCACTGTTGATTGAGGATCATAGGTTGGTCGTTGAGGTGTGCTTTGATATATTCTCATGTAGGTCATGTCTCTAGATTTTGATACAATATAGGGTCACCATATAGAGTGTCTGATTCTATATTTATGAATGTTATTATAGGAGAGTCAATGGTATTGGTTTGATTGGGTATCAAGCCTCATTTTAGAATTTTGGTATCTTTTATGGATCGTGGTTAGAGAATGATGTGATCAAGGAGATTATGGGAGCCCTATGATTTCTTTCCCATTAGTGAGGATCACTATTGTTTTTTGATTTTAAAATGTCAGGTGTCACTCTATAACCTTAATATCGGTTATTTAAACACATAGTGGATGTTTTTTTGAGGTTATTTAGATAACTATTGGAGTCTCGAGATTTGTTGACTATGAGAAAATTGGTGATAACATTTTAGATATTCAGAATATGGGATCAAGAGTCTATTGACCTGTGATTTTTAAAATTTGGAATAATTATTGGAATTAGTTTTTTCTTATCATATATCTAAGAGGATTCATTTTGGGTATCACTATACTAGTAGTGTTTCAAAAGTTTGATACACTTCTCTCCTCTCTTATCAATAGGTAGTAGTTAGATTGACCTAAGGAGATAATAAATTATATATAGGAGTGGTTCGATCTTATAAGACAATATATTTTGAAGTGACAGGGGATGGTTTTATCTTTTCGTGTATGTTATTAGGAATCAAGATTCACGTTTTTTCCTTTCTGGATGTTTATTTTATGTATTTGGTGATTTTTACAGGACTTTCATGTTATAAACAAGTTTTCTTAGTGAAAGTGGTGTTCCTATCCTAATTTTGGATAATTCTATTGGATTATGAGAGTCTATAACATTTGTGTGTTATTGTCTTGGATGCTTATGGTTACTCCTTATGGTATGAAATTTATATATATTATATTTTAGACATGTTTGAGATGCTATATAGATCTGGTGGAAGCATATGATGTAGTGTGGATAAGTGATTCACAAGTTATAAGTCCACTAGAATGGGATAATGCAAGAGTAGACTTAACTCCAGTGTTAGGATATTACCCATGCTTTGATGTTTTCATTTTTCTATTTATCCCCCTTAATTTTATGAAATTTTTATTTTAAAATAGATGTATGTATTTTTCATCTATGATAGTAATATTTTAGGTGTAGTAACTTTTTATGACAGCATATTATATGTCCAACATTAGGGGTATCTTATTGATATTTATTTCTCACCCACTATATAATCACTTTGGGGTGTATGAAAACTATATATCCACTATTATATAGGATCACCAGTTTTTAATTTGTTGGGGAGGAGGTCCCATATTAATTTTTTGAGTAAATATGTTCACATGGAGTCTTAGGATCAAGATGGTGCAATTAAGACATTATAGATTATAGGTATGTGGTGGGGATCATTATTAGTAGTGGATCCTAGTGTATTTATTTTCAATTTTATTTTTTTATATGTGATCATATTGATGGGTGATCAGTTATTATTTAGCATGATTTGAGTCAATATGAATAAATGTTTCATTTATTTTTCTGTATAATGTTATTGTTATATTTTATTTATCATGAATACTTCAATGTTTATTAAAATGTATGAGTTTTTATTTCCATTGTTATTAAACTCTAAATAGAGGGTATTTCTCCCCTAAAGTGTCATTTAGACACTCACTACTAGTTAGAAACCTCTATCATTTTTGGAGGAATTTTGGAGTCCTAATTCTTGTTGGATCAAGTGACATGTTAGGTCAAAACAATATTGTTAATTACAGTAATATTCCACAGTATTTGATTCCACAAAAAAAAAACTCAACCATATAAAACAGACTAAATTTATTTTTATTCATATCAGAATCACTGGTTATTACATTCCTCACATTTAATTTTGACATACTATCACTCATATATCCTATACAAATATAATATACACTCTTATAGTGTATAGATTTGTTATAAAAAAGTAGTAACAAAATCCATTCTTTATCAAAATAGATTGTGGAATTAAATTATTATGAATAATGTGTACGTGAAGTACATTTTTTGTGTGGTAATCTTCACTACAGTCATTTTATAAAGTACATTGATCTTACCTTCCACATTGAAGGTTGATCAGTTATTTATATTTATTTTGTCATATTTTTCCAATGATAATTATGATAAAATAATCCACTTATGTTTATAAAAAGGTGAGTGGATTTGGTTTCAAACCAACAATCATTCAGGTTTCCTATGATATTTTTCTCAGAAAGAAATGTAATCAAATGTAAATCTTTATATTTAGTGGATATATTTTCAAGATTCACTTTTTTTGTTGTGTTTTATTTTTTCACTTTGATTTTTTTAATCCTTATCATTATATGTAGGATTTTAAAAGTTCTGGTATTTAACTTTGATCATTTTTTTACCATTATAGGCCCCCCTCTAGTGGACTTACACTTATTCATTATTAATCTTTTTTCAACAATGTTTTTTTTGATGATATGTTATATATGATCAATTTATTTTCCTAAAACCAGTTATCTTCATCTATCTTTTATGGCATGATTATGTATTTAAGTGAGATTTACTTTATATTAAGCAAATATAGTTTTTAAAAAATATATATAAGGAGAATTTCATTTCAAAACAAAAGATGGAATATAGAAGGTTTCACTAGTGGTAATACCTTCAGTATTTATATAACACATAATGACATTCAATTATAAAAAATGATTCACTATTGTCTTTATGTCAACCATTTTGAGTCTTAAAATTTACTATAATGATTTTTTTCAAACTAGAATATTCAATCATATACATATGATATAGATATTACCAAAACACCATGTTAGTTTGGGAGATATAAAAATATTATAATTTTTTTAATCAACACCATTAGGATATAGTTGTGATATATAATGTAATAATTAAGTTAAGAATCAATAAAAATAACTTTATATATTCTTGATTCATCATTTCTAATATATATGGGTTCATCAGTTAGAAAGTTTTTCAAGATTTATTATACTGAGGTATAACAAGACATTTTGTTTCATCCTTTTCAAATCATTACTAATAAATTCCTTTGGATTCTCTACATGTTTATTTTATGGTTTTATTATGGTGGGAGTAATTACTAGATTTTATATGGATATTTATATTACACAAATATAAATCAAAATAATTATCTTTTATTTTACATATAATTTTTTCTTAATATTATTGGGGATAAAATCTCTATATATGAAATAAAGTTGTAATTCCAAGGGAAAATATATTAAAAAAATATAGTAGGATTTCATTATAGTGTGTGAAAATATTATAGTATGTATTAAGAAATTTTGATACTAAATAATATAGGTTCCTCTATCCTTTTCTGTATAAATTATGAAAAGGACAATTCGACCAATAGGTATATAGAATAAATTAGGTTCCTTATTCGTAGACATAGTTAGGTAATCATTATATGAAATATAATAGACTTTGATCATGTAATCTCATTCATTCAACACACATAGTGAATTAAAAAAATAAGGAGATGGTGATGAAAAGTATTGATAAAATAAAATAAGTATAATTCAATCCCAAAAAACTCATTTTATTTCCTTATAAATGGATTTTATACCTCTACAATGTTGAAGGTTATGTAAAATTTTCTCCAAGGTAATAATGGATCACCTTTCATTGATAGTTACTCTATAAATCCATGAATTCGTTAGTATGAAACATATATAGGAAAAATCAATCTTTTAACCCTTGAATATCATCAAGAAAATATGACTGAGTTTCAATATATATAGAGAAGGGTAAATCCACTAGTAAATATAAGGGGGAACCCTTCTATATAAATGAAACCAAAATGGAAAATTTAATAATATAAATAACATTTATAATAAATTTTTATCACCAATGAAGGGGGTTTGTTTTTTAATAACTAAATATAGAGCATTGAAAGTGGTTTAGCATTATGGAAACTCAGCTATGGAGCCCCCACCACATATCATATATTATTATTATTTATTTATATAAAATAATGAACATTTGAAAATAAGTAACATGTAACATAGTTTTATTCTTAGTGAACATGAGAAACAATAAGTTACAAAGATGATATTCTTATTCATTGACTGGAGGATATGCTAAAAAATTCTATAAGGACCCATCACTTTTTAAGGCAGTGATAAATGATTTCTATCACATTATTACATTTATAAGATTTTAGTTCCCCTTAAAAATTTATTCTAATTTTGTTATTTTTCTTGAACATTGGGGAGGGTGATGATTTGAGTATAGAAGTTTTAGTTATGGTCATGAAAATAAGGGTTGGCATGAAAGGAAATCATAGAACTCACACTAGGAAGATTAAAATCAAGAATATATTGACCATAAGTGAAATCATCCTTTGGAAAAGGTATTCCATTAGAGTAATAGAATATATAAGAATGTAAAATTATATTACTTTTTTTTTTCAGGTGTTCCTAAACAACCCTTTCGATCATGCTTTTGTTGGGTTTAATTTTGGGTTGTTTGAGGTTAAAATTTTAATATTTTTGAAGATTTTGGGCTCGCACATGGTTGGCTCATAGTTGGAACAAACTGTGCACCCTCTCAATCCAAACTATGAAAATCCAAGAAGTGAGGTTTTACATGGTCGGTGTACTATATTTAGACTATTCACCCTCTTAGGAGAAATTTTGTGGCATTTTTAAAGGGGCGTACGACTAGGCTACACTATTTAGTCTAATCATGCAGATCTTCCCAGCCAACTATGCATTGGATTTAAGTGATCCAAAAATTATATTTTAAAATCCCAAAACCCTATTTTTAGGTGCCAAATAGTCCAATAATTACCCTATACAAGTTATTATTCCTTTGGATCATCCAAGATAAGTTTTTATCCCCTCAGATCCCCCCTAGAAGTGATTCAAAGCCTGAAAAAGACCGTTTGATCTCTTCCTTGTTAGTTTTCTCACCTTGATCTCTATCTCCATTTATATATATTCTTATTTCTATAGTATTGTGTATCCAAATGTTGGTTTGTGGATCTAATATCCTCTATTTGGGATCTTAATCCTAGGATTGATTCCTCGTTTTTGTGATCTTCATTCTTCTTTGAAAAATCCCAATTAGGGTTTGGTGAATCAAGATCTGTTGTTCCCTAGGTAGGTGGTTCCTTCATGATTACAAAATGTTTTTAACACTAAATTGACTTATTTAATTTAAATTGTTATAATTATATGAAATTTATTGATTTTAATTAAATCTAATTTAATTAATTTTTTAGAGAAAACCAATTCCATTGAATTAGGGTTTTAAAAATGGGATTTTGCATGAAATTTGGACACCCCAATTCAATTGAATTGGGGTGTGTTTATGGAAATTTATTAAATTTAAATAGATTAATTTATACTGTGTTATGATTTTGATTGAAAAATTGTGAAAACTCAAATTCTATTGAATTCGGTTTTTGTTTGAAATTAATGAAAACTGTATGAAATAAAATTGTTGAATTTAATTTTGATATTGAATATAAATTAATTTTAATTTTATATTTGTGAAAATTGGACGAAAAATGGATTTGATAGAAACATTAGGGGTTTTTACTTGAAAAAAGGATGTGTTTTTTTTATTAAAAAACCATTTTCATTTTCAAATTAAATTTTTTATTTTTGAAATAGGGGAATGAGATTTAATTTTATTTTATGTTTGATTAAAATAAAATTCCCATAATTGAGGTGTACTAGATAACATGCAAGACTAGGTAGTTAGTGAGTTATTGGTACAAACACACTAGGTTGGAATTTCCCTAACAACATATTAACACTTTACAACACTAACAAAATATTAGTCATCACATCTTACTTCCCTATTGGGACATGGATGATTCATCTATTTCTATTTTTAAGGGATTTCTGTACACATTGAGGTTTATTTTTTTTAAGGTTGGGTCCAAACCCTCATTTAAACGTTGAGGTTTATCACATGAGTGTGTGAGGATCCCATAACCTGGAACTATCATACCTCTTGGTTGATGACCGTATTTCTCGATTGTTTATATGTGAGATATAAATATATTCCAATATATATAAACAATTTTACATAGACTCAGATTTATATAAAATATTTTACAAAATATTTTATATTTAAGCCATCTGTTTAAAGTATATCCATCATTTTAAGTGTATACCATATTTTTAATGGTAAAGAATGTTCTTATTAAATATTTTTTTGTAATTAAGAAACATTTTATTTGGGAATTGAAATATCTTTATTTTGTTAATTCAATCATGGAATCTTATTATAAAATCCTGGGTTAGACCCTACTAGGATTTTAGGTCACACCCTACCTATTCCTTCAGGTGTTTATATATTATCTCCTTCTAGATTCAAGAAAGGGTAATTAACTACTTACAGATTGTTTTAGCTATTTATTAGTGGACTTAGAGCATTGCATGAATTGGGATATGGGGTGTTTATCTATCATATTTTATGGTACTTTTCTATATTACCTTGGGTCATTCATGTATGTTTGACTTATGGAACACATCTCCTTGTGGAGTTTCTTTTGTTTTCATATTTATTTTTTATCTTACTCCCACAAAGTTTGGGAAAAATTGTTTTAGAATTTCATTTTTTATGATGCCAAGTTCTAGTCTACAATACATGGGGATCCCAAATTCCTTTTGGGACATGTTATGACCAGCTCAGTTATCAGTTTATCAGGGCACCCGAGATGGTTCTTGATAAAGTGGAATTAGAGGGGAGGTTATTCTTTTGGTCATGAAGTTAGTATGAATTGTGTAATATTTTTGGGACTTATGAGGTAGTTTCAGTTGAGTTCCAAGGAACCTCTCACTACAATTAACTTTAAGTCACTAGGGGTGGTTAGGTAAAGAAGTATGGAGTCTTAGTTCTAGTATTTTCCATACATTTTATTTGGATAGGTGAAATATGAATTCTATTTATCTATCTGTTGGGATTAATTTCCTTTGTTTCTCTATTTTTGTGTTCTTATGATATATTACTTTTTGTTTGATGATGTTGTGTACCATCATTACTTCAAAAAGACTTGTGAATCTGATCCAAGATGAAGCTTCTAATGAACCTCAGTGAGAAAATCCTCTTATGGACCCAAGTTTGTTTGAGGTGATCATGCGTACTGTCTCAGTATTGGGATAAGCACCACCACCAGTACCCATTAAAGATCCATATGTGGAACCTCATTAGGATTTTCTCAAGATTTTTTCTCAAGATTTACTTCTCCAGAAATCATAAATTTTTGAATTATCAAATGATCTTCAAGAGTCTGCGGAATGGTTGAGTAGAATGGAGCGATTGTTTGGGTTCTTGGATACATAAAATGAAATCTAGGTAAAGTATGACACCTTCATACTGGAGGGACTGAGTAGGAGATATTGGGACACAATGGAGATGGTGAAGAAGAATAAGGGATTAAATTGGAAATACTTGAAGGTTATTTTCACTAACCAATACTATCCAGAGTTGATTCTATTGGCCAATGCCATAGAGTTTTTCAAACTCGAGTAGGATGACAAGACTGTGAAAAAATATAATAATTTTTTTACTAATCTTGTTTAGTTTTCACCCATGATAATATCAAATGAGATAATGATGGATCAAAGGTTTGATTTGGAACTTTGATATTATATTCATTCTTTTGTATTCTTGTGGATGTTACCTTCTTATATTTATGTAATGGATATAATGTTGATAGTATAGATGGACCAAGAAGACAATTTATAGTTATTGGGAGATTCTTTCTTTCTCAATGGAAGCATGGGATCCTTCAAAGTAAAGTGGAATTTTGACAATTCTCATGGTGGTTCTTGATAGTAGCATTCCTCGAAATGTCTTGAAGTTTCTGGAAGAGGCCCTTTGATTTTTTACAAGCGTGGAAAGAAAGGGCATTCTAAGAGGTTTTGAAATAAGTCTCCCAAGATATGTGGCTGCTTCAGGCACTAAGGTCACATATAAAAATTAATAAATATTTATTCCACTATGTGTATTGGAAATATATCATCAACTCCTTCTAAAACAAAAACAAAATCAGATGATTCTCATATAAAAGGGTTCCATCCATAGTCATCTAGAATGATGCTTCTTCATACAGTGGATGTGTATTTAGAGGACATGGATATAGATATAATGATTGTAAGAGGTACCATCACTATAGATTCATCATTAATGACTATTTTATTTGATAATGGTGAATATCATTCATTTATTTCAACCTGTATTGTTAATCTAGAAAATCATCCTACAAAGCTCTTCTCTTTTGCAATGGATATTACTACACCCCTTTGTATGAAGATAGATAAGGGTATCCATAGTACCTCATGTTTTTTCTCTCTATTAGATGTGGATCTTGCTTAGTGTTTTATAGTTTTTGACATAAAACCTATTGATGTCATTTTTATTTTGGATTGGATCATTGCCATAAAATCTTAGATTAATTTTTTGTCTTTTAAGGGACTCTGTTACTTCACCTGATGGTGTGTACCATTTCTTCCCAGGAGAATGAGACCCAAGATCAAGTAGAGTTGGATATTCCAATCCCAATTATGGGAAATTGATATATGTGTTTTCCTTTGGTATGGAGTGAGAACCTTTGTGTGGTGATCTCCATCCATTTGTCATTGAGTTTACCGATGTGTTTACTTATGATTTCTCTAGATTTTGATCGGTAAGGGAGGTAGAGTTTTCTATTGATTTAGTGTCTGGTACTCAACTAGTTTCTATTACTTCTTAACTTATATATCTTTCTAAAATGAAATATATTTTGTCCCAGTTGGATGATCTTATTGAGAAAGGAATCTATACACCCAAGTGTGACACCTTGGGTGGCACTGATTATTTGTTCTAAGAATGCTAATGGTTTGCTTCAACAATGTTTTTATTACTAGATGATCAATAAAGTTATAGTAATGAATATGTATCAATTTTCACATATTGATGATATGTATGATTAGATGAAAAGGGAAATTTGTTTTTTTAAGATCACCCTTTGATCCAGTTACTATCATTTAGGGATAAAATAATCTGACATTCCAAAAACCATCTTTTGGAGAAGGTTCAACCATTATGAGTACCTTTTTATTCCCTTTGTTATAAAAAATGCTCATATATTTTCCAAATATTTAATGAACATGATTTTCCATGAGAATATTTATTCTTTTATGGATGACATCATCAATTACTCTAAATTCAAGGAGGATCATGTGCATCATCTGAGAATAGTTTTGGGTTTACTGAGCATTCATCGACATAATTCCAAGAGTTCAAAATGTGATATCTAATTTATAAAAGTAAAATTCCTAGGACATGTGGTGTCCAAAAATGGTAATTTATTTGATCATTAAAATGTGAAGTATTTTATGAAATGATAACAACCACAAAACATCTTCAAGATTCAGAGAATCATGGGTTTAGCTTTATATTATTTTCAGTTTACTATAGACTTATCAATTTTGTCTTCTCTATTGACTAATCTAACTCGGAAGGGAGTCAAATTTTCTTGCGATGAAACATGTTATATTTTTTTTGAGATGAAATGTCTTTTTATTGCTGCACCGGTGTTAACTCTTCTAGAGGCTGGGCTGGGCTACGTGGTCATCTCTGATGCATTATGTTTAGGTTTAGTTTGTGTTATTATACAGGGTGACCATGTCAGTGATTATGGATCTCTTCAGCTTAGGCCACATGAGAAGAAATTTCTAACC
Source organism: Viscum album (assembly GCA_963277665.1). NCBI lineage: Eukaryota > Viridiplantae > Streptophyta > Magnoliopsida > Santalales > Viscaceae > Viscum > Viscum album. The sequence goes on from OY728149.1 coordinate 114,087,279, forward strand.
CATGAACTTGAACATAAAACTATGATTCACGCTCTTAAGAGTTGGAAACATTTCCTTTTTGGAGAGAGATTTATTGTGTTTTTAGAACAAAATATCTTTAGTTTTATCTTCTCTAAAAAATATTTTAATATCCACTAGAGGAGTTGGGTTGAATACCTACATTATTTGGATTTCAACATTGTCTATACCACGAGGAAAGGGATTTTTTTATGATTCCTTATGTAGGAAACATTCGACTCAGGTTGTGAAAGAATGATTAGAAGAGTGGATCATGATGGATCTCTTTTCATAGTATCACATTTGAGATTAGGAATAAGGGATCATATTTTACATGGATATTGTTCAGTTGACATAAGATATTCTATAGATGATTCTTCAAGAAAATAAACTTGGCGATGAGTTCCATAGAATTAGAGACTCACTTTATGGTGGAGAGACTATTTTTGTGTGGTCGTTCTCCAATGAGGGAATTTTATGATATCATAAGTCTTTTTTTGTACCATTAGTAGTAAGTAAAGATGTTATGGGAAATTTCCATAGTTCCTAGTGGGTAGTGAACCCAGGATCAACAAATATGTTCTATGGAATGGGGTGGAAATTCTAATAGTCAGGTGTGAGATGAGGAATTGTTGAATTTTTCTCTCATTGTTACACTTTCCAAAAGGTCAAGGCCAATCACAAAAATCCTTCATCTTTGATTCAAACACTTCCAGTCCCTAATTGGAAGTGGGATGAAATCTCTATGGACTTTATGGTTAGATTTTCATGTACCCAAAGAATGAAGAATGCGATATGGGTTGTGATCGATCAGTTAAGTAAACCAGATCACTTTATATGTATTATTAAAAAAAACAAATTTGATGAGTTGGGAAATCTCTACCTAAAATATATTGTTTGTTTTCATGGAGTTCCATCTTCAATAGTCTCTAATTGAGATCCTCAGTTTAATTATTATTTTTTAGTGCTTCCTTTAGGAGGATCTAGGATCAAAAATCTATTTGATTATGACATACCATCCGTAGTCGGCTAGCTAGATAGAAAGAGATATTTAGATTCTTGAGGATATATTTCATGCTTGTGTTCTTGAATATGGTTTTTCTTCAGACGATATATTGGGGATAATTGTTTTTTATTATAACAATAGTTACCATTTTGTGATCAGAATGAATAATTTTGAGGCATTTTATGGACACCTTTATAAATATCTATTGTGTTGGTCATATATCGGTGAAAGTTCCTTGGTTGGACTAAGATTGGTCCTATAGATGACATCAATTATTCAGTTGATTAGTCAAAAGATGTTGATGGCATAAAGTAGGTATAATTATTATGCTAATCATCATCAAAGACATTTTGAATTCTCAGTTGGTGATTAGGTGTTGAATTTTTCACCCTAGTTTGGTCATCGATGGCTCGAGAGGCTAGTGTAGCTTTGTCCTCATTTTGTGTGACCTTTTGAGGTTGTTAAGAAGGTGGGAAAAGTGGCTTATCATTTATAACTTCCACCACATCTGACTAAAATATATAACATGTTTTACATATCTCATTTATGAAAATATATATCTAATTCATCTCCTGTTCTAAGTAGGAGTGATCTTGAGGTCAAACCTAATTTATCCGTAACTGGACAACAAATCAAGACAGTTGATTTTGAATCCAAGATACTTTGTGGGGGGATGATACCTTCTATTCATGATATATGGAATAATAGTTATAATTTTTATGAGACATTGGAGAGGGAGGCATTGATGAGAGAGTAGTAACCTCATCTTTTTGGCATGGAAACTTCTTCATAGGCTTTCGTGGGACAGAAAGATTCTATAAAAGTGAGGTTGTAACATGGTTTTACTATGTTATGGTATTCTTAAACATCTGTTTTGATCATTATTTGGTTGGTTTTTTGTGTGGTTGTTTCAAGTTAAATGTTTTAAAAAATCTATGATAGTGCACAATTGGTGTATGGTTTCCCAAACCATGCTGTCTCTCAAGATAAATCATGAAAACCCAGGTTGTGGGATCTTTCTTGATTGGCACATGGTTTTGAAAACCGTCTTCACACTTAGAAGAAATTTTGTGGCACATTTAAAGAGGTTCATATATTGGCCGCATAGTTTGGACCAACCATTAAGATATTCCCAGCTAACCATGCATGTGATTTTAGTGATCAAAAAATGTTATTTTAAAATATGAAAACCCAATTTTTAGGTTCTATACCGACCTATCTCAACCCCATATGAGTTCTACTTCATTTAGAACATCCAGGAGCGGTTCTTGTCCCCTAGAATACCTCCCAAAATAGATTTAAATCTTGATGAACTCTATTTAATCTACATTCAATTAGTTTCCTCAACCAATCTCTATCCCATGCTATCTTTCTTTTCCTCTCTAGGGTTATGTGGATCCTTCTGTTTCTTTTTGGATCTAATACCCTTTATTTTGGGATCTTAAACCTAGGTTTGATTCCCAATTTCCATGATATTAAATATTCATTGAAAAATAATGATTAGGGTTTGGTGAATCTTGATATTTTGATCCCGAGGTATTAGGTTTCGTCATAATGAACAAATTATTTTAACCATAAATTTCTTTTTTAATTTCAATTGTTTGAATTAAATAATATTTCTTGAGTTCAATTAAATAGATTTCATTTAGTTTATAAGAAAAATAAATTTCATTATATTGGGGCTTTAATAAATGGATTTTGAAATGAAATTGGAAAACCCCCAATTCCATTGAATAGGGGTGTGTTAATGGAAATTGGTGAAATTTAAAATGATTAATTTAAATTGTGTTATTATTTTGATGGAAAATTGTGAAAAACCCCAATTCTAATGAATTGGGAGTTTGATATAAAATTTATTGAAATAAAATTGATGAATTTAATTGTGAATTTGAATTGTGAATTGATTTCAAATTCCTATTAGTGAAAAAGGCTTAAAAATGGTTTTGATATAAATAGTAGGTTATTATCTTGGGAAAGGCTTGTTTTTATTATTAAAAATCCATTTCAATTTTTCAATGGAAATAGAAATTTTTGAAATGCGCGAATGGTATTTAATTATATTTTATGGTTTCTTGAAATTAATCTCCCATTATTTAATTGTAATATATAACATGGAAGCCTAGGTATTTTCTAAGTTATTGGGACAAACACACTAGGTTGAAATTTCATTAGCAATGATTTGAATCTTTCAAAAACTAACAAAATATTTTTCAAAAGATATTACATCACTATTGGGACATGGATGAGTCCTCTATTATAATTTACGAGGGATTCATATACCCATTGTGTTTTATCACATGAGTGTGTGAGGATCCAATTACCTATAACTGTCATACCACTTGGATGATGATAATGTTTCTATTTTTTGTTTGAGATAAAAATGTAGGAAAATATTTTTAAACTATTTTACATGAATTTATATTTATATATATTTTTACATAAAAGTGTTTATTTAATCCATTTTAAAGTATATCCTTAATTTGAAGTGTATTCCAAATTTTGAAAGTTAAAGATTGATTTTTAATATTTGCTCTTGAAATGGAAAACCTATTTATTTGAAAATTGAAAGCTCTTTATTTGGTTAATTAAATGTTTGCATCTTATTATGGAATCCTAGGTGAGTCCCAACTAGTATTTTATCTCACACCCTACCTATGCCATCGTGTATTTGTAGATTACCTACTTATAGGTTTGAGAAAGGGTAAAACACCACTTGGAACTGATTCTAGCGATTGATATGTGGACTTGAAGCATTGCATCTATTTGGACCTGGGGTGTTTATCTATCATGATTTTATGCTACTTTGTTGTAGTAACTTGAATAATTTATGCTTGTTTGACTTCTGGTACACATCTCCTAGTGTAATTTATTTTGTATTCATAATGATTTTATATCTTCCTTCTATAATGTTTACAGAAAATGCATTACCTCTTTCATTTAGTATGATGCCAGGTTCTTTTCTCCAACCCATGAGGATTGAGAACTCCCTTCGGTACATGTCAGGACTAGCTCAGTTATTGGGTTACTAGGTTAACCTGGCTAGTTCGTGACAATGAAGGTCTTATGGAAGGATGTTGATGTCAAGTGTGTTTATCAGCTAAACAAGGCATATTCCCATATATGGATTGAAGTTTTTCCAGATGATTAAATCTTTTAGTATTTTTACATAATATGTAATTGGGCTTGGGTGAGATTCTTATAGAGGGTATAGAGGCCCCACATGCATATGAGCATGTGGAAGATTTGGGACATATCTTTTAGTGCTAGCTTGAGTTCAAGTGAAAGAGTAAGAGTGTGTGGGAAATAAAGAGAGTTATAGAGGGAGGGGAAAGAGGGAGCATATGGGAGGGACATGCAATGGTTTTATGAGCCTAGATACCATGTTAAATTACGAATACCCTAAATTCATGTCTATGAAAATATCTAGAAACTAAAATTAGTAGGATAAATGAAATTATGTATTCTTTTAAATAGAGTGAATGTTTACACATTCACATACTAGATGAATTATCACAATAATGACAATATTGTTTTTTAAAAATTATATTATATAGAAGTTATAAAAAAACAATTTTTGATTATTTATTTTATAAAGAGGGTAAAAATATGTATCAATTCTAAATTACATTGTAATATTGGGAACCTTTTGTATTTGGGATAACTTTTTTTCTTATTCAATTTTGATTTTAAGAATTCTAATTTTTTGTAGAAGATTGATTTATTATATCGGCAATAATATATTCCTTATGGTCAATATTATCAATAATTTAATTTCCCATTGATTGGATTTTTAGTTTCTCATATTTTATAGAAATATAAGGTAAATAATAAAGGGTGATAAATTTTATAATTCTAATGTTAATTCATTTTCAGTGTAATATTTTATCTCCATTATGGAGGCTCCATTACTTTATAAGAAGAGGAACCATGTGAATTTGGGAGACAATTTTTCTCTAATGTAGGTATGATTATATGAAAGTTAATTTTTGATAGAATTATTGATTTAAAAATTCTATGGAAATGTGTTCATACTAAAAAAAATTTAATTGATTACATTTTACTTAGTGGATATTGTGAGGTTATCATATTTTAATGTCAATATGTACCAAATATTTATAGTTAATGGATTCATATAATTCTAATGTTAAAATATTTTATAGTTTATATTATATTTCTATTAATGTTATATCTTATTAAATTCATGAGGTGTGTAGTGGTAATAAGTGAGGAAGAGGAAATACAAAAGAAATCATATGTAAAAAAACTACGATGAATAGTCTTCTATTAACAAGAAACTACATAATGGAATGATCAATTGTCATACTCAGTTATTAATAGAAAATATTATTCATGTATACCATCTCACATGTGACCTAAGAATAACATGAGGTTGTTTAGTGAGGAAGCATGATGGTCTCCATATTCAAAGCAATGAACTATTTTATTCAAAATCTAGATTGAATTTCCAAATAAAAACATTAAAATATGAATTAATTGATGACATGAGATTGAATTAATAGGATGTTTGGTGTCTATCCATATGAATCAATCATAGTATAATCTCCAAACAATTTTATATCATGATTTCCTACATTTATGAAATTTTTATATACCTTTATATTCCTTATTATACAATACACAATTACTAAAAAAACTATTTTCTTTTACCCCAGACCAATTGGACATAATATTTTTTTCATCATAATTGGAATCAAGAAGCTTGTTTCATTTTGAAAGTATCAATTCAAAAGTCAATACAATTCAATGAAACATTATTCTATAAAACTATTGTTTAAATTTATGTTAATCAATCTATATTGTCATTACATATCCATAAAATTGCTCAATAGTTTATATTTATCTGGGATTTCTACACCCATATCATGAATTAATTTATCAAAATGATCCTCCGCCTCTTACTGAATATCTACATCAACATGATATTATAATTTTTTTTATTTTACTATTCCAGAGTCAGGGTGTATTACTATGATTATAACCATATGAAATATGATTCTCTTTGATTTATCTAGAAAAATAATTTCTCATATTCAGTCACTTCATAGATTGAGTGAAAATATGCCACTTTTTTAAAGATTCTATTTAGAAAATTCCTAGAAATATTCAGTATCTATCTCCTCTTAATCCATTTTTTAATGTATTAATCCAATTAAGATCCATTAATTACCAAAAAAATATTTCAGTTTAAAAATATTTAAAAATATTTAAAAATAAATACATATAAACACATACACCAACAAATATATGAAAATAATATAACATTTAAAACACCAAAATATAAATCTAAAACATATATAAATATATTAATTTAATTAATATATATATATATATATGTATATATATATGAACTTATAAACATCAAAATTAAAATCATATAAAAATATATATACTTATAATTAGTAAATTTAATATATAAAAATATAAAAATATAAAAATATAAAAATATAAAAATATAAAAATATAAAAATATATAAATGTTTAAAAATTAAAATTATTAATTTAAACTATATTAATTTAATATATATATATATATATAAATTAAAACATATAAACATATTATACTCTAAATTAAAAACATAAGATCAAATAAATATATAAATTTAAAACATATAAATTTTAAAAAATAAACATATATATTAAAAAGTTATAATAAGTTATCAAGACACATAAACATGTATACGACTATAGAAGTTATATAATTTTCATTGAAAGTCATTACTATCACACATATATCAAAATATAAATATGAATATTTTAATTTATTTAGCATATAAAAAATAAAATTTAACCATGAATTAAAAAAAATATAAATAAAATTATAAACTCTACCTATATAACTATTAATTTTAATAAAAAATCTTACCAATACGAAATAAAACATCTATTAAATACCTAACATTAAATATTTATTTCAAAGAAAGAAAAAAATATTCCATTATAAATAATACAAATATTTTTTCAACTACATAATATTCTTACTATAAGTCTTTCTTTGAAATTAATAAGTGATGAAAATAAATGAATTATACAAAAAATCATAATTATTGGGGATATTTAAATGAGGTATGATGGTGGTGAAAACCAATAGTGGAAAAATCTATTTGAGTGTGGAAAAAATGAGAGTAAGGGTACCATAAGGGGTTTGATGAGGGTGGATTTGGGTGGAAGGTGGATGAAAAGAAGTTTTTGTGGGGGAATATCAAAAGATAACTAATGAAAATTTGGGTTTAATGTTTTCTATAGTAATAAAATTAGAAGGTAGGTCACAACTTCATGCATTTTGAATTTTTTAAAATATTTTTAACATTGGCTTTGATTTAATGGATGTTAAAATGAAGGACTAATCATTTTTTTATAAAAACAGATTTTAAAAGATTGCACTTAAGGGATTTAAAGGTTTTTATCTAAGAAATTATGTTAAATATATAACTAAATATAATATTTAATCATATAATATTGGATTGAGTATTTCACCCTAATCTCACCTCCAATATGCTTGGGACTAGTGGATATCACCATAATTGCATAACCTACAAGGGTAGCCTAATGAAAACTGGCACTATCTATAAATCTCTAAAAAGGGAACAAAGACACACACACACTTACATATTAAAAACTACCCAAAAGATACAAAAATCAATAATCATGAATGGAATAAGGATTAAATAAACAAATATCATAAAAAATCATTATTAATAAAGATCTAAAATCTAAAATAAGAAAATATGAGACAATAAAAAGGAATGAATTATTCAATGTTGATTATCAAAAAGGGAAAATGTCTACTTGACACCAGAACTCCTAAAAAAACACCTTTAACGACCATAAGTATAAACCATCTCTAAGGAACAAATATGTAAACAACATATCCCTAAATATTTCTTCTAAACAAGATTCTTTCTGCACAGATACAAAATATGTGAGTGAAAACATCTGTATAGGGGTGTGTATAATAATACATAGTAAGAAACAATATAATCAAATGAAATAATAAAATATAATGTTAGCTAAAAACACAATATAAAACTAAATGACCACCATGATCAAGATATATAAATAAAACAAGAATTAAAAAATGAAAATTAGATGCTACAACTTCACTTTCCAAATTTACCACAACCAATTAATGTAAAAAAGATCATGAAAAAGAAGATAATTCACTTATTTATTCATAAATGAACACCCTAAACTTGGATTCATTCAATAAAGAGGAACTATACCACCTTACTCACAAATTAGAATTTATAGTGGAGGAGGAATTAAATCTCCCATCATGTTTATGACCTCAATCACTAACATAAATCCTTAATTATTTGATGATAATGAACTCATGTAGACAATCTCACAAATCAGCATGATGCATCATTATTTCTCTACTTGTGCTTGATAATAAGGGAAACTATTGATACAAAAAAAACTCATCATTACTCCCATTTTTTTATTCCATGAAAATACACTTAAAAAGTTTTTTCTCAAGAATATCACATTGATGTTCTCATTATATTAGAGGATATATACCTTATTTATGGAACGTATACAAGTCGAGGAAGTTTTTACGAAATAGACGGGGAACTCACACCCTATTTAGTGAAGGAGTTCGATACCAAATCATGTACAAGTGAATTCACACATCATAAATATCATAATGATAAAATCATTCCCTTAGGACCCATTCCTAATGTGTATTACCCACAATCTAATATTCAAGAGAGTAAAAGACCTTCTACTATAAGTTCAACTCAAACCTCATCCAGGATACCTAACCGAGTGAGCACCTATACCTAAGAACATACCTCTCTTTGCCTCATAGTTACCAAAAAAAGGTTTTGGTGATGATACAACTCTCATAATACCCCATAAAAAGTGATTTTATTTCTAATAACTATAATAATATAACAAACATGATGAAATGGAGTAACCATATTTCTTTCTTTTATTTTTTTGTACTGATCTCTAGGGATACAACATACTATGATTCAACAACCAATAAAAAAAAATTACATGTAAAAACATAAACTATTGAGTGTATGGAAGGATTGACCCCTAACAAGATAATAGTGATAAAAAATCATCTTACGACTTCTCTATAGCTATGAGGGAACAATTGAAGGAATAACCACAAGATTTATTGTAGGGTAATCTTTCTATAACTAGATAAAATAATAAACTATTTGGGAATAAAAAGACTCCCAATGCTTGTGGGGGATACATACCTTTCAATATATATTATAATAGTTCCACCAAGTCATGAGTATTCATTTTCTCAATAGTGTTTAAAAAAATTCCTAAACATCTTGTAATCAACCTCTAATAACAATACTATCATATTAAGATATAGAGAATGTTTTTAATAAGATATTCTGTTATGTCATTCTAGTATATATTTAAGAATATGTGAAAGAAACCATATGTGGGAAGAATATATCGTGTGTACTACACTTGACACAATGTTTTCATCTCAAAGGGTTATCTTGGAATTCCCCCTACAACCCAGTCATATACATAGCCACTATTACACCATGGTTCCCTGTTATGGAGTATAAGAAAACCTCATCACTAGAATTCCTCATATCCTAGGAAAACACAAGTTTTTTAACCTCACCACATGATGAACCCACATCATGGAATTTTATTCTATTAATAAGAATCATATACCACACCATAACACATTCTCACCTCCAACCACGCACAATAGAATGATTATATATGTTTTATTTTAGATTTTTTTTACCACCAGTATTTTCCAATATTGTAATCATTATATCCCAAGAGAATTTTGGTTTATAACCCCAACTATAAATGGATGGATACCTAAGAAAAATTTCATGATACCTATTATAAATGACACAAAATTATAGAAATAACATCACCCAGTGTAAATCAGTACTAGAAGGAACCAATAACTCCAGAATATAGAATGGATGCATGCATGTCTTGAACAACCCCATATAACATACTTATAATTATTCTCCTAACCCTTACCAGTAGCCCTATACATTTTTTAGAATGTATTTTAAACCCCAATTTAAATTGAAACCACGCATTCGAAATGTTCATTAATTTCATCCTCTCAAGTCCACACCATTTTCTATAAATTTCCACTATCATGGGATCAAATACATATTTATGAACTACAAAGTATCTTATAAATACTCATAAAATACTATTTACATCAATTATTCCACTATAATACATACAAAAAAAATTCATTTTTAGAATATAATAAATATTAAACAATTATGTTTTTATCAATATCATATCCGTCATTCATCATTTTTCATGTCTATCAATTTATAATAATATTCATTGAATAATAATTACCAAAAACTTACAAAAATTCTTTAAAACATTTAATGACCAAATAATAATACTATAAATTCACAATCAATCACATTTCAATTATTTATCAAGAATTATTGTTCCACCAATTTTGTTCTTAGTAATTTCAAGGGCATGAATTTCTAATAATCCAAACTTAAAGAACCCATAATATTTATTACAGTGATTTCTCATTATTATATTTTTTCTTCAATCATCCATGAATAAAAAAGCAAAGAAAAATCAAAATAAAATCTTTTACAGAGATGAAATTATAGATTTTTCTACCTAAATTTAATTATAAATATTATTAATTGATCATCTAATGACCAATATAGACCATTCATTCAAAGTATTATTGCAAGTTAATCTTTTTTAAAATTTTGATTATATCACTACCAAGGGTTCTCTATTTCAATAAAAGTTAGACAGAATATAGGGAAATGAATTTGTTAGAAAATTAATTCCCACTATTCAATTTTCTCTAACCCATTATCATGGTAAAAATTATATATATAACCAACCATTAAATAATTTATTTACTATCCATTAAAACAAAAAACTCAATTCATCTACTTAATTCATTTACCATGTCAAACCGACCATAAAAAATATATGATTCTAATTCCACAATAATTTATAAATCGCCAATATAGAATGAAATATCCCACATTGCACATTATTTATATTTTTTAAATAATCCAATGAAATATAAATTACCTGAATAAATAAATAAATATTAAACACTATCACTACATGGTATTTCTAATTAAATTCAACCATCTACAGAAATTACCAAATCAATACTCAAGTGTAAACATTACATTCCAAATCCAATAGAATATTTGGAATCCTTATTCAGTAGTTAAAAAATTACCATTTTACCATTTTATGGGTTTTGGGAATTCAAACTCAATAATGAGCTATGTTACTCCAAAAGAAAAACCTGGGTCACCAGAATAAAATTTTCTATAAAAATATAAATATCACCATTGTTCTTCTATTGTAAAATTATATGACAATACGAGATAATTTTTTAAATTCATTCCACTCTCTTGATGTACAACCTTTAATCTAAATGTGTAGTCATAATTAATTTTTATAATGTTTCAAAATTATATACATGGAAAAAATAAATAGAAATTTTTATCCCACCTTAGAGTGACCACATATACTCTATTTAATCATTTGATTTATGCTACTGCAAATATTTCAAAGAAATTAAAGATAATGTGGTATAATAGATAATCAATGCTTGAAAACTAGCCTCAAACCATGCCTGAAAACCATAATAATCTAATTATGTTGTTATATAGTACATCATGATCAGAGTGTCATTATATGTAATGGATTTAGGTTATCGATATTGTTTAGAAAAAATAATAATCATGTTGTGGAGAAATTTAAATAAATAATTAATTGATTAAATTTGAAAAAGTTTGTAATTTTGAGGTCCCCCGAATCACACCATTCATCCACATAAATGCGAAAACCAAAATATAGGATAAATGGTTATGCATGATTTTCTAGAACTTTTTAAAATATTAATCAATTATTATCCACAAAAACTGAATAATATATAAGTTATTTTTTCAATAATTTTGTTTAATATATTGATTATATCATACCTCCAGAATCATATGGTATATTTATTTTATTCATTATGGGGTAAAGACTATATTTTTAATTCGATATAAATTTTAGAAATTTTTTCAATGTTTTTTACTTTATCGAAATACCTTTTTACTCTTTCTTGTGTAAAATATCCATAATACTTTTGAAATTTCAGAAACATATAATATAAATTTTCAAAATGTTCATAGTATTATAAATAGAAAGAAGATGACTACTAGAAAGTAATATCATCCATATGTAATGAAAATGATTGTAATTATATGAACACTTGACTACATAAGATAATTAAAATTTATTATTATTAGTTGTAATTTAATTTTCAATATAGGTAGTAAAAATAATACAAAAAATGATTTAGTAAAAAATAATAAAAATTAATGATTAAATATAACAGATTAAAAAAATTAAATTTCATCTTAAAATATTAAAATATGGAAAAAATTGAAACATAAAATATTATGTACAAAAATTTTAGAAAAAGTATTACAACTAATAAATTCAATATAAGGCTATTATTTTAATATAAATTAGTAGTGAATAATCCTATATATAATCATTGAATGTGGTGTATGAACTATATTAAAAAATTATTTAGAAAAAGTAAATTGTATTTATAAATGTAGCTCACATGAGTTGAATGGGAGGAATTCAACTTTTAGGAATTGTATTCACATAGGATATGTAAAAAATATGTTCATAGATTGGCCATTTTTTGTGAACCCGATTCATGAATGATAGAAAAAATATATAAAACCTTTGTGAAATTTTTTTCACATCACATATCTATATTTAAAAATTTATTTTTATCTACTCTATTAATTAAATTTATCTAGGTTCTATGAAACTTTTGTATAAATCATTCATAGATCCTTGATCAATTTCAAAAATTAATTTATGAATTTCACTTTTTAGATTTTTATTTTGAAAAAAATACTTTTATATTAATTTTAACATCTATGGCTTATTTCCTGCTCATGTTATTTATATGGGTAACCACATAAACTCAGGTGTACCTCCCCATGTGGTAGATGCATCTGACTAGTGGTGAGGATCTAATAAACAATGTGTGGAGACTATACCCTTTGGTACATAATTACTATCATAAGTGAAACATTATATGGAAATAAAAATAAATTAATTTCAATATACAAAAAGGAAATATACAAATTAATCCACATATGATAATCCATTTCATTCAATACTATATTTCAAATCAAATATCATTTTAAAAGTCTTGAATGAAAACAAATGAAATAAAGACTAAAAATAAAGACTCTAAAACACAATCCAAAACCCCATGCTCGGTCCCATATCTAAGATCCAATCCTGTATAGAAAAGTAATCAATTGAGTATAGATCCCTTTAACTCATATAAATATACATTCATGGAGTATTCTAGGGTACAAAATGGTGTCCCTAATATGGTGTGAGTAAAACTTATTATGCCACCACCAATAGTTTCTAAAAAATCCCCTTTGAATAATTTTTTGTGAAAGAAAATGTTATAAATAGATACTACTTCTCCTTTAATTACAAAACATAAAAATAACCATGCTGACCAATGAGCTCTAGCTTTGTACCTAGGGTAAGATATATCTTTTTTACATGATACTAGATGGATATTTCTGCATTAACCACAATCCATGTGGATCCACATGCTAAGGAACCATCTCAAGGCATAATACACATACTCTAGGCCACCAGCCCAATGGCGCATTACCCTTGCCAAGGCTGAATTAAAAAAAATATATTTTAATGGTCTTGGTGTTAATTACCATTCAATGGACACATAAATAGACCTAGAAAATATTAACCTTTCTGAATTACCATGCAAGGGCATATTTAATATTTTATATCATAGGTAATAAGATCCAATTCATATATTGAGAAACCAAACATTCCAAACATGTTAGTATATTCCAAATTGGTTAATTCATTAAAATTGGAAATTATTATGACATTTATTCTATCATTCCAAGCATTATTTTCAAGAAAAAATGAAAATTAAAAATAAATTACCATTTTTATACCAAGTTACCAAATGTTATAACAATGGTAAAAAACCTAATTCATAGTCCATTTATACACATTTACCTCTTCACATGTCAATATGTAGTAATTACATTAAGGCATAATTTCATTTTCCAATCCTATATCAATTATCCATTCACAAGTAAATCATTCCACATAAATTATCAATTTATGAATTAATCCATTAAAATAATTAATGTCTTAATTACGTTATAGGATTATATGTTTGTGAATTCCATGCCCAAACTAGGTTCAAGTGTAGGTACACCTTTTAAGTGACCAAAAGTCTAGGTATCATTCATCAATAGGCCAAATGATATATAAGGGTGTTATAGTCTTTAGGTATTTATAAATATAAGTGTATTATAATTATAGGTGTCCACATGAGTTTTATTATATCATGATTATACATGTTTTATATAGTATAAAACAAAAAAAAAATACTTTATAAAGATGTTTTAGACCACATACCTCAAGCATTTAAAGAAGAACACTGAGGATCAAGTATATATATTATCAAAAAACACAAAATTTTATTAAGATAAGTGATAGATCCCTAAAATTATGAATATAATAAGAAGATTTAGGAAGATATAAGAGGAAATCATCAATTGAAAGAATGTAATTCTGATTATTGATGCTCAACATGAATAATGAAACAAGGGACCAATGAAAAGTATTTGAGAATCCAAATTAGTCATGTAGAACCCTTTTGGATCATTAAAGATTAATTAGGGTTAATAGATGGGTAATTAAAAGTTAAATGGGGGTACTGAGAGGTAGAAATATGATCATTCCACACATCATCCCACCCCATCATGGTGCCACCAGTAAGTTTCTAGCTACCACATACTAGCTGATGGTTCCAAAAAGAGATATTATTCTATTTGGAACCCCACCAGTTTTTTGGTCAGTCTCCAGTAGCTGGCTAGTGGGTATCCTATATGAAACCCATTATACTAAAAGTTTAATTTCTATCTAGTAAGTCTCAAAAATTGGTTGGTGGGCTTCTTGTAGCCTTATCAAACCACTTCTTGGTCCACCGGTTGGTTACTAGTGAGCTAGTGGAACTCAAAAAAATTCATTCCTACATGGAACTACAAAATAATAACAGATATTCACCTATAAACCACATGGAAACTCTAAAAAACCATTTAAACCAGGATATAAGGCTCATAATATAATTTGAAATGGTTTTATAGAAATGTAAAGAGAGAAGAATCCTGGATAAAATACATGTTCATAAAACATCCCAACTATATTACCGCTATATCTTAAGTTTTTCCCCCTATCATCACCAAGAGCTATAAATGAACAAGTCAATACACTATTCCTATATATCTAAATCCATATGCCTGATCTCCTAATACACACATTCATTCTACCACTATACTCACAATGGGAAGAATAGTTTTCCCCATTGATTTTTTCCACTATGTTCTGTGGTACATATCAGGTGTTCCTCAAATAACAAATAAAAATCAAGATAAATATCATCAAAATCTACCACATGAGAAGGCTTAGGGTTATATAATTAAAGTTGTGACACATGAAACAAGGATTTTTGGGAACTGTAGTGCTATAGGAGGTCCAATCAATAATCAACTCATCCAATTATCTCTACGATCTCAGATGATATAAAAAAATGGCTACTTGCTTCCCCAGATTTTAGATGTATTGTTTTCCCAACCTAGTCAATACCTATAAAAGATCTAGATGACCAACCTCAAACTCCAGTAGTCATCTCTAATGGTCAAAAAAATATTTTTTACTTCATTCTATGGTCACCAATTGCCTCTTAATTAACTAAACCTACTCGAACATCTCTTTTATAAGACTATGTACACCATGTATTTACTCACCTACCTATAAATAGTACAATGTTAAAAAAACAACCATCTATATAAATCCCCAAAAGGAAGAATTTTTTTCAATGTCTATAATCTATTATGATAGGTGAAATCCATGTTTTCTAGATGCTACTCTCTAGAAACAATGATATCCAAAACATTAGCTCACAACATGTCCTCTGCAATTTAAATCATCTATTCAAAATTAGTCATTACTCTAATGATGATAGGTTATCCTTAAAAAAACCTTAAATCTTATGACCTTATGAAGGACCTATATGAAGTGTGACATAAAACATGGACTTTAAACCAAAATGATACTCTGTAGAATACTATAAAACAAATATATCTCCCACACATGGAGATTATCCAGGGAATTGAAGGTCAAGGTCACCTAGATAAGAAAAAAATGGTATACCTTAATTTATTGATCCAATGTTACCCACAATACAACATTTTTAGGGGTTTCCCAGGTAAACCTATGAAAACTTACATGGTGATATCATCATACTTCAATTTTTGGAATGGGTAGCCAATAGAACAAACCAGTGGGCCACTGATGGTCGACCTACACCTGTAGAAAGGTGAAACCTCACACCACAAATCCAATTATCTCTTTCTTAATAACTATCCATCAGTATTTCCTATGGATATCATGATAATTTTTTTCAAACCTAGATGTACCACCTATTTTGAGGCATGGAATTCTCTCACCATCTCCTCACACATACTTGTAGGAACCTAGATAATAACTTGGATAATAAGAACCTCCCTACTATCAAGGATCAATCCCATTGGCCAATTCCCACCATATGTGTTGTCCCTCAGGGAAAAACCCTAAAAATCATATAACTACATTCTATTGATTCATTGTAGGAGAAACAAATCAATTGATACCCATGTCAATGTTTCTCCCCCTGAGAGTCCTGAACATCTAGATGTAATTCTACAATGAGATCCATCATCCTCCAATCATCGTAAGTTACATACACATATTTTTCCTACTTATTCTAACTCAATGAATCAATAATGATATTTACCCTTTAAATTTATATTCTAGTTTGAATTAAAAAAACTAAAGATACACAACCCATCTCATCTACCAAAGGTTTATATTTCTCCATGGAGTGATATACTTCAATTTCTTATGATCCACATGGAACATGAATCTCTCACAAAAAAGATAGTTCCATGAGTATCTCAAATAATGCACATATTTATATAACTCCACATCCCTGGTGGGGTAATTATACTCAAACAGTATTAGCTGTCTAGGGTTATAAGAAACCACTGGATCCTATTTCATCATTAATGCTATGATCCTAACACTCGATGAGTTATAAAACAAGGTATAATTATTACACTTATCAAGAAATTTGATAATCAGTGTAGAGGTTATGTTACTATTTAATTCTAGGTTAGATTACTTAGAAGAAACTGAACAAACCAGCCTCACATCTTTATTGGTTAGACTAAACATATATTTTACCAAACCGAATTATTCCTAGATAATAATATAGTAAGAACATTTAAAAAATAGTAATATTTTAATCTAAAACACATTCTTAGTTATATCCTGATATACTATAACTAAAAAATTCATTAAGTCCATTATCAATCCATCCTCTAATATCACATGGCCCAAAAAGTAAAAAATTTCAATCTAGAAATGAAATTTAGATAACTCTATGCATAAGAAATTATCTCTTAGCATACTAAGAACGATACTAAGATATTGTACATGATCATATCTGGAATAAAAGTACTGTAAGATATCGTTGATGAAAACAACATAAAATGATCTAGATATGGAAAAAATATCTGATTCAACAAGATTATAAATATCACATCTACATTAATCAGACCGAGCGAAATTACTAGAAACTCATATAAGTCATACCTTCTCATAAAACTTTTATGGTTTTTTTCATATTGTCTCAACATCAAAAGATGTAACCCTAAACTAAATTTTATATTGGAGAAGATCGTGTACCTCTTATATGATAAAAAAATTCATTAATGTAATGAAAGGGATACCAGTTATTGACTGTCATCTAGTTCGACCTATGGTAATTCAAACATAAGATTAAATTTCAATATACTTTATTGGAAAATAACACTACAGAACCCCATGGTGATGTAATAATTCACATGAATCCATTATCTTTTAGGCCATCCAACTGTAATTTCATCTCTCAAAGCTCCATTAGTTCCATCATGTATCAATGGATAAAAACATGTTTTCCTCCTGGAACCAACTTGATAGTGAAATAGATCTCAAGCTTAGGTTTTAATCTTGATAAACGTTAAAAAATACATTGTGGAAGTGGTACACCATGGAAAGAAAATTAACTACGTGAAAATAACCATTATCTAGTGCTAGGATAATTATCAGAGTCCTGAGACAATCAAATCTACACTAAATTGGTTATACCTGACCAGAATGAAATTCCCTTCACCATAAGGTATACAGTTTCCCCTTCAGGATATAATAAATTTACTTTTTTATCTAATATTTAATTTGATCCTGATACATAAATAGAAAATCCATACTTATAATAATATTGTAAACTATCATTTCTAGTATAAGAAACTTATAAGGAAAATGGTAACTTTCAATTTCAATAAAAAAAAAAGTTACAATGTATAATATCTTTTGTATCAAACACATAAAAGTGCGTCAATAATATTAAACTTGTCCATAGTTCCCATAATCAAACAAAATCCATTTGAAATTTAAAATGATATAAAGGAATGAAATTCTACAATATCAAAGAAGGCAACTGCAGATGACACAAGAATAGTACCTCCGATAGTGGATGTTCTTGTATCTAAACTGGTAGGAGAATACAATATTAAAGGAATATGAATAATCCCTATACCCTATTATCCATCCCAACTTTTTTGTGATTATCCTTCCTAGTGATACATTCTATCATAAATTGGGGTACTACATCCCATTCCATGGAACAAGTGATCGATGGAACTCCAACGACCTGTCTATTACGGGTTACCTAATACCTTAATAGATGATTGTGCCTTCCATGATCATACTAAACTTATACACTCTAGTGTGATCTTATTAAACCTCTACATGTGTCCCATATTAACACATTATCTACACTAAAATATAGGAAAAGGACACTAAAATCGCTTATAACCAGCCCTATCACACTAAAATTACTGCACCTGGTCACAGTCCAAAGATGTTTGTCCACTCACCTCATTTCATTTCAGATTTTTCCTAGTGAATTTTATCATAGATACGATTCTTGTAACATATATAATAACTCCCTAATAACTCCTTAAAGACTTTATTCTACCCCTCAGGGCCTCCATTAGTTTTTATTCATTAAAAAGATCCCAATTCTTCAGGTCTGAGAATTGTTTTGAGTGGAAGATATTAAACTATTAAAAGAACTCAAATTTATGACCATCCTAGATGTGATTCACCTTGGATATCTAATATCCTTCAAAATATTGAAAAAAACTATAAATAAGTATAAAATACATCTTAGTCTATCATATACATTCCTCTTATGTTAGGTGCAAGATCACCCTAGCCCATTTTTGGGTAAAATTGACTTAGAAAATTGTCCTCAAAGATATTCTAGGTCATCTCCTCCTATATTCCATCTTTCAATACACTTTCCCATCAAAATTTTTATAGTAAACATATCATATACACTACAAGATTCACCCTCCTCTATAAGGGTGGCTTTAGAGGGATAAAGATCTATTGGAAGGACTCTATCAAGAGTTCTGATATCTGAGGGCCTCCCTCCCCATCAAACATGGGTGGGTGATGTAGTTGAAACAACATATTCAGATTAGGAATGGAATAAATAGAATTATTAGTCTCACTTTACATATATCACATGAAAAATATGAAATTATCATAGAGATAATCATCCATTTGATTACTTATATCTGTAGGAGGTCCCATATCCTCTACATGAGGTGTGTGCTCACTACTGATCTCCAAATGCTCAACTTGAAGAGGACCCAAAGGAATTTCCCTACATGCTTTGATAGAAACCTTATAACAGACCAAAAAATTATTTTTTAATAATAATACGATTAAAATATTGTTTAACAAGAAAGACCGATATTTAAGCGAATTGTAATATATTATAAAAATATTATTCCCACATAGTTATTTAATTATCTGGTTTGAATATGTGTAATCATATTATATAATATTTTTATAATGGTTATACTCAATATAAAATTATTTCTTACTACTTAGAATATAATCACTCAATTTTTATTGAATCCAATATATTCTTGAAAAATGAAATTTCTACAGATATAGTTTTTATTTCATTTTGTGTATGAGTATTATAACAAATTAATGCATTTTTTTGAAATATTATTTTAAAAAACGAAAAGTAATATTTAAATCATTATATTAAAGTTAACTTGAGACAGTATTTATGTATTTTTCTAAAATGAAATATATTTCATCAAATAGATAAAGATACCAATTTTTTCAAATACTTTCATTTCTATTCATTAAATAAAGTATGTAAAAAATATTATTATGTTTTTAATTTGATCATAAAAAAATTACATATTATATAATTATATATAATTTAATTAATTATATAGTAATCATAAATATAATATAATTTTTTTGGTTTACATTTGGGATTTAATACAAAATTTTCTAAATTTTTTTTATGTGAACAATGTATTTTTTTCATAATTAATTAAATTAATCACTATTGATGAATGATTTTAATGAAATTTAAATATTATATATTTTATAACATGTTTTATAATTCATTTAATGTTATTATCTAAGGAATATATAAGAATAAATTAGGTTTTATGATAAAAACACATTTTTCTTAAACCATGTTTTGTTTCATTTTTCCCAATTATTTTAAAATGGATTTCTACCTCTATGAAATTGAATATTAAAAAATGCATTCAATATTTTAAATCATGAGGTTAATTTTATTTAAATTAATCTCTTTTATTTTTTATCATTATAAGTAGAAACTATGGTAAATATTTGTCATGTCGATAAGGGTAAAATGAGTAAAACTATGTTATAACTTTGAATACAGATTTAACATTTCTCAAACACTTTCTTTTATCATATTATATGGTTTTATTTTGACCATTATCATCTAAAATTTTAAAATATGTCTAGTTTTTATCTGATTATGACCTTTATATTATTTTAGGAAAATGGTAAATACAAAATGTCAACATATTCACTTTAATATTTAGAGCATTTTTTCATAAGGAAAATAAGTGGTTGTGTTTATTTCTAAATGTATAGTTAAAATAGTAATTAATTTATTATCATGGTTATTTATTTTTTATTTTTTGTAATTTTATAATTAACATAAATTCTTATGCAACATTGTCAAAATATTTATTCAATTAATAGAAAAATAAAATAAATGATTTTAATTTTTTTTAAAAGTATTTAAATTTGGTTAAATTAGTATGTTACTCAAATTTAATAGATATATATAACATAATGGTGATATTTAAAAGATTATATTTAACTTCCATTGTTATCTTGATGTCATTAAAGTCAAATTAAATGAATTATTCCAAATAATATATTAATGATATTTTGAAATAAAATATATTTTAAGAAATTATATAAACTTTATAAAAATTACATCAATAGACCAGTAAATGGTATATGGTTGATAATAAGAAAAATGGTCCTTTTATGGGTTAATTTTCCTTTTATGGTAATAATCTTGAACCTTAAAGAGTAAAAAATTTGATATTGTGGTAATTGTCAAAAGGATTAATGAGGGTTTAAAATAATGATATAAGGGTAAAAATATCACATAAACTTGTAAAAATTTTATTGGATGAGATAATTTATACTCATACTCATCCTATATTTTAAATAAACCATTTTTTTCACTTTTTAATTAAAATTAATTTTCATTAATTTAATATTTTAAGTAATTCCTAGAGCTCCGTACCCTCACTTATAAAAGAGAACCTCTTATGATATATTCCTTATTCCTTTTAAGACTTATAGATTTTACAAAATATACCATAAAACCTTCTTATCTTACAAACACATGTACTAATTCTTTTTTTATTTCCAAAATATGTTCCTTTAAAGTCATAAGGTGTTTGAAAAAATAGGTTTCTCAACATATAGTTAAAACTCGTTATAGGGTACTTTCAATTTTAAATATTATTATAACTCCTATAAAAGTTATGATACCCATTATTAAAAATTAATTAAGAATATAAAATATATGGAATTATTATGAAAAATTAAAAACTATTATCAACCAATTTACGATCATCTAGGAAAATAAAACAATATTGGTTCATCCCATCCATTGAAAATCGAAAACATCACTCATGTATATGTACAAATTACTATATCCATGAAGTTATGTAATTAATTTTTCATAACCAATTTAATAGTATATTTATAAAAATGTATATATTTATTACATAATATACTAATTAAATTATTAACATTATGGAGATGATGAAACTATATTCAATGTACAAGGATCATGACCATCGAAATGAAACAAGCAGGAGAAACGAATAAGATACCAACTAGAACAATAATTATAATAAATAAGTTTTAATAAATTGATAATAATAAGTTGAAATTAAATCATTTATGACATGATATTTTTTAGCATGGTTATTTAATATATTTATAAAAAATATATATTTATTATATAGGAAGTCCAGACACATATGATGCAAGATGAGACTCCATGTAAGGGATTATTGTCACACTTTTATTTTTGTGAGATATGTGTCATATTAAAAACTTGTTTATTTTTTGTGGTGTATATACAACACATGAATTTATTTTATAATTACTCTCACTAAATTAGTGCGAACCAAATTTCCATATATGGTTTTCTATTTTATGATATTTTCATTCACATATTACCAATTATGTAAGACTTTATCATCTGAAATCAACTTCTTATGGGATTATGTTATATTACAAACATATATTAGTTTATGAGGTGTATATAAAAAACATTTTACATAATATATAATTAATATTCTTATTTTAATGTTATTTAAAATTTATTTTTTATGGTATTGTTATATAGGAAATATGATTTAAATCTTACCAAATAGTAATAATATTGCTTGTGAGAATGTTAGTCCCAATGATGACATAGATGTGGATGAAACTTCCAATCCATAAAATAGGAGGAGAAAAGGTAAAAAAATATTGATCTTATCATCATGGAAAAATAGGAAAGTCCCTTTACTAAGAGACAAACCTTACCTCAATGAGGATATTTTATTGTAATTGTCAATTACTTGGGAATTATCCCACCAACAATGGCCTTAGACATTATCTTTTGGCCCACATTCCCTATTTCATTGGAATTGCTGAGCCTAAAATGAATTTTTATAAATGGAGAGCCTTTATGTGGAAACTTCATGAATACGACTTTTTTTATCAAAATCTCAATAACAACATCATGGATCACCTTTGGGTTCTTAATCATGAGAGTATATAGGATGCCTCTTATCCTAACAACTCAACGTGGATCTCACTTTCCTACATTATCCATGGAATGAGTTTTGAGTTGTCTTTATTCTATGATTCCACCTCTTACATTACAATATGTGGGATCTGGAATGATATTGAGAACTTTTATGGAGTTGTCAATTCTAAATGGGTGATAATGGGTGAAATTAATAACATTCTAACACATGAGGATAAAACTAATATTAATTTCAATATATAAGAAGTTGGAAACTAATATTCATTTATTAATATGTTTAATCTCTCTAATGTCCATATAGAGGGTGAACATTTTACCTAGAGTAGGTATACTATGAATGGGAGGCAGTCAGGAAAGTTTGATATATTATTCATTCATATGAAGGATGTAATTCCATTATCTAAAATTTCTAGGCACACTCTCACAAAAAACCATTCAGATCACAATTTTATTTTAATGGATATTTGTCACAAATGACTAGGTCTTGTCTTCTTCCATTTCACTTTAACATTTGATGGATTTTGTCTCCTGGTTGTAGGGAGGTACTTGTGGTGTCTTGGAGGAAACATTTTTGTGGCATCTTGTTGTATGTATTTGCTGTGAAATTTAAAAAGGAAAAATCCTTACAATGTGAATGGAGTAAGAAATCATTTTATATTATTAATGGGGACCTTGAAGCTACTGAGAATAACCTTTCTAGTTGTCAAATATGAAATAAATACACAGAAAAACCCTCTAGAGAAGAAGTATAGACTGAATCAACACTAGATAATACTCTTACTATTAGAAAAATACTGGACAAGAATAACTTTCATATTAAATGGATGGTTGATGGTGATAGGAATTCCAAAATGTTTCCCTTGGATTCACAAAGAGAAAATGACCAGAGTAAGTTTAAAGGCCATCAATATTGATGGATTCTTATACACCTCTGAATCTAATATTACTAGTTTAGTAGTGAGATACTTCACTAAACTACACTATAGTGATGGGATAGACAACAACCAAGAATTGGTTAACATCATCTCCCCCTACATTACTTGTTAATAAAATAATGATCTTACTATGACTCATTTGGCGGAGGAAGTCAAAAACTATCTTTTCTCTCTGAATATTGATAGTGGGTCTTTCTCGGTTGGTTTCACTAATATGTTCTTTATGTTTTATTGTGACATACTACTGTAATATTTAATTAATTTAGTTGGTGATTTTCTCACTCATGCCTATATACCTCATGGGATTAAATCAAACTTTATTACTTTGATCCCAAATAAGGATAATGCTATTGATATTAAGGATTTCAGACCAGTTGTGATTGGAAACACTATTCCTAAAATCCATAGAAAAATTATTATGAAATGGATGGTAAATTTTATTAATGAGAATATCTCCTCGAATCAGTTTTGTTTTTTTACAAGGAAGGTGCATTCCAAATTGTCTCTTTACAGCCTTAAATAGTATTAATCTGATGAAAAGGAATTCCAATCATGGAAATGTTTCTCTTAAAATTTATATATCGAATTCCTTTGATACTCTAAAGTGGATATTTCTTCTTGACGTTCTTAAAAGGTTTGGATTCTCAAATATATTCACCAAACTTATGACCTACATTCTTGGATCTATAAGGCTATCCCTTCTTATTAATGGAGCTCCTAGGGGTTATTTTGAGTGAAACAGAGGTGTTCGATAAGGTGATCCTATATTAGGGATTATTTTTTCCATTTCTGTAGAATACCTAAGTAGATGTTTTCATGAGTTATCTCAGATTGGTATCTATTATAAGATCAAAGATAGACGATACCTATTTATTTCTTCTCATTTATTATATTCTGATGACATTTTTTTATTAGGAAAATATTCAAAGAGAACCATATCTACAATTAAAGATTTCTTTTTTACATTATAATGTAGTTTTGGATAGTACATTAGTTGGAATAAATTGTTTATAGTGTTTGGGGATGGATTTACCACTAGAAGAAATAATATAATCATCAGGGCCCTTGATTTTAGGAAGGGATATTTATCATTTATATACCTTAGAGTCCCTTAATTATATGGTAAGGTATAAAGGCAATACCTTTAATGCATATTTTTTGGAATTGTTAATCATCTAGAAAGATGGAAGGGAAAGGAAATGTCTCAAGATGGGAGGGTGTGTCTCATTAACTTAGTGATTACATCAAATCTTGTGTACTCCTTTTCCCTCTACAAGTGTCCAAATGGTCTCATTAATGATCTTCAATCTATGATGAGAAACTTTATTTGGACATGATCCATGAATGAGATAAAAGAGATCATAGTTTTGTGGAAGTACTGCATCAAACTGACTTAGTAGGGGGGCCTAGGAATCAAAGACCTAAGAATAGTTAATGAGGGACTTATCAACAAGTTCACCTAGAATATTCTTATATAAAAGTACTCTTATCTAGATTTATTTTCATGTAGGTTCATGTTAAAGCTTATCAATGGATATCCTCATTACCAATGATCATTCATGTGGTCCTCGGTCATGTACTCTTTTAATGACTTAATTTAGAATTCTAAATGGCGGGTTTATAGGAAGTCTGGTCGAAATTTCTAGACTCCCCTTAGATGGACAACCCTTTAAGTGCTATCCATATACCATCCAATATGGAAAATATGACTATTGTAGTGCATCTGCATCTTAATGGGGATCTCTATGGTATTATATCCCCTCAAGATATTAACGAATTTCAATGTTACTTCTTCATGGATCATGAAACCTTGATTTTAAATCCAAATATAAATGGGCACTACAACACCAGGGATTATTATAAGATTAATTTTGTTGGAAATTATCAAATACCTACCTAGGTAACCCGGTTTAAGGCTCATTTTATTCCTCTATCTAGGTTTATTTTATTGTGTAAAATTTGAAAGAATAGCTTACCTACCCATGATCAGTTGCAGAATGCTGGATAGGTTCTAGTTTTATCTTTCCATCTTTGTCTTAGGGATTATGAAAATATGGGGTATGTTTTTTTACACAATGATTTTGCACAAATTTTTTGGATTTATATTGGTTGAATATTTAGTGATTATTTCTGATACTATAGGAGTACTTACGTGTTGATGATGCACGTCACTAAAAGTGGCTGAAGCGGGTAGCTCCAGAACCTTCTCTTAGAGGATGTTGCAGCTGTCTATCACACTATTTGGATGGCTAAAAATGATACTATGGTTTATGGAAGACAACTTTATCTTCATGTAGGTATTATGTAGGTCCATAGGGAGGCACATGCTACCACCGTTGTGTAGGTGGGAGCTATGGTGAACTGCATGGATGATCTTACCTCCCTCCAAATCCTTGGAATCTCAGGGTGGTCGAAAAAGACACTTGTGGTCACGAGTATTTGTTGGATTACTCCTGATCTAAATTGTGTTAAATTAATGTTGATAGAGCTTCTCTTGGAAATTATGGATTAGAATGATGTGATGGAGTCTTTCACACATATCGTGGATTAGTCAAAGGATTATTCAAACACTTTTTTGGACAAGTTATTGCCTACGAAGCTGAGTTATGAGCTATGATCTATGCTATCAAACATGATGCTTATTGTAATTGGATAGTTTTGTGGATGGAATCTGAATATGATCTTGCTATTAATTCTCCCAAGTCAAGATCTAGATATGTAACTTGTAGGATTTTACCTCAGAGTATTGGGTGTCTAAATCTAGTGTTTCACCTCAACCATTTTGTTACACATTTTTATAGGGAGGTCAATCAAATTGTCAATGCTTTTTTCCAAGAGCACAATTACTAAGATGTGCAATACGTGGTCCTTTAGGATATTGGTTCACTATGCGTAGATGGTTTATGATGATATTATGGGAGTGTTTCTCTCCCAAATTAGTAAAAAATTCTTGTAATACCTTCTTTTTTACTTTTACTTTTATTTAATTTTATAGGGCCATCCTGTCTCGACCCTAGATTTTCTGGGATTTTTAAAAATTTATACCCTTGTTTTACTTTTTATAAAAATGTTCTAAAGGAATCTTATTGTCTTTTTTCTCAATGAGGTAATTTTGAATTTTAAATGATATTGTGAAAGCTATATTTTTTAATATATTGATAATGAAAAAAAATCTAACAGTCGTGACTTCTTAATGATTTGAAAATGAAAATATAGGTTTCTATAGTTCTTTTCAAAAAAATTGTTTTCCTTATTATTTTGGAAATATATAGATTTTAATTAATTTATTTCAAAGTGAAAGGGTTATTTTCCTCAAGAAATATTCAAATGATCTTTTAAAGTAATATTGTATCTATGATAACATACTTTTATATCACTTATGATTTACTATGGACATGATCGAATGATACCATGCTTATTATTTCTATGAATGGTTTATGATTATGATGTTTATTTTCTAATGAAACCCATTAATTTTACATTTTTATACTATGATGAACTCTTGAAACGTTAATGAAGAATGTTTCCTTTCCTTGAATCATCATCACTTTTTATCCCCATAGTTGTTCTTCTTCTTGGCCTCCTTCCTTTTGAGTTGGCTCTCTTCAGTAAAATAAAAAATTAAATTCTGAGTGATGAGTGGACACTGAATTATATAGCTTTCTAATGCATTCAATAAATATTTATATCTAATGATATATTTTTAGAAATGTATTGATGATCACTATCGACTATGGAAAAACTATATGGATTCATGATCCACTATAGGAAATTAGTGGGTATTCCGAATCTACTATGGAAAATATTTGGTGATGTCTAATCCGTAATGACATATGAAATAGGTGTTGGTGCCTAAACCACTATAATTTTATGGTCCTGGTTGTTAAAATTGACATATGAGATGGTTTCTATGAATATGATGCAACCACATTTTTATGAAATTTTTTTATTCTTTCAATTTATACTCATAATTTATAACTGATTAATGATGATTACATGCACATATGATTTTTGTTTTTTAGGATTTAATGTTTTTTTCCATGACTCATTATTATGATCCATGAAAATTTGGTTATGAAATTTTTATGTTATGATCACGATTTAATAACCTTATACTTAACTTATTATTTCATATGATCATCGATTAGTGTGTCACATGTTTACCCTTACTTAGTATCTTATCCCACCCTTTCTCATGTTTCCTTTCTCCTAGTTATGATGAATGGTTTTATGTAGGATATGTCAAGAAGATTAAAATGTTAGAATAAATTCAATATATATGATGAATAAATTACCTAAATAATATGTTTATGTATCCAGTCGTCAAAGACACTAAAAGTTTATAGTTCTAGGATGGATCTTGATATTAGGAAATGAATATTATACTAAAATGATGTCATATTTTTTTACAAAATACATGGGTCATTGTAGTTGGTATTAGAGTAGGCCTTTGTTAATATATAGTGATTAATAGTAGATAACATTAGGGAAAAACTGAGGTATATGTATATGTATAGGGTAAATATTAATGTTTTGGAAAAGTAGATATTGTGTAGTTTTTATAGAAAACACACCACTATCTAGAAAATGGATAGTGGATGTATATCTAGAAATGATGCACCAATGAGTAACGACATTGAAAGTGACATATTGGTTATTAACATGATATCCATTAGTGCATGATGGGTGGGCATAATACTACACACCTATCTAGAAACCCCTATATGAAATTTTTAAGTTAATTCACATTTTTCATTATGAATTATTATGATGTATTCAAATACATAATGACCATGGATAACCAAGGCCATACCTAAGGTTTCATAGATTTAAAATGAGGTGTAATGATTTATATATAATATGAATAATTTTTTATTATTACTTGCATTATTACTTTGATTATTATTTCTCACTCTATGATTTTTGGTTTTAGTAAATGGCTATAATAAAAGTCAGAATCATGGCGGTGTTGAATGTGATGTAAAATGGAATGATTCTATTTATAAGTAAAAATACTAAATGGGAGATGGAATGTGAAACATTATGATAATTATTTATCAACTATTATGAAATTTTTTTAACAACATTATTTTTTTGACTTTATACATAAAAAAATAATAGAAAATGGAGTTTATCAAAGACCATGGATGAAAAAACTTTTACATTTATACATATTAAGAATTATAAAAGAAGCACATATGGAAATGTATCAAGGAACGTGGGGAGATTTTTGGTGTATAAAATAATTACATAAATAAATTAATTTCAATGGAAAAATGAAATGTCTAATTAATACAATTTAGGATAAATATAATTTCCCTATGGTATCAATGAAATTTGAATGTTTTAAATCTGGGAGTTACGATCATTATGAAATTTAATTCCCTATAGGGAATGTTTTAGAATAAGATAATAATGGTTTTATAAGTAATGGTTTTAATATTAATGAAGAATTTACTACAAATAACATATGAATGGAAATGGGTATCAAAGAATAATATGAAAAATCCATGTTATTAGTATAAGAGGGAAGTGTAATTTTTGAAGAGTTTATGTATTAGGATTCATGAATTATTTCATAGAAGTATTATTATCAATTGTATTATGAAGATAAGAGTCATGAAACATTTAAGAATTGTTTTATATTAGTTTTCTATATGGATTTAAATGAATATATTGAATGTAACTAATAACCTATAAATGTTATTTAGTTCTAGGGTTATATTTTTGGAAAACACATGATTGGGTAATAGATAACCCTTAATATGTTTCTAATATTGGGATTATAAATTTAGGTTAGATATAGATATTATTAAGTAAATTTTATAATTTTTATAGAGTGAATTTTATCAAGAACTTATATAATTATAGAGGTATTTTGATTATTAGAGATATTTATATGTTTAAAGAGAATATATGATCATTGTATTCAAATTTTTGATATGCTACACTATGAGGTACAACATGTTGTCTGGATATAAATTTTAGTATTGATCTTGGAAAAAATGAGATACCTGATCAAATAGTTCATATTTTTGGATTTTTAATTTGTAAAGACATATTTTTGAGAAGTTTTAAGGTTACTTATTTATATAATGAAACCAGGTGAACTTTTCATGTTATGTTTGAGGTTTTTGATTTTAAATTTTTAAATTTATCATTATTGTACAACTTGTTTTGACCATTGTTGTTTTGGTAAATATTTATAGAAAAAAATAATGATGTTTCATTTTTTTTAATCTTAAGATAGGTTAAAAGTTACTTTTAGTGATTCATGCATGAAAAATTTATCTTGAATATTCATTTCATGGAGTAAGTAATGAAGTTAATATTAATTGAAGTTAATCAAAAAGATTTAAATTTTCTAATGAAATTAAATGAAATAAAGTATGTATATTATCTCAAATAATCAATGTTTATAGAAACATAATCCCAAAACATTAGTAAAAGTATATTGAAATAAAAATATGGTCCTTTTACTTTATCTTCTGATGAATTGATGGTCCTTTAATCTCTTACTGATATGTGGTTTTGTGGTCATTAACATTTTCATGACCATGTTCTATATCACTCTCTATTATTTATTGTATATTTTATTTTCTCTTACTTGTCTATATTTTAACTTCCTTATAATTTTATCCTAACTTAGGAACCCAAATTTTTTTTATTTTTGGAATCCATTATGTTTCTCACTTTCCCATTTTAAATGAAGTTTTGTTATCTCTTTTTATGATGCGAGATTCAAAAAATGTATTTTCGAATATTAATCCTTTTATGAGTGAGATAAAATTGAGAGGGCATAATTTATTCAATGGGGGAGTATGTAACACCCTAAAAATTTTCTTTAAAATAATACTATTTCTGATATCTTGCTTAACACTTAGACCAAATTTTAAGATAATTGTGAAAAATTATAAAACTATTACTATAACCTTTCTATTAAATCAATGGGTGTGAATATTAGTAACAATATTATGTAATATTTGTATAATCATCAATATAAATACAAAATTATGATTTTTTCTTAGTAAATAAGCATCAATTTAAAGTGAATTCATGTTATGGTTCAAAAATGTATTTTCTTTAAAAATGATTTTTTAATGACATTTGTACATATAAATTATAATTGATTTTTGGAAATTATTGAAATTTTATTTTATATAATGATCAAAATAATTTAAAACATTATATAAAAATTCACTTTGGCTAAAATCTAGGTATTTTTAAAAAAGGTTTGATTTTTCCATTAATATCGAAAATAATCAATTTTTCAAATATTGTCATTTATTTTCATTAAATCGAGTAATTTAAAAATCCCTTGACATTTATAATTTTATTATAGAGTAAAATAATTATGCTTTGATTATATATAATATAATTAATTAAATTTTAGTTATCATTATAGTTGATTGTGGTGTAAGTTCTTTTTTTGGATTTAAAACAAAATAAAAAAATAGTTTTTATTAACACAATAAGTTTATATTTTAATTAATTAAAGTAATAAATATGTATGAATTATTATAATTATAATTAAATTTATATATTATATATTTAATAATACTTTTTAATATTCATATATTTGTTTTTTCTAGGCATGTGATTTGATAAGTCAAGTTTTATGCTTAAAATCACATTTGTTTTTTCTAAAAACACGTGTCATTGTGTTTTGCATGATTATATTAAAATAGATATATAAAATTTAATGAAATTAAATATTAAAAAATAATTTCAATTTTTTAATTATTTGGATTAAATTATTTTAATATTTACCTTTTATTTTTTAACAATATGAATAGTTACCATGGTAAATATTTTTCACCTTGAAAAGGGTAAAACTTAAAAAAACTAGGTTAACACACTATGATAAGGCTTTAAATTTTTTATAAACCTTTATATTATCCTATTTTATGTGTTTAGTTTGACCATTCTCATACATGTTTGGAAAATATTTCCACATGGTGTCATCTGTCTTTGGTAATTGCCTTTATATTATTTTAAGAAAAAGATGAATACAAAATGTCACTCTAGGTACTTTAATATCTATAATATTTTTTTCATATGGATAAAAAATGTACATATTAAGTTATAAATATATATTTGGAATATGAATTATATTTTTAATTTGGTAATTTTATTTATATTTTTTATTTATTTAATAATTACATTAAATTCTTACACAACACCAATACAGTATTGAGTCAATTAGTAGAAAAATAGAATAAATGATTTCAAAAATATTAAAAGTAATAAATTTTTTCTGAATTATTATGTTCCAAAAAAATTATATAGATATAAAAAAATAATTATATTTTAAAAGTTTATATTTGAATTTAATTGTTATCATTATGAAATTGAAGTCATATTAAATGAATAGTTCTAAAAATGAAATTAATGATACTATATAATAAAAAATATTTTATTAAATTATTTAAAATTATTAATAATACTACAATAACACAATTAAATGGGATAAGGTTTAAAATATAAACCACCATCCATTTATGCGTGAATTTTTGTTTTATGTAAACATTCATGGCCCTTAAAGAAAAAAACCATTTTTTGTTGTTGTTAATATCAAAAGGGGAAACTTGGGTTGAAAAAAATAGATAATGGTAAATCAATATCCTAAAATGGTCAAAATGTAAATTTATTGGATTATTTACACTCAACATACACTTATATTTAAAATCTATAATTGTTTTACAACTTTTCTATGCAAATTAATTTATATTAGCTTAACACATTAGGTAAATCCAAGAGTTCCCCTCCCATACCATATCAAAGGGAACCTATTATCCTCTTTTAATAACATGTTTTTAACCTTCTATTTTTTGAAATACCTTTGATAATACCTTATTAGTTTTCTTATCAACATTTTATAGCTTTATTATTTCCAACAGATCATCCTTTCAATGATTAATGTGCTATCAAAAAGATGTTTCTCACTAGAGAGGAATGAATCTTAAACAATTCATTTTAAATTTCTTCCTCATTATATATAATGACCTAGTCTTGAAATACATATATATTACATCATTTTAGATGAATATTAAATACATTACAATAATACATTATTGAGGACCGTCATAGTTTATTGTCTTTAGAAACATGAAAAAATATATTTTATATTGGTCAATGATCTTCAAAATCTCACATAAAAATCTACACCTTTAATAATTATTCCTAAAGCCTTTATTTTTAACATTGGGAAAAGAACCATAAGAAAGGGGTGATATAAAATGGTTAGTAAGGGTAAAAAAGAGAAATATGCAAGTAAAATCATGAGCATAAGGGTATGAGAACATGATCATGAAAATAGAAGACCATACCCTACATATAAAAGATAATATATATGAATCATGGCATAAATAATGGTAGTTCATAACACATTAATCATAAGTAAATAAATAACATAATCCATGAAAGAAAAACATAGGAATAAAACATGTAATTGTGGAATACACATAATAATATAATATGATTTCCATATTAGGCAAGGAATTATTTCCAAGACCATGTTAGTAGTATAAGGCCCCAGCCTTAAACCTTACTTAATCTTGAGTTATTACAAGATTACACATTGAGGATCTTTTCGGGTTTAGAGTTTTAGAGAATTAGATCATAAAACTTGCATTACATTCCACATATAAACAAAGTGGTTACATAAAGATAGTATTCTTCATTCCCATCAATGGAAACACATTTAAAATAAAACATGGATTATTTCTTGACACATCCTTGACTCTATCATCTTATCATGTACCTTTCCCTTGACCTGTGAAAAACATTTCAAAAACTTGGGATGAGCATAAAAACTCAGTATGGGTTATAAAAAAAACATGGAAAGGAAACATGAGTTCATATATACATAAGAATGAAATCATACTTTACCTATAAAACGTAGGCACTTTAACATACCTCATAAAATCATGAATAAAACATAGAAATCGTAAGACATAAAGGTAACTTGAGGCATTCATAACATTCTTACGTAGGGAGTAACCCTCTTGGTTACGTTTGGAATACCCATCACAGTATATTCCCTAAAATCTCTTCAGAGAAACCTTAACATTTCACTCCTTCGCGTTACCCAATGCATTGGAGAGCTATAACGGGCTCACCCGCCCTTAGTTTATCACGGAACCACCCGTCTCCATAATAATGCCCAAGAACCATAACATAACCATATCACATAAAACATGCATAAAGGAAATATAAAATTTCCACATTTCAATCACGAGATATCAATACAACACATTGATATAAAAACATTATGAAAACCATTTTCAATACTAAAAGAAAAGAAAAGTAAAACATGGTATTTATTTTTCTTTTAAAAAAAGGTATGGCTTGTAGAGGAAGCCGCAACTCAAATAACGGTCACGACGGCGGAGAAGTCGTTGTCGCCGCATATGTACGACAAAAACATTCCCTTTTTTTGTTTAGTAAATGCTTCGTATAAAAAATATTCCTTTTGAATAAACGTAAAAGTAAAAGGGGTTTATACACCGTATAAAAGAAAGTTGTGTATAAAATAAAATATGCCTCAATGAAAGGAGATTGAGACGAAGTCCCATACCTCGTATCCGACTTGACCCGACCGTTCTTTAATCTCCTGAATAATAAACTTGAGTTAATCTCTACTTTCTTATGAATCTTTTTCAAGTTCATTATTCCTTTTATACCATGTTATGAACATCATGTAATCAGTTAAGTTAATAATGTTCATTTTGTCGGTATTTAGTTCTTAAGTCAAAAATAGACTTCTTACACTTACATGTTGTTAATTTGGTCATAGGTTCGTTATATCCAGAATGATATTAATGATTTGGATAACACATATATCATATATATTCATCATATACATGTATTTATAATATTACATCACATTTAGAGGTAAGAAATGAAATGCACCGTTCATGGAGACGGTAAGCCGTACGTACGCATGAACGCTACTTCCGTTTCTATTTCATATTTTCTGGAATGGAATCATAATGATATAAGAGTATATTATAATTCCAGTATAATAACATATATAACATCAATAACTTTATTCTTTACACATCCCACATATGGTATTAACTAATCAAATCACTTTTAGGGGGCGGTAGTCCGCACTTCCTAAAATGAAGATATCGTGTTTACCCATAATGGAAACCATAAAGGTATGCCAAAAATGAAAAAAAACAGAAGCTTAAGGAAAACATAAACATATTATATATCATATATAAAAATAGTGACATCATAATGGCCACCTTTGAAGGTGTTAAATGAGTGTTGAACAATCATCGTTTCGGGAGGCAGAATTTCGCCATCCACGGAAACCATATGTTCTTTAACCATTTGATGTAGTTGTGTGAGACTGTAGCTCAAATAAATATTATAACAGCATCCTTGTATATTGAATATACTGGTGTTGTTACAAAATAAGTAAATAAAAAGAGTTTAGGGGGTTGGAGAAGCAAAATAAAACAAATGAACATGAGAGAATGAATTACCTTTAAAAGTGTAACTCCTTTTGATTTGAGCCTAAAGGATTCCTTTGAAAGGATTATGCCCAAAGGGAATCCTCTAGGATGAGTAGAGGGATGTGGAGAGAGTAAATGGGCAGGGTTTGGCCGAGCCAAAGGCTTGAGGAGTGTGTGAAATGAGGTAGAGGTGGGGGCCTTTTATAAGAGGAGAGGAGGGGCACTTTTGGAAAGTAAAGAAATATTTCTTTATTTGAAAATGTGTTTCGGTTTCAAAAGGTCCCACATTGATATAATTCGTGGATAAGGTGATAATGGTTCGAAATCCACTCATCCAATTGGTTTTGGACATGTGTAGTTCATAGATTTTATATTATCTTTCCATTTTATTTAAATCGTCAAATAATGATGTCATCGCTGCATCATTATTATGTCATAAGTAATTTAATTTATTTAATGTCTAAAAATCATAAAAAAAATACTATGATGTAGTAAATATTTTTATCTTTCCAATGAATATTTATAATAAAAAATCTGATCTTTATAACCCCATGTAAAAATTGTTTTTGTAAAACATTTTTTGTTTGTGTCATTTTTACCTTAACATTTAATAAAAAGTTATTTATGTCATTTCCAAACCAAAGTGTCTCCATGGGGTCCCCAAGTTGACCCATGGCTTGTCTTGGTCGGCCATGACACAACCAATAAGGTTGGGACATGTGTCTAGGTCATTTCCTATTATTAAAGCATTATTTATACCTTAAACTACCCTAATTACCACTAATCGCGATTAAGAACTTAATAAGTTACTATTCACCAAAAAATTATTTTAATCTCATTGAACCACATTTTACTTCTTAATGACAACCATGTATGTCGGATTTTCAAAATTCAATACACATTAGTGGTAAACTTTCATTTAACTGAAAAATCAGTTTGCTTGATTACCACTTAGTGGTTTCACTATTCATCAAAAATTGAAGTTTTTCAGAAAATTACCAAAAATTCACCCTAAGCTATATTTGATATTCCGAATTCAAAAATGAAGTCTATTTTACAAAATTCAAACCATATAAGTCACATTAATTAATTTAATAATTAATTCCCGCTGCCAGAGCAAATAGCGTGTTTTTACAAAACAATAAGTATCAAAAGATTGACACCAGTTTAAGTCTAATTTCAAAGTGAAATTGATTCCAATGACCAACATTGGATAAAATGGTAAAAATATATTCTAATTTAACTTCAAAACCAATTCAAAACATAATCTAATCATATAAATAAATTAGATTAAAAAGCAGTTTTGATGTAAAATGCAGTATTTTTCACTATTCATTAAAAAATGAACATTGTCAGAAAAATACCAAAACTTCACACAAGGTAAATTTTGATGTCCCAATCATAAAGGATAAGTTTATTTTGACAAACATAGTTTATAAAATTGTCAAAATATATATTCAAAAATGGTTTTCCATCAAAAGGCACTAAAACAATCTTTTAAGAATATTAGTGTATTCCATGCATAAGATTGTATTTATTTTCATTTTAAGCCTCTATAACACTATCTTAATCATTAATAGACATAGATAAAAATATCTATTATTCATTACTTACTTGGGATGTTATATCCTTCCCCCCTTTAGAAAATTGCATCCCCGCAATTTATTTACTTATCGAATAAATGAGGGTATTATCCCTCATTGCATTTTCAGATTCCCATGTTGCCTCTTCAATCATGTGATTTTTCCACAAAACCTTTACCTACTTAATCACCTTATTCCGTAACACTTGCTCCCTGTGGTCAATAATCTGGACCGGTTGTTCCTCATAAGATAGGTTCTCTTCCAGCTGAACTACCTCTGGACTCAAAACATGAGATGGATCTGGCATATACTTTCTCAACATTGAAACGTGAAAAACATTGTGTACCTGAGATAAACTCGGAGGTAAAGCCACTCGGTATGCAACTGATCCAACTCTCTCTAGAATTTCGTATGGTCCAACAAACCTTGGACTCAACTTTCCTTTCTTACCAAATCTCATCACGCTTTTCCAAGGAGAAACCTTGAGAAAAACATGATCACCTACCTCGAAAGATAGATCCTTCCTCCGGTTATCCGCATAACTCTTCTGCCTGCTCTGAGCTGTTCTCATGTGTTTCTGAATCATCTGAACTTTTTCTGCCATCTCTTCTACCAATTCTGGTCCCATCAACTTTCTTTCACCCACTTCATCCCAGAAAGCTGGAGTTCGACATCGCTTCCCATATAATGCCTGAAATGGTGCCATCTGTATACTGGAATGAAAATTGTTATTATATGAAAACTCAACCAAAGAAAGATGTTGGTACCAACTTCCCTGATAATCCATAGAACAAGCTCATAGCATATCCTCCAAGGTCTGAATTATTCGTTCTGACTGCCCATCTGATTGAGGATGAAAAGCTGTACTAAAATTTAATTCAGTTCCCAACGACTTCTGAAGGCCTTTCCAAAAGTTAGAAGTAAACCTGGGATCATGATACGATACAATGGAGAGAGGAACTCCATGTAACCTGACTATCTCTTTAAGATACAAACGGGAAAGTTGATCAAGAGAGAAAGTATCTCGTATAGCAAGGAAATGAGCAGATTTGGTCAAGCGATCAACAATAACCCAGATTGCATTATTACCTCGAGATGTCTTCGGTAATCCAACAACAAAGTCCATGGATATATTCTCCCATTTCCACTCTGGCACTGGTAAAGGCTGAAGAATCCCTTTCGGTAACTGCCGCTCTGCTTTAACCTGCTGACAAGTCAAACACTTCATAGTAAAATCAGCAATATCTCTTTTCATTCCATCCCACCAGTAATACTCCCGCAGATCTCTATACATCTTAGTACTGCCTGGATGAACTGAAAATGGAGAACTATGAGCTTCACATAAAAACTCTCTCTTCAACTGTGAATCACAAGGCACACACAATCTCTTCCCAAATCTCAAAATACAATCATTATCAATGTTGAATTCAGGAAACTTACCTTTCTGAATCAGCTCTACCCTTTTCTGCAACTCACTGTCTTGCTTCTATGCTTGCTTGATTCTATCTGATAGAGATGATCTCACTGATACCTAAAACAAAACAGAAGGACTTCCTGCACCAACAACTTCTATGCCAAAGTTCATCAAATCGTTAACCAAAGGATCACGTTCCAAACGCAACATTGTTAACGAAGCATTGCTTTTTCGACTCAAAGCATCAGCCACTTTATTTGCTTTTCCCGGATGGTAATGAATTGTACAATCATAATCCTTGATTAATTCCAGCCATCTCCTTTGTCTCATGTTTAACTCTTTCTGAGTGAATATATACTTTAAACTTTTGTGATCGGTATATATTTCACACTTTACTCCATACAAATGATGCATCCAAATTTTTAAAGCAAAAACAACACCAGCTAATTCCAAATCATGTGTAGGGTAATTTACCTCATGAGTTTTCAACTGTCGTGAAGCATAAGCAATTACCTGATCATTCTGCATTAGGACGCAACCAAGTCCTTTCAATTAAGCATCACTGTATATAACAAACTCACCATTCCTGGAAGGTAGTGCAAAAACTGGAGCATTCACCAATCTTCTTTTCAATTCCTGAAAACAATCATCACATTCTTTTGTCTAGATAAACTTAACACCCTTCTGAGTTAGCTTAGTCATTGGACTAGATAACAGTGAAAAATTTCTAACAAACCTTCGGTAATAGCCTGCCAAACCAAGGAATCTACGAATCTCGGTTACATTTGTGGGTCTTGGCCATTCTTCCACAACTTTTGTTTTTGCAGGATCAACAGTTATTCCATCTTTAGAAAAAATGTGACCAAGGAAAGAAATTTGTTGCAACCAAAACTCACACTTGCTGAATTTCCCATACAGTTTCTTTTCTTTTAAGGTTTGCAAGATAACCCTTAAATGTTTTTCATGCTCCTATTTACTTTTAGAAAACACCAAAATATCATCAATGAAAACCACCACAAACTTATCCAAGAACTCATGGAAAATTATATTCATTAAGTCCATGAATACAGCAGGTGCATTGGTTAGCCCAAAAGGCATTACTACAAATTCATAATGGCCATATCTCATACGGAACGCGGTCTTCGGAATATCTGCCTCCTTTACCTTCAGCTGATGGTACCCCGATCTCAAGTCAATCTTAGAAAAAAACTGAGCTCCCTGGAGCTGATCAAATGAATCATCGATATGAGGCAAAGGATATTTGTTCTTAACAGTGATATTATTCAAGGCTCTATAATCAATGCAAAGTCTCATAGAACCATCTTTCTTTTTAACAAATAAAACAAGAGCACCCCATGGTGATGTGGTAGGTCTAATGAAACCTTTCTCTAATAAATCTTGCAATTGCTCCTTCAACTCTAAAAGTTCAATTTGTGCCATTCGATAAGGGGGTTTTGAAATTGGCTTAGCATCAGGAACTAAGTCAACAGTAAACTCAACTTCCCGATTTGGTATTATTCCAGGCAACTCATCAGGAAAAACATCAGGATACTCATTTACCACTGGCACATCATTAATCTGAACAGTTCCTTTATTTTCAACGACGTGTGCAAGGTAACATTCATTTCCATCTTTTACAAGTTTCTCGGCCTCTTGATATGTTATCAAAAGTAAGGGTTCATTCTTGTAAACAAACTGAAAGTCTTTCTGAAAAGAAACTTCTTTAGCTCTACAGTCAATCTTAGCATGGTAGATAGAGAGCCAATCCATACCCAGGATAACATCAAACTCTACTAGAGGTAAAACAATAAGGTTTGCAAGTAGGTTCTTTCCACAGATAAGGATAGGAAGATTCTTATAAATTCTTTTTGCCTCAACATTCCCCCCAGGTGTTTTTACCAAAAGTTCAGGAGTCATTTCTTGAGATGGTATTCCCATTTTACTAGAAAAGGTTTCAGAGATGAAAGAATGTGTAGACCCCGAATCAAACAACACACTGGCATAATCTGAAAAAACAAACAAAGTACCTGATACCACTTCATTTGATGGCCCGACATCTGCTGAAGTAGTTGCAAAGGATTTCACCACCCCTTTCTGCTTGTAGTCTAACTGCTTCCCATCACTCAAGCTCCTTGTCGGACACTCGTTTGCATAGTGACCCATCTCATTGCACTTATAACATTTCACTAACTGTAAATCAAATTTGTTCTTACCTTCACCTTGATCCTTTTCAGTGCAATCACGAGCCTTATGTCCCATCTTACCACATCGGTAGCACTTCCCAGAATTCAGAAGACATTTCCCAACATGCCTTTTTCCACATTTATCACAAACTGGAAACTTGGTTCTCTTACCATCAGAATTTGTTGAATAATTCTTACCTTTCTCCTGCCACCTCAGTCTCTTCTTCTGCTGGTTGTTATAGAAAACTTGGTCATCGGAAAACTCCATTTCCACCTTCTCAGCACATCGAACCAGCTTTTCATAACTTTTAAACTCACGAGAAGCTAATGCAC
Source organism: Viscum album (assembly GCA_963277665.1). NCBI lineage: Eukaryota > Viridiplantae > Streptophyta > Magnoliopsida > Santalales > Viscaceae > Viscum > Viscum album. Next base: position 114,128,543 of record OY728149.1, read on the forward strand.
TTCGATACGTTGGCTTCAATCCTGAGTAAAAACGATTGATTTTACTATCAAGGTCCCGGATAAAATTTGGAGCATACCTTGCCAATCGAGTGAACCTTTCTTCATAAGCAGCCACTGAGTCTTCCTCTTGCCTCAATTCCAAGAATTTACTTTTCATCCTAAGTCGAACAGCCTTAGGAAAATACTTCTCAAGAAACATACCTTTGAATTCATCCCAGTCAAGAGCATCAATCTCATCGGCGTCCCTGATATTTTTAACCATAGACCACCACTGATCTGCTTCACCCTCCAAACGGTAAATAGCAAGACTAACCTTTTGATTGTCTGAACACCCCATGACATCAAAAATCTTCTCAAGTGCTTTAATCCACCCTTCAGCTAGCACAGGGTCAGATGATCCTCTGAATGATGGTGGATGTTGCCTCATGAAATGTTCCACCACTGACATGTTCCTCTGCGGTTGATCTGGCTGATTTCGTGCATGGATACCACCGCCATTTATCGCTTGAGTCAACTGCCCCATTACTGCAACAAACTGTTCAATTCCAATTCCGACCATTTCTGGATGCTGATTCGGAAGGTTATTTCCTTCTATATGCCTTCCTAGCACTGCTTCCCTGTTTCCTCTGCGGAAAACCATTCTGAACAAACATGTCTTAGATGAAGCAACATGGTAATCTTTAAATGCTATATCATTTTGAATTTTTTTTGGATAATAATTTAATAGAATTCTAACTCCTAAAGTTATCTAAACCGACCTCTGATACCAACTATAAGGCCCCAGCCTTAAACCTTACTTAATCTTGAGTTATTACAAGATTACACATTGAGGATCTTTTCGGGTTTATAGTTTTAGAGAATTAGATCATAAAACTTGCATTACATTCCACATATAAACAAAGTGGTTACATAAAGATAGTATTCTTCATTCCCATCAATGGAAACACATTTAAAATAAAACATGGATTATTTCTTGACACATCCTTGAATCTATCATCTTATCATGTACCTTTCCCTTGACCTGTGAAAAAAATTTCAAAAACTTGGGATGAGCATAAAAACTCAGTATGGGTTATAAAAAAACATGGAAAGGAAACATGAGTTCATATATACATAAGAATGAAATCATACTTTACCCATAAAACGTAGGCACTTTAACATACCTCATAAAATCATGAATAAAACATAGAAATCATAAGACATAAAGGTAACTTGAGGCATTCATAACATTCTTACGTAGGGAGTAACCCTCTTGGTTACGTTTGGAATACCCATCACAGTATATTCCCTAAAATCTCTTCGGAGAAACCTTAACGTTTCACTCCTTCGCGTAACCCAATGCATTGGAGAGCTATAACAGGCTCACCCACCCTTAGTTTATCACGGAACCACCCGTCTCCATAATAATGCCCAAGAACCATAACATAATCATATCATATAAAACATGCACAAAGGAAACATAAAATTTCCACATTTCAATCACGAGATATCAATACAACACATTGATATAAAAACATTATGAAAACCATTTTCAATACTAAAAGAAAAGAAAAGTAAAACATGGTATTTATTTTTCTTTTAAAAAAAGGTATGGCTTGTAGAGGAAGCCACAACTCAAATAACGGTCACGACGGCGGAGAAGTCGTTGTTGCCGCATACGTACGACAAAAACATTCCCTTTTGTCATTTAGTAAACGCTTCGTATAAAAAAGATTCCTTTTGAATAAACGTAAAAGTCAAAGGGGTTTATACACCGTATAAAAGAAATTTGTGTATAAAATAAAATATGCCTCAATGAAAGGAGATTGAGACGAAGTCCCATACCTCGTATCCGACTTGACCCGACCGTTCTTTAATCTCCTGAATAATAAACTTGAGTTAATCTCTACTTTCTTATGAATCTTTTTCAAGTTCATTATTCCTTTTATACCATGTTATGAACATCATGTAATCAGTTAAGTTAATAATGTTCATTTTGTCGGTATTTGGTTCTTAAGTCAAAAATAGACTTCTTACACTTACATGTTGTTAATTTGGTCATAGGTTCGTTATATCCAGAATGATATTAATGATTTGGATAACACATATATCATATATATTCATCATATACATGTATTTATAATATTACATCACATTTAGAGGTAAGAAATGAAATGCACCGTTCATGGAGACGGTAAGCCGTACGTACGCATGACCGCTACTTCCATTTCTATTTCATATTTTCTGGAATGGAATCATAATGATATAAGAGTATATTATAATTAAAGTATAATAACATATATAACATCATTAACTTTATCCTTTACACATCCCACATATGGTATTAACGAATCAAATCACTTTTAGGGGGCGGTAGTCCGCACTTCCTAAAATGAAGATATCGTGTTTACCCATAATGGAAACCATAAAGGTATGCCAAAAATGAAAAAAACAGAAGCTTAAGGAAAACATAAACATATTATATATCATATATAAAAATAGTTACATCATAATGGCCACCTTTGAAGGAGTTAAATGAGTGTTGAACAATCATCGTTTCGGGAGGCAGAATTTCGCCATCCACGCAAACCGTATGTTCTTTAACCATTTGATGTAGTTGTGTGAGAGTGTAGCTCAAATAAATATTATAAAAACATCCTTTTATATTGAAGATACTGGTGTTGTTACAAAATAAGTAAATAAAAATAGTTTAGGGGGTTGGAGAAGCAAAATAAAACAAATGAACATGAGAGAATGAATTACCTTTAAAAGTGTAACTCCTTTTGATTTGAGCCTAAAGGCTTCCTTTGAAAGGATTCTGCCCAAAGGGAATCCTCTAGGATGAGGAGAGGGATGTGGAGAGAGTAAATGGGCAGGGTTTGGGTGAGCCAAAGGCTTGAGGAGTGTGTGAAATGAGGTAGAGGTGGGGGCCTTTTATAAGAGGAGAGGAGGGGCACTTTTGGAAAGTAAAGAAATATTACTTTATTTGAAAATGTGTTTCAGTTTCAAAAGGTCCCACATTGATATAATTCGTGGATAAGGTGATAAGGGTTCGAAATACACTCATCCAATTGGTTTTGGACATGTGTAGTTCATAGATTTTATATTATCTTTCCATTTTATTTAAATCGTCAAATAATGATGTCATCGCTGCATCATTATTATGTCATAAGTAATTTAATTTATTTAATGAATTAAAATCATAAAAAAATACTATGATATATTAAATCTTTTTATATTTCCAATTACTATTTATAATCAAAAATCTGATCTTTATAACCCCATGTAAAAATTGTTTTCGTAAAACATCTCTTGTTTGTGTCATTTTTACCTTAACATTTAATAAAAAGTTATTTATGTCATTTCCAAACCAAAGTGTCTCCATGGGGTCCCCAAGTTGACCCATGGCTTGTCTTGGTCGGCCATGACACAACCAATAAGTTTGGGACATGTGTCTAGGTCATTTCCTATTATTAAAGCATTATTTATACCTTAAACTACCCTAATTACCACTAATCGCGATTAAGAACTTAATAAGTTACTATTCACCAAAAAATTATTTTAATCTCATTGAACCACATTTTACTTCTTAATGACAACCATGTATGTCGGATTTTCAAAATTCAATACACATTAGTGGTAACCTTTCATTTAACTGAAAAATCAGTTTGCTTGATTACCACTTAGTGGTTTCACTATTCATCAAAAATTGAAGTTTTTCAGAAAATTACCAAAAATTCACCCTAAGCTATATTTGATATTCCGAATTCAAAAATGAAGTCTATTTTACAAAATTCAAATCATATAAGTCACATTAATTAATTTAATAATTAATTCCCGCTGCCAGAGCAAATAGCGTGTTTTTACAAAACAATAAGTATCAAAAGATTGACACCAGTTTAAGTCTAATTTCAAAGTGAAATTGATTCCAATGACCAACATTGGATAAAATGGTAAAAATATATTATTATTTCACTTCAAAATCAATTCAAAACATAGTCTAATCATATAAATAAATTAGATTAAAAAGCAGTTTTGATGTAAAATTCAGTATTTTTCACTATTCATTAAAAAATGAACATTGTCAGAAAAATACCAAAAAATTCACACAAGGTAAATTTTGATGTCCCAATCATAAAGGATAAGTTTATTTTAACAAAAATAGTTTATAAAATTGTCAAAATATAGATTCAAAAATGGTTTGCCATCAAAAGGCACTAAAACAATCTTTTAAGAATATTAGTGTATTCCATGCATAAGATTGTATTTATTTTCATTTTAAGCCTCTATAACACTATCTTAATCATTAATAGACATAGATAAAAATATTTATTATTCATTACTTACTTGGGATGTTACAAGTAGTATGGATTCACTCCCCATACCATCTTGTAATTCATGGTTCACTACTATTTCTATCTTATTAGAATGTGTTCACTCCTCATACTATCTTGGTAGTCATTGTTCACTCTCATGACCGTCTTAGTAGCATGAGTTCGCTCCTCATGCCATCTTGGTAGTCACGGTTCACTCCCATAACCATCATAGTAGTAAATGTTTACTCCCATGACCATATTAGTCTATCTCATGAGATATAAGTATTTACCCAAGGAATTACAGGGAGATATAGGTCACACCCATCTCATAGTGAAATCATACATATATGTCAAAAAAATCATAAACAATAATATCTTAATAAATAAAATTAAATGTGTATCATAAACATGTAAACATATAATAACTTATGTAAAATATACGAGTTTAATAATCATTTCCTCAAAATCATAACTTGTGGAAGAGAAATGGATTTCATAAACATATAACCCATTAAAGAGAAAAAGATTTCATAAACATAAAACCCTTGAAAGAGAAATTTTTTTCATAATGACCATGAAATAAAGTATATCCCATTCATATAAAGTATATGAATGGAACCATTATATCATTTCCTATAATTAAATGATTAACATCAATTAATGTCATCTTAGATGGAAAATAAGTTTGAAACATCTTTCAAAAAAATTTATTGTGGATAATATCCTTTCTTATTTTAAAAAATATTTTTAATACATAAAACCATTTGATAATAATTTTCATATAATATCCCGTTAAAACACATTAAGCATACTATAAATCATTTGATAACCCTTTTCCTTGAAAACATATAATATAAGCTTCAAAACATTTTAAAAACCTTTTTTCTTTGAAAACACTTTGAAAACTTATAAAGAAAGCTTGAAAACATTTTGAAAATCATTTCTTTTAAAACACTTGGAAAAAATATTAATAGTTCTTGATAATGTTTTGAAATCTATTTTCCTTGAAAATACTTTTAAAACATATAAAAAAATATTGAAAATGTTTTGAAAACCAGTTTTCTTGAAAATACATTTTAAACTGATAAATAATGCTTGAAAACGTTTTGAAAGCCATTTTCCTTGAGAATTTATAAAAGAATCCTGGGAACTTTTTTAAAACCATTTTTTTGAAAATAAAATTAAAAATATTTTATTAAAATAATAACTTTTAAACATGAAAATAAATCCTCAAAGTATTGATGATGCATAAATACAGACATGTGGTACGAGGTAAAAAGAACATTTCTTTTGCACGATAAAAAGGATAAATAATTTCCTAATTTAGAAAGTGAAAATAAGATTACTTTGAATAAATTATTAAAATAAAAAAGGGTAAAAATTTATTTTAATAATCATAGTATATTAGTAGAATATTTTTGAAATCCCTTTTTATAAGTCAATGTTTGTAAGGAACATAAATTTCCGACTAAAGAGATGGTAAAGTCGGGCTTTCTTATAAAAAGATTCTTAACCATATTATCACCAAAGAGTAAAAAATGGTACCACTAAATGAATATATAATTAATATCCAATGTATAATAAAATTCATGAATGTATTGAGACATGTAACATAATAATTCATCAATGGAACATAAATATAAACAATTGCGAAAAGCGATGCGATTATCTCAAAAAAACATTTATAACTTGGTAACATGGGATCATTCACACCATTTGAGAAAATTAAATTAAATTACGATTAAAACATCATTAAAATAATTATATTCATGATGTAACATTTAAAATATAAGTATATACACCTTAAAAAATATTTTAGGTGCATAATAAAGCATGAGTCTCAAAGAAGGAAAACTGTGATTTTGTTTACCAATTTGGTATATTTTAAAACTTAAACCCTATGAATGAAATTTCATAAAATGTATATGTTACTAAACATATATTTAGGTATAATATTAAAATAATACAATCATTTTAACTATTTACACCACACAAAAGGAAGGAGTGGCAAACATAGCATGTATCTCACGAGAATAAAAAGTGAGATAAATTCCCCTTACCTTGTGTCTGTAATCTCTTCATAATCATAAATGATTACTATATAATAAATATAAGTTTACTATAAATATTATAAAAAGTCATATTATTATACATAATTCCATATATGGTTTCATTATGACCTTATATTATCCTCTTGTTAATGATCCTATGTAAAGGTTTCACATCCGGTGATATTCGCTCCCTTCTTCGCATGTGTCTTAATTTGTTATATCTTTAGTCATTATACTTACATCATGATTTAAAGAATTTAAATAATGATATAAATATATTATATAAATAGTATATTTATATTTTAATAATCTATAGAATAAATAATTATAAAATTTAATACACCGTTCAGGTAGACAGTAAGGTATATATACGCATGAACGTTGTTTCCGTTTTAATTGTTATATTGAAAGAAAGAAATAAAATGAAATATAAGTATATATATATATATTATTATTAAATAAGATTTATGATATCATATATATCTTATATATTCACTAAAACCTTCCTTAATACAATTCATGCAGTGTACGAACGAATCATATCACTTTGAGGGGGTGGTAGTCCACACTCACTCAAACAAAATTATCATATTAACACCAAATAAAAAGTAAAAAATATATGAGTTTTAAAAAGGAATAAATAAGCTTAAATAAATAATAAATATAATATATAAAATATATAAAATATATAAAAATATTTTCCATAATAATGGCCACCATGGTATGTGGGAAAGGAAAAATGAACAATCATCATTTCGTGAGGTAGTAGTTCATCGTACATAAAAAATATGTTCATTAACCATCAGATGGAGGTGTGTTTAAGTGTAGGTCCAAAAAACAGAATAAAAAAATAAAGTTATATTTATTATACTGGTTTTTATACAATAATGGTATAAATAGAGTTTATGGGGTGGATAAGGAAAACATAGGAAATGAGCTTGAGAGAAGACATTACGTCTTAATGGGGCAAATCATTTTGGTTTATGCCAAAAGGCTTCCTTGAGTTTCATTTTTCCCAAGTTATGGATTCTAGGATGAAGGTAGGTAGTTTTGGATCAAACTTGAGTAGATTTTGGGTAATTAAAAGGACTTTATAGGTGTGTAGAAGTGGGTATAGGTGGTGTCCTTTTAAAGGAAGGAGAATGAGTCATTTAGAATTGTTCAGAAACAAGATAGGTGTCCACAAGTTATTATTTACCAAAAGTCATAACAAAGAAAATAAATAAATAATGGAATGTGTATGGTATAAATAAGGATATCTATTGGGTTTTGTTAAATTGGGTAGATAATTTGGGCCCTTAATTTTAAGGTTTAGTACCCAATTAAGCTTAATTTGGCATTAATCACTATGATTAATTTTAATCACTATGATTAATTTTAATCACTATGATTAATTTTAATCACTTTGACTAATCATTTTACTCAAAAATAAACATGATATAATTTGATTTTTAATATTATACTGATTAAAATTATTTCTTTTATTTATAAAAATTAAATTCATAGAAGTGGAAAATTTAATATTAATGCTAATCTCACATATGGGATGAAGTTATTAGTTTTTAAAGATGAAAGAAGTTTAAAAATTTATTAAGATTTTATATTCAATTTCATAGTGAAATTGATAATAATGAATTAAATTTTATTAATAAATGTAATATTTATTTAATGTGACCTTAAAAAAATTATAATATCATTTAACATAAATAATTAATTTAAAACAGAAATTTTTAACTGAAAAACAAAATTTTTCATTATTCATAAGAAAATGATGTTTCTAAAAAAATCCTGTAAATTCACCCTTGGATAATTTCTATGACCGTGATTCAAAAAAAGAGAGTTTACTTTAATCAAATTAAATTTATAAATATTTCTAAAATAAATTTTAATATTTTTTATAGAAGGACATTAAAAACAATTCATTCAAGAAAATAATATTTTTTAACATAAAAGGACTTTACCAAAAAATAATATTTTTCATTTTCAATATGTATTATATATAAAAAATCATATAAAATATTTTATAAGTTGTTATTACTATTAATATTACTCTATTTTAATGTCTAGGTTATAACTATTTTGTTTCAATATTTATAACAATAACATGATGTGTCATAGAAACTTGGTATTACGTGTAATGTACAATAAGTTGATGTTCTATGTGAAAGGAATGTTTGACTTAGTGAATTGAAAAAAATAAATAAAAATTTAATTTATTAGGGTAAAATGACTTTGTGACCATAATAATATTTAAATTTGTATTCAATCATTTTTTATGTTCATTTATAATTAATTGGTAACCTATAAATTCACATAATATTGTTTAAAAAATATATTTTCATAAATTATTTAATACTACTCATAAACACTAATTTAACGTCAAGGTTTTATATTATTATATTAAATAATACTATTTTAAAACTATATAATTGTTTGATAAACCGCAGACATGTGTGTTGCTCAAGTCATCAAGGAAATTCATTGTTACGTATACCGCAAGTTAGACTCAGTGTTCCGTATAGAACAAGCCAAAGTTTAGATCACATGTAGTGCACAAATAACATGGTGTTACTTATAATGAAATACAGACATAGTTATTTAATATAAAATGAACTATATTTAGTGTTGCATGAAAGGAAAAATATCAATAAGGTTAAATTAATTCAAAAAATATTTCACAAAATCTAAGGGTGTTACATTCTACCCCCTGGAAATGAATTTCACCCTCAAAATATATATGGGTTATCAAAGGTTTAATACTTTATAGTTTATATAAAACAACATTATAAAAATTAATACTAACTATTTATTTTAAAAGGGAATGGCAGAACCGTAATGGTTTCCCAAAGTAACATATAACTAGGTTTCCACAAACAAGAATAAAGGTTGGGAGTGAAGATAGCACATGGAGGAAAATCATAAATATTTATTGGGATTTACTGAGGTCATTAATAAAAAACAATTTAATGATAAAATAAAAGTTGAGGGCCTCAAATTCATAAATCTTTGATGATTTAAGAGGTCATCAGTTAAACAAAAATTAATATATTAGGAAAAAACATTTTCCTTTTTGATCATTATCCTATCATTAAGTAATTATTTTATTAACCAAGATTATAAAAAAATTTCATTTTTTGGGTGATTTTATCTATTTCCAATTCATCCATTACATTAAGAAATGGATGTACCAAAATTAAAATTAATGCCTGAAGAACTAAAATATACTTTTAGAAGATATTAAGGCCCATAAAACATTGAAAATTATAATTATTTATCTTAAACTATTCTTAGAAATAAATATGGTTAATATATTAATCTACAAATATAAAAAGTAACACTACCACTTCATCATAAATACTTATTCATCAAAAATAATTATACATAAACCAAACTAATATAAATTCCAAAAATAAATATGATGGACATCCTTGAAATAACGTTAATCACTAAATAGACTTTTATCTAAGGTTTTTAATAAAAAATCAATACCTAAATACCTTCTCTAGAGTTTAACTAAAATTTTCATGAATGGTTAACCTTATAATCATTCGCAAAGAAGGAAATACAAATATTTAGAAAAAAGTAACCAAATTAGCCTAACATTGATCCCACATATATCACAAAGTTCCACTTGTTTATCACATTCCAAACATGTGAATAACCTTATGGTATATTCCCTTGAAACATGGTAATAACCTTAACTACCATAGATCCTTTTGGAAAACATGCATTCTTCTTTATTCCAAAGAATAATAGATATATTCATTAATTCCAAAAATGTTGTAAACTTCATCAATAATAGTATAACCAACCTATTAACAAGTCCTTACTTAGTTCCACATTAACCAGTACCGTCCAATTTACTTATTCATAACATGATTATCACAACATAAATAACAAATTAAGGGATACATTCCCATAATCAAAATATCACATTATAATTAAATCACACCACTATTCCATAGAAAAAATTCAAGATAAACGTGTAAATTATGTGGTAAAAAAATAAGTAGAACAAACCATTTATATTTAATCATTCATATAACTTAATTTTTAAATCCAAATACATATAAAATTTGATTATTACACTTTATCGTTATTCCATTGACAAGGCTACCTCATCCTTTTACACAATACCCCTTTCCTTTTAAATTTCATCTATAGTCTCATCATCATCAAAAATGTATCTACTACTCACACAACCGTGCCGATTCTCTTAAAAATCATTACTCTTGGGACATTGAGTTTCATAATGTCTATTTACTCCACACTTATAACACTTAACATTTTATGATGTCTTAGGGAGGCTAATATTCTTTTCCATTTTTTAACCAAACTCTTCATTTTCCCTTGCAGTCACTTGTTTGTTTCCTTCTTTTCCCTAGTAAAAACACCTTATTATTCCTCTAATACATTCACCTAGGTGATTATTTCCATATTATTGAAATAAAAGAAACTGAATATTCTATCATCCATGGTCTCCATTACCCATACTCTCAGAAAACTCCTTTTTTCCCTTCCTTGGAGAGTCTAAGAGTTTGTTAAGGTAGATGTTATTAATCAGGTACCAGGAAAAATTATTTGTCCTGATCACAACAACTTTCAATCCAGTGATCATCCCACTTTTTTGATCATTAGAAAATCATCCATCAACATCAAAATTATTCTAGTTCCTTCCAGTTCCTTCTATTGAAAAAAACCAGGAGCATTATGTGAGAATTACTTATCATAGTATAAAACAACATAGTCATGAAAATATTTAATTATGGGATTTATAAATCATGACACCTTCCTTAATATAAGACACCCAAGGTTCATCCTAGGTTATTCATATCAAAATTATATCTAAATCCTTTATGATGGTTCATCAAGATTTTTTTAATTTTGAAATCATATCTCTTATGAGTGTCAAACTAGGTGTGAAACAAGGCCCATTATCGTGTACCGGATTACCCAAAGTTAGGACCATACCATATTTTTGGAGTTTTTACCACTAGGTACCTTTGTTCCAGATCCATATCAACTTTTAGTATCTAGGCAGGGATGTATTTCTAGGAAACCATTCACTCTACCCTTTACCAAAATTCTAGGACATTTTCCTAATTACTGACACATCCTTATACTTATCATTTGAGACATCCCTAGACATATCCCTAGAAATGTACATATGGATCCCAATAATATTTTCATCCTAGCTTCTAATTGATGATTAAACATTTCATTTGATACCAACTACAGAGACCTTGTCTGACATACATGGATATTACTCATTTTAGATGAATATTCAGTACATTACAATAATACATGCCTAATGATCGTAATAGTTTAGTGTCTTTGTAATAATGGAATAAAAATATTCTCTCATGGGGAATGATCTTCAACATATCACATAAAGATCTCCCCTTCAATACTTATACCAAAACCTTTATCCTTAACATGGTGAAATGAAATATAATTTAGGGGCGAGATCAAGTTCCCAGTAATGTTAAACAAGGGATATATATACGCATAATCATCAGAAAAAGGGTATGATAACATGATCATGAAAATAGAAGATCATAAAATACATATCAAAGATCATATAAATGAATTATGGAATAAATAAAGGAATATCATAATGCATGAATCATAAAGAAAATAAAGAACATAAGCCATAACAGCATAACATAGGAATAAAACATGGAATTGTGGAAGACACATAATAATATAATATTATTTCAATAGTAGACAAGTAATTACTTCCAAGAACATCTTGGTAGTATGGGTTCACTCACCATACCATCTGGGTAGTCATGGTTCACTCCCATGACCATATTAATAGCATGAGTTAACTCCTTATACCATTGTGGTAGTCATGGTTCACCCCCATGGTCATATTAGAAGCATGAGTTCACTCCTCAAACCATCTTGGTAGTCATTATTCATTACAATGACCATCTTAGTAGTCAAGGATTTCTCAAAAGACCATATTAGTCTATCACATGAGATATAAATCTTTACCCAATGCATTAGAGGGATATATATGTCCCACCCATATTATAGTGAAATCATACCTATATGTGCCAAAAAATAAAAAAAAATCATATCATAACCCATGAAATTAAATGAGTATCATAAACATGTAAACATATTGAGAAAAAGATATAGGTTTTATAATCATTTCATAAAAATCATTACTAATGAAAGAGAAATAGATTTCATAAACATATATCCCATGAAAGAGAAATGAATTTAATAAACATAAAACCCATGGAAGATAAATAGGTTTTATAAAGACCATTCCATTAAGCATAACCCATTCATAGGATGGATATGAATGAAACCTTCTGATAATTTCCTATAAGGGAATGAGTAACATAAATGGATTTCATCATAGATGGAAAATGGTTTTTAATTATTTTGTAAAAACATTTCTCGAGGAAAATATCATTTCTTCATTGAAAAGTATTTTTAATACAAAAATCCATTTGATAATCATTTTCATAGAAAATAAATTAAAAAATTATAAAGAAGAATCAAAATCATATGAAATCCTTTTTCCTTGAAAACTTATAAAATAAGCTTCAAAACATTATAAAAACATTTTTCATCAAAAATACTGTGAAAACATATATATAAATCTTGAAAGTGTTTTGAAAATAATTGTAACGCCCTAACCCCAGAATCCCAGAGTCATTGCATTATTACGTATCATTGGCATGATCATAAAAGATCAAGTATCAAAAGACCTATTAGTTTAGTAGCCTTGGAAGAACTAGATACATTCATAAGGTTTACATTATATCATAAAATTGAAAAATAAAACAACATTTTCTCCATAGACAACACTAAGATCCCATAGACTATCCCTGGAGGTCAGTCATAATATACTTCTTTGCATCCTGGGAAAAATAAAACATAGGAAGGGGTGAGCTCAGATTCTCAGTAAGGATAACATTATAGCGGAAACTTTCATAAATAAGCATAAACATTTAAGGCAGTGTATAAGACTAGAACAAAAGCCTTTTAAACTTGAACTTCAGTATAATATAGAAAAAATAAAATCAAACAATGCCATTTAATTATTCACATGGATATTCTACTAGTCGAATTATCACATGCAATATAAATAACCGCTTTCATAATGATGGAATGCAAAATGCCAGACTATTATAACCACATAGTCATGGCCTTGTTCCAAGATTACAAACAATATTTTTTCAAGGCCTTGTTTCAAGACACTAGTTTGTCTCATGAGACCTACCGATGCATCAAAGAGCAATAGCAGGATCCACCCATGACTTATTAAGTCCAATTCATTCCTCATTTGAATAGCTTGAAACATAACATAAACATTCATATTAAAACTAGTATACGAAATGTCAATACTTTATCCACAAACCATGAATGGTATAAAAATAAAACATCCACAGTCAAACATAACTAATTCGATACAATATGGAACATTGTATTGTATCATATTAACCTCAATAGAGAATAATGAAGGATATTGACATAGATGAAAATAATCATCAAAACTATTAGTGAGAAATATCCCCTTTTTTCTTGAAATCATTTAAAAGTCACACTATTTTTCAAGAATCCAATTAAAAATAGATTTTTGAATAAAAGTGTCCCATACCACTTTAAAACTATTAAAAGGAATTTTAATTTTAAAACATTAATGTCTATATAAATAAATTCTTAAAAATTTTTTTTAAACATGGACATTAATGAGAAAGATTTAGAACAATAAATATTTAAAACATTTTAAATGATATTTTAGTTAGAGTTCCTAACCAAAAGAGAGACACTTGAATACAAATAATTGAGGTAATCAAAACTTTGTAATGTCATGAGAATAATGGTATTCCTAATATACCCTGTCAAAGTACATTATATACACCATATAAAGTTATTTGGTGTATAGAAACAAATAAGTCTCAATGGAATGTAAATTGAGATGAAATCTATTATAAAGACTGTATACTTAGGTTAAGGATAAATCAACGACATAATTATGTGTGAAAAATATAAATACACTCAATATGATTGGATATTCAGTGTAAATCAATCATAGGACATTCACACATATTCTTGTAAAAAAAACCAATGAATTGGATATTTAACTCAAAAAATGGAGATTGAGTTAAAATTACTCTTATCAAGTTCATATCGATGACTTGAGAATTTATCAATGGAGTGATTATGTGTATCAAAAGTATATCTATAGAAAGGGAAGTGGAAATTATGACATAAGAAAATGAATAGTGATTCCACACATAATCTTGGAGTAAAATAATGAATGATGTATGCATAAAGCTGAATGAGTGGAAATTGAAATTTCAAATTCCCTTATCGATTTGGTAACTTACGAAACATACGCCCGTGCAGCTTTATACGGGGTAATGATAGCTGATCAGCAATGCAAGGTGGGGAGCTAGCTGATCAATGACGTAAAAAGCTGGGGAGGGGCAGTTCAAGTGGGCTGGGCCTATGGGTCATGTATTGGGCATGGTATGCCTCTCGGCCTTCGGGTCATGTATTGCGGGTTTGTCGGGACTTGTGCCTTGGGCCTACGGGTCATGTTTGGGTTCCCATTAAACCCTTAAAAGAGAGATTATCCATAATAAAAATAAAAAAGAAGGCCTTCAGGACATTCAGGCTACAATTATGATTTAAATATCCATAAATTGAAGTATATTACACAATGAATACAATCATGGGAAGTACACACACCACATGCAATAAATTAGTGGAGAACAATAGAAATTTCATGGAATTAAAAGTGAGATAAGAAACCCCTTACTTTGTACTTTTTCCTTGGATGAGGGTAGTTTAACCTCCTGTATAATGGTGAAATAATTTTTATTGAATTATAAAAGAATCATATACATTAATATGATATCATATATGATATTTTAATATTTATTTGTTAATAATATCTTAGAATTATTGTCGTTTCAAGTGTTTACAGATTCATTTTCCATTATATTCTTTGTTATGTGAGCCATATTTGTTTTGGATGGGATGTATGTTATTCATATACATAATGATATTAAATATTTATAAATTATTTTTAACCATCAAATGAAAATTATTCTTGAATGGATACGATGGGGAATGAATCACATCGTGTTCGTGGAGACGGTAGTCCGTATGTACGCACGAGCGACAATACCATTCTTTTGATATTAAAATAATATATAATTAGATGGTATATCATATATACAGAATCATTATCATGTTATATTTATTATTTCCATGAATTAAACATCATTATTATAACCATTCAAATAATAAATTATTGAATAATAATTACACCACGATGTGGAGACGGTAATCCGTACATACGCACATATGGTGACATGTCATTCAAAGGATGGATAGAATAATGAATATATCTGTAAGATAATTATAATAACATAAAAGTATATAGAATATACTGGATTTATTATTTTATAATGGAAATAACAAATAAAGAATAAGTGGAAGAAGAAAAGAACTTGAAAGAGGGTGGTGAAATTATTACCTCTTCTTCAGGTTCTTCCTTTTGATTTGATCAAAAGGGCTCCATTGGTTAGCTTTATGATCCAAATAAGACCTCTAGGTTGAAGTGAGGGAATTTTGGATCATATTTTTCCAGGTTTTGGCCGATAACAAAGGCTTTGAATGTGTTAATTAGTGAGTAGGTGGAGTTCCCTTTTATAAGAGGGGTTAGGGGCACCTTATGAAAAGATGGAAATATTATTTTATAATAAATTTATAATCTATTTATAATGGTTTAAAAGTGTATTATTTAATGTTTAAGGTGGGGATATGTCTAAAACCACTCAACCAATAGGTTTTAGATAGTTTTCGGTCACTATATTAACTTTATCTTTTTTGATTTAACTCTTAGTTAAATAGTTTGACATTTACCATGTCTCTTTGTGTTTTCATATTATATAGTTAATAATCTTACTATATACTTCCAAGCAACCCATGATTGGTCCATTAATGATAAAAATATCATTATATAAGTCCTTTGGCCGAACCTTATATTTTTAGGAATATAATATCAATTAAGAATATAAAATTTGTTTTAAAAACTCATTTATGTCAATTTTTACACTATTTAATAATTGATTTTTGTTAAAGTCTTAAAAACTTTATTAATTAAAATAAAATTAATTTAAGAAATACTAACATGTCATATTAACCAATAAAATTCATGGATGTCATAAAAAAATTCAAATTATATTTATTTTAACATTTATAATACCAATTATTTGATTCTGTCATTAATAAGGAAAATACTGCATCATTATTGTGTAATAATTAAATTTAATTATTCAATGTCTAAAAATCATAAATAAAACACAATTATGTAGGAAATCGTTTTATATTTCTAATAAATATTTATAGTCTAAAATATAACATATATAACCTTATGTAAATTTTTTTTTTCTAAAATATATATGCTTATGTCATTTTTGTATTTACTTTAACTTAATTAATATAAAGTGTCATTATCACTTACAAGTGGATCCATGGGGTCCCCAAATCAACCAAAAGATTCCCATGGTCGGACATGTATCAACAAATATGGATAGGACACGTTTTAGGGTAATTTGGTATTATTATAATATTATTTTGTTACCCTTATTTACCAGATTTACCCTTTAACCAATGTAAATAAAATATTTACGGAACTAATTATTCAAAATGTATAAAAATAAAAGTAACCTATTTACACAATTTGGACCTCATGATTATAAATATGGAATCTATTTTTCTAAATTCAAAACATAGAAGTGGCAGAAAATAATTTAAAATTAATTCCTGTTGTCAAAACAAAGAGCATGTTTTTTAAGAAATAATAACTATTAAAAGATTGCCACTTGTTTATGTCTAGTTTAAATGTGAAATTACATCCAACTACCAATATTGGATTAAATAGAAAAAATATATATTAATTATACTTTTAAACCTCTCAATAGTATAATTTATCACTATAAATTATTTGGATTAAAAAGTTTTTTTAATTAATGTTTAGTATTTTTCACTATTCATCAAAACTTGAATGTTTTCTAAAAAATACCAAAAATTCACCCTAGGCTAATTTTGATATTTCTAATCCAAAAATTATGTTCATTTTGAAAGATAAAATTTATAAAATTTCAAAAATTTGGTATTACTATTCATAACGGCTGGTTTGATTGGTTGTGGTGTGTGTTAGAACTCGATGGTGCGTACAACACACGCTACTGTATTATTCAAAGGGAAGTGTACCATGGATGCTTGGGGTGTTACATTATCCCCTCATTCAAATGATTTCTTCCTCAATTTGTTTTTAAAATTGGGCTTGGGAATATAATGGAAAGTCCCACATCAGAAAAAGAGTCAATAAAACTATCACTTTAAAAGAAAGAAAGAGAAGTACAAAGGTCACCCAAGAAAATCCATACTAGGATTACATGTAGGAAATCATGGATATGGATGATAAACTAAGTGTCAATTTTAGATGGAGATGGATAGAAAACATGATCAGGAGAATGTTAACAACAATAAAATCACAAACTTGTGATAGTACAAACGATCATTAGTCTCCCAATAGGAAAATTTAATCGACATAATTTATTTTGTTTTAAGTTACATTACATAAATATGAGGAATTCATTTATGATATTGACTAAGAACATAAATAGATATACTTAATTTTTAAGTATATTTTCATTCTTTAATAAATTTTGACCACTAACTCATTTTTTTAAATGATGAGTATTGAAGAAGATACGGTCACACTGGAAGAGCTAGAATAAACTTCTATAGAATCACACGATCCATGAAGGATAAAATATATATTTACCTTGTCTTTAGAGATTAATCAAAACCAAAACCGTTAGTATAAGATCTGATGATCCCCCAAAAGGATATTCCATTAGAGAAAGAAACACTAATCTTAATTTCTAAAACTAAACCAACAATACCCAAAAGTTAAATAAATACCATTCAAAAAACAATTGTCCTTAAAATCCTTCAATATAATCCAAACTAATATTGAAACCCAAAACTTAGAAGAATTTGGTTATGAAGTCTTCCACATTAAATTGTATCTCCAAATGACATCAACTACTCTTAAATTCACATACTTAAAAGTAATTAACCTAATAACATATTCTCTATTATTGGTTAATCATTTCCATAAATAACCCAAATAGATATAAATAAACAATAAAAACATAGATAAAAATCCACATTACTCCTCAAATGAAATTCTATAGTATTCTATTTTCCTTGGGCATATAGTGTTCCCAACAAAGCGAACATCTTCCAAAATAACATTTATCACTTAATCACAAAATCATTTTCCTATACTAAGGGTATTCATTTGATAAAGATCCCAAATCAACTTATTATTGATCAATAAAATAATTTAACTAAAAATAATTAGTCACACTAACCAGGGACTTCACATAGTCCAGTGGTAGGAGATAAATCCCAATCGCACTTTGGTTGTAGGTTTGATTCCCATAGCTTTGTCCGACACGATGGGTTGTCTCACGGTCTGCGTGTTGTCCTTTTCCAAAAACTATATTTTATAACATTTTAAAAATGAGATAAATTCCTCAAAATAACCATAACATAATTTAACCACAAATGTTATCTCATACCTTGCATTTTCGTCCCAAAATATAATAACTTGTAATTGCCTCAAACCCAATAATCATATTAAACCAAATTGTTATTTATAACTATATCCATATGAGAAAAGATAAGTCTTCCTAAAATATCATTTTCAGATGACAAACTAAAGGTTTACAAATACAATAGAAAATTATTCCAAAGTAATCTTATCAACAAGGAGTACTAGTACTTTTAAAATTTTTTCCAACCATTTATTTCCACATAGCTTCTTCTTTGACAAATAAAATATTCTATAGATAGGAAATTCACTCGGGTAATGGATAGGTCCCCTACATTTACAGAAAATGACTATAAATGGATTCTTGGGACCATTTTTATTTTCTTCCATAGTACTCTTCATTTTTCCTCAGAAATTATTCACTTTATGTCATTCTTTCCCACACGTAAAGCATTTATTTGTTCCATTGAGACCCTTTCCTGGGTGTCTTTTTCCACATTTCCTACATGATGTAAATTTAGGATTATTTTCTTGATGGTCTCCACTACTAGAGATCTTATCATTCACCACCTTTCTTTTCTTTGTTGAGTCCAGGAGTTGGTTAATATATATGTTATTGATCATATTTTTGGAAAACTGATTTGGAAAGAACACGATATCTTTTGAGCCTATCAACAATCCATTTTGTTGCACATTTCCACCACCATTCCCACCTTGTACATCATTCTCAAAGTTACTATGTCTTCCTTGTAATCCATCCATTGACAAAAACCAAAAAGAATTATGTGAGTAACAGTAGTCATAAAATCATTTAGAGAATATCATGACACCATATTCTTAATTTGAAACACCTTAGGATTAAAAAAGGTCATTTATTGTCATATTATATTAAAATACATCAAATCGGTTTGTAAAGAAAATGAAAATTACCCTAGGCATATCCCCTGGGAGTGTTGTAACCAAGAGTGCAGTAAGGCCCGTTGTCGTGCACTAGTTCCTGTTCGATTCTAGCTCAAAGTGGTGTTTTTGGGTTTTACCCCTAGGTATATCTGTGCCAGAGCCGCCTCTACCTGCTCGTATCCATACAGTGATGTATTGCTTGGAAAACTCACAAAATCACTACAATACCAAAATTCTAGGAATTTCTTCTATACTAATCCCCAAAGTCCATTTTAGAGCTATGTGCTCTAATCAGAGTTAATCTGAATCTAGTTTCCAAGTTTTGTACTAAACTTCCTCTTATACCAACTGTAATTCCCCAACCCCAGAAGCCCAGAGTCGGTGCATTATTATGTATCATTTTCATGCTCATAAAAGATGAAGTCTCGAAAGACCGATTAGTTTAGTAGCCTTGGAAATACTAGATACATTTATAATGTTTACATTACATCATAAAATGGAAAACTACAACAACATTGTCTCCATATACAACACTGAGATCCCATAGAATATCCTTGGAGTTCAGTCATAATATACTTCTTTGCATCCTGGGAAAAATAAAACATAGAAAGGGGTGAGCTCATATGCTCATAAAGGATAACATTATAGCGGAAACTTTCATAAATAAGCATAAACATTTAAGGCAGTGTATAAGACTAGAATAAAAGCCTTTTAAACTTGAACTTCAGCATAATATGGCAAAGATAAAATAAAATAATGCCATTTACTTATTCACATGTATATTCTACTATTTGAATGATCACATGAAATATCAATAACCACTTTCATAATGATGGAATGCATAATTCCAGACTATCAAAACCACATAGTCAAGGGTTTGTGCCAAGACTACAAATAAGATTTTGTCAAGGCCTTGTGCCAAGACACTAGTTTGTCTCATGATACCTACCGATGCATTGAGAAGCTATAGAGGGCTCCACTCGTCACATACTAAGTCCAATGCATTCCTCATATGAATAGTTTGAAACATAATATAAACATTCGTATTAAAACTAGCATAAGAAATGTCAATACTTTATCCACAAACCATGAATGGTATAAAAATAGCACATCCACAGTCAAACATAACTCATTTGATACAATATGAAATATATTATTGTATCAAATTAACCTCAATCTAGAATAATGAAGGATATTGACATAGATGAAAATAATCATCAAAACTATTAGAGAGAAATATCACCCTTTTTATTGAAATCATTTAAAAGTCACACTATTTGTTAAGAAGCCATTTAAAAATAGATTTTTTAATCAAAGTTTCCCATACCACTTTGAAACTTTTAAAAGTAATTTTAAATTTAAAACTTTAATGTCCATATGAATAAATTCTTAAAACCATTTTTAAAACATGGACATTAATGAAAAAAATTTAGAATAATAAATCTTTAAAACATTTAAAATCATATTTTAGTTAGAGTTCCTAACAAAAAGAGAGACACTTGAATAAAAATAATTGAGGTAATCAAAACATTGTAATATCATGAGAATAAAGGGATTCCAGATATACTATGTCAAATTACATTATATACACCATATAAAAGTTATTTGGTGTATAACAACAAAGAAGTCTCAATGGAGTGTAAATTGAGATGAAATATATTATAAAGATTGTATCCTTAAGTTAAGGATAAATAAATGAAATAATTATGTGTGAAAAATATAAATACACTCAATATGATTGGATATTTAGTGTAAATCAATCAGAGGACATTCACACATATTATTGTAAAAACAACACCAATTAATTGGATATTTAACTCAACAAATAGAGATTGAGTTAAAATTACTCTTATCAAGTTCATATCGATGACTTGAGAATTTATCAATGCAGTGATTATGTGTATCAAAAGTATATCCAGAGAAAGGGGAGTGGAAATTATGACATAAGAAAATGAATAGTGATTCCACACAGAATCTTGGAGTAAAATAATCAATGAAGTATGCATAAAGGTGAATGAGTGGAAATTGAAATTTCAAATTCCCTTATCGATTTGGTAACTTACAAAACATATACCCATGAAAGAAGGATAATACAATGATGATGTAAATATACCTAAATTAACGTATATTACACAATGAATACAATCATGTGCAGTACACACACCACATTAAATAAATAAGTGGTGAACAATGGAAATCTCCTAGAATTAAAAGTGGGATAAGAAACCCCTTACTTTGTACTTTTTCCTTGGTAGAGGGTAGGTTAACCTCATGTATAATGGTTAAATAATTTTTATTTAATTATAAAATAATCATATACATTAATATGATATCATATATGATCTTTTAACATTGATTTGTTAATAGTATCTTAGTATTATCGTCGTTTCGTGAGTTAACAGATTTGTTTTCCTTTATATTATTTGTTATGTGAGCCATATGTTTTCTGTATGGGATGTATCTTATTCATATCCAGAATGATATTAAGTCTTTAAACATTATTTTTAACCATAAAATGAAAATTATTCTTGAATTTATACGATGGGGAATGAATCTTATCGCATTCGTGGAGACCGTAGTCCATACGTACGCATGAGCGACAATATCTTTTTTTGATATTAAAATAATATATAATTGGATGGTATATCATATATAAATAATAATTATCATGTTATATTTATTATGTATATGAATTACACAACATTATTATACCCATCCAAATAATAAAGTATTGAATAACAATTACACCACGACATGGAGACGGTAATCCGTACGTACACACGTATGGTGACATGTCATTCAAAGGATGGATAAAATAATGAATATGGTTAAACCATATTTATAATAACATAAAAGTATATAGAATATACTGGAGTTATTATTTAAGAATGTAAATAACAAAGAAATAAGAAGTGTACAAAGAAAAGAACTTGAAAGAGGGTGGTGAAATTATTACCTCTTCTTCGGGTTATTCCTTCTGATTTGATCAAAAGGGATCCTTAGGCTGGCTTTATGATCACAGTAAGATCTATAGGGTTAATTGAGGGACGTTGGGAGGATATTTGGGTAGATTATGGCCGAGCCAAAAGGTTTTAAGGTGTGAATTAGTGAGTAGGGGGGTTCCCTTTTATAAGAGGGGTGAGAGGCACCTTAAGAAAAGCTATAAATATTATTTTATAACAAATTTATATTCGGTTTCTAATGGATCCAAAGTGTATTATTTAAAATTTAAGGTGGTTATTGGTCAAAAACCACTCAACCAATAGGTTTTAGACAGGTTTGGGTCACTATATTAACTTTATCTTTTTGATTTAACTCTTAGTTAAATAGTTTGACATTTACCGTGTCTCTTTGTATTTTTATATTATATAGTTAATAATATTACTATATACTTACAAGAGACCCCAAAGTGGTCCATTAATGATACACCTATCATTATATAAGTCCTTTTTCTGAAACGTAGATTTTTGCTAATAGAATATCAATTAATAATATAATATTTTTTAAAAAAACTCATTTATGTCAATTTTGACACTTTTTAATAATTGATTTTTGTTAAAGTCTTAAAAACATTATTAATTAGAACCAAATTCATTTAAGGAATCCTAAAATGTCATATGAACCAATAAAATTCATGTATGTCATCAAAATTTTTAAATTATATTTATTTTAACATTTATAATACAAATTATTTGATTCTTTCATTAATAAGGAAAATACTGCATCATTATTGTGTCAAAAATAAATTTCCTTATTGAATGTCTAAAAATTATAAATAATATACCATTATGTATGAAATAATTTTATATTTATAGTAAATGTTTATAGTCGAAAATATAACACATATAACCCTATGTTAAAATTGTTTTTCTAAAAGATATATGCTTATGTCATTTTTGTATTCACTTTAACTTAATTAATATAAAGTGTCATTATCACTTAAAAGTGGCTTCATGGGGTCCCAAAATCAACCCAAAGATTCCCATGGTCGGAAATGTATCAACAAATAGGACTAGGATGCGTTTTAGGGTAATTTAGTATTATTATAATATTATTTGTTTACCCTTATTTACCGAATTTACCCTTTAACCATGATAAATAAAATATTTACCGAAGTAATTATAAAAAAGTTATAAAAATAAAATTTACCTATTTACAAAATTTGAACCTCCTGATTATAAATATGGAATCCATTTTTCTGATTATAGATATTCCAAATCCAAAAATTATGTTCATTATGAAAGATAAAATTTATAAAATTTCAAAAATTGGGTATTACTATTCATAATGGATAGTTTGATTGGTTGTGGTTTGTGTTAGAACTCGAAGTTGCGTACAACACACGCTAATGTATTATTCAAAGGGAAGCGTACCGTGGAAGCTTGGGGTGTTACAATAATTTCTTGGAAAATACTTTGAAAGCATATAAATTGTTCTTAAAAATGTTTTGGAAACTATTTTACTCGAAAATAACTTGAAAATTATTTATTAAATCTTGAAAATGTTATGAAAACCATTTTCCTCGAAAATACATTGAAAACATATAAAAAAATATTTAAAACATTTTGAGTTCCATTTTTCCTAAAAAGTTATAAAATAATCTTGAAAACCTTTTGAAATTTTTTTTCATTGAAAACATATAAAAGATGTTTGAAAATGATTTGGAAACCATTTTCCTTGAAAATATATTTTAAAAAAAATTTCTTCAAAAAAATAACTTATAACCTTGAAAATAATGCTTCAAAGAATTTATGGTGGATAAATTTTTATATGTCATACTAGGAAAAAAAACATTCCTTTTTTCATGGAACAAATTATAGAAAAATGCCTAATTCAGAAAGTGATAATAATATTCCATAAAAAACATTGTAAAAAGACAATAAAGGGTAAAAAATTCTTTTAATTATCATTTTATATTAGTAGAATATTCTTGTAAACCATTTTTAGAAAACATGGTTTTGAAAGAACATATATTTCAGACTTAAGAGAGGATAATGTCAAGATTTATTTAAAACTATTTCTTAACTATATTATTTAAAAAAGGGTAAAAAATGGTAACACTAAATTAATATATCATGAATAAATATAGGCCAATAAAAATCACGAATTTCTTGAGAGATGGAACACAATAATTCATTAAAGGAAGCATAAACGTAAAAAATATTGAAAAGCAATGAGATTGTCTCAATAAACTATTATAACTTCGTAACTTGGGATCATACTCTCCAAGTAAGAAAAGTAAATTACATTAAGATTAAAATATAAATAAAACAATTAAATTCATTATATAAAATATAAAATGGAAATATATACACCACAAAAAGAGTTTAGGTGTATAAAAAAATATGAGTCTCAAAGAAGGAAAATTGAGACAAACCATTTTTACCAATTTGGAAACTTTTGAAACATAAAACCCAAGAATTAAGGTTCATAAAAAGGATATATTAATACACATAAATTTAGAGATATTATAAAATGAATAAAATCATTGTAATTACTGACACCACACAAAAGGAAAGAGTGACGATCATAGCATGTATCTCACATGAATAAAAAGTGAGATGAAATCCCCTTACCTTGTGTCTGGACTCTCTTCGAACTTATACAAGTTTTTTATTTAATAATTAAATGTATATTATAAATATTTTATAGAAGAATAATATTATAAATAATACCATATATGTTTTGATTATGACCTTATATTACTCGCTTGTTAACGATCTTATGTTAAGGTTTCACTTCAGATAATATTCTCAATGTTCTTCACATGTTTATTAATTTTTTATATCATTGGTATTTACACTTATATCCTAGTTTAAATAATTTAAATCATGATATAAATTTCTTATATATAATTTATATTTATATAATTTCAATCTATATCATAAATAAGTATAAAGTGGAATAAACTATTCATGAAGATGGTATGTCGTATGTACGCATGAATGCTGTATCCATTTTAATTGGCGTATTGAATGAAAGAAAGAAACAAAAATATAAGTATATAAATATATATCAATGTTAAATTAGATTTATTATATCATATATATCTTTTATATTCACTAAAAACATCCTTAATACAATCCATGTAGTGTATGAATGAATCTTATCTCTTTGAGGGGCGGTAGTCCACAATTACACAAATAAAATTATCATATGAAGAATAGTTAAAAAGTAAAACTTTATGTGTTATAAAAGGAATAAATAATCATAATGAAATAATAAATATAATATAATAAATATATAAATAGGTTGTCCATCATAATGGACACCATGGTTGGTGGTAATGGAAAAATGAACAATCATCGTTTCGTGAGGCAGTAGTTCACCGTACACAGAAACAATATGTTCGTTACCCATTAAATGGAGGTGTATCTAGTGTAGTTTGAACCCTTAGCATAATAAAATAATATTATATTTTCGATAATTGTGTTTTTATGTAGGAATGGAATAAAGAGAATGGAATGGGTGGAAAGAAAATAAAGGAAAAGATCTTGAGTGATGACGTTACCTCTTAATCAGGTAATTCCTTTGGGTTTGTGCCAAAAGGCATCACTAAGTTGCCTCATACCAAAGGTAATGCATCTAATAGTAAGGTAGGGATGTTTGGAGATTATTTTATGAGAATTTTTGTTAGACAAGGAGCTTCATAGGTGTGATGAAGTGGGTAGAGTTGGTGGACTTTTATAGGGAAGGGAAATGGCTCACTTGGATTTTTTGGAAACAAGTTAGGTGTACACATGTTATTAACTACCAAAAATCATAAAAGACAAAACAAATCAACAATATAAGGTTAATGTCTGAAATATATACAGAAAACGGGTGTTGTTAAAGTTGATAGATCATTTGGGCCCATAATTTTAAGGTTTAGTCCCTAATTAAGCTTAATTTGGCCTTAATTGTTGGGATTAATTTTACTCACTTTTACTAATAATTTTGGGAAAAAATAAATATGATCTAATTATAATATAAATATTATACTAATTACAATGGTGTATTTTAGTTTTTCTAAATTCAATTCATGGAAGTGTAAACTTTAAGATTTATGCGAATCCCATAGACGATATGAAGTTACTAGTTTTTAAAGTAAAATGATGTTCAAAAATATATTTAGATTTTATATTAAATTTCTAAGAGAAATTGATTCTAATGAATTAAATTATTTTAACAGATGTAATTTTTATATAATGTGACTTTAAAAAAAATTATAATATCATTTTATGTAAATTATTAATTTAAAAAAGGCAGTTTTTAACTAAAAACAATATTATTCACTATTCATCAAAAAATTGAAGTTACTTATAAAAATAAAAAAACTTCACCCTAGGATATTTTTGACATTCTGAATTAATTTTTCTTATCAAATTAAATTTTGAAATTTCACTAAATTAATTTTATTTTTTTCACAAAGGGATATTAAAAGTAGTTCATTTGAGAAAATGATATTTTTAAACAAAAAAGGACTTTTCCAAAAATCATATATTTCATTATAAATATTTTGAATTTATATAAAAAACTATAAAAAATATTTTATAATTAGTTATTACTAATCATATTACTAATTTTTAAAGGCTATGTTATAACTAACCCATTTAAATAATTATTACAATAAAATGATGTTTTGTAGAAACACGGTATTGCATGTAACATACGCCAAGTTGATGTTCCATGTGAAAGGAATGTTTGAATTAGTTCATTTCAAGACATAAAATAAAATTTAATTTATTAGTGTAAAATATCATTGTGACCAAAATAATATTTCATTTTATATTCAATCATTTTTCATATTCATTTATAATTAACTGGTAACCTATGAATTCATATTATATTGTATAAACTGTATATTTTCACAAATTAGTTAATAATATTAATAACCTATGATTTAACATTACGTTTTTATCTTATTATGTTAAATAAAAACATTTTAATAATATATTATTATTATGTAAACCTTGATCTTGCATGCTATAAAGTCATCAAGGAAAGTCATTATTGCGTATAACGTAAGCTAACCTCGGTGTTCCATGTAGAGCAGGCCAAAGTTTATATTGCATGTTGTGCACAATTAACTTGGTATTATGTATAAAACATGAAAAATATATCAATTTAATATTAAATGAACTGTCTTTAGTGCTATATGAAATGAAAAATATCAAAAAGGTGAAATTAATTCAAAACAAATCACAAAATCTCAGGGCGTTACATTAGACCTCTTATAAAATTATTCATACTCATTATAAAAAATAATTTACATAAATAATATATAATTAATTTTATTATGATAATATTAAAATAATTTTCCACCTTCATTACATCATATGTGAAATTAAAACATCTCTCAAGCATACGTGTGAACTACTACCTCCACAAAGTGATGCGTTTCTTTTTTCATCACCCATTCAAATTGATAGTTATAATGATTTATTTAGTGAATATATATAATATATATTTTATTAATAATAATATTATTTTTATTAAAAGGTCAGTTTTTTTATTTACCTTTCTTTCATTCCATCCATCATATTGTGGAAACATCACTCATGTATAAGTTCAAATTATCATCTTCATAAAGTACTGAAATTAATATTTCATAATTAGTTTATATGAATTGTTTTAAAGGTACATATAATGATTAAATAAGATAATAATTAATTGATTAATTTTTTTGATATTATTTAACCATATTTACACTACAATGACCCGATTTTCTGTATCTAAACATGCATGAGAAACCTAACAATTATAATAAGGAACATGGATTTTAATAAATGATTATTAATAAACAGTTGATAAGTTTTTAAAAGTAATTCATATATGGTATTATATATATATATATATTATTAAGGTCATTTTATATATTTATAACAAATATATATTTAGTATACATGAATTTTGAATGTGCATGGAGAAAGATGACACTTGAGGTAAGGGATTCTCATATCACTATTATTTCTGTGAGAATCATGTCATATTCACCAACTATTTATTTTTTTTGGTTTATATAATTATCCTTAATTTATTTTATTATTATTATAATGAAATTATATGTATTTAAAAATCTATATATGATTATCAATGTTATGATATTTTTATTTATAGATTACAAAATCTGTATGGGTTTATTATCTCGAATTCCAATCTTTAAGATATATGTATGTTATCTGCTAGTAATATATTATGAGGTATATATATAATACCATTGACATGATATATCATGAATCTCAAAATTTTAATGTTAATAAAATTTTATTTAGATGTTATTATTTCATGGAGCTTGCGATTTATAAGTTACAAAATTGGTAAGGTATATATGATTCAATCCCCTTTTCATTGGAATTATTTATTCTATAATTTCCAATCACGAAATTATTTGCTTATTATATAAAAAATACCATTAGTTTTTTTCATTCATGTTATTGGTGGAATTCTCAATTAATATTACTATTTTACCCTCCTTGGTACTTAAAATCATCAGGGATAAGTTTTTAATAAAAAATATTTATTTCTTTATTGGTCGAGAATATTTTTCATTCATTTACATGTTTTCTACAAAAAGTTTTCAAAATATTGAAATTTATTTTTAACCTTGTTTAAATTTTAATAAAAACAATTTAAAGGAATTTTCTTGTCATTTTAGGGAAGGGTTAATTTTTAGTTTTTATTGGAAATGTTAAAGGAATATTTTCTTAACATACTCTACATGAATAAAATTTCATGACCTCCAGACTAATCAATTCATTGATGATTACTATAAAAATATTCAAGGATATTTTCAAAAAAGAAATATTTTTGAAATATTTGTATTTTAAAAGTGATTTCGAAATGAAAAGGGTATTTTTCTCGAGAAATATTCTGATGATATTTTAATGGAATATTCCTTCTAGGACAACATCCTTTGATGTTACGTATGATTTACTAGGGATATAATCCAGTTATACCAACCTTATTCTCTATATTAATGGTTTATTATTATAAAAATGATAATTTTATGACACCCATTTATTTTCCATGAGTTATTCTATGAATAAATTATTTAATTATTTTTATACTCATATTATTTACATGGGTTATGAAATGTTGATATATTGAATGTTTTGTGATCTTGTGTAACTCATATATATGGTTTCCAATTTTTGAGGGGTTTCCATTCAATTATATATATCCCTCTAATTCATTATGTAAATGTTTATATCTCAATAAATATGTATTGTAAATGAGTTTTTTAACTTGATACATTGTGGGAAATGGGTAAGGAAACCTGATCCACTATGGGATATAGTTTAGGTTGTCAAATACACTATGGGAAATAGGAGATGATACATTATCCATCATAAAATGGGAAACAAATGTTGATTCCCAATCTACTTTGACTTAATGCTCTTAGTAGTTAATTATGACATATGAATGGGTTTATATACCTATGACGGTGCCACGCTTTTATGAATTTTTATGATAATGATATTAAATTGTGGTTCATTATTTATTAATGATGATTTCCTACTCTAACTATTCCTATCATTAAAATTATAATGTTTCATGCCATGACTCGGGATTAAGATCCCTAAAAAATTGGGAATGAAAATTTTATGTTATGACAAAGATCTCATATCCTTATTCATATATTATGTTTTTATATGTTTGTTGATTGATATATCTAATGTTTACATTTAATTATCATATGAGCTTAATTATCCATATGTTTTCTTTAACCAGTTTACAATGAATTGTTTTATGTATTATATATTGGGAAGGGTAAAAATTGGTAAGAAATTTATGAGAGATGATGAATAATGTTCCTAAAAAATAATTTTATGTATCTAGTCTCTAAATATTCTAAACTATTATGATTATGGAAAGGATAATAATGTTATATATTAAATATTCATTTAAAAAGTTGTAATATTTATATATAAAAAGCTTATGTCACTACACTCCTCAGATCACAAATCTCATATCATGATCATAATTAAAAGAAAAAGAAGACTATAAAAATACAAAGACACAATGTCATTTTAGTGATTGGATTTATAAGAGAATTAATAATATTTCCATTGATTAATTTTATTCCATTTTATCATACATGCCACAAAATTTTATAAAACATTAACGTCACACAACAAGTGAATATCCAAAGGCAAAATAACATCACAAATCTAACAAGCTAACAACAAAAACAACAATATCATCTATGGACACATTAGTTTTTCACCATATAAGGGTTATAAAAGCCTATGCATGGTCTCATTACTATGATTTGTCACATCCTATTCACATTTTTACTTTAACTAAATAGTAATGAAAAACATATTCACCCCTTGATACAACCTTTTAACATCCCCGACCCATTTCCCTTACCATGACTATTATGGGTCAACACATAACCTCAATCATGCCTCCCCATATTCCAAATGATCATCAACTAATGTAGATGGTCTAATAAATTAATTAGTAAGACTATACAATCTAGTACCAAATAACAATAACAATGTGTACACGACAAAAAAATTAAAAAAAATCAATTCAAATAAATAGATAGGGAATTTTAAAATCAATCCAAACATAATAAACCATGTCATGTAATTATGTATTCTAAGGTAAATATCACCCTAAAAGTCATAAAAAACCAATTAAAAGAGATACTAAAAATAAATAAACCCAAAACCTGATCCAGAACCCCATGCTTGATCCCATATCCAATCTCCAATCCCCAGAAGTAAAGCATTCAATTAATTGTTAGCATCTCACCCTTGTCTAGAATTATATCCATGATCCTAGGTACCAAATGGTGGCATGAAGAGTTTCTGAGTAAAACTCGGCATGCCACAACTACTGATGTCAAAAAAATCAAGTCTGAATAAGAGTTCATGAAATATTATAATTTAGGAATGTATTAATTCATATTAATTTAAAAAACATCAAATTAATCCTGCTGACCCATGTGTTCTTGGTTGATACATGGGGTCATCCATACCTACTTTGAAATGATTTCACATGTCTTTGTATACAATTATCACTACTTAGTTGGGTCCCCATCCCATGTAACCATTTCATAGAGAAATACCTATATCAAAGACCACTAACCCAAGTATTAGTACCCATGCTAAGGGTGAATTACACATTTCATATTTCACTAGACCAAGTTAGAATTACCATGCTAGGGGAACCTACATACTCAAAGGTTATTAGACCCTATGATAATTCCCATTCTAGGACCAATTTAAGATTTCATATCCAAATCAACAAGATCTTATATATAGTATAGATACCAAACATGTCAACCATGTTAACATATATGATAGACTATAAAATTAATACACCTAAATTCATGACTTATTATATAAATACACATGTAATATATTATGTAAAGATTGAAATACCTATTTTCTTTAGTAAATTAGATACATTTCATGAAAATAAGAAATAATTATATATAAAAATTATTTAAAACTACTTAACATGATCTTAAAATTACATCACACTTTTCAAACTAGATAAGATAACTAGGGGATATAAGAAAGGGTTATCATTTAAAGCCCAATATGGGAATAATCAATGCATAAAACCATGGAAATAATACATCTTACATAAGAGTCATTTCAAGGTAACAAAAAATGGATGAGAATCATAAACATGAACATATATGCAATATATAATATGGAAACATCAAGGAAATATAGAAATATGAAAATATCCGAAAACATGTCATCATAATCATATGATAAGTATGACCACAAATAAATCATAACATGGTGATCTTTGGATAACCTCTAATTTATGATAAATGGTATATCATGAGATATAAAAATTAACCAATGCATTCTTTGGATATATAATTATGATCCCACCCATCATAATCATATCATGGACATTTATTACTATTCATCATATATTAGTTCAAACCAATATTGTTAATTACAATAATATTCCACACTATTTGATGCCACAAATAAAAAACTCAACCATATAAAAAAGACAAAATTTATTTTTATTCATATCAGAATCACTGGTTATTACATTCCTCACATTTAATTTTGACATACTATCACTCATATATCCTATACATATATAATATACAGTCTTAGAGTGTATATATTTGTTATAAAAAAGTAGTAACATAAATCCATTCTTTATTAAAATATATTGTGGCATTAAATTATTATGAATAATGTGTACGTGAAGTACATTTTTGTGTGGTAATCTTCACTGCAGTCATTTTATGAAGTGCATTGATCTTACCTTCCAC
This sequence comes from Viscum album, assembly GCA_963277665.1. Classification (NCBI taxonomy): domain Eukaryota; kingdom Viridiplantae; phylum Streptophyta; class Magnoliopsida; order Santalales; family Viscaceae; genus Viscum; species Viscum album. The sequence continues at coordinate 114,161,639 of OY728149.1, forward strand.
ATTGAAGGTTGATGAGTTCTTTATATTGATTTTGTCATATTTTTCCAATGATAATTATGATAAAATAATCCACTTATTTTTAAAAAAAGGTGAGTAGATTTGGTTTCAAACCAACAATCATTCAGGTTTCCAATGATATTTTGCTTAGAAAGAAATGTAATCAAATGTAAATCTTTATATTTAGTGGACATATTTTCAAGATTCACTTTTTTTGTTGTGTTTTATTTTTTCACTTTGATTTTTTTAGTCCTTATCATTATATGTAGGATTTTAAAAGTTGTGGTATTTAACTTTGATCATTTTTGACCATTATAGGCCTCCACTCTAGTGGACTTACACTTATTCATTATTAAACATCCTTCAACAATGTTGTTTTTGATGATATGTTATAGATGATCAATTTATTTTCCTAAAACCAGTTATCTTCATCTATCTTTTATGGCATGATTAGGTCTTTAATCGAGATTTCCTTTATCCTAAGCAAATATAATTTTTAAAAAATATATATAAAGAGAATTTCATTTCAAAATAAAATATTTAATATAGAAGTTTTCACTAGTGGGAATACCTTCAGTCTTTATATCACACATAATGACATTCAATTATCAAAAATGTGTCACTATTGTCTTTATGACAACCATTTTGAGTCTTAAAATTTACTAATAATGATTTTTTTCAAACTAGAATATTCAATCATATACATATGATCTAGAAATTACCAAAACACCATGTTAGTTTGGGAGATATAAAAATATTATAATTTTTTTAATCAACACCATTAGGATATAGTTGTGATATATAATGTAATAATTAAGTTAAGAATCAATAAAAAGAACTTTATATATTCTTGATTCATCATTTCTAATATATATGGGTTCATCAGGTAGAAAATGTTTCAAGATTTATTATACTGAGGTATAACAAGACGTTTTGTTTCATCCTTTTCAAAACATTACTAATAAATTCCTTTGGATTCTCTCCATGTGTATTTTATGATTTTATTATGGTGGGAGGAATTACGAGATTTTATATGGATATTTATATTACACAAATATAAATCAAAATAATTTTTTTTATTTTATATATAATTTTTTCTTAAGATTATTTGAGATAAAATCTCTATATATGAAATAAAGTTTTAATTCCAAGGGAAAATATATTCAAAAAATATAGTAGGATTTCATTATAGTGTGTGAAAATATTATAGTATGTATTGAGAAATTTTTATACTAAATAATATAGGTTCCTCTATCCTTGTCAGTATAAATTATGAAAAGGACAATTCGACCAATAGGTATATAGAATACATTAGGTTCCTTATTCGTAGACATAGTTAGGTAATCATTATATGAAATATAATAGACTTTGATCATGTAATCTCATTCATTCAACACACATAGTGAATTAAAAAAAATAAGGAGATGGTGATGAAAAGTATTGATAAAATAATATAAGTATAATTCAATCCCAAAAAACTCATTTTATTTCCTTATAAATGGATTTTATACCTATACAATATGGAAGGTTATGTAAAATTTTCTCCAAGGTAATAATGTATCACCTTTCATTGATAGTTACACTATAAATCCATGAATTCGTTAGTATGAAACATATATAGGAAAAATCAAACTTTTAACCCCTGAATATCGTCAAGAAAATATGACTGAGTTTCAATATATATAGAGAAGGGTAAATCCACTAGTAAATATAAGGGGGTACCCTTCTATATAAATGAAACCAAAATGGAAATTTTAATAATATAAATAACATTTATAATAAATTTTTATAACCAATTAAGGGGGTTTTTTTTAATAACTAAAAAATAGAGCATTGAAAGTGGTTTATCTTTATGGAAACTCATCTATGAATCCCCCACCACATATCATATATTATTATTATTTATTTATATAAAATAATGAACATTTGAAAATACATAACATGTAACATAGTTTTATTCTTAGTGAACATGAGAAACAATAAGTTACAAAGATGACACTCTTATTCATCGACTGAAGGATATGATAAAAAATTCTATAAGGACCCATCACTTTTTAAGGCAGTGATCAATGATTTCTATCACATTATTACATTTATGAGATTTTGGTTCCCCTTAAAAATTTATTCTAATTTTTTTATTTTTCTTGAACATTGGGGAGGGTGATTATTTGAGTATAGAAGTTGAAGTTATGGTCATGAAAATAAGGGTTGGAATGAAAGGAAATCATAGAACTCACACTAGGAAGATTAAAATCAAGAATATATTGACCACAAGTGAAATCATCCTTTGGAAAAGGAATTCCATTAGAGTAAAAGAATATATAAGAATGTAAACTTATATTTTTTTTCACCTATTCCTAAAAAACTCTTTTGATTATGCTTTTGTTGGGTTTCATTTTGGGTTGTTTCATATTAAAATTTTAATTTTTTTGAAAATTTTGGGCTCACACATGGTTGGCTCATGGTTGGAACAAACTGTGCACCCTCTCAATCCAAACTATAAAAATCCAGGAAGTGAGGTTTTAAATGGTTGGTGCACTATTTTTAGACTATTCACCCTCTTAGGAAAAATTTTGTGGCATTTTTAAAGGGGCATACGACTAGGCTACACTATTTAGTCTAATCATGCGGATCTTCCCAGCCAACTATGCATTGGAATTAAGTGATCCAAAAATTATATTTTAAAATCACAAAACCCTATTTTTAGGTTCCAAATAGACCAATAATGACCCTATACAAGTTATTATTCCTTTAGATCATCCAAGATAAGTTTTTATCCCCTCAGATCCCTCCTAGAAGTGATTCAAAGCCGGAAAAAGACCATTTGATCTCTTCCTTGTTAGTTTTCTCACCTTGATCTATATCTCCATTTATCTATATTCTTATTTCTATAGTATTGTGTATCCACATGTTGGTTTTTGGATCTAATATCCTCTATTTGGGATCTTAATCCTAAGATTGATTCCTGGTTTTCATGATCTTCATTCTTCTTTGAAAAATCCCAATTAGGGTTTGGTGAATCAAGATCTGTTGTTCCCTAGGTAGGTGGTTCCTTCACGATTACAAAATTTTTTAACACTAAATTGACTTATTTAATTTAAATTGTTATAATTATATGAAATTTATTGATTTTAATTAAATCTAATTTAATTTATTTTTTTAGAGAAAACCAATTCCATTGAATTAGGGTTCTAAAAATGGGATTTTGCATGAAATTTGGAAACCCCAATTCAATTGAATTGGGGTGGGTTTATGGAAATTTATTAAATTTAAATAGATTAATTTATACTGTGTTATGAGTTTGATTGAAAAATTGTGAAAACTCAAATTCTATTGAATTGGGTTTTTGTTTTGAAATTAATGAAACTATATGAAATAAAATTGTTGAATTTAATTTTGATATTTAATATAAATTAATTTTAAATTTATATTTGTGAAAAATGGATTAAAAATGGATTTTATAGAAACCTTAGGGAATTACTTGAAAAAAGGATGTTTTTTTTATTAAAAAACCATTTTCATTTTCAAATGAAATTTTTTATTTTTGAAATTGGGGAATGAGATTTAATTTTATTTTATGTTTGATTAAATAAAATTCCCATAATTGAAGTGTACTAGATAACATGCAAGACTATGTAGTTAGTGAGTTATTGGTTCAAACACACTAGGTTGTAATTTCCCTAACAACAGATTAACACTTTACAACACTAACAAAATATTGGTCATTACATCTTAATTCCCTATTGGGACATGGATGATTCCTTTATTTCTTTTTTAAGGGATTTCCGTACACATTGAGGTTTATTTTTTTTAATGTTGGGGTCGAAGCCTCATTTACACGTTGAGGTTTATTACATGAGTGTGTGAGGATCGCAAAACCTGGAACTATCATACCTCTTGGTTGATGACCATATTTCTCGATTGTTTATATGTGAGATATCAATATATGCCAATATATATAAACACTTTTACATAGAATCAGATTTATATAAAAAAATTTACAAAAAATTTTCTATTTAAGCCATCTTCTTAATGTATATCCATCATTTTAAGTGTATACCATATTTTTAATGGTAAATAATGTTCTTATTAAATGTGGTTTTGTAATTAAGAATCATTTTATTTAAGAATTTAAATATCTTTATTTTGTTAATTCAATCATGGAATCTTATTATAAAATCCTGGGTTAGACCCTACTAGGATTTTAGGTCACACCCTACCTATTCCTTCAGGTGTTTATAGATTATCTCCTTCTAGATTCAAGAAAGGGTAAATAACTGCTTACAGATTGTTCTAGCTATTTATTAGTGGAATTATATCATTGCATGCATTGGGATATGGGGTGTTTATCTATCATATTTTATGGTACTTTTCTATATTACCTTGGGCCGTTCATGTATGTTTGACTTATGGAACACATCTCCTTGTGGAGTTTCTTTTGTTTGCATATTGATTTTTTATCTTACTCCCACAAAGTTTGTGAAAATTTGTTTTAGAATTTCATTATTTATGATTCCAAGATCTAGTATACAATACATGGGGATCCCAAATTCCTTTTGGGACATGTTATGACGAGCTCAGTTATCAGTTTATCAGGGCACCCGAGAAGGTTCTTGATAAAATGGCATTAGAGGTGAGGTTATTCTTTTGGTCATGAAGTTAGTATGAATTGTGTAATATTTTTGGGACTTATGAGGTAGTTTCAATTGAGTTCCAAGGAATCTCTCACTACAATGAACTTTAAGTCACCAGGGGTGGTTAGGGAAAGAAGTATGGAGTCTTAGTTCTAGTATTTTCCATACATTTTATTTGTATAGGTGAAATCTGAATTCTATTTATCTATCTGTTGGGATTAATTTCCTTTGTTTCTCTATTTGTGTGTTCTTATGATATATTATTTTTTGTTTGATGATGTTGTGTACCATCATTACTTCAAGAAGAAATGTGAATCTGATCCAAGAGGAAGCTTCTAATGAACCTCAGTGAGAAAATCCTCTTGTGGACCCAAGTTTGTTTAAGGTGATCATCCATACTGTCTAAGTATTGGGATAATAACCACCACCAGTACCCATTCAAGATCCATATGTGGAACCTCATTAGTATTTTCTCAAGATTTTTTCTCAAGATTTACTTCTCCAGAAATCATAAATTTTTGAATTTTCAAATGATCTTCAATAGTATGAGGAATGGTTGAGTAGAATGGAGTGAATGTTTGGGTTCTTGGATGCACAAAATGAAATCTAGGTGAAGTATTCCACCTTCATACTGGAGGGACTGAGTAGGAGATGTTGGGAGACAATGGAGATGGTGAAGAAGAATAAGGGATTAAATTGGAAATAATTGAAGGTTATTTTCACTGACCAATACTATCCAGAGTTGATTCTATTGGCCAATTCCATAGAGTTTTTCAAACTTGAGTAGGATGAAAAGACTGTGAAAAAATATAATAATTTTTTTACTAATATTTTTCTGTTTTCACCCATGATAATATCAAATGAGATAATGATGGATTAAAGGTTTTATTTGGAACTTTGATATTATATTAATTCTTTTATATTCTTGTGGATTCTACCTTCTTATATTGATGTAATGGATATAATTTTGATAGTATAGATGGACCAAGAAGACAATTTATGGTTATTGGGATATTCCTTCACTCTCAATGGAAGCATGGGATCCTTTAAAAGAAAGTGGAAGTTTGACAATTCTCATGGTGGTTATTGATAGTAGCATTCCCCTAGATGTCTTGAAGTTCCTAGAAGGGGCCCTTTGATTTTCTACAAGCGTGGAAAGCATGGGCATTCTAAGAGGGTTTGAAATAAGTCTCCCAAGATATGTGGCTGCTTCGGGCACTCGAGTCACATATAAAAATTAATCAATATTTATTCCACTATGTGTATTGGAAATATATCATCAGCTCCTTCTAAAACAAAAACATAATCAGATGATTCTCATGCAAAAGGGTTCCATCTATAGTCATCTAGAATGATGCTTCTTCATACAGTGGATGTGTCTTTATAGGACATGGATATAGATCTAATTATTGTAAGAGGTACCATCACTATAGATTCATCATTAATGACTATTTTATTTGATAATGGTGAATATCATTCATTTATTTCAAACTGTATTGTTAATCTACAAAATCATCCTACAAATCTTTTCTCTTTTATAATGGATATTACTACACCCCTTTGTATGAAGATAGATAAGGGTATCCATAGTCCCTCATGTTTTTTCTCTCTATTAGATGTGGATCTTGCTTGGTGTTTTATAGTTTTTGACATAAAACCTCTTGATTTCATTTTTAGGTTGGATTGGATCATTGCCATAAAATCTTAGATTGATTTTTTGTCTTTTAAGGGACTCTATTACTTCACCTGATGGTGTGTACCGTTTCTTACAAGGAGAATGAGACCCAAGATCAAGTAGAGTTGGATATTTCAATCCCAAAGAGGTGAAATTGATATATGTGTTTTCCTTTGGTATGGAGTGAGAATCTTTATGTGGTGATATCCATCCATTTTTCATTGAGTTTACTGATGTATTTACTTATGATTTCTCTAGATTTTGATCAGTAAGGGAGGTAGAGTTTTCTATTGATTTAGTGTCTAGTACTCAACTAATTTATATTACTTCTTAACTTATATATCTTTCTAAAATGAAAGATATTATGTCCCAGTTGGATGATCTTCTTGAGAAAGGATTCTATACACCCAAGTGTGACACCTTGGGTGGCACTGATTATTTGTTCTAAGAATGTTAATGGTTCGCTTCAACAATGTTTTTATTACTGGATGATCAATAAAGTTATGGTAATGAATATATATCCATTTCCACATATTGATGACCTATATGATTAGTTGAAATGGGAAAATTGTTTTTTGAAGATCACCCTTTGATCCAGTTACCATCATTTAAGGATAAAATAATCGGACATTCCAAAAACCATCTTTAGGAGAAGGTTTAACAATTATGAGTAACTTTTTATTCCCTTTGTTATAAAAAATGCTCATATATTTTTCAAATATTTAATGAACATGATTTTCCATGAGAATATTTATTCTTTTATGGATGACATCATCAATTACTCTAAATTCAAGGATGATCATGTGCATCATATGAGAATTGTTTTGGGTTTACTAAGCATTCATCGACATAATTCCAAGAGTTCAAAATGTGATATCTAATTTATAAAAGTAAAATTCCTTGGACATGTGGTGTCAAAAAGTGGTATTTTATTTGATCATTAAAATGTGAAGGATTTTATGAAATGATAACAACCACAAAACATCTTCAAGATTCAGAGAATCATAGGTTTAACTTTATATTATTTTCAGTTTACTATAGACTTATCAATTTTGTCTTCTCTATTGACTAATCTAACTTGGAAGGGAGTACAGTTTTCTTGCGATGAAACATGTTAGCTTTTTTCTGAGATGAAATGTCTTTTGATTGCTGCACTGGGGTTAACTCTTCTAGAGGCTGGGCTGGGCTACGTGGTCATCTCTGATGCATTATGTTTAGGTTTAGTTTGTGTTATTATACAGGGTGACCATGTCATTGATTATGGATCTCTTCAGCTTAGGCCACATGAGAAGAAATTTCCAACCCATGAACTTGAACATAAAACTACGATGCACGCGCTTAAGAGTTGGAAACATTTCATTTTTGGAGAGAGATTTATTGTGTTTTTAGAACAAAATATCTTTAGTTTTATCTTATCTAAAAAAATATTTTAATATCCACTAGAGGAGTTGGGTTGAATACCTACTTTATTTGGATTTAAACATTGTCTATACCACGAGGAAAGGGATTTTTTTATGATTCCTTATGTAGGAAACATTCGACACAGGTTGTGAAAGAATCATTGGAAGAGTGGATCATGATGGCTCTCTTTGCATAGTATCACATTTGAGATTAGGAATAAGGGATCATATTTTACTTGAATATTGTTCAGTTAAGATAAGATATTCTATAGATGATTCTTCAAGAAAATAAACTTGGCGATGAGTTCCATATAATTAGATACTCACTTTATGGTGGGGAGACCGTTTTTGTGTGGTCATTCTCCAATGAGGGAATTTTATGATATCATATGTTCTTTTTTTGTACCATTAGTAGTAAGTAAAGATGTTATGGGAAATTGACATAGTTCCTAGTGGGTAGTGAACCCAGGAACAACAAATATGTTCTATGGAATGGGGTGGAAATTCTAATAGTCAGGTGTGATATGAGGAATTGTTGAATTTTTCTCTCATTATTACACTTTCCAAAAGGTCAAGTCTAATCACAAAAATCCTTCATCTTTGATTCAAACACTTCCAGTCCCTAATTGGAAGTGGGATGAAATCTCTATGGACTTTATGGTTAGATTTTCATGTACCCAAAGAATGAATAATGTTATATGGGTTGTGATCGATCAGTTAAATAAACCAGATCACTTTATACATATTATTAAAACAAACAAATTTGATGAGTTGGGAAATCTCTACCTAAAAGATATTGTTTGTTTTCATAGAGTTCCATCTTCAATAGTCTCTAATTGAGATCCTCAGTTTAATTATTATTTTTTAGTGCTTCCTTTAGGAGGATCTGGGATCGAAAATCTGTTTGATTATGACATACCATCCGTAGTCGGCTAGCTAGACAGAAAGAGATATTTAGATTCTTGAGGATATATTTCATGCTTTTGTTCTTGACTATGGTTTTTCTTCAGACGATCTCTTGGGGATAATTGTTTTTTCTTATAACAATAGTTACCATTATATGATCAGAATGAATAATTTTAAGGCATTTTATAGACACCCTTATAAATATCTATTGTGTTGGTCATATATCAGTGAATGTTCCTTGGTTGGACTAAGATTGGTCCTAGAGATGACATCAATTATTCAGTTGATTCGTCAAAAGATGTTGATGGCATAAAGAATGTATAAGTATTATGCGAATCATCATCAAAGACATTTGGAATTATCAGTTGGTGATTAGGTGTTGAATTGTTCACCCTGATTTGGTCATCGATGGCTCGAGAGGCTAGTGTAGCTTTGTCCTCATTTTGTGTGACCTTTTGAGGTTTTTAAGAAGGAGGGGAAAGTGGCTTATCATTTATAACTTCCACCAAATCTGACTAAAATATATAACATGTTCTACATATCTCATTTATGAAAATATCTATCTAATCCATCTCTTGTTCTAAGTAGGAGTGATCTTGAGGTCAAACCGGATTTATCTGTAACTGTACAATGAATCAAGATAGTTGATTTTGAATCCAAGATACTTTGTGGGGGGATGATACCTTTTATTCATGATATATGGAATAATAGTTATAATTTATATGAGACATTGGAGAGGGATGAATTGATGAGAGAGTAGTAACCTCATCTTTTTGGCATGGAAACTTCTTAAAAGGCTTTTGGGGGATAGAAAGCTTCTATAAAAGTGAGATCGTAACAAGGTTTTACTATGTTATGGTATTCTTAAACCTCTGTTTTGATCATTCTTTGGTTGTTTTTTTTGTGGTTGTTTCAAGTTAAATGTTTTAAAAAAATCTATGATAGTGTACAAATGGTGTATGGTTTCCCAAACCATGCTGTCTCTCAAGCTAAATCATGAAAACCCAGGTTGTGGGATATTTCTTGATTGGCACATGCTTTTGGAAACCATCTTCCCTCTTAGAAGAAATTTTGTGGCACATTTAAATAGGTGCATATATTGTCCACATAGTTTAGACTAACCATGAAGATCTTCCCAGCTAAATGTGCATGTGATTTTAGTGATCTAAAAATGTTATTTTAAAATATGAAAACCCAATTTTTAGGTTCCAAACAGACCTATCTCAACCCCATATGAGTTCTACTTCATTTGGAACATCCAAGAAAGGTTCTTGTCCCCTAGAATACCTCCCAAAATAGATTTAAATCCTGATGAACTCTATTTAATCTACATTAAATTAGTTTCCTCAACCAATCTCTATCCCATGATATCTTTCTTTTCCTCTATAGGGTTATGTCTGTTTCTTTTTGGATCTAATACCCTTTATTTTGGGATCTTAAACCTAGTTTTGATTCCCAATTTCCATGATATTAAATATTCATTGAAAAATAATTATTAGTGTTTGGTGAATCTTGATCCATTGATCCTAAGGTATTAGGTTTCTACATAATGACCAAATTATTTTAACCATAAATTTCTTTTTTAATTTCAATTGTTTGAATTAAATAATATTTCTTGATTTCAATTAAATAGATTTCATTTAGTTTTTAAGAAAAACCAATTCCATTGTATTGGGGTTTTAATAAATGGATTTTGAAATGAAATTGGAAAACCCCCAATTCCATTAAATAGGGGTGTGTTTATGGAAATTGGTGAAATTTAAAATGATTAATTTAAATTGTGTTATGATTTTGATGGAAAATTGTGAAAAACCCCAATTATAATGAATTGGGAGTTTAATATAAAATTTATTGAAATAAAATTACTGAATTTAATTGTGAATTTGAATTGTGAATTGATTTCAAATTCCCATTAGTGAAAAAGGATTAAAAATGGTTTTGAAATAAATAGTAGGGTATTATCTAGGGAAAGGCTTGTTTTTATTATTAAAAATCCATTTCAATTTTTCAATGGAAATAGAAATTTTTGAAATGCGAGAATGGTATTTAATTATATTTTATGGTTTCTTAAAATTAATCTCCCATCATTGAATTGTAATATATCACATGGAAGCCTAGGTACTTTCTAAGTTATTGGGACGAACACACTAGGTTGAAATTTCCTTATCAATGATTTGGATCTTTCAAAAACTAACAAAATATTGTTCAAAAGATATTACATCCCAATTGGGACATGGATGAGTCCTCTATTATAATTTAGGAGGGATTCATGTACCCATTGTGGTTTATCACATGAGTGTGTGAGGATCCAATAACCTATAATTGTCGTACCACTTGGATGATGACAATGTTTCTATTTTTTATTTGAGATAAAAATGTAGGAAAATATTTGTAAATTATTTTACATGAATTTAGATTTATATATATTTTTACATAAAAGTGTTTATTTAATCCATTTTAAATTATATCCTTCATTTGAATTGTATTCCATATTTTGAAAGTTAAAGATTGATTTTTAATATATGCTCTTGAAATGGAAAACCTATTTATTTGAAAATTGAAAGCTCTTTATTTGGTTAATTAATTTTTTTCATCTTATTATGGAATCCTAGGTGAGTCCCAACTAGTATTTTATCTGACACCCTACTTATGGCATTGTGTATTTTTAGATTACCTCCTTACAGGTTCGAGCAAGGGTAAAACACCACTTGGAATTGATTCTAGCGATTGATCAGTGGACTTGAAGCATTGCATCTGTTTGGACCTGGGGTGTTTATCTATCATGATTTTATGCTACTTTTTTGTAGTAACTTGAATAATTTATGCTTGTTTGACTTCTGGTACACATCTCCTAGTGTAATTTATTTTTTATTCATAATGATTTTATATCTTCCTTCTATAATTTTTACAAAAAATTCATTACCTCTTTCATTTAGTATGATGCCAGGTTCTTTTCTCCAACCCATGAGGATTGAGAAGTCCCTTCGGTACATGTCAGGACTAGCTCAGTTATTGGGTTACTAGGTTAACATGGCTAGTTCATGACAATGAAGGTCTTATGGAAGGATGTTGATGTCAAGTGTTTATCAGCTAAACAAGGCGTATTCCCATATATGGATGGAAGTTTTTCCAGATGAGTAAGTCTTGTAGGATTTTTATGTAATAGGTAATCGGGCTTGGGTGAGATTCTTGTAGAGGGTATAGAGGCCCCACATGCATATGAGCATGTGGAAGAATTGGGACATATCTTCTGGTGCTAGCTTGAGTTCAAGTGAAAGAGTAAGAGTGTGTGGGAAATATAGAGAGTTAGAGAGGGAGGGGAAAGAGGGAGTATATGGGAGGGACATGCAATGGTTTTATGAGCCTAGATACCATGTTAAATTACAAATACCCTAAATTCATGTCTATGAAAATATCTAGAAACTAAAATTAGTAGGATAAATGAAATGATATATTCCTTTAAATAGAGTGATTGTTTACACATTCACATACTAGATGAATTATCACAATAATGACAATATTTTTTAAAAAAATTATATTATATAGAAGTTATAAAAAAACACTTTTGATTATTTATTTAATAAAGAGGGTAAAAATATGTATCAATTATAAATTACATTGTAATATTGGGAACCTTTTGTATTTGGGATAACTTTTTTTTCTTATTCAATTGTGATTTTAAGAATTCTAATTTTTAGTGGAAGATTGATTTATTATATCGACAATAATATATTCCTTATGGTCAATATTATCACTAATTTAATTTCCCATTGATTAGATTTTTAGTTTCTCATATTTTATAGAAATATAAGGTAAATAATAAAGGGTGATAAATTTTATAATTATAATGTTAATTAATTTTCAGTGTAATATTTTATTTCCATTATGGAGGCTCCATTACTTCATAAGAAGAGGAAACATGTGAATTTGGGAGACAATTTTTCTCTAATGTATGTATGATTATATGAAAGATAATTTTTGATAGAATTATTGATTTACAATTTCTATGGAAATGTGTTCATACTGAAAAAAATTTAATTGATTACATTTTACTTAGTGGATACTGTGAGGTTATCATATTTTAATGTCAATATGTACCAAAGATTCATAGTTAATGGATTCTTATAATACTAATGTTAAAAAATTTTATAGGTTATATTATATTTCTATTAATGTTATATCTTATTCAATTCATGAGGAGTGTAGTGGTAATAAGTGAGGAGGAAATACTAAAGAAATCACATGTAAAAAAACTACGATGAATAGTCTTCTATTAACAAGAAACTACATAATGGATTGATCAATTTTCATACTCAATTATTAATAGAAAATATTATTCATGTATACCATATCACTTGTGACCTAAGAATAACATGAGGTTGTTTATTGAGGAAGCATGATGGTCTCTATATTAAAAGAAATGAACTAGTTTATTCAAAATCCAGAAGGAATTTCCAAATAAAAACATTAAAATATGAATTAATTAATGACATGAGATTGAATTAATAGGATGTTTGGTGTCTATCCATATGAATCAATCATAGTAGAATCTCCAAACCATTTTATATCATGATTTCCTACATTTATGAAATTTTTATATACCTTTATATTTTTTATCATACAATACACAATTACTAAAAAAACTATTTTCTTTTACCCCAGACCAATTGGACATAATATTTTTTTCATCATAATTGGAATCAAGAAGCTTGTTTCATTTTGGAAGTATCAATTTAAAAGTCAAAACAATTCAATGAAACATTATTCTATAAAACTATTGTTTAAATTTATATTAATCAATCTATATTCTCATTACATATCCATAAAATTGCTCAATAGTTTCTATTTATCTGGGATTTCTACACCCATATCATGAATTAATTTATCAAAATGATCCTCTGTCTCTTACTGAATATCTACATCAACATGATATTATAATTTTTTTTATTTTACCATTCTATAGTCAGGGTGTATTACTATGATTATAACAATATGAAATATGATTCTCTTTGATTTATCTAGAAAAATAATTTCTCATATTCAATCACTTCATTGATTGAGAGAAAATATGCCTCTTTTTTAAAGATTCTATTTAGAAAATTCCTAGAAATATTCAGCATCTATCTCCTCTTAATCCATTTTTTAATGTATTAATCCAATTAAGATCCATTAATTACCAAAAAAATATTTCAGTTTAGAAATATTTAAAAATATTTAAAAATAAATACATATAAACACATACACCAACAAATATATGAAAATAATATAACATTAAAAACACCAAAATATAAATCTAAAACATATATAAATATATTAATTTAATTAATATATATATATATATGAACTTATAAACATCAAAATTAAAATCATATAAAAATGTATATATTTATAATTAGTAAATTTAATATATAAAAATATAAAAATATAAATATATAAAAATATAAAAAATATAAAAATATAAAAATATAATAATATAAAAATATAAAAATATATAACAGTTTAAAAGTAAAATTATTAATTTAAACTATATTAATTTAATATATATATATATATATATATAAATTAAAACATATAAACATATTATACTCTAAATTAAAAACGTAAGATCAAATAAATATATAAATTTAAAACATATAAATTTTAAAAAATAAACATATATATTAAAAATTTATAATAAGTTATCAAGACACATAAACATGTATACGACTATAGAAGTTATATAATTTTCATTGAAATTCATTACTATCATACATATATCAAAATATAACTATGAATATTTTAATTTATTATCATATAAAAAATAAAATTTAACCATGAATTAAAAAATATATATAAAAAAAATTATAAACTCTACCTATATAACTATTAATTTCAATAAAAAATCTTACCAATACAAAATAAAAGATCAACTAAGTACCTAACATTAAATATTTCTTTCAAAGAAAGCAAAAAAAATTCCATTATAAATAATACAAATGTTTTTTCAACTACATAAAATTATCACTATAAGTCTTTCTTTGAAATTAATAAGTGATGAAAATAAATGAATTATACAAAAAATCAGAATAATTGGGGATATTTAAATGAGGTATGATGGTGGTGAAAACCAATAGTGGAAAAATCTATTTGAGGGTGGAAAAAATGAGAGTAAGGGTACCATAAGGGGTTTGATGAGGGTGGATTTGGGTGGAAGGTGGATGAAAAGAAGTTTTTGTGGGGGAATATCAAAAGATAACTAATGAAAATTTGGGATTAATGTTTTCTATAGTAATAAAATTAGAATGTAGGTCACAACTGCATGAGTTTTGATTTTTTTAAAATATTTTTAACATTGGCTTTGATTAAATGGATGTTAAAATGAAGGACTAATCATTTTTTTTATAAAAATAGATTTTTAAAGATTTCACTTAAGGGATTTAAAGGTTTTTATCTAAGAAATTATGTTAAATATATAACTAAATATAATATTTAATCATATATTATTGGATTGAGTATTTCACCCTAATCTAACCTCCAATATTCTTGGGACTAGTGGATAGCACCATAATTTCATAACCTACAAGGGTAGCCTAATGAAAACTGGCATTATCTATAAATCTCTAAAAAGGGAACAAAGACACACACACACTTACATATTAAAAACTAACCAAAAGATACAAAAAATCAATAATCATGAATGGAATAAGGATTAAATGAACAAATATCTTAAAAAATCATTATTAATAAAGATTTAAAATCTGAAATAAGAAAAAATGGGACAACAAAAAGGAATGAATTATTCAATGATGATTATCAAAAAGGGAAAATGTCTACTTAACACCAGAACTCCTAACACAAACACCTTTAACAACCATAAGTATAAACCATCTCTAAGGAACAAATATGTAAACAACATATCCCTAAATATTTCTTCTAAACAAGATTTTTTCTGCACAGATACAAAATATGCGAGTGAAAACATCTGTATAGGGGTGTGTATAATAATACATAGTAAGAAACAATATAATCAAATTAAATAATAAAATATAATGTTATCTAAAAACACAATATAAAACTAAATGACCACCATGATCAAGATATATAAATAAAATAAGAAGGAAAAAATGAAAATTAGATGCTACAAGTTCACTTTCCAAATTTACCATAACCAATTAATGTAAAAAAGATCATGAAAAAGAAGATAACTCACTTATTTATTCATAAAAGAACACCCTAAACTTAGATTCATTCAATAAAGAGTAACTATACCACCTTACTCAAAAATTAGAATATGTAGTGGAGGAGGAATTAAATCTCCCATCATGTTTATAACCTCAATCCCTAACATAAATCCTTGATTATTTGATGATAATGAACTCATGTAGCCAATCTCACAAATCAGCATGATGCATCATTATTTCTCTACTCGTGCTTGATAAAAAGGGAAACTATTGAGACAAAAAAACACATCATTACTCCAATATTTTTATTCCATGAATATACACCTAAAAACTATTTTCTCAAGAATATCACATTGATGTTCTCATTATATTGGAGGATATATACCTTATTGATGGAACATATACAAGTCAAGGAAGTTTTTACGAAATAGATGGGGAACACACACCATATCTAGTGAAGGAGTTCGATACCAAATCATGTACAAGTGAATTCACACCTCATAAATATCATAATGATAAAGTCATTCCCTTAGGACCCAAGCCTAATGTGTATTACCCACAATCTAATATTCAAGAGAGTAAAAGACCTTCTACTATAAGTTCAACTCAAACCACATCCAAGATACCTAACCGAGTGAGTACCTATACCTAAGTGCATACATATCTTTGCCTCATAGTTACCAAAAAAGGTTTTGGTGATGATACAACTCTCATAATACCCTATAAAAAGTGATTTTATTTCTAATAACTATAATAATCTAACAAACATTATGAAATGGAGTAACCATATTGCTTTTTTTATACTGATCTCTAGGGATACAACATTCTATGATTCAACAACCAATAATAAAAAAAATTACATGTAAAAACATAAAATATTGAGTGTATGGAAGGATTGATCCAGAACAAGATAATAGTGATAAAAAATCATCTTGCTACTTCTCTATAGCTATGAGGGAACAATTGAAGGAATAACCACAAGATTTATTGTAGGGTAATATTTCTATAACTAGATAAAATAATAAACTATTTGGGAATAAGAAGACTCCCAATGATTGTGGGGGATACATACCTTTCAATATATATTCTACTAGTTCCACCAAGTCATGAGTATTAATTTTTTCAATAGTGTTTAAAAAAACTTCCTAAACATCTTGTAATCAACCTCTAATAACAATACTATCATATTCAAATATAGAGAATGTTTTTAATAAGATATTCTTTTATGTCATTCTAGTATATATTTAAGAATATGTGAAAGATACCATATGTGGGAAGAATATATGGTGTGTACTACACTCGACACAATGTTTGCATATCAAAGGGTTATATTGGAATTCCCCCTACAACCCAGTCACATACATAGCCACTATTACACCATGGTTCCCTGCTAAAAAATCTTATGGAGGACAACAAAACCTCATCACTAGAATTCCTCATATCCTAGGAATACACTAGTTTTTTAACCTCACCACATGATGAACCCACATCATGGGATTTTATTCTATTAATAAGAATCATATACCACACCATAACACATTCTCACCTCAAATGACACACAATAGAATGATTATATATGTTTTATTTTAGATTTTTGTTTTACCACTAGTATTTTACAATATTTTAATCATTATATCCCAAGAGAATTTTGGTTTATAACCCCAACTATAAATGGATGGATACCTAATAAAAATTTCATTATCCCTATTATAAATGACATAAAATTATAGAAATAACATCACCCAGTGTAACTCAGTACTAGAAGGAACCAATAACTCCAGAATATAGAATGGATCCATTCATGTCTTGAACAACCCCATATAACATACTTATAATTATTCTCCTAACCCTTACCAGTAGCCCTATACATTTTTTAGAATGTATTTTAAACCCCAATTTAAATTGAAACAACCCATTAAAAATATTAATTAATTTCATCCTCTCAAGTCCATGAAATTTTCTATAAATTTCCACTATCATGGGATCAAATACATATTTATAAACTACAAAGTATCTTCTAAATACTCATAAAATACTATTTACATCAATGATTCCACTACAATACATACAAAAAAAATTCATTTTTAGATTATAATCAATATTAAACAATTATGTTTTTATCAATATCATATCCATTATTCATCATTTTTCATCTCTATCAATTCATAATAATATTCATTGAATAATAATTACCAAAAACTTACAAAAATTCTTTAAAACATTTAATGACCAAATAATAATACTCTAAATTCATAATCAATCACATTTCAATTATTTATCAAGAATTATTGTTCCACCAATTTTGTTCTTAGTAATTTCAAGGGCATGAATTTCTAATAATCGAAACATAAAAAACCCATAATATTTCTTACAGTGATTTCTCATTATTATATTTTTTCTTCAATCATCCATGAATAAAAAGGAAAGAAAAATCAAAATAAAATCTTTTACAGAGATGAAATTATTGATTTTTCTACGTCAATTTATTGATAAATGTTATAAATTGATCATCTAATGACCAATATAGACCATTAATTCAAAGTATTGTTGCAAGTTCATCTATTTTAAAATTTTGATTATATCACCACCTAGGGTTCTCTATTTCAAAAAAAATTATAGAGAATCTAGGGAAATGAATTTGTTAGAAAATTAATTCCCAATATTCAATTTTCTCTGAAACATTATCATGCTAAAAATTATATATATAACCAACCATTAAATAATTTATTTACTATCCATTAAAAAAACTCAATTCATCTACTTAATTCATTTACCATGTCAAATCCACCATAAAAAATATATGATTCTAATTCCACAATAATTTATAAATTGCCACTATAGAATGAAATATCCCACATTGCACATTAATTATATTGTTAAAATAATCCAATGAAATATAAATTACCTGAATAAATAAATAAATATTAAAAACTATCACTACATGGTATTTCTAATTAAATTCAACCATCTACAAAAATTACCAAATCACTACTCAAGTGTAAACATCACAGTCCAAATCTAATAGCATATTTGAAATCCTTATTCAGTAGTTAAAAAATTACCATTTTACCATTTTATGGGTTTTGGGAATTCAAATTCAATAATGAGATATGTTACTCCAAAAGAAAATCCAAGGTCACCTGGATAAAATTTTCTATAAAAATATAAATGTCACCATTGTTCTTCTATTGTAAAATTATATGACAATAAGAGTTAATTTTTTAAATTCATTCCACTCTCTTGACGTACAACCTTTAATCTAAATGTGTAGTCATAATTAATTTTTATAACGTTTCAAAATTATATACATGGAAAAAATAAATAGAAATTTTTATCCCACCTTAGAGTGACCACATCTACTCTATTTAATCATTTGATTTATGCTACTGCAAATATTTCAAAGAAATTAAAGATAATGTGGTATAATAGATAATCAATGCTTGAAAACTAGCCTCAAACCATGCCTAAAAACCATAATAATCTAATTTTCTTGTTATATAGTACATCATGAACAGAGTATCATTTTATGTAATGGATATAGGTTATCGATATTGTTTGGAAAAAATAATAATCATGTTGTGGAGAAATTTAAATAATTAATTAATTGATTAAATTTGAAAAAGTTTTTAATTTTGAGGTCCCTCAAATCACACCATACATCCACATGAATGCGAAAACCAAAATATAGGATAAATGGTTGTGCATGATTTTCTACAACTTTTTAAAATATTAATAAATTATTATCCACAAAAACTGAATAATATATAACTCATTTTTTCAATAAATATTTTTTAATATATTTATTATATCTTTCCTCTAGAATCATATGGTATATTTCTTCTATTCATTATGGGGTAAAGACTATATTTTTAATTCGATATAAATTTTAGAAAAATGTTCAATGTTTTTTACTTTATCGAAATACCTTTTTACTCCTTGTTGTGTAAAATATCCATAATACTTTTGAAATTTCAGAAACATATAATATAAATTTTAAAAATGTTCATAGTATTATAAATAGAAAGGATATGACTACTAGAAAGTACTATCATCTATATGTAATGAAAATGATTGTAATTATATGAACACTTGACTACATAAGATAATTAAAATTTATTATTATTAGTTGTAATTTAATTTTCAATATAGCTAGTAAAAATAATACAAAAAATGACTTAGTAAAAAATAATAAAAATTAATGACTAAATATAACCGAGTAGAAAAATTATATTTCATCTTAAAATATTAAAATATGGAAAAAATTGAAACATAAAATATTATGTACAAAAATTTGAGAAAAAGTATTACAACTAATAAATTCAATATGAGGCTGTTATTTTAATATAAATTAGTAGTAAATAATCCTATATATAATCATTGAATATGGTGTATGAACTATAATAAAAAATTATTTAGAAAAAGTAAATTGTATTTATAAATGTAGTTCACATGAGTTGAATGGGAGGAATTCAACTTTTGGGAATTGTATTCACATAGGATATGTAAAAAATATGTTCATAGATTGGCCAGTTTTTGTGAACCCAGTTCATGAATGATAGAAAACAATATATAAAACCTTTCTGAAAATTGTTTCACATCACATATCTATATTTAAAAATATATTTTTATCTACTCTATTAATTAAATTTATCTAGGTTCTATGAAGTTTTTATATAAATCATTCATAGATCCTTGATCAATTTCAAAAATTAATTTATGAATTTAACTTTTTAGATTTTTATTTTGAAAAAAATACTTTTATATTAATTTTAACATCTATGGATTATTTCCTGCTCATGTTATTTATATGGGTCACCACATGAACTCAGGTGTACCTCCCCATGTGGTAGAGGCATCTGACTAGTGGTGAGGATCTAATAAACAATGTGTGGAGACTAGAACCTTTGGTACCTAATTACTATCATAAGTGAAACATTATATGGAAATAAAAATAAATTAATTTCAATATATAAAAAGGAAATATAAAAATTAATCCACATATGATAAACCATTTCATTCAATACTATATTTGAAATCAAATATCATTTTAAAAGTCTTGAATGAAAACAAATGAAAGAAAGACTCAAAATAAAGACTCTAAAACACAATCCAAAACCCCATGCTCGGTCTCATATCTAATATCCAATCCTATATAGAAAAGTAATCAATCGAGTATATATCCCTTTACCTCATATAAATATACATTCATAGAGTATTCTAGGGTACAAAATGGTTTCCCTAATATGGTGTGAGTAAAACGTATTAGGCCACCCCCAATTGTTTCTAAAAAATCCCCTTTGAATAATTTTTCGTGAAAGAAAAAGTGATAAATAGACACTACTTGTCCTTTAATTACAAAACAAAAAAATAACCATGCTGACCAATGAGCTCTAGATTTATACCCAGGGTAAGCTATATCTTTTTGACATGATACTAGATGGATATTTCTGCGTTAACCACAATCCATGTGGATCCACATGCTAAGGAACCATCTCAAGGCATAATACACATACTCTAGGACACCAGCCTAATGGCGTATTACCCTTGCCAAGGTTGAATTAAAAACTATATATTTTAATGGTCTTGGTGTTAATTACCATTCAATGGACACATAAATAGACATAGAAAATATTAACCTTTTTAAATTACCATGCAAGGGCATATTTAATATTTTATATCATAGGTAATAAGATCCAATTCAAAAATTGAGAAACCAAACATTCCAATCATGTTAGTATATTCCACATTGGTTAATTCATTAAAAATGGCAATTATTATGAAATTTATTCTATTATTCCAAGCATTATTTTCAAGAAAAAATAAAAAAGAAAAATAAATTACCATTTTTATACCAAGTTACCAAATGTTATAACAATGGCAAAAAACCTAATTCACAGTCCATTTATACACATTTACCTCTTCACATGTCAATATGTAGTAATTACATTAAGACATAATTTCATTTTCCAATCCTATACCAATTATCCATTCACAAGTCAAGCATTCCACATAAATTATCAATTTATGAATTAATCCATTAAAATAATTAATGTCTTAATTACGTTGTAGGATTATATGTTTGTGAATTCCATGCCCAAACTAGGGTCAAGTGTAGGTACACCTTTTAAGTGACCAAAAGTCCAGGTCTCATTCATCAATAGGCCAAATGAGATATAAGGGTGTTCTAGTCTTTATGTATTTATAAATATAAGTGTATTATAATTATAGGTGGCCACATGAGTTTTATTCTATCATGATTGTACATGTTTTATATAGTATAAAACCAAAAAATACTTTAGAAAGATGTTTTAGACCACATACCTCAAGCATTTAAAGAAGAACACCAAGGATCAAGTATATATATTATCAAAAAACACAAAATTTTATTAACATAAGTGATAGATACATGAAATTATGAATATAATAAGAAGATTTAGGAAGATATAAGAGGAAATCATCAATTGAAAGAATGTAATTCTGATTCTTGATGCTCAAAATGAATAATGAAACAAGGGACCAATGGAAAGTATTTGAGAATCCAAATTAGTCATGTAGAACCCTTCTGGATCATTAAATATTAATTAGGGTTAATAGAGGGGTAATTAAAAGTTAAATGGGGGCACTGAGAGGTAGAAATATGATCATTCCACACATTATCCCACCCCATCATGGTGCCACCAGTAAGTTTCTAGCTACCACCTACTAGCTGATGGTTTCAAAAAGAGATATTGTTCTATTTGGAACCCCACCAGTTTTTTGGTCGGTCTCCAGTAGCTGGCTAGTGGGTATCCTATATGAATCCCATTATAATAAAAGTTTAATTTCTATCTAGTAGGTCTCAAAAATTGGTTGGTGGCTTCCTGTAGCCATATCAAACCGCTTCTTGGTCCACCGGTTGGTTACCAGTGAGCTAGTGAAACTCAAAAAAATTCATTACTATATGGAACTACAAAATAATAATAGATATTCACCTATAAACCACAGGGAAACTCTAAAACACCATTTAAACCAGGATATAAGGCTCATAATATAATTTGAAATGGTTTTATAGAAATGTAAAGAGAGAAGAATCCTGGATAAAATACATGTTCATAAAACATCCCAACTATATTACCGCTATATCTTAAGTTTTTCCCCCTATCATCACCAAGAGGTATCAATGAACAAGTCAATACACAATTATATCTAAATCTATATCCCTGATCTCCTAATACACACATTCATGCTACCACTATACTCACACTGGGAAGAATAGTTTTTCCCCATAGATTTTTTTCACTACGTTCTATGGTACAGATCAGGTGTTCCTTAAATAACACATAGGAATAAAGATAAATATCATCAAAATATATCACATGAGAAGGCTTAGGGTTGTATCATTAAATTTGTGACACATGAAACAAGGATTTATGGGAACTGCAGTGCTATAGGAGGTCCAATCAATAATCCACTGGCCCAATTATCTCTACGATCTGAGATGACATAAATAAATGGCTACTTGCTTCCCTAGATTTTAGATGTATTATTTTTCCAACCTAGTCAATCCCTATAAAAGATCTAGATGACCAACCTCAAACTCCAGTGGTCATCTCTAATGGTCAAAAAAATATTTCTTTCTTCATTCTATGGTTACCAATTGCCTCTTAATTAACTAAACCTACTCGAATATCTCTTTTATAAGACTATGTACAACATGTATTTACTCACCTACCTATAAATAGTACAATGTTAAAAAAACAACCATCTATATAAATCCCCAAAAGGAAGAATTTTTTTCAATGTCTGTAATCTATTATGATAGGTGAAATCCGTGTTTTCTAGATGCTACTCTCTAGAAACAATGATATCCAAAACATTAGCTCACAACTTGTCCTCTGCAATTTAAATAATATATTAAAAATTAGCCATTACTATAATGATGATAGGTTATCCTTAAAAAAACCTTAAATATTATGACCTTATGAAGGCCCTATATGAAGTGTGACATAAAACATGGACCTTAAACCAAAATGATACTCTGTAGAATACTATAAAACAAATATATCTCCCACACATGGAGATTATCCAGGGAATTGAAGGTGAAGGTCACCTAGATAAGAAAAAAATGGTATACCTTAATTTATTGATCCAATGTTACCCACAATACAACATTTTTAGGGGTTTCCCAGGTAAACCTATCAAAACTTACATGGTGATATCATCATACTTCAATTTTTGGAATGGGTATCCAATAAAACAAACCAGTGGGCCACTGATGGTCAAACTACACCTGCAGAAAGGTGAAACCTCACACCAAAAATCCAATTATCTCTTTTTTAATCACTATCCATCAGTATTTCCAATGGATATCATGATAATAGTTTTTAAAACCTAGATGTACCACCTATTTTGAGGCATGGAATTCCCTCACCATCTCCTCACACATACTTGTAGGAACCTAGATAAAAACTTGGATAATAAGAACCTCACCACTATCAAGGATCAATCCCATTGTCCAATTCCCACCATATGTGTTGTCCCTCAGGGAAAAACCCTAAAAATCATATAACTACATTCTATTGATTCATTGTAGGAGAAATAGATCAATTGATACCCATTTAAATGTTTCTCCCCCTGTGAGTCGTGAACATCTAGATGTAATTCTACAATGAGATCCATCATCCTCCAATCATCATAAGTTACATACACATATTTTTCCTACTTATTATAACTCAATGAATCAAAAATTATATTTACCCTTTAAAATTATATTCTAGTTTGAATTAAAAAAACTGAATATACTCAACCCATCTCATCTACCAAAGGTTAATATTTCTCCATGGAGTGCTATACTTCAATCTCTTATGATCCACGTGGAACATGAATCTCTCACAAAAAAGATAGTTCCATGAGTATCTCAAATAATGCACATATTTATATAAGTCTACATCCTTGGTGGGGTAATTATACTCAAGCAGTATTAGCTATCTAGAGTTATAAGAAACCACTGGATCCTATTTCACCATTAATGCTATGAGCCTGACACTCGATGAGTTATAAAACAAGGTATAATTATTATAATTATTAAGACATTTGATAATCAGTGTAGAGGTTATGTTACTATTTAATTCTAGGATATATTACTTACAAGAAACTAAACAAACCAGCATCACATCTTTATTGGTTTGACTAAACATATATTCTACCAAACCGAATTATTCCTAGATAATAATCTAGTAAGAACATTGAAAAAATAATAATATTTGAATCTAAAACACATTCTTAGGTATCACCTGATATAATATAACTAAAACATTCATTAAGTCCATTATCAATCCATCCTCTAATATCACATGGCCCAAAAAGTGAAAAATTTCAATCTAGAAATGACATTTAGATAACTTTGTGCATAAGAAATTATCTCTCAGCATACTAAGAACGATACTAAGATATTGTACATGATCATCTCTGGAATAAGAGTATTGTAATATATCGTTGATGAAAACAACATAAAATGATCTAGATATGGAAAAAATATCTGATTCAATAAGATTATATATATCACCTCTACATTAATCAGACCGAGCGAAATTACTAGAAACTCATATAAGTCATACCTTCTCATAAAACTTTTATGGTTTTTTTCATATTGTCTCAACATAAAAAGATGTAACCCTAAACTAAATTTAATATTGGTGAATAACATGTACCTCTTATATGATAAAAAAATTCACTGATGTAATGAAAGGGATACCAGTTATTGACTGTCATCTGGTTCGACCTTTGGTAATCCAAACATAAGATTAAATTTCAATATACTTTATTGGAAAAAAACACTGTATAACCCCATGGTGATGTACTAATTCAAATTAATCCCTTATCTTTTAGGACATCCAACTGTAATTTCATCTCTCAAATCTCCACTAGTTCCATCATGTATCAATGGATAAAAACATGTTTACCTCCTGGAACCAACTTGATAGTGAAATAGATCTCAAGATTAGGTTTTAAGCTTGATAAACAGTTAATAAACACATTGTGGAAGTGGTACACCATGGAAAGAAAATTAACTACATGAAAATAACCATTATCTACTGCTGGGATAATTATCAGAGTCATGAGACAATCAAATCTACACTAAATTGGTTATACCTGACCAGAATGAAATCCCCTTCACCGTAAGGTATACAGTTTCCCCTTCAGGATATAAGAAATTTACTTTTTTCTCTAATATTTAATTTTATCATGATACATAAATAGAAAATCCATACTTATAATAATATTGTAAACTATCATTTCTAGTATAAGAAACTTATAAGGGAAATGGTAACTTTCAATTTCAATAGAAAAAAAAGTTACAATGTATAATATCCTTTGTATCAAACCCATAAAAGTGAGTCAATAGTATTAAACTTGTCCATAGTTCCCATAACCAAAAAAATCCATTGGAAATTTGAAATGATATAAAGGAATGAAATTCTACAATATCAGAAAAAGAAACTACAGATGACACAAGAATAGTACCTCCGATAGTGGATGTTCTTGTATCTAAACTGGTACGAGAATACAATATTAAATGAATATGACTCATCCCTATACCCTAGTATCCATCCCAACTCCTTTGTGATTATCCTTTCTAGTGATACATTCTATCATAAACTGGGGTATTACATCCCATTCCACGGACCAAGTGATCGATGGAACTCTAACGACCAGTCTATTAAGGGTTACCTAATACCTTAATATATGATTGTGCCTTCCATGATCATACTAAACTTATACACTCTAGTGTGATCTTATTAAACCTCTACATGTGTCCTATATTAACACATTCTCTACACTAAAATATATGAAAAGGACACTGAAATCGCTTATAACCAGCCCTATCACACTAAAATTACTGCACCTGGTCACAGTCCTAAGATGGATGTCCACTCACCTCATTTCATTTCATATTTTTCCTAGTGAATTTTCTCATAGAGACGCTTCTTGTAACATATATAATAACTCCCTAATAACTCTTTAGGGACTTTATTCTACCCCTCAGGGCCTCCATTAGTTTTTATTCATTAAAAAGATCCCAATTCTTCATGTCTGAGAATTGTTTTGAGTGGAAGATATTAAACTATGACAAGTCCTCAAATTGATGACTATCCTAGATGTGATTCACCTTGGATATCTCATATCATTCAAAATATTGAAAAAAACTATAAATAAGTATAAAATACATCTTAGTCTATCATATACATTCCTATTTGTTAGGTGCAAGATCACCCTAGCCCATTTTTGGTTAAAATTGACTTAGAAAATTGTCCTCAAAGATTGTCCAGGTCATCTCCTCCTATATTCCATCTTTCACTACACTTTCCCATCAAAATTTTTATAGTACACATATCATATACACTACAAGATTCACCATCCTCTATAAGGGTGGATTTAGAGGGATAAAGATCTATTGCATGGACTCTATCAAGAGCTCTGATATCTGAGGGCCTCCCTCCCCATCAAACATGGGTGGGTGATGCAGTTGCAACACCATATTCAGATCAGGCATGGAATAAATAGAATTATTAGTCTCACTTTACATATATCACATGAAAAATATGAAATTATCATAGAGATAATCATCCATTTGATTACTTATAGCTGTAGGAGGTCCCAGATCCTCTGTATGAGGAGTGTGCTCACTACTGCTCTCCTAATGCTCAACTTAAAGAGGACCCAAAGGAATATCCATACATGCTTCGACAAACACCTTATAATAGACGAAAAAATTATTTTTTAAGAACAATACGATTAAAATCTTGTTTAACAAGCAAGACTGATCTTTAAGCGAATTGTAATATATTATAAAAATATTATTCTCACATAGTTATTTACTTATCAGGTTTGAATATGTGTAATCATATTATGTAATATTTGTTTAATGGTTCTACTCAATATTAAATTATTTATTACTACTTAGAATATAATCACTCAATTTTTATTGAATCCATTATATTCTTGAAAAATGAAATTTCTAAAAATATAGTTTTTATTTCATTTTGTGTATGAGTATTTTAACAAATTAATGCATTTTTTTGAAATATTATTTTAAAAAACGAAAAGTAATATTTAAATCATCATATTAAAGTTAACTTGGTATGATATTTATGTATTTTTTCTAAAATGAAATATATTTCATCAAATAGAGAAAGATACCAATTTTTCCAAATACTTTCATTTATATTCATTAAATAAAGTATTTATAAAATATTATTATGTTTTTATTTTGATCATAAAACAAAATACATATTATATAATTATATATAATTTAATTAATTATACAGTAATCATAAATTTAATTTAATTTTTTATAGGTTTACATTTGGGATTTAATACAAAATTTTCTAAAAAATATTTTTATGTGAACAATGTATTTTTGTCATAACTAATTAAATTAATCACTATTTATGAATGATTTTAATGAAATTTAAATATTATATATTTTATAAAATGTTTTTTAATTCATTTAATGTTATTATATAAGGACTATATAAGAATAAATTAGGTTTTATGCAAAAAACACATTTTTCTAAAACCATGTTTTGTATCATTTTTCCCAATTATTTTAAAATGGATTTATACCTATATGAAATTGAATATTAAAAAATTCATTTAATATTTTAAATCATGAGATTAATTTTTTTTAAATTAATCTCTTTTATTTTTTATCATTATAAGTAGAAACTATGGTAAATATTTTTCATGTCGATAAGGGTAAAATGAGTAAAACTATGTTATAACTTTGAATACAGATTTAATATTTCTCAAACACTTTCCTTTATCATATTATATGGTTTTATTTTGACCATTATCATCTAAAATTTTAAAATATGTCTAGTTTTTTTATTTGATTATGTCCTTTATATTATTTTAGGAAAATGGTAAATACAAAATGTCAACGTATTCAATTTAATATTTAGAGAATTTTTTCATAAGGAAAATAAGAGGTTGTGTTTATTTCTAAATGTATAGTTAAAATATTAATTAATTTATTATCATGGTTATTTATTTTTTATTTTTTTTAATTTGATAATTAACATAAATTCTTATGCAACATTGTTAATATATTTATTCAATTAATAGAAAAATAAAATAAAGGATTTTAATTTATTTTAAAAGTATTTAAATTTGGTTAAATTAGTATGTTACTCAAATTTAATAGATATATATAACGTAATAGTGATATTTAAAAGATTATATTTAACTTTCATTGTTATCTTGATGTCATTAAAGTCAAATTAATTGAATTATTCCAAATAATATATTAATGATATTTTAAAATAAAATACATTTTAAGAAATTATATAAACTTTATAAAAATTATATCAATGGACTAGTAAATAGTATATGGTTGATAATAAGAAAAATGATCCTTTTATGGGTCAATTTTCCTTTTATGGCAACAATCATGAACCTTAAAGAGTAAAAAATTTGATATTGTGGTAATTGTCAAAAGGATTAATGAGGGTTTAAAATAACGATATAAGGGTAAACATATCACATAAACTTGTAAAACGTTTATTGGATGAGATAATTTATACTCATACCCATCCTATATTTTAAATAAACCTTTTTTTCACTTTTTAATTAAAATTAATTTGCATTAATTTAATATTTTAAGTAATTCCTAGAGCTTCGTACCCTCACTTATAAAAGAGAACCTCTTATGCTATATTACTTATTCCTTTTAAGGCTTAAAGATTTTACAAAATATACCATAAAACCATCTTATCTTACAAACCCATATACTAATTCTTTTTTTTATTTAAAAAATATGTTCCTTTAAAGTCATAAGGTGTTTGAAAAAATAGGTTTCTCAACATATAGTTAAAACTCGTTATAGGGTAATTTCAATTTTAAATATTATTATACCTCCAATAAAAGTTATGGTACCCATTATTAAAAATTAATTAAGAATATAAAATATATGGAATTATTATGATAAATGAAAAACTTTTATCAACCAATTTCCCATCATGTAGGAAAATAAAACAATATTGGTTCATCCCATCCATTGAAAATCGAAAACATCACTCATGTATATGTACAAATTACTATATCCATGAAGTTATGTAATTAATTTTTCATAACCAATTTAATAGTATATTTATAAAAATGTATATATTTATTACATAATATACTAATTAAATTATTAACATTATGGATATGATGAAACTATATTCAAGGTACAAGGATCATGACCACCGAAATGAAACAAGCATGAGAAACGAATAAGTTAGCAACTAGAACAATAATTATAATAAATAAGTTTAAATTAATTGATAATAATAAGTTGAAATTAAATCATATATGACATGATATTTTTTAGAATGGTTTTTAAATATATTTATAGTAAATATATATTTATTATATAGGAAGTCCAGACACATATGATGCAAGATGAGACTCCAGGAAAGGGATTATTGTCACACTTTTATTTTTGTGAGATATGTGTCATATTAAAAACCTGTTTCTTTTTTGTGGTGTATATACAAAACATGAATTTATTTTATAATTACTCTCACTAAATTAGTGGGAACCAAATTTCCATATATAGTTTTCTATTTTATGATATTTTCATTCACATATTACCAATTATGTAAGACTTTATCATCTGAAATCAACTTCTTATGGGATTATGTTATATTAAAAACATATACTAGTTTATGAGGTGTATATAAGTTTTTTTTTATATAATATATAATTAATATTCTTATTTTAATGTTATTTAAAATTTATTTTTCATGTTTTTGTTATATATAAAATATGATTTAAAAATTACCAAATAGTAATAATATTGCTTGTGAGAATGTTATTCCCAAGGATGACATAGATGTGGATGAAACTCCCAAGCCATAAAATAGCAGGAGAAAAGGTAAAAAAAATATTGATCTTATCATCATGGAAAAAGAGGAAAGGCCCTTTACATAGAGACAAACATTACCTCAATGAGGATATTTTATTGGAATTGTCAATTGCTTGGGAATTATCCCACAAACAATGGCCTTAGACATTATCTTTTGGCCCACATGCCCTATTTCATTGGAATTGCTGAGACTAAAATGATTTTTTATAAATGGAGAGCCTTTATGTGGAAACTTCAAGAATACGACTTTTTTTATCAAAATATCAATAACAACATCATGGATCACCGTTGGGTTCTTAATTATGAGAGTATATAGGATGCCTCTTATCCTAACAACTCAAAGTGGATCTCACTTTCCTACATTAGCCATGGAATGAGTTTTGAGTTTTCTTTTTTCTTTGATTCCACCTCTTACATTACAATATGTGGGATCTGGAATGATATTGAGACCTTTTATAGAGTTGTCAATTCTAAATGGGTGATAATGGGTGAAATTAATAACATTCTAACACATGAGGAGAAAACTAGTATTAATTTAAATATATAAGAAGTTACAAACTTATCTTCATTTATTAATATGTTTAATCTCTTTAATGTCTCTATAGAAGGTGAAAATTTTACCTGGAGTAGGTATACTATGAATGGGAAGCAGTCAGAAAAGTTTGATAGATTATTCATTCATATGAAGGATGTAATTCCATTATCTGAAATTTCTAGGCACACTCTCACAAAAAACCATTCAGATCACAATTCTATTTTAATGGATCTTTGTCACAAATGACTAGGTCTTGTCTTCTTCCATTTCA
Organism: Viscum album; assembly: GCA_963277665.1. Taxonomy (NCBI): domain Eukaryota; kingdom Viridiplantae; phylum Streptophyta; class Magnoliopsida; order Santalales; family Viscaceae; genus Viscum; species Viscum album. The sequence goes on from OY728149.1 coordinate 114,193,107, forward strand.
CTTTAACATTTTATGGATTTTGTCTCTTGGTTGTAGGGAGGTACTTATGGAGGCTTGGAGGAAAAAATTTTGTGGCATCTTGTTGTATGTATTTGCTGCGAAATTTAAAAAGGAAAAATACTTACAATGTGAATGGAGCAAGAAATCATTTTATATTATTAATGGGGACCTTGAAGCTACTGAGAATAACCTTTCTAGTTTTCAAATATGAAATAAATACATAGAAACCCCACTAGAGAAGAAGTATAGACTGACTCGACACTAGATAATATTCATACTATTAGAAAAATACTGGACATGAATAAATTTCATATTAAATGACTAGTTGATGGTGATAGGAACTCCAAAATGTTTCCAATGGATTCACAAAGAGAAAATTATTAGAGTAAGTTTAAAGGCCATCAACGTTGATGAATGCCTATACACCTCTGAATCTAATATTATTAGTGAAGTAGCGAGTTACTTCACTGAACTACACTATAGTGATGGGATATACAACAACCAAGAATTGGTTAACATCATCTCCCCCTACATTACTTGTTAATAAACTAAAGATCTTACTATGACTCATTTGGGGGAGGAAGTCAAAAAATATCTTTTCTCTCTGAATATTGATAGTGGGTCTTGCTCGGTTGGTTTCACTAATATGTTCTTTATGTTTTATTGGGACATACTACAGGAATATTTAATTAATTTTGTTGGGGATTTTCTCACTCATGCCTATACACCTCATGGGATTAACTTAAACTTTATTACTTTGATCCCAAATAAGGATAATGATATTGATATTAAGGATTTCAGACTAGTTGTGATTAGAAACACTATTCCTAAAATCCTTAGAAAAATTATTATGAAATGGATGGTAAATTTTATTAATGAGAATATCTCCTCGAATCATTTTTGTTTTTACAAGAAAGGTGCATTCTGAATTGTCTCTTTACGGCCTTAAAGAGTAATAATCTGATGAAAAGGAATTCCAATCATGGAAATGTTTCTCTTAAAATTTATATATCGAATTCCTTTGATACTATAAAGTGGATCTTTATTCTTGATGTTCTTAAAAGGTTTGGATTCTCAAATAGATTCATCAAACTTATGACCTACATTCTTGGATCTATAAGGCTATCCCTTTTTATTAATGGAGCTCATAGGGGTTACTTTTAGTGAAACAGAGGTGTTCGATAAGGTGATACCATATTAGGTATTATTTTTTCCATTTCTGTGGAATACCTAAGTAGATTTTTTCATGAGTTATCTCAGATTGGTATCTATTATAAGATCAAAGTTGGAAGGGACCAATTTAATTCTTCTCATTTATTATATTCTGATGACAGTTTTTTATTAGGAAAATATTCAAAGATAACCATATCTACAATTAAATATTTCTTTTTTACATTATAATGTAGTTTTGGCTAGTACATTAGTTGGAATAAATTGTTTATGGTTTTTGGGGATGGATTTACCACTAGAAGAAATAATAGAATCATCAGGGCCCTTGGTGTTAGGAGGGGATATTTATCCTTTATATACCTTAGAGTAGCTTAATTATATGGTAAGGTATAAAGGCAATACCTTTAATGCATATTTTTTGGAATTTTTAATTAGCTGGAAAGATGGAAGGGAAAGGAAATGTCTTAAGCTAGGAGGGTGTGTCTCATTAACTCAGTGATTACATCAAATCTTGTGTACTCCTTTTCCCTCTACAAGTGGCCAAATGGTCTCCTTAATGATCTTCAATCCATGATGAGAAACTTTATTTGGACATGATCCATGAATCAGAGAAAAGAGATCATAGTTTCGTGGAAGGACTGCATCAAACTGATAGAGTAGGGGGGCCTAGGAATCAAAACCTAAGAATAGTTAATGAGGGACTTATCAACAAGTTCACCTAGAATATTCTTATATAAAATTACTCTTATCTAGATTTATTTTCATGTAGGTTCATGTTAAAGCTTCTCAATAGATATCCTCATTACCAATGATCATTCGTGTGGTCCTCGATCATGTACTCTTTTAATGACATTATGTAGAATTCTAAATGGTGGGTATATAGGAAGTCTGGTCAAAATTTCTAGACTCCCCTTAGATGGACAACCCTTTAAGTGCTATCCATATACCATCCAATATGTAAAATATGACTATTTTAGTGCTTCTCCATCTTAATGGGGATCTCTATGGTACTATATCTGCTCAAGATATTAAGTAATTTCAATGTTACTTCTTCATGGATCATGAAACCTTGATTTTAAATGCAAATATAAATGGGCACTACAACACCAGGGATTCTTATAAGCTTAATTTTGTTGGAAATTATCAAATACCTACCTAGGTAACCCGGTTTAAGGCTCATTTTATTCCACTATCTAGGTTTATTTTATTGTGTAAAATTTGGGAGATTAGCTTACCTACCCATGATCAGTTGCTGAATGCTGGATAGGTTCTGGTTTTATCTTTCCATCTTTGTCTTAGGGATTATGAAAATCTGGGGTATGTTTTTTTACACTACGATTTTGCACAAATTTTTTGGATTTATATTGGTTGAATATTTAGTGATGATTTATGATACTATAGGAGTACTTATGTGTTGATGATTCACGTCACTAAAAGTGGCTGAAGCGGGTAGCACTAGAACCTCCTCTTAGAGGATGTTGCAGCTATCTATCACACTATTTGGATGGATAAAAATGATACTATGGTTGATGGAAGCCAACTTTATCTTCATGTGGGTATTATGTGGGTCCATAGGGAGGAACATGCTACCGCCGTTGTGTAGGTGGGAGCTATGGTGAACTGCATGGATGATCTTACCTCTCTCCAAATCCTTGGAATCTCGGGGTGGTCGAAAAAGACACTTGTGGTCATGAGTATTTGTTGGATTCCTCCTGATCTAAATTGTGTTAAAATTAATGTTGATTGTGCTTCTCTTGGAAATTATGGATTAGAATGATGTGTTGGAGTCTTTCACACATATTGTGGATTAGTCAAAGGACTCTTCAAACACTTTTTTGGACAACGTATTGCCTATAAAGCTGAGTTATGAGCTATGATCTATTCTATCAAACATGATGCCAATCATAATTGGATAGTTTTTTGGATTGAATCTGATTATGATCTTGCTATTAATTCTCTCAAGTCAAGATCTAGATATGTAACTTGTAGGATTCTACCTCAGAGTATTGGGTGTCTAAATCTAGTGTGTCACCTCAACCATTTTGTCACACATTTTTATAGGGAGGTCAATCAAATTGTCAATGCTTTTTCAAAGAGCACAATTACCAAGATGTGCAATACGTGGTCCTTTAGGATATTGGATCACTGTGCGTAGCTGGTTTATGATGATATTAGGGGACTGTTTCTCTGCCAAATTAGTAAAAACTTCTTGTAATACCTTCTCTTTTACTTTTACTTTTATTTAATTTTATAGGGCCATCCTGTCTGGACCCTTGATTTTCCGGGCTTTTTTAAAATTTATACCCTTGTTTTACTTTTTACAAAAATGTTCTAAAGGAATCTTATTGTATTTTTTCTGAATGAGGTAATTTTTAATTTTAAATGATATTGTGAAAGGAATATTTTTTAATATATATATAATGACAAAAAATCTAACAGTCGTGACTTCTTAATGATTTAAAACTTAAAATATAGGTATCTATGGTTCTTTTCAAAAAAATTGTTTTTCTTATTATTTTTGAAATATATGGATTTGAAATAATTTATTTCAAAGTGAAAGGGTTATTTTCCTCAAGAAATATTCAAATTATATTTTAAAGTAATATTATATCTATGAAAACATACTTTTATGTCACTTATGATTTACTATGGACATGATCGAATGATACCATGCTTATTCTTTTTATGAATGGTTTATGATTATGATGTTTATTTTCTTACGAAACCCATTAATTTTAAATTTTTATACTATGATTAACTCATGAAACTTTTATGAATAATGTTTCCTTTCCTTGAATCTTCATCACTTTTGACCCCCATAGTTCTTCTTCTTCTTGGTCTCCTTCCTTTTGAGTTGGCTCTCTTTAATAAAATAAAAAATTAAATTCTGAGTGATGAGTGGACCCTAAATTATATAGCTCTCTAATTAATTTATTAAATATTTATATCTAATGATATATTTTTAGGATGATCACTATCGACTATGGAAAAAATATATGGATTCATTATCCACTATAGGAAATTAGTGGGTATTCTGACTCTACTATGGAAAATATTTGGTGATGTCTAATCTGTAATGATATATGAAATAGGTTTTGATGCCTAATCCACTATAATTTTATGGTCCTGGTTGTTAAACATGACATATGATATGGTTTCTATGAATATGATGCAACCACATTTTTATGAATTTTCTTATTCTTTCAATTTATACTCATAATTTATAACTGATTAATGATGATTTCATGCACATATGATTTTTGTTTTTTAGGATTTAATGTTTTTTTCCATGACTCATTATTATGATCCATGATAATTTGGGTATGAATTTTTTATGTTATGATCATGATTTAATAACCTTATACTTAACTTATTATTTCATATGATCATCGATTAGTGTCTCACATGTCTACCCTTACTAAGTATCTTATCCCACCCTTTCTCATGTTTCCTTTCCCCTAGTTATGATGAATGGTTTTATGTAGGATATGTCAAGAAGATTAAAATTTTAGAATAACTTCAATATATATGATGAATAAATTACCTAAATAATATGTTAATGTATCCAGTCGTCAAAGACACTAAAATTTTATAGTTCTAGGATGGATCTAAATATTAGGAAATGAATATTATACTAAAATGATGTCATATATTTTTACAAAAAACATGGGTCATCGTAGTTGGTATTAGAGTAGGGATTTGTTAATATTTAGTGATTAATAGTAGATAACATTAGGGAAAACCTGAGGTATATGTATATGTACAGGGTAACATCATAATGTTTTGGAAAAGTAGATATTGTGTAGTTTTTATTGAAAACACACCACTGTCTAGATACTGGATAGTGGATGCAGATCTAGAAATGATGCACCAAAGAGTAACGACATTTAAAGGGACATATTGGTTATTAACATGATATCCATCAGTGCATGATGGGTGGGCATAATATTACACACCTATCTAGAAACCCCTATATGAAGTTCTTAAGTTAATTACCATTTTTCATTATGAAGTATTATGATGTATTCAAATACATAATGACCATGGATAACCAAGGCCATACCTAAGGTTTCATAGATTTATAAGGAGGTGTAATGATTTATATATAATATGAATAATTTTTCATTATTACATGCTTTGTTACTTTGATTATTATTTCTCACTCTATGATTTTTGGTTTTAGTAAATGGCTATAATAAAAGTCAGAATCATGGCAGTGTTGAATGTGATGTAAAATGGAATGATTCTATTTATAAGTAAAAATACTAAATGGGAGATGGAATGTGAAACATTGTGATAATTATTAATCAACTATTATGAAATTTTAATAAAAATATTATTTTTTTGACTTTGTACTTAAAAAAATAATAGAAAATGGAGTTTATCAAAGGCCATGGAGGAAAAAACTTTTATATTTATATATATAGAGAATGATAAAAGAAGCACATAGGGAAATGTATCAAGGAACGTGAGGAGATTTTTGGTGTATAAAATAAGTACATAAATAAAGTAATTTCAATGGAAAAATGAAATGTCTAATTAACACAATGTAGGATAAATATAATTTCCCTATGGTATCAATGAAATTTTAATGTTTTAAATGTGGGAGTTACGAGCATTATGAAATTTAATTTCCTATAGGGAATGTTTTAGAATAAGATAATAATGGTTTTATAAGTAATGGTTTTAATATTTATGAAGAATTTACTACAAATAACATATGAATGGAAATGGGTATCAAAGAATAATATGAAAAATCCATGGTATTAGTATAATAAGGAAGTGTAATTTTTGAAAAGTTTATGTATTAGGATTCATGAATTATTTCATAGAAGTATTATTATCAATTGTATTATGAAGATAAGAATCATGAAACATTTAAGAATTGTTTTATATTAGTTTTATATATGGATTTAAATGAATATGTTGAATGGAACTAATAACCTATAAATGTTATTTAGTTCTAGTGTGATATTTTTGGAAAAAACATGATTGGGTGATAGATAACCCTTAATATGTTTCTAATATTGGGATTATAAATTTAGGTTAGATATAGATATGATTTAGTAAATTTTATAATTTTTATAGAGTGAATTTTATCAAGAACTTATATAATTATAGAGGTCTTTTGATTATTAGAGATATTTATATGTTTAAAGAGAATATATGATCATGGTATCCAAATTTTTGATATGCTACACTATGAGTTACAACATGTTGTCTGGATATAAATTTTAGTATTGATCTTGGAAAAAATAAGATACGTGATCAAATAGTTCATATTTTTGGGTTTTTAATTTGTAAAGACATATTTTTGAGAAGTTTTAAGGTTACTTATTTATATAATGAAATCAGGTGAACTTTTCATGTTATGTTTGAGGTTTTAGATTTTAAAATTTTAAATTTATCATTATTGTATAACTTGTTTTGACCATTGTTGTTTTGGTAAATATTTATATACAAAAAGAATGTTGTTTCATTTTTTTTGATCTTAGGATAGGTTAAAAGTTAATTTTATTGATTCATGCATGAAAAATTCATCTTGAATATTCATTTCATGGAGTAAGTAATGAAGTGAAAATTAATTGAAGTTAATCAAAAAGATTTAAATTTTCTTGTGAAATTAAATGAAATCAAGTATGTATATTATCTCAAATAATCAATGTTGATAGTAACATAATCCCACAACATTAGTAAAAGTATCTTGAAATAAAAATATGGTCCTTTTACTTTCACTTCTGATGAATTGACGGTCCTTTAATCCCTTACTGATATGTGGTTTTGTGGTCATTAACATTTTCATGACCATGTTCTATATCACTCTCTATTATTTATTGTATATTTTATTTTCTCTTACTTGTATATATTTTAACTTCCTTATAATTTTATCCTAACTTAGGAACCCAATAATTTTTTATTTTGGGTATCCATTATGTTTCTCACTTTCCCATTTTAAATGAAGTTTCATTATCTCTTTTTATGATGTGAGATTCAAAAAATGTATTTTCAAATATTAATCCTTTTATAAGTGAGATAAAATTGAGAGGGCGTAATTTATTCAATGGGGGAGTATGTAACACCCTAAAAATTTACTTTAAAATAATAATATTTCTGATATCTTGCTTAACACTTAGACCAAATTTTATGATAATTGTGAAAAATTATAAAACTATTACTATAACCTTTCTATTAAATCAATGGGTATGAATATTAGTAACAATATTACATAATATTTGTATAATCATCAAGATAAATACAAAATTATGATTTTTTCTTAGTAAATAATCATCAATTTATAGTGAATTCATGTTAGGGTTCAAAAATGTATTTTCTTTAAAAATGATTTTTTAATGACATTTGCGCATATAAATTATAATTGATTTTTGGAAATTATTTAAATTTTATTTTATATAATGATCAAAATTATTTAAATCATTATATAAAAATTTACTTAGGCTAAAATTTTGGTATTTTTAAAAAAGGTTTGATTTTTCAATTAATATTGAAAATAATCAATTTTTCAAATATTATCATTTATTTTCATTAAATAGAGTAATTTGAAAATCCCTTTACATTTATAATTTTATTATAGAGTAAAATAATTCTCCTTTGATTATATATAATATAATTAATTAAATATTAGTTATCATTATATTTGATTATGGTCTAATTTCTTTTTTTGGATTTAAAACAAAATAAAAAAACAGTTTTTATTAACACAATAAGTTTTTATTTTAATTAATTAAAGTAATAAATATGTATGAATTATTATAATTATAATTAAATTTATATATTATATATTTAATAATACTTTTTAATATTCATATATTTGTTTTTTCTAGGCATGTGATTAGAATAAGTCAAGTTTTATGCTTAAAATCACATTTGTTTTTTCTAAAAACACGTGTCATTTTGTTTTGCATGATTACATTAAAATAGATATATAAAATTTAATTAAATTAAATATTAAAAAATAATTTCGATTTTTTAAATTATTTGGATTAAATTATTTTAATATTTACCTTTTATTTTTTAACATTATGAATAGTTACCATGGTAAATATTTTTGACCTTGAAAAGGGTAAAACATAAAAAAACTAGGTTAACACACTATGATAAGGCTTCAAATTTTTTATAAACCTTTATATTATCCTATTTTATGAGTTTATTTTGACCATTCTCATACATTTTTGGAAAATATTTCCACATGGTGTCATTTGTCTTTGGTAATTACCTTTATATTATTTTAAGAAAAAGATTAATACAAAATGTCACTCCAGTTACTTTAATATCTATAATATTTTATTCATATGGATAAAAAATGTATATATTAAGTTATAAATATATATTTGGAATATGAATTATATTTCTAATTCGGTAATTTTATTTATATTTTTTATTTACTTAATAATTACATTAAATTCTTAAACAACACCAATACAATATTGAGTCAATTAGTAGAAAAATAGAATAAATGATTTCAAAAATATTAAAAGTAATAAAATTTTTCTGAATTATTATGTTCCAAAAAAAATATAGATATAAAAAAATAATTATATTTAAAAGTTTATAATTGAATTTAATTGTTATCATGATGAAATTGAAGTCATATTAAATGAATAGTTCTAAAAATGAAATTAATGATACTATATAATAAACAATATTTTAATAAATTATTTAAAATTATTAATAATACTATAGTAACACAAGTAAATGGGATGAGGTTTAAAATATAAACCACCATCCAATTATGTGTGAATTTTTGTTTTATGTAAACATTCATGGCCCTTAAAGAACAAAATCATTTTTTGTTGTTGTTAATATCAAAAGGGGAAACTTGGGTTGAAAAAATAGATAATGGTAAATCAATATCCTAAAATGGTCAAAATGTTAATTTATTGGATTATTTACACTCAACATACACTTATATTTAAAATCTATAATTTTTTTACAACTTTTCTATGCAAATTAATTTATATTAGCTTAACACTTTAGGTAAATCCAAGAGTTCCCCTCCCGTACCATATCAAAGGGAACCTATTATCCTATTTTAATAACATGTTTTTAACCTTTTATTTTTTGAAATTCCTTTGATAATACCTTATTAGTTTTCTTATCAACATTTTATAGCATTATTATTTCCAATAGATCATCCTTTCAATGATTAATGTTCTATTAAAAAGATGTTTCTCAATAGAGAGGTGTGAATCTTAAACAATTCATTTTAAATTTCTTCCTCATTATATATAATGACCTAGTCTTTAAATACATATATATTACATCATTTTAGATGAATATTAAATATATTACAATAATACATTCTTGAGGATCGTCATAGTTTATTGTCTTTAGAAACATGAAAAAAATATTTTATATTGGTCAATGACCTTCAAAATATCACATAAATGTCTAAACATTTAATAATTATTCCTAAAACCTTTATTTGTAACATAGGTAAAAGAACCATAAGAAAGGGGTGATCTCAAATGCTTAGTAAGGGTAAAAAAGAGAAATATGCAAGTAAAATCATAAGCATAAGGGTATGAGAACATGATCATGAAAATAGAAGACCATACACTACATATAAAAGATCATATATATGAATCATGGCATAAATAATAGTAGTTCATAACACATTAATAATAAGTAAATAAATAAAATAATCCATGAAATCAAAAAATAGGAATAAAACTTGTAATTGTGGAATACACATAATAATATAATATGATTTCCATATTAGGCAAGGAATTATTTCCAAGACCATGTTGGTAGTATGGATTCACTCCCCATACCATCTTTGAATTCATGGTTCAATACTATTTCTATCTTAGTATCATGTGTTCACTCCTCATACTATCTTGGTAGTCATTGTTCACTCTCATGACCATCTTAGTAGCATGAGTTCGCTCCTCATGCCATATTGGTAGTCATGATTCACTCCCATAACCATCATAGTAGTAAAGGTTTACTCCCATGACCATATTAGTCTATCTCATGAGATATATGTATTTACCCAAGGAATTAGAGGGAGATATAGGTCCCACCCATCTCATAGTGAAATCAAACATACATGTCCCAAAAATCATAAAAAATAATATCTTAATAAATAAAATTAAATGTGTATCATAAACATGTAAACATATAATAACCTATGTAAAATATACGGGTTTAATAATCATTTCTTCAAAATCATAACTTGTGAAAGAGAAATGGATTTCATAAACATATAACCCATTAAAGAGAAAAAGATTTCATAAACATAAAAACCTTGAAAGAGAATTTTTTTTCATAATGACCATGACATTAAGTATATCCCATTCATATAAAGGATATGAATGGAACCATTATATAATTTCCTATAATGTAATGATTAACATCAATTAATGTCATTTTAGATGGAAAATAATTTTTAAACATAATTCAAAAACATTTATTGTGGATAATATCCTTTCTTATTTAAAAAAATATTTTTCATACATAAAACCATTTGATAATAATTTTCATAGAATATCCCATTAAAACACATTAAGCATACTATAAATCATTTGATAACCATTTTCCTTGAAAACTTATTAAATAAGCCTTAAAACATTTTAAAAACCTTTTTCTTTGAAAACAATTTGAAAACTTATAAAGAAAGCTTGAAAACATTTTGAAAATCATTTCTTTTAAAACACTTTGAAAAAATATAAATAGTTCTTGATAATGTTTTGAAATCTATTTTCATTGAAAATACTTTTAAAACATATAAAGAAATATTGAAATTGTTTTGAAAACCAGTTTTCTTGAAAATACATTTTAAACTGATAAATAATGCTTGAAAACGTTTTGAAAGCCATTTTCCTTGAGAATTAATAAAAGAATCATGGGAACTTTTTTAAAACCATTTTTCTTGAAAATAAAACTAAAAATATTTTATTAAAATAATAAATTTTTAACATGAAAATAAATCTTCAAAGTATTGACGATGCATAAATACACACATGTGGTACGAGGTAAAAAGAACATTGCTTTTGCACGATAAAAAGGATAGATAATTTCCTAATTTAGAAAGTTAAAATAATATTACTTTGAAAAAATTAGTAAAATAAAAAAGGATAAAAATTTATTTTAATCATCATAGTAGATTAGTAGAATATTCTTGAAAACCCTTTTTATAAAACATTATTTGGAAGGAACATATATTTCCGACTAAAGAGATGGTAAAGTCGGGCTTTCTTATAAACAGATTCTTAACTATCTTATCACCAAAGAGTAAAAAATGGTACCACTACATGAATATATAATTAATATCCAATGTATAATAAAATTCATGAATGTATTGAGACATGTAACACAATAATTCATCAATGGAACATAAATATAAACAATTGCGAAAAGTGATGCGATTATCTCAAAAAACATTTATAACATGGTAACATGGGATCATTCACACCATTTGAGAAAATTAAATTAAATTACGATTAAAACATAATTAAAAAAATGATATTCATGATGTAACATTTAAAATAGAAGTATATACACCTTAAAAAAGATTTTAGGTGCATAATAAATCATGAGTCTCAAAGAAGGAAAACTGTGTTTTTTTTTACCAATTTTGTATATTTTGAAACTTAAACCCTATGAATGAAATTTCATAAAATTTATATGTTACTAAACATATATTTAGGTATAATATTCAAATAATAGAATCATTTTAACTATTTACACCACATAAAAGGAAAGAGTGGCAAATATAGCATGTATCTCACGAGAATAAAAAGTGAGATAAATTCCCCTTACCTTGTGTCCGTAATCTCTTCATAATCATAAATGATTAAAATATAATAAATATAAGTTTACTATATATATTATATAAATTCATATTATTATACAAAATTCCACATATGGTTTCATTATGACCTTATATTATCCTCTTGTTAATGATCCTATGTAAAGGTTTCACATCGGGTGATATTCGCGCTCTTCTTCGCATGTGTCTTAATTTGTTATATCTTTTGTCATTATACTTACATAATTATTTAAAGAATTTAAATAATGATATAAATATATTATATAAATATTATATTTATATTTTAATAATCTATAGAATAAATAATTATAAAATTGAATACACTGTTCAGGGAGACAGTAAGGTATATGTACACATGAACGTTGTTTCCGTTTTAATTGTTATATTGAAAGTAAGAAAGAAAACGAAATATAAGTATATATATATATATGGTTATTACATAAGATTTATGATATCATATATATTTTATATATTCACTAAAACCTTCCTTAATACAATTCATGTAGTGTATGAACGAATCATATCACTTTGAGGGGGCAGTAGTCCACACTCACTCAAACAATATTATCATATTAACACCAAATAAAAAGTAAAAAATATATGTGTTTTAAAAAGAAATAAATAAGATTAAATAAATAATAAAGATAATATATAAAATATATAAAAATATTTTCCATAATAATGGCCACCATGGTAGGTGGGAAAGGAAAAATGAACAATCATCATTTCGTGAGTTAGTAGTTCATCGTATATAAAAAATATGTTCGTTAACCATTAGATGGTGGTGTGTTTAAGTGTAGGTCCAAAAAATAGAATAAAAAAATCAAGTTATATTTATTATATTGGTTTTTTATACAATAATGGTATAAATAGAGTTTATGGGGTGGATATGGAAAGCATGGGAAATGAGCTTGAGCGAATAAATTACCTCTTAATGGGGAAACTCATTTTAGTTTATGCCAAAAGGCTTCCTTGAGTTTCATTTTTCCCAAGGTATGGATTCTAGGATGAAGGTAGGCAGTTTTGGATCAAACTTGAGTAGATTTTGGGTAATTAAAAGGACTTTATAGGTGTGTAGAAGTGGGTATAGGTGGTGTCCTTTTAAAGGAAGTAAAATGAGTCATTTGGAATTGTTCAGAAACAAGTTAGGTGTTCAAAAGTTCTTATCTACCAAAAGTCATACCAAAGAAAATAAATAAATAATAGAATGTGTATGGTATAAATAAGGATATCTATTGGGGTTTGTTAAATTGGGTAGATCATTTGGGCCCTTAATTTTAAGGTTTAGTAACCAATTAAGCTCAATTTGGCCTTAATCACTATGATTAATTTTAATCACTTTGTTTAATCATTTTGCTAAAAAATAAACATGATCTAATTTGATTTTTAATATTATACTGATTAAAATTATTTCTTTTATTTATCAAAATTAAATTCATAGATGTGTAAAATTTAATATTAATGCTAATCTCACATATGGGATGAAGTTATTAGTTTTTAAAGTTGAAAGAAGTTTAAAAATTTATTAAGAATTTATATTCAATTTCATAGTGACATTGATAATAATGAATTAAATTTTATTAATAAATGTAATATTTATTTAATGTGACATTATGAAAATTATAATATCATTTAACATAAATAATTAATTTAAAATAGAATTTTTTATCTGAAAAACAAAATTTTTCATTATTCATAAAAAATTGATGTTCCTCAAAAAATTCCGCAAATTCACCCTAGGCTAATTTATATGACCATGATTCAAAAAAAGAGAGTTTAATTTAATCAAATTAAATTTCTAAATATTTCTAAAATAAATTTTAATATAGTTCATAGAAGGACATTAAAAACAATTCATTCAAGAAAATAATATTTTTTTAACATAAAAGGACTTTACCAAAAATAATATATTTCATTTTAAATATGTATTATATATAAAAAAATCATATAAAATATTTTATAAGTTTTTCTTACTATTACTATTACTCTATTTTAATGTCTAGGTTATAACTATTTTGTTTCAATATTTATAACAATAACATGATGTGTCGTAGAAACTCGTTATTACGTGTAATGTACAATAAGTTGATGTTATATGTGAAAGAAATGTTTGAATTAGTAAATTGAAAAAAAAAATAAAAATTTAATTTATTAGGGTAAAATGACTTTGTGACCATAATAATATTTAAATTTTTATTCAATCATTTTTTATGTTCATTTATAATTAATTGGTAACCTATGAATTCAAATTATATTGTTTAAAAAATATATTTTCATAAATTATTTAATACTACTCATAAACTCTAATTTAACATCAAGGTTTTTTATTATTATATTAAATAATAATATTTTAATAAAATATAATTGTTTGATAAACCCCAGACATGCGTGTTACTCAAGTCATCAAGGAAATTCATTGTTACGTATACCGCAAGTTAGCCTCAGTGTTCCGTGTAGAACAGGACAAAGTTTATATCACGTGTAGTGCAAAAATAACGTGGTGTTACTTATAATGAAATACAAACATAGTTATTTAATATAAAATGAACTATATTTGGTGTTGCATGAAATGAAAAATATCAATAAGGTTAAATTAATTCAAAAAATATTCCACAAAATCTAAGGGTGTTACATTCTACCCCCTTGAAATGAATTTCACCCTCAAAATACATATGGGTTATCAAAGGTTTAATACTTTATAGTTTAATTCATATAAAACCACATTATAAAAATTAATACTAACTATTTATTTGAAAAGGGAATAGTGGAACCGTAATGGTTTCCCAAAGTAACATATAACTAGGTTTCCACAAAGGAGAATAAAGGTTGGGAGTGAAGATAGCACATGGAGGAAAAGCATAAATATTTATTGGGATTTATTGAGGTCATCAATAAAAAACAAGTGAATGATCAAATAAAAGTCGAGGGCCTCAAATTCATAAATCTTTGATGATTTAAGAGGTCATCAGTTAAACAAAAATGAATATATTAGGAAAAACATTTTCCTTTTTGATCATTATCCTATCATTAAGTAATTATTTTATTAAACAAGAAAAAAAAATTAATTTTTTTGGGTGATTTTATCTATTTCCAATTCATCTATTACTTCAAGAAATGGATGTACCAAAATTAACATTAATTCCTGAAGCACTAAAATATACTTTTAGAAGATATTAAGGCCCATAAAACATTGAAAATTATAATTATTTGTCTTAAAATATTCTTAGAAATCAATATGGTTAATATATTAATCTAAAAATATAAAAAGTAACACTACCACTTCATCATAAATACTTATTCATCAAAAATAATTATACATAAACAAACTAATATAAATTCCAAAAATAAATATGATGGACATCCTTAAAATAACTTTAATCACTAAATAGACTTTTATCTAAGGTTTTTAATAAAAACTCAATACCTAAATACCTCCTCTAGAGTTTAAATTAAATTTTCATGAATGGTTAACCTTATAATCATTCACAAATAAGGAAATAATAATATTTAGAAGGAAAGTCACCAAATTAGCTTAACATTTATCCCACATATATCACAAAGTTCCACTTGTTTATCACATTCCAAACATGTGAATAACCTTATGGTATATTCCCTTGAAACATGGTAATAACCTTAACTACCATAAATCCTTTTGGAAAACATGCATTCTTCCTTATTCCAAAGCATAATAGATATATTCCTTAATTCCAAAAATGTTGTAAACTTCATCAATGATAGTATAACCCACCTATTAAGAATTCCTTACTTAGTTCCACATTAACCATACCGTCCAATTTACTTATTCATAACATCATTATCACAACATAAATAACAAATTAAGGGATACATTCCCATATTTAAAATATCACATTATAATTAAATCACACCACTAGTCCATAGAAAAAATTCAAGATATACTTGTAAATACTGTGGTAAAAAAATAATTAGAACAACCCATTTATATTTAATCATTCATATAACTTAATTTTTAAATCCAAATACATATAAAATTTTATTATTCCACTTCATCCTTATTCCATTGACAAGGCTACCTCATCCTATTACATAATACCTCTTTCCTTTTAAATTTCATCTATAGTCTCATCATCATCAAAAATGTATTTACTACTTACACAACCATGCTGATTCTCTTAAAAATTATTACTCTTGGGAAATTGAGTTTCATAATGTCTCTTTACTCCACACTTATAACACTTAACATTTTATGATGTCTTAGGGAGGCCAATATTCTTTTCCATTTTTTAACCAAACTCTTCATTTTCCCTTGTAGTCTCTTGTTTGTTTCCATCTTTTCCCTAGTAAAAACACCTTATTATTCCTCTAAGACATTCACCTAGGTGATTATTTTCATATTCTTGAAATAAAAGAAACTGAATATTCTATCATCCATGGTCTCCATTACCCATACTCTCAGAAAACTCCTTCTTTCCCTTCCTTGGAGAGTCTAAGAGTTTGTTAAGGTAGATGTTATTAATCACGTTCCATGAAAAATTATTTGTCCTGATCACAACAAATTTCAATCCAGTGATCATCGAACTTTTTTGATCATTAGAAAATCATCCATCTACATCAAAATTATTCTAGTTCCTTCCAGTTCCTTCTATTGACAAAAACCATGAGCATTATGTGAGAATTACTTATCATAGTATAAAGCAACATAGTCATGAAAATAATTAATTATGGGATTTATAAATCATGAAACCTTCCTTAATATAAGACACCCAAGGTTTATCCAAGGTTATTCATATCAAAATTATATCTAAATCATTTATGATGGTTCATCAAGAGTTTTTTTAATTTTGAAATCATATCTCTTATGAGTGTCAAACAAGGTGTGAAACAAGGCCCATTATCGTGTACCAGATTACCCAAAGTTAGGACCATACCATATTTTTGGAGTTGTTACCACTAGGTACCTTTGTTTCAGAGCCACATCAACTTTTAGTATCCAGGTAGGGATGCATTTCTATGAAACCACTCACTCTACTCTTTACCAAAATTCTAGGACATTTTCCTAATTACTGACACATCCTTATACTTATCATTAGAGACATCCCTAGACACATCCCTAGAAATGTACATATAGATCCCAATAATTTTTTCATCCTAGTTTCCAATGGATGATTAAAGATTTCATTTGATACCAACTACAGAGACATAGTCTTGACATACATGGATATTACTCATTTTAGATGAATATTCAGTACATTACAATAATACATTCCTAATGATCATAATAGTTTAGTGTCTTTGTAATAATGTAATAAAAATATTCTCTCATGGCGAATGATCTTCAACATATCACATAAATATCTCCCCTTTAATACTTATACCAAAACCTTTCTTCGTAACATGGTGAAATGAAATATAATTAAGGGGCGAGATCAATTTCTCAGTAATGTTAAATAAGGGAGATATATACGCATAATCATGAGAAAAAGGGTATGAGAACATGATCATGAAAATAGAAGATCATAAACTACATATCAAAGATCATATAAATTAATTATGGAATAAATAAAGGAATATCATAATGCATGAATCATAAAGAAAATAAAAAACATGAGCCATAAAAGCATAACATAGGAATAAAACATGGAATTGTGGAAGACACATAATAATATAATATGATTTCAATAGTAGACAAGTAATTACTTCCATGACCATATTGGTAGTATGGGTTCACTCCCCATACCATCTGGGTAGTCATGGTTCACTCCCATGACCATATTAATAGCATGAGTTAACTCCTTATACCATCGTGGTAGTCATGGTTCACCCCCATGGTCATATTAGAAGCATGAGTTCACTCCTCATAACATCTTGGTAGTCATCGTTCACTACCATGAACATATTACTAGTCAAGGATTTCTCAAAAGATCATCTTATTCTATCACAAGAGATATAAATCTTTACCCAATGAATTAGAGGGATATATATGTCCCACCCATATTATAGTGAAATCATACCTATATGTTCCAAAAAATAAAAAAAATCATATCATAACCCATGAAATTAAATGAGTATCATAAACATGTAAACAGATTGATAAAAAGATATAGGTTTTATAATCATTTCATAAAAATCATTACTCATGAAAGAGAAATAGATTTCATAAACATATATCCCATGAAAGAGAAATGAATTTAATAAACATAAAACCCATGGAAGATAAATAGGTTTTATAAAGACCATTCCATTAAGCATAACCCATTCATAGGATGGATATGAATGAAACCTTTCGATAATTTCTTATAAGGGAATGAGTAACATAAATGGATTTCATCTTAGATGGAAAATGGTTTTTAATTATTTTGTAAAAACATTTCTTGAGGAAAATATCATTTCTTCATTGAAAACTATTTTTAATACAAAAATACATTTGATAATCATTTTCATAGAAAATAACTTTAAAAATTATAAAGAAGAATCAAAATCATATGAAATCTTTTTTCCTTGAAAACATATAAAATAAGCTTCAAAACATTATAAAAACATTTTTCATCAAAAATATACTGTGAAAACATATATATAAATCTTGAAAATGTTTTGAAAATCATTGTAACGCCCTGTCCCCAGAAGCCCAAAGTCGGTGCATTATTACGTATCATTGGCATGATCATAAAAGATCATGTCTCGAAAGACCTACTAGTTTAGTATACTTGGAAGTACTAGATACATTAATAAGGTTTAAATTACATCATAAAATGAAAAAATATAACAAAATTGTCTCCATAGACAACAATGAGATCCCATAGACTATCCCTGGAGGTCCGTCATAATATACTTCTTTGAATCCTGGGAAAAATAAAACATAGAAAGGGGTGAGCTCAGATGCTCCGTAAGGATAACATTATAGCAGAAACTTTCATAAATAAGCATAAACATTTAAGGCAGTGTATAAGACTAGAACAAAAGCCTTTTAAACTTGAACTTCAGCATAATATGGAAAAAATAA
Organism: Viscum album; assembly: GCA_963277665.1. Classification (NCBI taxonomy): domain Eukaryota; kingdom Viridiplantae; phylum Streptophyta; class Magnoliopsida; order Santalales; family Viscaceae; genus Viscum; species Viscum album. The sequence goes on from OY728149.1 coordinate 114,212,048, forward strand.
AATCAAATAATGCCATTTACTTATTCACATGGATATTCTAAAAGTCGAATTATCACATTAAATATCAATAACCACTTTCATAATGACGGAATGCATAATGCCAGACTATCATAACCACATAGTCAAGGCCTTGTTCCAATAATACAAATAATTTTTTTTCAAGTCCTTGTTCCAAGACACTAGTTTGTCTCATGAGACCTACCGATGCATCAAAAAGCTATAGCAGGCTCCACCCATGACTTACTAAGTCCAATTCATTCCTCATATGAATAGTTTGAAACATAACATAAAAATTCGTATTAAAACTAGCATATGAAATGTCAATACTTTATCCACAAACCATGAATGGTATAAAAATAAAACATCCACAGTCAAACATAACTCATTCGATACAATACGGAACATTTTATTGTATCATATTAACCTTAATCGAGAATAATGATGGATATTGATATAGATGAAAATAATCATAAAAAATATTAGAGAGAAATATCCCCTTTTTTCTTGAAATCATTTAAAAGTCACACTATTTGTCAAGAATCCATTTAAAAATAGATTTTTGAATAAAAGTGTCCCATACCATATTGAAACTATTAAAAGGAATTTTAATTTTAAAACTTTAATGTCTATATAAATAAATTCGTAAAACCATTTTTTAAACATGGACATTAATGAGAAAGATTTAGGACAATAAATATTTAAAACATTTTAAATGATATTTTAGTTAGAGTTCCTAACAAAAAGAGAGACACTTGAATACAAATAATTGAGGTAATCAAAAATTTGTAATATCATGAGAATAAAGGGATTCCTGATATACCCTGTCAAAGTACATTATATACACCATATAAAATTTATTTGGTGTATAACAACAAATAAGTCTCAATGAAATGTAAATTGAGATGAAATCTATTATAAAGACTGTATACTTTGGTTAAGGATAAATCAACGACATAATTATGTGTGAAAAATATAAATACATTTAATATGATTGGATATTCAGTGTAAATCAATCATAGTACATTCACACATATTCTTGTAAAAACAAAACCAATGAATTGGATATTTAACTCAAAAAATGGGAATTGAGTTAAAATTACTCTTATCAAGTTCATATCGATGACTTGAGAATTTATCAATGGAGTGATTATGTGTATCAAAAGTATATCTACATAAAGGGAAGTGGAAATTATGATATAAGCAAATGAATAGTGATTCCACACATAATCTTGGAGTAAAATAATGAATGAAGTATGCATAAAGATGAATGAGTGGAAATTGAAATGTCAAATTCCATTATCGAGTTGGTAACTTACGAAATATACACCCGTAAAGCTTTGTACGGGGAAATGCTAGCTAATCAGCAATGCAAGGTGGGGAGCTAGCTGATCAATGACGCAGAAAGCTGGGGAGGGGTAGATCAAGTGGGCTGGGCCTACGGGTCATGTATTGGGCATGGTATGCCTCTAGGCCTTCGGATCATGTATTGCGGGTTTTTCGGGCCTTGTACCTTGGTCCTACGGGTCATGTTTGGGTTCCCATTAAACCCTTAAAAGGGGGATTATCCATAATAAAAATAAAAAAGAAGGAATTCAGGACATTCAGGCTACAATGATGATTTAAATATCCATAAATTGAATTATATTACACAATGAATACAATCATGAGAAGTACACACACCACATGCAATAAATTAGTGGAGAACAATAGAAATTTCACCAAATTAAAAGTGAGATAAGAAACCCCTTACTTTGTACTTTTTCCTTGGATGAGGGTAGGTTAACCTCCTGTATAATGGTGAAATAATTTTTATTGAATTATAAAAGAATCATATACATTAATATGATATTAGATATGATATTTCAATATTTATTTGTTAATAATATCTTAGAATTATCGTCGTTTCTGGTGTTAATGGATTCATTTTCCTTTATATTCTTTGTTATGTGAGCCATATTTGTTTTGGATGGGATGTATCTTATTCATATACAGAATGATATTAAATCTTTAAAAATTATTTTTAACCATCAAATGAAAATTATTCTTGAAAGGATACGATGGGGAATGAATCTCATCGTGTTCGTGGAGACGGTAGTCTGTACATACGCACGAGCGACAATACCATTCTTTTGATATTAAAATAATATATAATTTGATGTTATATCATATATACAGAATAATAGTCATGTTATATTTATTATTTACATGAATTATACATCATTATTATAACCATCCACATAATAAATTATTGAATAATAATTACACCACGATGTGAAGACGGTAATCCATACGTACGCACGTATGGTGACATGTCATTCAAAGGATGGATAGAATAATGAATACAGCTGTAAGATATTTATAATAACATAAAAGTATACATAATATACTGGAGTTATTATTTTATAATGTAAATAACAAATAAAGATTAAGTGGAAGAAGAAAAGAACTTGAAAGAGGGTGGTGAAATTTTTACCTCTTCTTCGGGTTCTTCCTTTTGATTTGATCAAAAGGGCTCCATTGGTTGGCTTTCTGATCCAACTAAGACCTATAGGTTTAAGTGAGGGATGTTGGGATCATATGTTTCCAGGGTTTTTCAGATAAAAAAGGCTTTAAAGGTGTGAATTAGTGAGTAGGTGGAGTTCCCTTTTATAAGACGGGTGAGGGGAACCTTATGAAAAGATAGAAATATTATTTTATAATAAAATTATACTCTATTTATAATGGTTTAAAAGCATATTATTTAATTTTTAAGTTGGGGATAGGTCTAAAACCACTCAACCAATAGGTTTTAGACAGTTTTAGGTCACTATATTAACTTTATCTTTTTGATTTAACTCTTAGTTAAATAGTTTGACATTTACCATGTCTCTTTGTATTTTCATATTATATAGTTAATAATCTTACTATATACTTCCTAGAGACCCACAATTGGTCCATTAATGATACAAATATCATTATATAAGTCTTATGGCTGATCCTTGTATTTTTATTAATGTAATATAATTTAATAATATAAAATTTGTTTTAAAAACTCATTTATGTCAATTTTTACACTATTTAATAATTGATTTTTTTTAAAGTCTTAAAAACTTTATTAATTAAAAGAAAATTCATTTAAGAAATACTAACATGTCATATTAACCAATAAAATTCATGGATGTCATAAAAAATTTCAAATTATATTTATTTTAACATTTATAATACCAATTATTTGATTCATTCATTAATAAGGAAAATACTGCATCATTATTGTGTCATAATTAAATTTAATTATTCAATCTCTAAAAATTATAAATAAAACACCATTATGTAGGAAATCATTTTATATTTCTAATGAATATTTATAGTAAAAAATATAACATATATAACCTTATGTAAAAATTGATTTTCTAAAATATATATGCTTATGTCATTTTTTATTTACTTTAACTTAATTAATATAAAGTGTCATTATCACTTACGAGTGGCTTCATGGGGTCCCCAAATAGACCCAATGATGCCCATGGTCGGAAATGTATCAACCAATAGGTATAGGACACGTTTTAGGGTAATTTAGTATTATTAGAATATTATTTTGTTACCCTTATTTACCAGATTTACCCTTTAACCAAGGTAAATAAAATATTTACCGAAGTAATTATTCAAAATGTATAAAAATAAATTTAACCTATTTACACAATTTGGACCTCATGATTCTAAATATGGAATATAGTTTTCTAAATTTAAATCACAGAAGTGGCAGAAATTAATTTAAAATTAATTCATGTTGTCAAAAGAAAGAGCGTGTTTTTTAAGAAATAATAACTATTAAAAGATTGCCACCTGTTTATGTCTAGTTTAAATGTGAAATTACATCCAATTACCAATATTGGATTAAATGGTAAAAATATATATTAATTATACTTTTAAACCTCTCAATAGTATAATTTATCACTATAAATTATTTCGATTAAAAAAGTTGTTTTTAATTAATGTTTAGTATTTTTCACTATTTATCAACATTTGAATGTTTTCTAAAAAATACCAAAAATTCAGCCTAGGCTAATTTCGATATTTCGAATCCAAAAATTATATTCGTTTTGAAAGATAAAATTTATAAAATTTCAAAAATTAGGTAGTACTATTCATAACTGCTGGTTTGATTGGTTGTGGTGTGTGTTAGAACTCGATGTTGCGTACAACACATGCTACTGTATTATTCAAAGGGAAGCATATCACGGAAGCTTGGGGTGTTACATTCTCCCCTCCTTCAAATAATTTCTTCCAATTTTTTTTTTAAATTGGGCTTGGGAATATAATGGAAAGTCCCACATCAGAAAAGGAGTCAATAAAAATATCACTTTAAAAGAAAGAAAGAGAAGTACAAAGGTCAACCAAGAAAACACATACTAGGATTACATGTAGGAAATCATGGATATGGATGATAAAATAAGTGTCAATTTCAGATGGAGATGGATAGAAAACATGATCAGGAGAACATTAACAACAATAAAACCACAAACATGTGATGGTACAAACGATCATTAGTCTCTCAGTAGGAAAAGTAAATGGACATCATTTATTTTGTTTTAAGTTACATTAAATAAAGATGAGGAATTCATTTATGATATTGACTAAGAACATAAAGAGATATACTTAATTTTTAAGTATATTTTCATTCTTTAAAAAAATTTGACCAATAACTCATTTTTTTAAACGATGAGTATTCAAGAAGATATGGTCAAACTGGAAGAGCTAGAGTAAACTTCTATAGAATCACACGATCCACAGAGGATAAGCTATATATTTACCTTGTCTTTAGAGATTAATCAAAACCAAAACCATTAGTATAAGATCTGATGATCCCCCAAAAGGATATTCCATTAGAGAAAGAAACACTAATCTTAATTTCTAAAACTAAACCAACAATACCCAAAAATTAAATAAATACCATTCAAAAAACAATTATCCTTAAAATCCTTCAATATAATCCAAACTAATATTGAAACCCAAAACTTAGAAGAATTTGGTTATGTAGTCTTCCACGTTAAATTGTATCTCCAAATGACATCAACTACTCTTAAATTCACATACTTAAAAGTAATTAACCTAATCACATATTCTCTATTATTGGTTAATCATTTCCATAAATAACAAAATAAATATAAATAAACAATAAAAACATAGATAAAAATACACCATTACTCCTCAAATGAAATTTCATAGTATTCTATTTTCCTTGGGCATATAGTGTTCCCAACAAAGCGAACATCTTCCAAAATAACATTTATTACATAATCACCAAATAATTTTCCTATACTAAGGGTATTCATTTGATAAGACATAAGATCCCAAATCAACTTATTATTGATCAATAAAATAATTTAACTAAAAGTAATTAGTCACACTAACCAGGGACTTCATGTTGTCCAGTGGTAGGCGATAAATCCCAATCGCACTTTGGTTGTGGGTTCAATTCCCACATCTTTGTCCGACGTGATGGGTTGTCACACGGTCTGCGTGTTGTCCTTTTTAAAAAACTATATTTTATAACATTACCAAAATGAGATAAATTCCTCAAAATAACCATAACATAGTTTAACCACAAATGTTATCTCATACCATGCATTTTCATCCCAAAATATAATAACTTGTAATTTCCTCAAACCCAATGATCATATAAAACCAAATGGTTATTTATAACTATATCCACAAGAGAAAAGATAAGTCTTCCTAAAATATCATTTTCACATGACAAACTACAGGTTTACAAATACAATAGAAAATTATTCCAAAGTAATCCCATCAACAAGGAGTACTAGTACTTTTAAAATTTTTTCCAACCATTTATTTCTACATAGCTTCTTATTTGACCAATAAAATATCTTATAGATAGGGAATTCACTCGGGTAATGGCTAGGTCCCCTAAATTTATAACAAATGACTGTAAATGGATTCTTGGGACCATTTTTATTTTCTTCCATAGTACTCTTCATTTTTCCTCGGAAATTATTCACTTTATGTCCTTCTTTCCCACACGTAAATCATTTATTTGGTCCATTGAGACCCTTTCCTGGGTGTCTCCTTCCACATTTCCTAGATGATGGAAATTGAGGATTCTTTTCTTGATGGTCTCCACTGCTGGAGCTCTTATCATTCATCACCTTTATCTTCATTGTTGAGTCCAGGAGTTGGTTAACATATATGTTATTGATCATATTTTTGGAAAACTAATTTTGCAAGAACACGATATCTTTTGCGCCTATCAATATTCCATTTTTTTTCTCATTTCCACCCACATTCCCACCTTGTACATCATTCTCAAAGTTACAATGTCTTCCTTGTAATCCAGCCATTGACTAAAACTAGAAAGCATTGTGTGAGTAATAGTAGTCATAAAATCATTTAGAGAATATCATGACACCATATTCTTAATTTAAAACACCTTAGGATTAAAAAAGGTCATTTATTATCATCTTATATTAAAATATATTAAATTGGTTTTTAAATAAAATTTAAATTATCCTAAGCATATCCCCCGGGGGTGTCGTAACCAAGAGTGCAGCAAGGCCGATTTTCGTGCACCAGTTCACGTTCGATTATAGCTCAAAGTGGTGTTTTGGGTTTTACCGCTAGGTATATCTGTGCCAGAGCCACCTCTACCTGCTCGTATCCATACAGGGATGTATTGCTTGGAAAACTCAAAAAATCACTACAATACCAAAATTCTAGGAAGTTCTTCTATACTAATCCTCAAAGTCCATATTAGGGCTATGTGCTCTAATCAGAGTTAATATGAATCTAGTTTCCATGTTTTGTACTAAACTTCCTCTTATACCAACTGTAATGCCCCAACACCAGAAGCCCAGAGTCGGTGCATTATTATGTATCATTTTCATGATCATAAAAGATCAATTCCCGAAATACCGATTAGTTTAGTAACCTTAGAAATACTAGATACATTTATAATGTTTACATTACATCATAAAATGGAAAACTACAACAACATTGTCTCCATATACAACACTTAGATCCCATAGACTATCCATAGAGGTTAGTCATAATATACTTCTTTACATCCTGGGAAAAATAAAACATAGAAAGGGGTGAGCTCATATGCTCAGAAAGGATAACATTATAGCGGAAACTTTCATAAATAAGCATAAGCATTTAAGACAGTGTTTAAGACTAGAAGAAAAGCCTTTTAAACTTGAACTTTAGCATAATATGGAAAAGATAAAACAAAATATTTCCATTTACTTATTCACATGGATATTCTACTATTCGAATGATCACATGCAATATCAATAACCACATTCATAATGATGGAATACATAATTACAGACTATCATAACCACATAGTCAAGGCCTTGTGCCAAGACTACAAATAAGATTTTGTCAAGGCCTTGTGCCAAGACACTAGTTTGTCTCATGAGACCTACCGATGAATCGAGAAGCTATAGAGGGCTCCACCCATCACATACTAATTCCAATGAATTCCTCATATGAATAGTTTGAAACATAACATAAACATTAGTATTAAAACTAGCATATGAAATGTCAATACTTTATCCACAAACCATGAATGGTATAAAAATAGCACATCCACAGTCAAACATAACCCATTCGATACAATATGAAATATTTTATTGTATCAAATTAACCTCAATCTAGAATAATGAAGGATATTGACATAGATGAAAATAATCATCAAAACTATTAGAGAGAAATATCCCACTTTTTATTGAAATAATTTAAAAGTCACACTATTTGTTAAGAATATATTTAAAAATAGATTTTTGAATCAAAGTGCCCCATACCACTTTGAAAATTTTAAAAGGGATTTTAATTTTAAAACTTTAATGTCCATATGAATAAATTCTTAAAACCATTTTTAAAACATGGACATTAATGAGAAAGATTTAGAATAATAAATCTTTTAAACATTTAAAATGATATTTTAGTTAGATTTCCTAACCGAAAGAGAGACACTTGAATAAAAATAATTGAGGTAATCAAAACATTGTAATATCATGGGAATAAAGGGATTCCTGATATACTATGTCAAATTACATTATATACACCATATAAAAGTTATTTGGTGTATAACAACAAAGAAGTCTCAATGGAATGTAAATTGAGATGAAATATATTATAAAGACTGTATCCTTAAGTTAAGGATAAATCAACGACATAATTATGTGTGACAAATATAAATACACTCAATATGATTGGATATTTAGTGTAAATCAATCAGAGGACATTCACACATATTCTTGTAAAAACAATACCAATTAATTGGATATTTAACTCAACAAATAGAGATTGAGTTAAAATTACACTTATCAAGTTCATATCGATGACTTGAGAATTTATAAATGCAGTGATTATGTGTATCAAGAATATATCCAGATAAAGGGGAGTGTAAATTATGACATAAGAAAATGAATTGTGATTCCACACATAATCTTGGAGTAAAATAATCTATGAAGTATGCATAAAGGTGAATGAGTGGAAATTAAAATTTCAAATTCCCTTATCGATTTGGTAACATACAAAACATACACCCATGAAATAAGGATCATAAAATGATGAATTAAATATACCTAAATTAAAGTATATTACAAAATGAATACAATCATGTGCATTACACACACCACATGCAATAAATAAGTGGTGAACAATGAAAATCTCACAGAATTAAAAGTAAGATAAGAAACCCCTTACTTTGTACTTTTTCCTTGGTCAAGGGTAGTTTAAACTCCTATATAATGGTTAAATAATTGTTATTTAATTATACAAGAATCATATACATTAATATGATATCATATATGATCTTTTAACATTGATTTTTTAATAGTATCTTAGTATTATCGTCATTTCGTGAGTTAACAGATTTGTTTTCCTTTATATTATTTGTTATGTGAGCCATATGTTTTATGTATGGGATGTATCTTATTCATATCCAGAATGATATTAAGTCTTTAAACATTAATTTTAACCATAAAATAAAAATTATTCTTGAATTTATATGATGGGGAATGAATCTCATCGCATTCGTGGAGACCGTAGTCCATACGTACGCATGAGAGAAAATATCATTTTTGATATTAAAATAAAATATAATTGGATGGTATATCATATATAAAGAATAATTATCATTTTATATTTATTATTTATATTAATCACACATCATTATTATACCCATCCAAATAATAAAGTATTGAATAACAATTACACCACGACATGGAGACGGTAATCCGTACGTACGCACCTATGGTGACATGTCATTAAAAGGATGGATAGAATAATTAATATGGTTGTACCATATTTATATTTACATAAAAGTATATATAATATACAGGAGTTATTATTTATGAATGGAAATTACAAAGAAATAATAAGTGGATGAAGAAAATAACTTGAAAGAGGATAATGTCAAGATTTATTTAAAACTATTTCTTAACTATATTATTTAAAAAAGTGTAAAAAATGGTACCACTAAGTTAATATATGATGAATAAATATAGGTGAATATAAATCACTAATTTCTTTAGATATGGAACATAATAATTCATTAAAGGAAGCATAAACGTCAAAAATCTTGAAAAGCAATGAGATTGTCTCAATAAACTATTATAACTTCGTAACATGGGATCATACTCTCCACGCAAGAAAAGTAAATTACATTAAGATTAAAATATAACTAAAAAAATTAAATTCATTATATAAAATATCAAATGGAAATATATACACCACAAAAAGAGTTTAGCTGCATAACAAAACATGAGTCTCAAAGAAGGAAAATTGAGACAAACCATTTTTACCTATTTGGTAACATTTGAAACTTAAAACCCAAGAATTAAGGTTCATAAAAAGGATATATTAATACACATAAATTTAGAGATAATATAAAATGAATAAAATCATGGTAATTACTGACACCACACCAAAGGAAAGAGTGACGATCATAGCATGTATCTCACATGAATAAAAAGTGGGATGAAATCCCCTTTCCTTGTGTCTGGACTCTCTTCGAACTTATACAAGTTTCTTATTTAATAAATATATGTTTATTATAAATATTTTATAGAAGAATAATATTATACATAATACCATATATGTTTTGATTAGGACCTTATACTACCCGCTTGTTAAAGATCTTATGTTAAGGTTTCACTTCAGATAATATTCTCAATGTTCTTCACATGTTTCTTAATTTTTTATATCTTTGGTATTTATACTTATATCCTAGTTTAAATAATTTAAATCATGATATAAATATCTTATATATAATTTATATTTATATAATTTCAATCTATATCATAAATAAGTATAAAGTGGAATAAACTATTCATGAAGATGGTATGCCGTACGTACGCATGAATTCGGTATCCGTTTTAATTGGCGTATTGAATGAAATAAAGAAACCAAAATATAAGTATATAAATATATATCAATGTTAAATTAGATTTATTATATCATATATATCTTTTATATTCACTAAAATCATCCTTAATACAATCCATGTAGTGTATGAAGGAATCTTATCGCTTTGAGGGGCGGTAGTCCACAATTACACAAATAAAATTATCATATTAAAAATAGTTAAAAAGTAAAACTTTATGTGTTATAATAAGAATAAATAATAATAATGAAATAATAAATATAATATATTAAATATACAAATAGGGTGTCCATCATAATGGACACCATGGTTGGTGGTAATGGAAAAATGAACAATCATCGTTTCGTGAGGTAGTAGTTCACCGTACACAGAAACAATATGTTCGTTACCCATTAAATGGAGGTGTATCGAGTGTAGTTTGAACCCTTAGCATAATAAAATAATATTATATTTTGGATAATGGTGTTTTTATATAGGAATGGAATAAATAGAATGGAATGGGTGGAACGAAAATAAAGGAAAAGAGCTTGAGTGATGACGTTACCTCTTAATCAGGTAATTCCTTTGGGTTTGTGCCAAAAGGCGTCACTGAGTTGCCTCATACCAAAGGTAATGAATCTAATAGTAAGGGAGGGAAGTTTGGAGATTATTTTATGAGAGTTTTGGTTAGACAAGGAGCTTCATAGGTGTGAGGAAGTGGGTAGAGTTGGTGGACTTTTATAGGGAAGGGAAATGGCTCACTTGGATTTTTTGGAAACAAGTTAGGTGTACACATGTTATTACCTACCAAAAATCATAAAAATAAAAACAAAATCAACAATAGAAGGTTAATGTCCGATATATATACAGAAAACAGGTTTTGTAAAAGTTGATAGATCATTTGGTCCCATAATTTTAAGGTTTAGTCCCTAATTAAGCTTAATTTGGCCTTAATTGTTGTGATTAATTTACTCACTTTTACTAATAATTTTGGGAAAAAATAAAAATTATCTAATTATAATCTAAATATTATACTAATTACAATGGTGTATGTTAGTTTTTCTAAATTAAATTCATGGAAGTGGAAAATTTAAGATTTATGCGAATCCCACAGACGATATGAAGTTACTAGTTTTTAAAGTAAAAAGATGTTCAAAAATATATATAGATGTTATATTAAATTTCTAAGAGAAATTGATTCTAATGAATTAAATTGTTATAATAGATGTAATTTTTATATAATGTGACCTTAATGAAATTTATAATATCATTTTATGTAAATAATTAATTTAAAAAAGGCAGTTTTTAACTAAAAACAATATTTTTTCACTATTCATCAATAAATTGAAGTTACTTATAAAAATAAAAAAACTTCACCCTAGGATATTTTTGACATTCTGAATTACATTTTTTTATCAAATTCAATTTTGAAATTTCACTAAATTAATTTTATTTTTTTCACAAAGGGATATTAAAAGCAGTTCATTTGAGAAAATGATATTTTTAAACATAAAATGACTTTACCAAAAATCATATATTTCATTATAAATTTTTTTTATTTATATAAAAAACTACAAAAAATATTTTATAATTAGTTATTACTATTCATATTACTAATTTTTAAAGGCTGTGTTATAACTAACCCATTTAAATAATTATTACAATAAAATGATGTTTTGTAGAAACACGGTATTGCATGTAACATACGCCAAGTTGATGTTCCATGTGAAAGGAATGTTTTAATTAGTTAATTTCAAGACATAAAATAAAATTTAATTTATTAGTGTAAAATATCACTGTGACCAAAATAATATTTCATTTTATATTCAATAATTTTTCATATTCATTTATAATTAATTGGTAACCTATGAATTCATATTATATTGTATAAACCGTATATTTTCACAAATTAGTTAATAATATTAATAACCTATAATTTAACATTACGTTTTTATCTTATTATGTTAAATAAAAATATTTTAATAATTTATTATTATTTTGTAAACCTTGATCTTGCATGCTATAAAGTCATCAAGGAAATTCATTATTGCATATAACGTAAGCTAACCTCGGTGTTCCATATAGAGCAGGACAAAGTTTATATTGCATGTTGTGCACAATTAACTTGGTATTATGTATAAAACATGAAAAATATATCAATTTAATATTAAATGAACTATCTTTAGTTCTACATGAAATGAAAAATATCAAAAAGGTTAAATTAATTCAAAACAAATCACAAAATCTCAGGGCGTTACATTAGACCTCTTATAAAATTCTTCATACTCATTAAAAAAAATAATGTACATAAATAATATATAATTAATTTTATTATGACAATATTAAAATAATTTTCCACCTTCATTACATCATATGTGAAATGAAAACATCTCTCAAGCATACGTGTGAACTACTACCTCCACAAAGTGATGCATTTCTTTTTTCATCACCCCTTTAAATTGATAGTTATAATGATGTATTTAGTGAATATATATAATATATATTTTACTAATTATATTATTATTTTTATTAAAAGGTCAATTTTTTTATTTACCTTTCTTTCATTCCATCCATCATATTGTGGAAACATCACTCATATATAAGTTCAAATTATCATCTACATAAAGTACTGAAATTAATTTTTCATAATCATTTTATATAAATTGTTTTAAAGGTATATATAATGATTACATAAGATAATAATTAATTGATTAATTTTTTTGATATTATTTAACCATATTTACACTACAATGACCCGGTTTTCTGTATCGAAACATACATGAGAAACCAAACAATTATAATAAGGAACATGGATTTTAATAACAAATTATTAATAAATAGTTGATAAGTTATTAAAAGTAATTCATATATGGTATTATATATATATATATATATTATTAAGGTCATTTTATATATTTATAACAAATATATATTTAGTATACATGAATTTTTAATGTGCATGGAGAAAGATGACAATTGAGGTAAGGGATTCTCATATCACTATTATTTCTGTGATAATCATGTCATATTCACCAACTGTTTATTTTTTTTGGTGTATATACTTATCATGAATTTATTTTATTATTATTATAATGAAATTATATGTATTTAAAAATCCATATAAGATTATCAATGTTATGATATTTTTATTTATAGATTACAAAATCCGTATGGGTTTATTATCTTGAATTTCAATCTTTAAGATATATGTATGTTATCTGATAGTATTATATTATGAGGTATATATATAATACCATTGACATGATATATCATGAATATACAATTTTTAATGTTAATAATATTTTATTTAGATCTTATTATTTCATGGGGCTTGCGATTTATAACTTACAAAATTGGTACAATATATATGATTCAATCCCCTTTTCATTGGAATTATTTATTCTAGAATTTCCCATCATGAAATTATTTGATTCTTATATAAAAAATACCATTAGTTTTTTTCATTCAAGTTATTGGTGGAATTCTCAATTAATATTACTATTTTACCGTCCTTGGTACTTAAAATCATTAGGGATAAGTTTTTAGTAAAAAAAATTATTTCTTTATTGGTCGAGAATATTTTTCATTCATTTACATGTTTTCCCCAAAATGTTTTCAAAATATTGAAATTTATTTTTAACCTTGTTTAACTTTTAATAAAAACGTTTTAAAGGAATTTTCTAATCATTTTAGGGAAGGGTTACTTTTTAGTTTTTATTGGAAATGTTAAAGGAATATTTTCTTAACATACTCTATATGAAGAAAATTTCATGACCTCCAGACTAATCAATTCATTGATGATTACTATAAAAATATTCAAGGCTATTTTCAAAAAATATATATATTTGAAATATTTTTATTTTAAAAGTGATTTTGAAATGAAAAGGGTATTTTTCTCGAGAAATATTCTGATGATCTTTTAATGGAATATTCCTTCTAGGACAACATCCTTTGATGTTACGTATGCTTTACTAGGGATATGATCCAATTATACCAACCTTATTCTCTATATTAATGGTTTATTATTATGAAAATGAAAATTTTATTACACCCATTTATTTTCCATAGGTTATTCTAGGATTAAATGATTTAATTATTTTTAAACTCGTATTATTTACATGGGTTATGAAATGATGATATATTGAATGTTTTGTGATCTTGTGTAACTCATATATATGGTTTCCAATTTTTGAGGGGTTTCCATTCAATTATATATATCCCTCTAATTCATTATGTAAATGTTTATATCTCAATAAATATGTATTATAAATGAGTTTATTCACTTGATACAATGTGGGAAATGGGTAAGGAAACCTGATCCACTATGGGATATAGTGTAGGATGTCAAATACACTCTGGGAAATAGGTGATGATACATTATCCATCATAAAATGGGAAACAAATGTTGATTCCCAATCTACTTTGATTTAATAGTCTTAGTAGTTAATTATGACATATGAATGGGTTTATATACCTATGACGGTGCCACACTTTTATGATTTTTTATGATAATGATATTAAATTGTGGTTCATGATTTATTAATGATGATTTCCTACTCTAACGATTCCTCTCATTAAAATTATAATGTTTCATGTCATGACTCAGGATTAAGATCCCTAAAAAATTGGGAATGAAAATTTTATGTTATGACCAAGATCTCATATCCTTATTCATATCTTATGTTTTTATATGTTCATTGATTGATATCTCTAATGTTTACATTTAATTATCATATGAGCTTAATTATCCATATGTTTTCTTTAACTAGTTTACAATGAATTGTTTTATGTAGTATATATTTGGAAGGGTAAAAATTGGTTATAAATTTATGAGAGATGATGAATAATTTTCCTAAAAAATAATTTTATGTATCTAGTCTCTAAATATTATAAACTATTATGATTATGGAAAGGATAATAATGTTATATATTAAATATTCATTTAAAATGATGTAATATTTATATATAAAAAAGCTTATGTCACTACACTCCTCATATCACAAATCTCATATCATGATCATAATTAAAAGATTGAGATGACAATAAATATACAAAGACACAATGGCGTTTTAGTGATTGGATTTATAAGTGAATTAATAATGTTTCCATCGATTAATTTTATTCCATTTTATCATACATGCCATTAAATTTAAACATAAATCAGATATGAAATTCAATTTTTTATAAATGAATTCCTAAAATTTATAATGAATGATTACATACTTTCCTATGTGTGAACCATGATTCATTTATAAACATCTCATTTCATACTAAAATATGAGTAAAATTTTATAAAACATTGACATTACACAAGAAGGGAATATCCAAAGGAAAAATAACATTACAAATATAACAAGCTAACAACAAAAACAACAATATCATCTATGGGCACATTAGTTTTTCACCATATAAGGGTTAGAAAATCCTATGCATGGTCTCATTACTATGATTTGTCACATCCTATTCACATTTTTACCTTAACTAAATAGTAACGAAAAACATATTCACCCCTTGATACCACCTTTTAACATCCCCAACAAATTTCCCTTACCATGACTAATATGGGTCAAACCATAACCTCAATCATGCCTCCCCATATTCCAAATGATCATCAACTAATGAAGAGGGTCTAATAAATTAATTAGTAATACTATACCATCTATTACCGAATAACAATAACAATGTGTACATGACAAAAAAATTAAAAAAAATCAATTCAAATAAATAGATATGGAATTTTAAAATCAATCCAAACAAAATAAACCATGTCATCTAATTATGTATTCTAAAGTAAATACCTCCCTGAAAGTCATAAAAAACCAATTAAAATAGATACTAAAAATAAATAAACCCAAAACCTAATCTAGAACCCCATGCTCGATCCCATATCCAATCTCCAATCCCCAGAAGTAATGCAGTCAATTAATTGTTAGCATCTCACCCTTGTCTAGACTTATATCCATGATGTTTTCCTAGGTACAAAATGGTGGCATGAATAGTTTCTGAGTAAAACTCAGCATGCCACAACTACTGATGCCAAAAAAATCAAGTCTGAATAAGAGTTCATGAAATATTATAATTTAGGAATGCATTAATTCATATTATTTTAAAAAACATCAAATTAATCCTGCTGAACCATGTGTTCTTGGTTGAGAAATGGGGTCATCCATACCTACTTTGACATGATTTCACATGGATTTGTATACACTTATCACTACTTTGTTGGGTCCCCATCGCATGTAACCATTTCATAGAGAAATACCTATATAAAAGACCACTAACCCAAGAATTAATACCCATGCTAAGGGTGAATTTCACATTTCATATTTCACTAGACCAAGTGAGAATTACCATGCTAGGGGAACCTACATACTCAAAGGTTATTAGACCCTATGATAATTCCCATTCTAGGACCAATTTAAGATTTCATATCTAAATAAACATGATCTTATATATAGTATAGATAACAAACATGTCAACCATGTTAACATATATGATACACCATAAAATTAATACACCTAAATTCATGAATTATTACATAAATACACATGTAATATATTATGTAAAGATTGAAATACCTATTTTCTTTAGTAAATTAGATACATCACATGAAAACAGGAAATAATTATATATAAAAATTATTTAAAACTACTTAACATGCTCTTAAAATTACATCACACTTTTAAAACTAGATAAGATAACTAGGGGACATAAGAAAGGGTTATCATTTAAATCCCAATATGGGAATAATCAATGCATAAAACCATGGAAATAATACCTATTACATAAGAATCATTTCAAGGTAACATGAAATGGATGAGAATAATAAACATGAACATATGTGCATGATATAATATGTCAATATCAAGGAAATATAGAAATATGAAAATATCCTAAAACATGTCATCATAAGCATATGATATGTATAACCACTAATAAATCATAACATGGTGATCTTTGGATAACCTCTAATTTATGATAAATGGTATATCATGAGATATAAAAATTACCCAATGCATTTTTTGGATATATAATTATGATCCCATCCATCATAATCATATCATGGACATTCGTTACTATTCGACGTATATTATACAATATATGGGTGTGTGTCATCATTTTTATCCAACGATGATGGAGTTTATGTCACATACATAGAAGTATCCAATCATTAAAGGATATATACTTTTATGTGAATTTTATTGAGTATAAATGGGGATTAATATTCACATAACAAATGTTTGATGTGGAAAAATCATAGGATAATTTTTGTAGCATAACAGGTGTATCTAAATTTTCATGGAAGGGATTAATGAGAGTTAGTGGTCATATCTCATTACTTGTAAATCATAAGTAAAATACTGTGATTAATAAATACATGTTCCAAAATGTGAAAATGGAAATCAAAATGGTATATTACAAAGAATGTTCCTGAATAAATAGAAGGAAGAAATAATCCCCATACCTTTAGAGGGGGAATTTAAAATTTTGAAAGGAGATTATTAAGATGTTAGGAACACCTTGGGATGGATATAAGGAGGTATGAGGAGATGAAATTCATGATCAATGGGTTTTTTTAATAGGAGTGGGTGGTTGGGTGGATATTTACATAAAATTATAGGGGGATTCTTTATTAATTTCTAAACATTATTTTTTCACTCTATATAATTGAATAATCAAAACTAAAAAACCATAGTGTGGTTTTAAACCATGTATTCTTTCAAAGATGAGTGATTTTAAATAATTTTTAATTCCAAGAAAATACCATATTAAAATAATACCATTAGTTTTGTAGAAGTGAGTCATGTTCATAAATAATTGATTTTAGAATCTTAAAATATAATATAGGCTATGGAATATTCATTAATAGTTTATAAAATTAATAAAATAACTTATAAATCACATTATTTGAAATTAAAAAATTTATATGGTCAATTATTAACTTTATAATCTTTATTACATCACTTTTGTTCTATTATGATTTCATAATACCTATCATATATTTATATTTTATTTAATTTTTACCTAAATATTTGACTATCATGAAAAATTATAAAAAATTCACTATTGGATAAAAGCTATACCCCTGTTAGATTTAAATCTACACTCTTGTTATATTTATATTGGTTATTGGGCTTGAAAATAATGATATGTTTCTCAAATATAAACAATGATACTTAGATAATAATAAGAAACTATGGATCTATGTCATATATGTTGGTATGAAACATCCTAAAATTTCATCTATTTTCAAAGGATCATTATATATCCCTTTTATAATAATAACATTCCATAGGAATTTTACTTTATCTTTCCAAAAATCTCAATTACTATAACTCACATCTAAATTTTCATTTCACATGGTCTTTAATAAAATTTTCAAATGACCCCTCATGTTCCTCCTTAATTTTGGATTATATAAAAATTAAATCTATAAATACTACCAAAACTTTATTGATGAAATCCCTAAGGATTTTATTCATTATATACTTGATGATAGATGTACTATTATTTTGTTGAAATTGGATTAATATTAACTCTTAGTAACCACAACATGCATGAAAATAAGTCATGGGGATATCCTTCATTGTTACCATTACATTATAATATACTAAAAGAATATCCACCTTAAATAAGTAATGGGAATAATGTAATCAATCAAAAAGGTCAGACTCCATGGAAGAGGATACTGGTTGATTATCATGATTTTTTGGGATCAAAAATATCTACGCAGAGGTTCATTGTACCATCATTATTTTTTATGAAGAGTACTGACACACCCTAGAGTAAATCACTTTGGTGCATAAACCCTTTATCCAAATTCTCATATAGTTTCTTCTTCATCTCATCAAATTCAATAATGGTCATTCTATATTGATCCTTGGATATTGAAAAAACTCTGAGAATAAGTTCCATTTAAAAATCAACCTCTAACTTAGTGGGAATATAAGGAAATTATTTGTGAATTTCATCATAATATTCACTTGAAATTAGCATCTCACCAATGATAATATTTTCTTTAGTCACAATCAGTTTAGATCTGTAATAATATCCTTTATTGAGATGCAGATTTGAAAGGAGATCCATCCTCCTCATTTCAATTATATAAACTAAGAGGGTGATTTTGATTAAATAGTTTAATTTCCTTCTCCCATTAATTTTAATTTATATAAGAAGATACAATCCATACCCAAAATAGAATCAAATTACCCTTAAAGAGTATCATAAGGTTCACTAGGAAACTCAACCCACAAATTTGGACAAGGGAGAAGTTATTTATATGGGATAAAAAAATTTCACCATTTTAAATTTTCATTAATAGAATAAAAAACATGTTTATTGATATTTTTGTAATAGTTAAACTAAATGTGTGTGATTTGAAATAATGCATTAAAAATTATATATGTCACAACCCGACCCATCGGGGCCAGCTGAGCCGACTTTATGCTATTTGTGACCAACCTAGTCCCACCAGTAATAGTCATGGTACTGAAAAATAGTGTTGACTAGGAATATAAAAGACATGGGAGGACATATCTTGAATAAACAATACACACATGCACACACATCCATCTCAATACAATAGTGAAGAGATAAAATGAAAGACTAAAAATCTATAGTTAAAATCACGCCTGCAACAACCTCTAGGAATGTATCAGAGTAAAACAGTGTGTTATAAAGTAGAAATGATAAAATAAAGTCCACCAATACTAATTATAGAATACATACTACTATGTGTGAGAGGACTGTTGTTCAATTAAACATCTGGTACACAGAATGACCTCTCTAGCTCACTACTCTCCAAGAGCTCTTGGTCCTCCATAGACTTTGTCAAGAGGCCTATAGCCTTCATAAGGAATGAAATTTCTTAGAAGATCCCATATAGAGATGATTATGATAATAAAAAGTAGGTTCTACAAAAAAGAAAAATTAAAAAGGGTTCAACTGAATGGAATCATTCAGCTCAACGCATAATAAAGAGGGACCAGAAATACAAAGAGATAGAGAAATAGAATTCACCATCTCTATAACTCAGATACGAATGATGAGTCATATCAACATCACTAAGGTATGTTAATAAAGATAAGGTATGTAATAACTAGATCAACAAATGAGATATACTCACAACAAAGAAATGCCTCAAAGAGATCTCAACCATATTTCCCAGAATATGATTCTACTCGAGGATCAAGTTAATACTCATATAAGGAAACTCACTCAATAAACATTTCCATCCATTGTAGCACTCGTCTTAGAAATATCACTCATAATGTATTTCAACACAGATGGTGTACATCCAAGTAGTCATGCTCATCAGGGTTGATATGAAGAAATCATACTAGAACTCCAAATATCATAACACCTAGATAGGGTGTCAAACTCAAAACCACTAAGGGACACTAAAAACCCAATATGGAACTCAATATGATCATGATACACCAATATGGGATCACAACTAGGAACACATAGGGACACCATGAACCACATATAGAATATATTATTATCTATGGAATTATCTCCCACATACCTTGGTCCTGATGATAGAAAAGGCCTCACTAAGGGAATATGATATGATAAAGGATCTCACCACATGATACCCAAAGGGATTCATAAAAACTTTATCCCCACCAGTCCTATAGTGGAGATCACGATCAAATTATCATCATGGAATTTCACATAGTACACTAATAGGGATGAAAAAATGTATTGTACCCAATAAATATTGTTCCAAGTTTCATTGAAAGAATCATCCCACTATCACCACCTCATGTATCATTTATGATGCCCAAACAGAAGCCACCATCACACTCTAAGTGGAAAACCACTTATGATATGCTACTTGTGAGCCTCTACATGTGTCTTAAATATTGAGATACACAAGACTAATGTATATGATGGGAGTACATCATATTTATTCCCAAATAAAGTACATGTCTTATGAGGATGAACCATATCCATGTTCGCTCAAAGTAGTCAATGTGTAAATGAAAAGTACATAGTGTGTACTATAATCCCCATGATGTATGACCTCACAAGGACATAATTTCCTCACATATCCTACACATGTTTGGGAGGACCATGTCACTATACATGGCATGTATATGATGCACACAATGTGTTCTTTCTATCCAAGCCTAATATCTTGTCCATCAGATCGTTCCCATGCACCTGGTTGTTTCCTCCCATAAGCGTACACACCGAGTCTAGTCTTGTACTCTCATATGACCATGTCCCCCTATATAGGGAAACATAAAAAGATACGAGTCTAGATACATGACTTTAAGCTACTTCAACAAAATACATAAGTGATCATCATAAAAAATTAAGTCAATTGATGCCTCCACTCATCATTTCTTCGTCAGTTTGACAATTTTGTAATGAATAATCCCTTTCAGTTTCCGGTACGCATGGGGATCCAAATGTGGTGTGGGCATTATAAGAGACTAAATAATAAATTAAACAAAACCTTAGTATTTTTCATTCCCAATATTGATTTTCTTACATTGAACCCTAGTTTATGAACAACATTATGTCACATCTTGGGTAAAACTCACATTTTAGAGCTAATAGAAGTATCAAATTTCTAATTCGATAACATGTTCAAGATTTATTACATTATATCTAAAAAAGTACATGGGTGTGATATAATATATTTCATATTTCTAATATCATTACATGGAAACACTCCAAGCCTTATAATTCAACATCGTCTCTATTCCCCACTCTAGAAATATTACTAGAAATATTTCAAAGTATTTCATGAAAAAATTTGGGCCATTAGACTCTTCCAACCATAGATATTTTATTTCAAAAATAAAAAAAACTCACAAGAAATGATAATGAGCTCTCAACTCGGTTTCCCAATCATCATTTCTCTCCTAAAGGTTCCTGTACTATCAAAAAACACATAGCTAGAGGAAAAATTACCATAAAGGGTCTTCTCTAGTAAGGCATCAAGTAACACAAGTCACTTGAAAAGAAAACTCAAATATGAATGTATAGATCATCCTAGTTAACATTGTATAATGATATCGGTACATAGGTATTTAGTTATGAAACATGGAATACATCGATCATCTACTATAAATATAATCAAGAGACTAAGCTACATGCTTCCCTTATATCCCATTGAATTAACTGGAAAAGGTTCTATGAATCCCGAAGGTCGTTTGCTATCCATGGAATAATATCTATAATAAAAAATGGGTATATATCTCCTAGATCAAAATCCCTCCTCATCAAACTTCAAAGGCCACTATACTTAGTCCTCAAAGGACTCCTTTTAGGGCCAATAGGGGCCTATATACCCTGAGAGGGGGGTGAATCAGGGTATGGATATTATTTTTCAAAGTTCTTCCTAACCCACTGGATCTTGACCTCTTTATTACAAGGGTCACTTTGTTTGCTCTTGTGTGTAAACTATGACCACGTCTTTACTTATTTATCTAATGATGATGCTTTGAATGCAATGCAGGGAAGCAAATAGGCAGACACAGAGATTTTTACTTGGTTCACCCTCACTGGGCTACGTCCAAGGAGCATACGCCGACAAGTTGCCCGTCGTACCAAATTCCACTAATCTTCACTAGATGCGGATACAAAGTTCGGGCTAGATCACTTCTAAGCCCAGGCTCACTGCCTTTACAAGTTTAGGGTCACCTCACTACTTTCCCAAGGGTCACTCCCTGTTTCTTTCTCTCTCTGGCTCACTGCCGGTGGACATGATCACCTTCTTCCTCTTCCTAAGCTCACTTCTCTTGGAAGGAATCCACTCACAGTTTATAGACATGTAGGTCTCTTCATTTGCATGAATGAATGCATCTTCTTCTGTGTCTAGATGCTCTGTTGAAGTACAACTTTCACCCGTAGATGAATATCTCTTTTCACTGAAGGTATCGGGCAACATACCAGCTTCCATGCAGTCTGAGAAGCACCGCTGGAACAAAACCTTACTTGGCGGGCAAGTCAATCTCGGCGCGCAAGTATCGGGGCGCAAGTCACAACGGGCGCACAAGTCCTCCTCAGACACTTGTGAAACTCAAGCTTCCTCAACTCCAAACTTACGCGACTCTCTTCCTTTTACGCCCAAACCAATATTGGCATGCAACTTCCAACTGGCGCGCAAATTCTAACACCAGCACACAACTTCAACTACTGGCGCACAAATTCACCTGCGCGGCCCACACTCACCACTTGCGCGACCACCACACCTACGCGACGGGAGATCTGATTTCTCAAAGTGTTGAACTCCGTTGAAAATGAGGAGGGGTGGTCCAGTATTTATAGGCAATCTGACCACCCTGCGCGACGGTGCGCAAGTCACCTGTGCGACCTAGTTTCGGCGCGCAAGTCCCCTGTCATTTTAGACACTTGCGCGACCAACTCCCAAACTTGCGCGAACCTCTTTACTTTGCCATATTTTGATCTTCTGATCTTGAAAAACATATGGCGCGAAAGTTTCCTATACTCCAATTCCTCGGCGCGCAAGTCCTTTTGCCAAAAACACTTTTCTTCATTTGCCGATTTTCAGGCCCTAAAATTTGGCAAACACTGGAAAACGACACCACCTTGTATCTGTTATTTTGTACCACCTCCAGATCATCCATTCCTTTTATCAATGTTTTTGAATCAAACATGGATCGTTGACCTCAGCTCTTGAACTCGACATTCCACCATGAAATCCTCTTTGTCAACAAATTTGTATGTCATTGTTTTGCTTTGTCAACAATCACTACTCAGATGTCCACTTTGTCAACAAACACAATCACCTCAAAAATGCTTCAATGATACCTTGAGGGATTTTTTCCCAACAACTCCTCACATCTCTTGCAAGTACCCATTATCCATTGAGTGAACTGTACCCTCTAAAACCATTTCTAGTGCCAACTCTAGGCCTACAAACACTATCTACCACAAGATCTAACCAGTAAAATGGTGACTTTTAGGGTCTCCCATTCATATAACAAAGTGGTTCTACTCTGATAGTCAATTTCTAATAGTTTTTATATAAAAACTACACTAAAGGTTGGGGATCCTCCCAAATATGTACCAAAAATTACTTGCAATCCTGAATCATATTTTCCATAACCTAAATTGTCTATATAACCATTACATAAAACTAGGGTAGAAAACTCATTCTAAACCACTACTATGTCCAAAATCCTTCCAAACCATCTCAGTAAACATGAAATGTAGAAAAATCCATTGTCTAAAATATTCATCATGAGAATTTCATGTTGTCGAACAATATCCTGCATGCACATTCATACCACATAGTCCACTAAGCTATTCTCTTAGATGGATAGGAAGTAGGAAAACTCGATGATCTGGTCAACTATCACTTAGATAATTCCATGGACTCTCCCTGACTGTGGAATCTAAAACAAGAAAACCAAAAATTCAACACAACCTTTTCCAATTACATCATGGAACCTCAATCTTTAGCTATTGATAAGTGAGACACCAACAAATAAACTAAAAAACACACTGCAACATCCTTTTCAGCCCACCCTGATGCTAATGGATATCGAATGACCATACTCTCCTAGGTGTAATACTAAGTTATAAAAACCTCTCCAACACCTCATATCACTATTTGACTTGTGTCATCATCCATCCATGAAAGTATAACATAAACCGCCTTAGGAAAATCCACCAAGAATCTGTCCAGTGGATAACTGATCACATGATACCTGACAAACAATATCTCTATTTTATGCCTCCTTGACATACTAAAGAAGTGGAGGGGTAAAATCTATCATTATGATATATGAATCTTCATTGTCACTATGAAGAGAAAATTACTAATTGGTAAACTAATTTTATGACTTTCTCAAAAATTGTGGATGGGATCATGATTTTGATCATCTGATTCCCTGAGCATTCCCAAGGGTGGATCTAAAGTTAGCACTACCTTAACCATTATCAGATCCACTATCACTCCAATGTTCGTGAATATATAACCCAAGATGTGGACCTCCTGAATCTAAAACTAATGCCATGAAAGATTCACATAGTGACGTAATACTCGAAGTATATCCTAAATCATTCTCAATTGTCTCACATGTTCCAACACTAATGCTGAGTACATGAGATTTCCAATTAATAATAATATAATTAAAATATCCAAGAAGTGTTATGAATATAGTTATTAATTATGAAAAACACTACTATGGGCATCCAACATTCCAAAAATCAATCAATATTAACTCTATGTAACTCAAATGTCTTTAGGAATCCTCCTTCGAAAAATATCCTCTTGATTCCATATATAGTGATAAACTTCCTTGAGTTAATATCCAAGAACCACCTTTCCCATATCGAATGGGAAAATAAGTAATTGATTCTTAGGGGTGAATAATTTTACTTAATATTCAGCTCGTTTTGGTGTTTTCAATCCATACTTAACCTCAATCTCTCATATTCCTCCAAGTTGAACAACATATGTCAACCTAGGTGACCAAACATGGTCTAATAAGACCTCTTTGTAAAAAACCTCCAACTACACCCTCATATCCAAAATATCAACCAAATTACATATGACATTATAACACAAGTATCGGGGAAATATCTAGGTGCATGTCCTTGAAATTATATAACTCATTATGGGGAGGTAAATGTAGAATGTTCTTTAGAAATTCATCCTCATCCCCGAAACCACTATAAAAATTAAGAGCCCATAAAATTAGTTTCTTCATGGGAAATTATATCCAATTTATAAGAACTTTATTGTATCCTCTATCACATGATTTCATCGTTCATTACCTAGGATCACTACTTAATAAAGGTGAAAAAATTTATCCTGAAATACTCTAGCCTTCATTGGTATTATTCAACTGATCATGGATGGTAGGTAACCAACCAATACTGAGGAAACAATCATCGGTTATCAAATTCACTATATAAATTTTCCACATGAAGCTCTCTATTTACTCTTTGAGTTAGTTCACTACATCTATAGATTCATGTGATAAACATTATTCTATATGAGTCCCTAAACACAAGGGTTAAGAGAAAAAAGCTCCATGATTATTTTTATGTCTTGTACTGGGGACAAATCCAGGGAAATGTGGTACATGAATCCATGGTAAGACTGGAACCGGAGGAGTTAAGGAACATGTCACACCTCAAACCACACATGAAGCTTCCAAGACAAAATATTCGACCACTTGAAGCTATACATACTTTCCCGTTCTCATATGTTCATCCAAACAAGGGCTCGCTACAATGACTCAACAAATCAAACATTCTTGAACTCAAATATCAAATGAAATCATCTTGTACACCTCGACATTATCCTTTATGGGAACTATTAAATCCCCAACACAATTTTAGATCATTTTATTGGAACACATCACAGTGGAGGAAGCATCCATCTTCCATTAATATCTAATGTCATGTCAAAAATAACCAACATAGGTCTAGACTGATTCCCTACATCATCCTACATAAGTCTCACTACCAAGACCACCGTAATGTGGGGTCTTATCCCAGAGGGACACTCACACCACGAATTATACTATTCCACCACCTGAGAAGGGGGTCTTAGTGACCAAAATACTTGGATTATCTCTCTATTTACAAGACATGATGCACAATCAACACATGTACAACATATAATCGTACCACTAAAACTAAAAATAGCTTGATGAAGAGGACAATTTCTCAGCATAACATTCTGGTTGGTTGGGGTTCAAACATTGGAGACCCTAAACCAATACCTGAGGGTCTATCTCACTAAGAAAATTTAGTGGTCTATATTACTTGAACTTCTGAAATATTATAATCCTACACATATATTCATCCAATAATGATGGGTCCATCAAATAATCAATATGTGGATGATCACCTTCATAGACTGCTGGAGGTGGGTCCAATAACTACTTAATAGAGTAACACCAATTTGTGCCCACCAACAAGAAAACAATTCATGATATGCAATCAACCAACTCACATATGTGACCAATACTGCTTGTGCAACATGCTACTCAATGGGTGGTGGAATGACTTGAAAAAACATGTAGGTATTACCACAAATGAGGAACCCTACCCTAAATCCTCATCTTGAGGAATATCATCACCACAAACTCAATACATAATCCTAGCTAGCTGTTGATGTGGAAGAATTTGACAATATCCAAGACTCACCACAGTTGAAGGGTATATCTTGGGAGAATAGTCAATATGGGAATGAAATCCAGAACCCATTCTTATATAATGCACATAACACTATTTTCCCAGCAAATATTTCCACCATGTATTGAGTCAAAAGAGTAGGATTCCATATTCTTAGTGAATGGATACGTTATCTGCCACACCATCAATAGAGTCTTTATCCTGAGAGAATAAAAAACACTTCTACAATGTTTCCAAATATTCCAAAAAAAATTCACTACTACATAAAATTCCAATATTTGTTCCTATGGTAACCACCATGATGCCACTCTATTGTGACCCAACCCACTGAGGCCCACCTATCCAGTGATAAACCAATAACGACCACCCAAATCACACCATTAACTGGTCATGGTATTGAAATTAATGTTGAGTATAAAAATCACACACATGGGTTACCTTATCTTATATTACATGTGTGAATGAAAAAAATTCATCTATATAAAACAACTAAGAGATAAAAAGAAAGAATAGAACACTAGGATGTAAAAAGTTCCTACAACATCCTAAAGGAAAACCCTAGTATAAAGTAGGGTACTAGAAATTTAAAGAGAACAATGAAATCCCCAAAATAGTGATAAAATAATAAAAACTTATAATTAAGAGTGAACTAATGTCATATGAAACACTGGTACACACCATGGTCAATCTTGATCTCTATACATTTTCTGCCCCTAGTCCTCTTTAGACTAGGTCAAGAGTCCTGTCATCTATCTAAGACATTAAATTTGTGAGAAGAGATGATTCATTGGTGATTATAACAATATATAGTAGGAACCCCAAAAACTAAAAAGGAAAAAAATGAGAAACTAGAAAGCATCAGTCTGGTCAACCCATAAGAAAGAGGACACACAAATTTAGAAGTGGGAGAGAAATAGAATTATCTATCTCCAGGGATTAGATACCAATAATGGGTTAGCTCAACATGAAAAGGGGATGTCATTTA
This sequence comes from Viscum album, assembly GCA_963277665.1. Taxonomy (NCBI): domain Eukaryota; kingdom Viridiplantae; phylum Streptophyta; class Magnoliopsida; order Santalales; family Viscaceae; genus Viscum; species Viscum album. The sequence continues at coordinate 114,240,535 of OY728149.1, forward strand.
GGATATGATACATTATATATTTATCAAAAAACACAAATATACTTAAGATATATATAAAGAATCAATGTGGTTTCAACCATTCGGTCATCCATAGGATTCTAATGGAGGCTCAAGTTAATGATTTTCTAGGAAAAATCATTCTATGAGACTTTACATCCCTAATGGATCTCTTCTTAGATATCTATCTCATTGGGTATCACTACACTGATGTAATCCATCCAAGGAGTCATACTTGTTAGGATATCCCAGAGGAAGTCACATTAGAAATCCTAAGATCTAAACACTCAGAAAGGGTTCACACCCATAACCACTAGGTGATACCTTAAATTTAATCCTAAAAATGAAATATCATGATACACAGATAGGGGACTACTCCCAGGATTGTTGGGGGACACACAAACCCCATTTGGAATATCCCTCTAAGTAGATTATTATTTACCACCTACATTAGTCAAGACAATACCTCAAACCCCACATAGGGAATATGATACGATAAAGGTTCCCACATCTAGACACCTAGTTAGATTAGTAAAAACTCTATGTGCCCCAATCCTATAAAGGGGATCATAATCATATTCTAATAATTTAATTCCATAGAGTACCCTCATTGGGATGTACTATGGGGATGGAACCAACTAATATTAGTCTACACATAACTAAAATAAGAATCCCTCTACCACCACCTTGTATAACGACCCTAACCTTTTACACATTTCATTACATGATTTTAATGACAATAAAACAACACATTATAAGCCAAGGATCATGAAGTCTATTGTCTTGGATTATTATGTACATAAAACTGAAAAAATGTGACTAAATAAAACATTTCATTATTTAATCTTGATAAATAGATCTTAACATCCATTGTGCTTATAAAAATTCATAGGATAAATTGGGGATAACAGGAAAAAAGGGATAAGCTAAAATCACAGTAAAGGAATAATAATAATAATAATTCTTTAGAACATGTGTTAGAAGGCATGAAATAAGAATATAAAAATGCATATGACATGTGAAATCATAACATATAATCATGGGATAATATAAACATAGAGTCATAATAATGTGTTATCAACATAAAAAATTACTTTATCATGATTCAAGGCTCATTGCACATAGAGGAGTACTAGTCGAGGTTAACTACCAAGACTGTTTCACATGGTAGCATGATTCAAGGTTAACCGCCAAGACTGTTACACATAACGTTTCATGAGACTCAACATTACCTAATTCATTAGAGTGATATCTGAAAGAACCCATCAAAACATGTTCAGGAATATGCTTACCACATATATAATCATACATAATGAATCATACATAAACAAAAGGGTACCCATGTAATGAAATGGGTATCATTAACATGTCATAAAGCATAATAGATGGATGTATCATACAAGTGTCCATGAAAGACATTAACGAAAATTGATATGGTAAAATAGTCATATGTCATGGTAAGTGATGTCAAACAGAAGTGAAAATATGTAAGAATAGTATTTAATAAATTTTAGCATTAAAAAATTTTAGTTTGGTTTTATAGAAAATACTAAAGAGAATTTAAAATAGAAAAGGGAATAGTCTTTTACATAAAACTTGATGTAAACCAGTAAGGTTTTCAGACAAAAAGAATGATTTTAAAAAACAATGGGGTCTTAAAACAAGTGATAGTGTTTAATTTAAATTGGGTAAGAATTTAGGAAGTTCCCTTAAAACGAGTTTTCTTATCAGGAAGTATTGAGGAGGGAATCATTTACAAGAAATTATTTCCCTAAAAGAAAATGATTAATGGACATTGATACATGAGTTTGGAAATATAAACATCTATTAGAAGATATGAATAAATAGAATATAGGATTTTATTTTGGTAAAAAGAGAGTAATAACTACTCTAAGGAATAATAGAGGTTCTAGTAGAATCCCTTACCTTAAGTCTGATGGTGTTATGCGCTAGATATTAATGACCCAAATAATCAAATTAGATTCATTAATTAATAATTATAGAATTGGATTTATATTTTATTATTTAACGTACATAAGGTTAAATGGTTGTAAATTTTATTAGTTTAATTTTAGTGAATATGAATCATTATATAAAACTTTAGTGATATCATTTTGGGTTAATTGGTGGGTTTTTATCACAATAAAGACATTTTATTTTATAAATAAGAAACATGTGTAGAAAAAGATTATATAAATATATATGAGACATAATAAATATATTATAGTCTTGTTTAATAATAATAATGGTGTCATGAAAATAATTGATGACGGTAATGGAAATTTTAAACCCGTAGTCCTTGAATGTGGTAAATTAACACATCTCAGACAGTGTTTCTAATACTAGTATAAAAGAAGGGAAAAGGAGAGACGATAAAAACTTATTACATTATCATAAAAAAATTCCATTACATGTAAGGTACTATATTTTGCATAACATTTTGATTAGTATAGTTAATTATAGAAAAAAACAAAGGATCTTGAAACGAAAGTAAAATAAATTAAAAGAGGAATTTACCTGTTTAATTAATCTTCCTTAAGAGCCTCTTAAGGGGAGAGGATTTGGTCTTTTTGAGAAGAAAAATGGTTTATAGAACTTGGGGAGGAGATCAGGAAGAGATTTTAGTATAATTTAGGCATGTAATGATGCTTTAGAGGAGTGAAGAGAAGAGGTGGTGTGGGTTGTTTTTGTAGTGGTAGAGAGGAGGGTTTTCTTAATATTTTAATCATTAGTTTATTAATTATACACAATAAAAGATATAGTAATGATTACATGAAAATAAATATTATTAAGTGCATGTGAGTTCAAAAAAATGTCCATTTACATCATTCATGATTCACGAATGATGCATAAATTTAGGTTTTAGCACTTATCATAAATTATTGTATTTTACTATTCATAAATATTCAAGTATTTCAAAAAAAATCCAAAAATTAATCCTAACCATTTTTTAATGTTTATAATCCTAAAATGAACTCCATTATATGAAAATATTTGTCTAAATATAGAAAATTTAATTTAAAAAATCCATCATTTACGTGAAAATACATAATTTAAAATTCAAACTGATTTTATAAAACATTAGAAAATTATACAGGGTCTCATAAAATTATCCTATAATTTTAAGAAATAAAAACAATTATTTATGAATACATTTTATAAAAATTCATATTATTTTTTAATTATTAAATTATTTATAAACTTTTAATTAAATCTTTATGACTTATAAAAATACCAAGACTATCATATTGTAACATAGAAGATTGATAAATTTTATATATACTTTCATTGGTAATGAAACTATTTATATCATCAATTTACTATTAATAAGGTCATATTACTATTCATAATGGTAACATTACTACCTAGAAGGGTTAGTTACTATTCACAAAAATTATATTTTTCTTATCGAACTCCAAAAATCTTACTGATCGTAACTGTGAATGTCATATTTTCAAAATTAAAAACATACATGTGACAATATTATGTTTAAACGTGAAATAGTACTCAGTAGTTCATTGTTTTGTGATTTAATGTGATTATATGATATAATTATAAGAAGTTAATTTCCATTTATTAAACATTGGGTCGTTACATTCTTCCCCTTAATGAAATTTCTCCCTCGAAATTTCATTTTACATTCTATGTCACAAATAGGTGTAGATGATTTTTTCTCATTACCTCCCCCGGTTCCCATATTATCTAATTATACTTATGGTTCTTCTATAGTACTTTGAATAGGTAGTTTTTCTTGTTTTGTATAAATTTATCTCTATAATTCAATATCTTCACTAGCCACTCCTCATAAGAAATATAATTATCCAGCCATACCTCCTATGAAGAGAGTACATTTGAAGGGTCTAGTATGTACTTCCTTAAGAGGGATATGTGGAAGAAATTGTTTACTTTTGAAATGGTATGTACAATTTCTAGTCAATATGCCACAACTTCAACACAATCAAGAATCTCTAAGGGTCTAATGTACTTAGGACTTAGCTTCCCTTTCTTCCCAAACCTCATTACCTTCTTCTATGGAGATATGCGGAGGAGTACCATGTCTCTAACTTTGAACTCAAGATTCCCTCAAGGTTTGTATACATAAATTATTTTGTCAACTTTAGGCTTCCTCAATGCTATGTTGAATGGATTTCACCTTCTAAACCATTTATTTGACCATTTTATGTCCTATTAGATTACGATCACCAACATAATCCGAACACACCAGTGTTCTATATCTTGTCCCATAAAGGGATTTATGTTGTGCCATTCAGATACTGGAGTGGAAACTGTTATTGTAGGAAAATTCAACCAGTGGAATATGTTGGTCCCACCCTCCTTTGAAGTCCATATAACATTATCTAAACATTTATTCCATTGTATGAATAGTTCACTAGAATTGGCCATTAGTTTGAGGAAGATAGGTCGTACTAAAGTTTAGTTTAGTTCTTAGAGCATGTTGGACACTTTTCCAGATCGTCGAGGTGAATCTCATATCTATATAAGATATAATAGATAGTGGTAATCCATGAATCCTTACCACATTTTTGATATATATTCATGAAAGTTGATCCAATAATAATTCCTCTTGAATTAAGATAAATTGATCTGTCTTTGTAAGGAAATCAACAATGACCCATATAGCATTGTTTTATCTAGATGTCCTTGGAAGTACAATGAAAAATTCTATAGTGATGTTCTCACACTTCCCTATCGGTATGGGTAGTGGTTGTATCATCTCCGTAGACTTATGTATTTCATTTTTCAAATATTGAAAAACCAGGAATTTTGATGTATATTAATAAATATCCATATTCATATTGTCCCAACAAAAGTTCCTTTAGAGATCTTGATACATCTTTGTTCTCCCTGGGTGAATAGAGAATGTTGAGATATGTGAATAATTTAAAATATACTTATTTATCTCTGGATTGGATGATACACATAATTTGGAACAAAATATTACAACTTATTCCTCATCAATCTTGAAAATAGTGGATTTCTAGTTTCTAATGGCTTCCACACTTTTTTGAATTTCGACAAATTTTCTTTGAGAATCTTTTATTTTCTCTATGAGGGATGGTTGATAAATAATTTGAGATAGGATTTAGGATGCCACTACTTTAATTATTACTATGTATATCCTCTGAAAATATAATAATATTGGATATTTTCAATTCACATTATTGATAAAGATGCAGGATCCTTTTTCTTAGAGCATCCACTACCTTATTTGCCTTATTAAGATGGTAGTGGATTGAGCAGTCATAATCATTGATGATATCTAACCGTATTCACTAGATCATTTTAAGAACTTTTTGTGTGAATATATATTTGAGACTCTTTTTATTCGTATATATATCACACTTCTCCCCATATAGATAATGTTGCCAGTTTTGTAATGCAAAGATCATAGCCGCCAACTCTAGATCATGAATAAGATAGTTTTTATCATGTATTTTCTATTGCCTTGAGGTGTAGGATATCAATTTATAATTTTCAATCATCACACAACCTAATACCTTCTTTGAAGCATCGCTGTACACAACAAAAAGATCTCCACTTGTCGGCAGTGTGAGTATTGGTGTAATGATTAACCTATTTCACAACTCCTTAAAGCTATCTTCAAATTCTCGAGTCGAGAAAACAATTCACCCCTATCCATGTAAACTTGGTCATTGGGTTTTATAATCATCATAAGTTCTTCAAATATTCTCGATAATACCTGGATATACCTAGAAAGCTATAGATCTTCATTATAGATGTTGGCCTAAGACACTCTTCAATTGCATTTGTCTTGGAAGGGTCTATTGATATCCCTTTACTGGTGATAATGTGACCTATGAATGATACTTCCTCAAACAATAATTTACATTTAATATACTTATCAAATAGTATTTCCCATTAAAAATTATTTGGCACAATATTAAAATGCTCCATGCATTCCTCTATTCTGTTGGATAATGTTAGAATGTCATCAATAAAGTCTAACACAAATTTGTCAAGGTAATATATAAATTCTCTATTCATTAGATCCACAAAAATTTATAGATCATTAGTGAGTCTGGAGGGAATCATCGTTAACTCATAGTTTCTATACCTTGTTTGAAAGGTAGTATTGGGAATATCATCCTTCCCCACCTTTAATTGGTGATATCCCAACCGAAGGTCTACCTTAGAGAAATAATTGGCCCCATGAAGCTGATCAAACAATTCATCCATCTAAGGCAGGGGATACCTATTATTTATCATGATTTTATTAAGATCACGATAATCAATGAATAGGTGCATTGAACCATCATACTTCTTGAAAAAATGAACTTGTGCACCCCATGATAAAGAACTCGGGTGCATAAAAACCTTCTCTAGATTCTCCTATAACTACTTATTTAGATCTTATAGATCTACAGTGGCCATTCTATAAGGTGTATTTGATAGATGAAATGATCTAGGAATAAGTTAAATTGAGAATTCAACCTATTTATCATAAGGAAGACCAGGAAAATATTTAGGGAATACCTTAGTGTAATCCCTCTATATGGGCATATCTTCAAGAAGTATCATCTCCTTTGTCTCAATAATTTGAGATGGACATGCTGGCTCATAAGTCAATAATATAAACACTTGATACAATGATTCAAAAGAATAATCATCTCCCCCATTACAATTTTAATGAATAGGAGGTTTCTTCTAAATATCAAGAGTGATTTCCCTTTCCCAACAGTTGATGTTATCTTTGTATAAAGACAGCCAATCAATGACCAAGATAACATCTAACTAAACTAATGAAGTAATGAGGAGATTTTATGGGTGGTTCAGTCCACAAAAATTAACCAAGGTGGAGTTATATACTTAGGATACAATAATTTCCCCATTTAATATACTCATAGATAACTTAACCTCAAAATGCTGAGGTGTTGTTTAAATAGTAATGCTAAACTTGAAAGATATGAAATAATTCATATAAGAAGAATCAAATAGTACATTCACTACTCTTAAATGAATAATTTGAATACATGTCACCACATCATTGTCTGGATCCACCTCAATAATAGTGATATAATAAGCCCTTCCTTGTTGCCTTAGAGGTTATTATTGATTGCCTCTAACAACCCTAGGATTAGAGAAATTGTTCACATAATTTCAATGTTCTTTAAAGTTGTAACACTACACCAATAGGTGATCATTTATTTGAACATTCCTTTCTTATTCCACATTAGTGGGATCCCTCATATCCCTTTGGATTTTTTTAGCCAAATGTCCCATTCTTCCACATTTGAAGCAATTTTGGGTTCCCTTTAGACAGTTCTTAGGATGCTTCTCTCCATAATTTTTACATGTGGTATGTTTGATCTTCTATCCATCACAAGATTTATTTTCCAAACTTCCCATATTAGACTACATATTTCACTTTTTTTTACCGGGACCATGAGACCACTAGGATTATTTGATCTCCATTTCATCCTTGAGGGCACAACATAAAATCTCATCCTAACTGTCAAAGTCATGAATTGCCAATTATTTTGGAAGAATCATCTTTAATCTTCTAAATAAATGACTGACATTGCCTTCGGTGTTCACTAAAATATACAGGTACATCTTGAAATCCTAGTGATGTTTTCTCATACACCCCAATGGACTCATCTTCCTTCACCTTGAGTCTGAGGAACACTATTTACATATTGAGGTGGAGGGTTTGGGGAAAATATTTTTTGAAATTTTTTTTCTTGAATTCCTCCCAATCTATAGAATCAATTTCCTCTTGGGAAATCAAATTCTTGATCAGTTTCCATCACTGATCAGCTTCCCCATAAAAATATAGACCGCAAGTATGAATTTCTCTTCTTCTGAGAACTGGATGACGGAGAATATATTTTTAATGGAGTTAATCCACTATTTCATAGAGAGTGGATCAGAAGTTCCACTAAATATGGGAGGACTTTTCCGCATGAAGGATTCAATGGGATCCTTCTTTTTCCTTAGGGTAGGAGGGTGTTCTACATGATTTAAGTTATTATTCATAACTTGTGCCAGCTAATAAAGTACAGTCATGATTTTTTTGAGCACTCATTCCCATCATATTTGGCATATCATTAGGTAAATCTTCACATTACCTATCTCATTGATTATTTAAATGCATTATTCTATTTCGAGCCATAAAATATGAAAAAGAAAATACAATTAATGGTCTTGAATACTTATATATTAAATATAAAAAAGAAACTTTAAACATAAAAGGATAAATTTTTAAAGTGGATGAATATCCCAACTTTTGATTCTATAGGTTTATATCTAGGTTATCCTTGATATATTTCATAACATATATTCTTATGTGATCATTGTTTACTCTCTTAATAATGGTTTGTACTAAGATCATGAATATACCAAAGAATATACCCCAGGAGTGTCGAACCAAGAGTGCAGTAACACCAGTTGTTGTGCACCAGTTCCCCTTAGAGTCTAGATCAATATAGTATTTTCAGGTTTTACCCCAAGATACATCGATTCCAGAGCCACCTCTACAAATATGTATCTAGACAGGGATGTATTTTCTTGATAAACCACTTACTCTATACTTACAAAAATTTATGGGGATTTACTTATACTTAGTCTTATCCATAAGGTTCTTACTAAAGTTATATATTTATAATCTCCAAAAATAACTAGAACATCCATTAATACAAAAAATAGAGACCCTTTCCTTTTACACATATCATTACATGATTTTAAGCATGATAAAACATCATATTACATTCAAAGGATCGTGAAGTCTAGTGTCTTGGAAGACTTGGTACATAAAACTTAAAACATGGGAATAAATATAACATTTATTTATTTAATATTCATGATGATATCCCAATTACCATTGTGATCATACATATTCATAGGATACCCTAGGGTTAACATGAACAAAGGGATGATCTAAAATCCTAGTATGGGAATAAGCATAATAACAAAGCTTTAGAACATGGGTTAAAAGGAATTTCATAATGATATAAAAAGGAATGGAAGATGTGAAATAATAACATATAAACATGAGATAATATAAAAATGGAGTCATAATAATGTGGAAGAAATATAAAAATTGGATTTTTTTTATGAGTCAAGGGTCTTTGCACATAGAGAAGCCTAGGTCAAGGTTAACCACTAAGACTGTGGCACATGGTAGCTCAAGTCAAGGCTAATAGACAAGATCATTGCATATAAAATATCAAGAGACTAAACTTTACCCAATGAATTAGTGTTCTATCTAGGTACACCCATAATTAAATTTTCATGAATATTCTTTCAACATAGAGAATCATACATAATCAATCATACATAAACATAAGGGTAGCCATGTAATAAAATGAGTATCATAATCATGTCACAAAGCATAATAGATGGGTGTATCATAAAAGTGTCCATGAATGAAAGTAATTAAAACATAAATGGAAATTTATAAGGTAAAATAAGCATATATCATGGAAACTAATTTCAAATAGAAGAGAAAAAATGTAAGAAGATTATTTAACAAATTTTAGCATTAAAACATTTTAGTGTGGTTTTAAGGAAAATACTAAAGATAATTTAAAATAGAAAAGGAAGTAATATTTTATATAAAACCAGAAGTGAAGAAAGAAGGTTTTCATAATAATAATACTTATTTTATAAAAAAAATGGGGGCTTAATACAAATGATAGAGTGTTCTTGAAATTGGGTAAGAATTCGGGAAGTTCCCTTAAAACGGGTTTGCTTATTAGGAAGTATTTAGGAGGGAATCATTTAAAAGAATGTGTATCCCCAAAAGAGAATGATTAATTTATCTTGATAAATGAGTTTGGAAATATAAACATAAATTATAATATTTACATAATAATAATATTTGATTTCATTTAGGTAAAAATAAAGTAAGAATAACTGAATGAAAAATGGAGGTTCGGGTAGAATCCCTTACCTTATGTCCGACGGTGTTCTCCACTTGATATTAATGAATTGAATAATAAAATTTGGTTAATTAATTAATAATTAAAAAACATATTTTTCATGAAATTTATTTATTATAATCTTTTTCAGTTCATTCATATCATTTTTGATTGGTTGTGAGGATCAATTTCATCGTTCGGGTCTGTTTGTTTCATGATCGATTTACTTTTATACATGAGTAGATAATCTAATAAATTGAGGATGGTTGTCTATAATTGGAGTTATATTTTATTATTTCACATCCATAAGGTTATATGGTTGTAAAATTCATTTGGTTACTTATAGGGAAGATGAATCATTATAGAAAACTTTAGTGATAACCATTCAGGTTAATTGGCGGGTTTTTATCACAATAAAAACATTTGGTTTTATAAATCAAAACCGTCTGTATGAAAAGATCACATAACCATATATGAGACATAACACACATATTATAGTCTATTCAACCATAAAAAAGGATTCATGACCATAATTGAGGATAGTAATAGAAATTGTAAACCCATCATCCTTGAATGCGGTAAATTAACACATCTCAGATGGTGTTTTTACTACTAGTATAAAATATGGGTAATAGAGAGATGATAATAAATTATTAAATTATCATAAAAAAATTAAATTAAATTTAATGATTAAGAGTTTTCATAATAGTTATGTGAGGATAGTTAAGGATAAAAAAGAAAACAAAAGAACCTGTAAGAAACTAAAATAATTGAGAAGAGGATTTTACCTCTAGAATTATTCTTCCTTGAGAGCCTCTTAAGGGGAGAGAATTTGGTCATTTGATGTCACCATGGGATGATGGAGGTTATGTAGGATATTGGGGAGATATTTGAGAATAATTTAGGCATCTCAAAAGGCTCGAGAGGAGTGAATAGGAGAGGGGAGTGTGGATGTTTTTTTATAGTTGAGGGGAGGAGGGTTTTCTTAAAATTATAATCATTAGCTCATTATTTCTCCATAATACCAGAAATAGTAATGATTAAATGACCAAAAAAAGTAATAAGTGCATGTGAGTTAAAAATATTTCCATTTACATCAACCATGACTCAATAATGATGCATAAATTCAGGTTTAAACACTTATCATAAATTATCATATTTTTCTATTCATTAAAAATTCAAGTATTTCAGAAAAATCCCGAAAGTTCACTCTTACCATTTTTTGAGGTTTAGAATAAAAAAATGAACTCCATTTTATCAATTTTTTAAAAATACGGGAAATTTATTTTTTAAATAAAATTACCATTTACTTGAAAAACACATATTTTAAAATTATAACTGATTTTATAATACTTTGGAAAATTAACTAAGCCCTCATAAATTTATCCTATAATAATAAGAAATCAAAAAATAATTTATGAATACATTTTATGAAAATATTTTTTTAAATTATTAAATTATTTATAAATCTTTAATTAAATATTTACGACTCATAAAAATACCAACACTATCATATTGTCACTTATAAGATTGATATATGTTACTTATACTATAATTGGTTAGGTTAACATTTACTTGGACTATTTTCTATTCATAAGGGTCATATTAATATTCACAAGGGTAACATTACTATTCAAAAGGGTTAGATACTATTAAAAAAAGTAAGTTTTCCTTATCGGAATCCAAACATCTTACTGATCGCAACTATGTATGTCATACTTTTGAAATTAAAAACACATATGTGATAATATCATGTTTAAAGGAAACATATTACTTAATAGTCCATTTTTTTTTGATTTCATGTGATTATATGACATAATTGTAAGAAGGTTATTTCAATTTATTAAACTTTTGTTGTAACACCACGCATATCATATTGGATGCCCAAATTTAATCCACCATCATTCTCTACATGGAAAACCACTTAGGATATGATACTTGTGGTATTCCATCTGAGTACTGGAGGTAGATATATACGATATGGAATTATCTATGGGGAGTAAAAGTGTGTCCTCCCATGGTACAAGGAATTTCTCATATGATCAAAGACTATTTATGTTCTCTCATAGTACTTATCATGTAAAAGAAACGTACATGACATGTATTTTGGTCCATGTGACATGTGACCTCCACTAGACACACGGGTATCTCCCTAAGTAAAAATTGTTTAACAAGACATTTCATCTTTCATGGAATGTTTTTGATGTAAATGAATTCTCATTCCTACCCCCACCCAAGCCTATGTCCATCAGACTAATCCTGTGTACTTGGTCATGTCCTTCGGCCCACTTACACCCAAGTTTTTGATGTTTACTCACACATGTCCATGTCCCATTACATGGGGTGACTGATCATGTACTTTACCACATGTTCAAGAACCACTACATATCATGTACCAATAGTACATGGAGGGTGGGTCTCAAAAAACATTATTCCTCAAATATTAGGAACACATGATGTTTGGTCCTATACGACACACCATGTGATTAGTATTTTGAAATGGGAAATCCCTAAGAACCGCTTGGAACTGACATTGTTCCCTTATTAATCACATATCAAACCTTATAGGGCCCTTAAGATACATATATGGTCTATAAAATATTGAAACATATAATATATTTGGATAAGTATTTCAAACTCAAAATCCATCTATATCATGGTGAAACACTGAGGCTTTGAGTTTAGATCGTTGCCTTCAATCTGCTTTCCCAGGTTTCATTAGTGATCATCATCAAAAATGAATTTTTGTGGAGTATTATTCATATTTATTCCTCACTGGTTCTTCAATAATTCAATATATAATCCCTCTCACAATCCTCTATATATGGTAATAAAAACATGGGGTTAAGGGTTAAATTAATTAATTAATTAAAACACTAAAATTTATCACACCCACCAACAGTATCCTTACACAAAAAATAAGGTGAAAACCAAATATATATCCTTCCTCGGGAAAAACATAAATTCAACATTTAATATATGTTTCTATTTTATGATATATGACTCTATTAGGGACTTATTCCATTGTTTATGCAAAACTTAATGCACATGATATAATATTTTTAATATTTTTAATATCTCCAAACCAAGGATATCTGATCCTCATAATAAAATTTCATCACTATACCCCAACATAGATATTTTAAAATAAATATTATAGGGTATTATATGAAATGATAAGGTCATTAAAATATATGGCATCCTAAGATCATGAATGAGTGATTAGCTCGACTTTCACTATTTGATTCTGGTTTAAATTAATTACTTAATCCAAAATTGACTTAGAGATGTGAATTTTAAAACTATTAGACACATAAAAGTGAAATAATGAATATTTAGGGGATAAATAATAAATGACATGCAGTTCATAAGCTACAATTTCAAGTTTACAATCAATGTTTTTCATGGTCCTTTTTCTTAAAAAAATGTTCGTGGGAATTTTTTATTTTCTTTAAAAATGTTTCAAAAGATGATTTTGAATGTCCTAAAGAATATCTCCCATGAGTTAAAAACTAGTTTGGAAACTATGCCTCCTTACTAAGCACCAATTGATGATCAGGTTAATACCCAATACAACCTTTTCATAGTTATTGCACATAGTCAAAACTATTTTATATCCACATCCACTTGTAGAATACATACATTAATTTTTATTCTTGGAAATAACTTACTATAAATTTTAGAAAACATTGTGGATATTTTTCTATGTTTGTTCTTAACCCCAAGGATTTCATTAAGAGTTTCTAATCCTAATCCTCAAAAATAACTATACATTTCATGGATACTAATTTTGACAACCCATATCCTTAATACCTCTTAATCCAATACATATTACATAAATACACACACAATATAATCCCAAAAGATCAAAATTATCAGTGTCTTTGGGTAATTAGATATATACTATAATTACATGAAACCAGGATACAAAAAAATTATTTAAAACTTCTCAACATGCTCTTAAAATACCATCGAACTTCAAAACTACACATAATTACATGTGGACATGCTAAAGAGTAAGGTGGTAAATAAAGCTCAATAAGAGAATAATCAATGTATTACAAGATAAAAGTAATAAAATTTAGTTAAGATATATATCAAGGTGAAATAAAATGGGTGTGAATAATAAAAATGTACATCTAAGAATAATATAATATGATAACCTGAAGGAATCATAAGAATTCATAAACAATATAAAACATAAAACCAAAATCACAATCCAAGGCTAATCATAGATACTTCACAACATAATATCCATAGGATAAACTTCCATGAACCATACATGGTATCTCATGAGATAATTGTGTTACCAAATGTGTTGGAGGGATATATAATTATGGGCCCACCCATCAAATTTATATCACGTACTTACATTATTGTGCCATAATGAGCAGACAATATAAAATATTCATTCACAAATTTTAATCCCATGATGGAGTGTGGGTAACATAAATAGAAATAACCAATAGATTAATAATAAGTGCATCTATGTGAATAACATTTAATGGAAATGAGGATGAGTATTGAAATCACAAATTATTGATATGGAAAAATCACAGGATAGTTTTGGCATTATAACGACTATGTGGAGAGATTCATGGAAGGGTTTAATGAAAGGGAAAAATTGAAACTCATTAATTGTAAAAGATAATTAAAATAAATTTATGTGTAATAACATGTTCAAACATGATAAATTTGTAATTAAAAGGGTATAATAAAAAAGAAAATTCAAGAATAAAAAGGAGGAAGATAGAATCCACTTACCATGAGAGGGAACCCCTAAAATATTTGGAGGATCTTCATAAGATATTTGGAACACATTGGGAGGATTTTATATAATTATAAGAAGAGATATAGGATTTTTTTTATCAATGGGTATTCATGGAAGATGAGTTTGAGGTTGAGTTAGTATTTATAGAAAAATAGAAGGGAATTGTTTATGAAATTACAATTTTATGTGTTTGAATCTATAAAATTAAATAATCATAATAACAAACCATCCCATGGTTATTGCACATGGTTTTTTCCAAAGTGGAATATTTTTAAATATTTTATAAGGTAACAGACCAAAATTATTAAAATCATATAATTGGTTATGTGCATATGAGTCATGTTCATAAATAATTGAATTTTAAACCATATATTATAATATTGGGTTTTTAAGGATTAAAAAAAGGATTAAAAAATAAATCAACCAAATTTAGAAATGCATTATTTTAGAGGGGAAATATAAATTTATCTATGTATTCCATTTATAATATTTATTAATTCACTTTTAGGTTATTATGATGTAATAATACAAACAATATATTTATATCACATTTATTTTTTACCCAAAAATTTGACTATCTCATAAAATTATGAAAAATTGTCCATTGGATAACTTGAACACGATAATTTCAAAAATAATATTTATTTTATAACAATAATTATATAAGTATAAAAATTTTAACTTTTAAATCAAAATAATCATTTATTGACAATACTAATTTTTATGATAATTATAGTTTTCTGTCCCGTATAAAGATTATATCATACATCATTATAGTCTTATTATAATTTTTATATAAAATATGTTATTTTATAATTATATTATATATAAATTACATTTATTTTATTATTCCTAATTTTATAAAAAATAGTGTTTCAATTAAAACCCATTATTTTTAAAAAAAACATGATTGTTTTCTTCATATAAAAATATAATTTTCATCAACTAATATTTAATAAAATATATAATGTAATAACTAAATGGAAAAATATAATAATAATTTCATTAAAAATAATAATAATATTGTATACTATGGTCTAGATACATAACCTTTGATTACAGCAGTGTATGCCCTAAGCACAAGTTGTTAAATGTTGTTGCTTTCTTAGGGTGGTACAAAGAACATGGTTTGGATCATGATCACATATATCGTGAACAAATCCAATAAATGGTTTCATTTTTTATTCAATTTATGAATTTCATTTTGGACTTGGTCAAGGAAAAATATTAAGGATACTATCTCCCTCGAATATTTTATTAATTGGCTTCATTCTGTACGATCTAACTGGTTGAGGTCATCGTTTCCACTATTTGTGTTAGTTGAACTTTTTTATAACAATTAATATACTAATCGTAATAGTCACTATACAATAACTATAATATTAATGATTATAATTCTTAATGATATTTTAAATCTCATAGGAAATATTTTATAATGGTCCTAAATAACCAAAGTAGTTCATGTAATTTCTATGAATACATTACATAATAACATATTTATTCATTTAAAAACAAGATTTCATTTATAAATGTTTGGGTTGTTATAAAATATGAAAATATTGATAATTCATGCCTATTACCAATTTTTATTCTATTTATTCCATTATTCCATGTATTGTTTTCTTGCCAAACTTCCAATGGAAAACTAATTACAAATTTAATACCAAGTATCTAAATCACATAAAAATTTTAAGAAACCAAATTCACATACTATATTTTTCATTTATTTTTATCACAGGTCAATATGTGATTATGTTTTCAATAAATTTCACTATTTTTCAATCCCATACTGATTATCCATTAACAAGATAGGTGATCATTGAAAATTATCAATTTAAAATTCATAAAATACCCATAACAATTCTCTTAATTTAGTTATAGGATTCAAGGCTCATGATATATCCCATCCACATATAAGGATGGGAACAAATCTTATATGGATGCAAGCCCATGCCTCATTCACTAATAGACCCAACATGATTCGTGGGAGGACTATGGATGAGGATTTAAGTGATTCTTGTGAATTATAATTATAGGTTGTCATAGTTATGGTGTTATTGTGTGATTATAAATTTTACATACACTAGAAAACCAAAGAATACCTTAAGGACATGTTTATAACTATATACATCAATAAATTAATGAAAAAAATACAATAATATGCTGTCCATATCAATGGAAAATTCCACTATATACTAAGTATTATGATTGATTCATCACATCAAATATTGAAGTAGAGGATTTGGGATTAAATGCGAGGAATTCATCAATTCCAAGAAATAAAAATTGAGTCAAGATGATCAGTTCAATGAACAGATCACGAGACCAATAAAAATAATTAGAGAATCTAAATAATCCCAATAGAACACTTCGGTACCATTGAAAATAAATTATTGTCAATGGATGATAATTAAAAGTTAAATGTGTTTTTAGGGGCCGAAATATGATTCTTCCCCCATTATCCTGGCCCTCCTTGAGGGCCACCAGCTAGACACTAGCTACTACACGCCAGCTAATGTTTCTCAAAAGATAGAATGCACTAATGGTAACCCCATCGACTGGATATTGGGTCTTATATAGGTGAACCATTCTACTATGAGGACACCCACTAGCCGATTGTCTTACTATATAAAGGTTTAGGCATACTGGAATCACCTATGGTGGGAAATAAAAAATGATCAAATAGAATTTGATTTTACAGGAACCCAAATAGAGGATATTTTAATATATAATTTACAATTACTTAAGAAATAATTACCACATATAATGAAATTTCTTCAATAAATATGTTGATATTTAAAAAAACAATTCTCTGATTACTTACTTTATGTTAGGAGGAACTAGGTGTAGAATCCCTCTAGAGATGATTCAAAATTTATCCTTCTATCACTAAGCGACATCAATTGATTTACTGGTTCTAGAATTATGAGTTAATTGTCTTATATTCTCCATGTTTAAGACTTCAAGATTCTTTATATTTAAAGGAGTTATTATCATTATTGAGAATATGAAAAATAGAAATTGAGAGAGAGAGAGAGTATTTTATTGTGTGTAATGATTCTCTATTCTCAATTTTTCAATAAAACCCTACAAAATAGGCATAATCATTTATTTATATAGATAAGGATTAGGTTAAAATATTATTTAATTTATACCCACCCAAAAATAAAGTAATAATTTTAATGAAACTTGTAACGACCCAAGAGTTTATTAATGGAAATTACTATTGATCTAATTAAATGTCTTATTATGAAAAATGGTTATATGAAATTTTAACTTCATTGGTTTTATGTTTTTGGATTTTAAAATATCTTTTAGAATTGTGACCGTTTCTAATATAACGATTGAATAGTGATCACATCATTAGTATAAATATAGGGCTTTAACAAATCCAATTTACTCATAAAAAGGAAGCAATGGCCTCATCCAGTAGATTTGTCCCATAGGAAGACCATTTTTCAATGCTCAGAAAGGAGGTGGCGTCATTGGTCATCGTTATTGACCAAGCCCAAGATGAGCTTCAACATGTTAAGCTTGAACGGAACTACCTACGGGAGAAGTGGAAGTTGAAAGATATTACCACCCGGACGATGTTATCTCAGTCACCCAAAGAGTTTTTCACCATATCCCAACTTACCCTTTGGTTCTATACAGGTGTTATAAGGGGTTATGTAATAATACCACTATGATTATGTGCATTATTTTAAATAATATACATTAATTTTATTATTTTTACTTTGTAAATAGTTTTTAAACCACAAATATCATTTTTAGTTAATATTGAACTGAAAGATCTATTTATATGAATTTATGGATTTCTGAATTAAATAATATTTTAATAAAATATTATTATTATTTATTATATTAATTTTTATTAAATATAAATTATTGCATAATTTTATAAATACAATTGAAATTTTTATTAATGTTTGAAAGTTGTTTTTGTCAAAACACATGATTTTTTGATAAATGTTAGTTTCTATTTTACAATAAAAAATTCACACATTTAGAAAATTATTGAGATAAAATTAATATCATTTTTTTAATCATGATTTCTAAATTATCCAATCGTTAATTTTTCATAATTTTCTGAGACAAACGATTTTTTAGGTAAACAATTAAATACCATTTAATTATATAATGTGTTTTATGACATCATAATGACCCAATAGTGATGTAATAAAATAAAATAAACACTATGTTCATCCAATATATGTTTTAACATTAAAATAATCTGATTTTATGTTTTTTTTGATTTATTTTACAAAGCCTTAGTGGACCCTCCAAGACTTATAAAACATTTTATCTTTTTAAATTGATTTTCTTGAGAGTGTGACTCTCCTCTACATAGGCAACCCTATTATTTTAAGAAGTTAGTCCATTATCCTTATAAAATATTTATTTCATCTCTCATTTTGGAAAAACTATGGGAAAAAATCATGGGATGGTTTTTGGTTTTGATTAGTTTAATGTGTGGTATCCCAAACCTAAATAATATTGAATTCTCTCTCCTTTTCTATATAAACCCACCCAAGAACCCACTTTCTCTTCACTCAATGCCTTTTTAGTTCCTCAAAAACATTCCCTACTCTCTCTAGAACCATACCAAGGTGCCCCAAGCTCCCAAGAAGCCTCTCTCAAGCCTCTCCCAAGCCCTTAGGATCACACTTCCAAGTAAGTGATTCCTTCCTTTCTCATTTTATCCAAGTTTCTTAATATTGTTATTCCCTTTTATTTTCAATTATAAATTTTGGGGTATGATTTCACACCTCCACCATACTTCCCTATTTATTTTTGAATGATGATATACCCCTTTTCTCTCCCATTATTTCCTCCCATGTACACCCGTTACTATGGCGAAATTCTGTAAGGGATTTCTCCCACTTCATTTACATTAAATCAATTCTTTTGTATTACAAATATAAATTTCATTGCATATGTTGGGACATGTATATATATGACCCCTTACTTCCCATTTCGTGTAAATATGATGAGACACCTCTTCTACTCTCATCAACCATTTTTATGAATTCTTATGTCACATCATTACGCTGCCAAAATTGCACCATGATTTTCCAAGCCAATGCCATTTTGTATTGAATACCATACCCATTTCTCTATCAATGGTATTCAACTTTATGAACATTTACTTATTGATTATAAAGTTTCATTTATGTATTCCACATCCCTTTATCATGGAATAAATTATGATGAATGGTTCCATGTTGTATGATCCATGTGGCACACCTATCCATGAAATGAAATGTTTATAAAGGGTGCACCCTGATAGCGCTGCATTGCATTGGGTAAAGATTAGTATCTTGATACGTCAAGTGAAATGGGGGTTTAATCATGCTAAGTCAAGTGAAATAGGGTTTTCTAATGATAATTCAAGTGCAATTAGGGTTTACTCAAGCTCTATGTGCATTGAGCCTTTGCTCATGCTTATACTATGTTAGGTGTTATTGGAACATTTCCATGTTATGATAATCATGGTATATCATGCCTTTATGTTCATGTTTTTTTATTATCTATTGATAGGCCTATTTACTAACATGTATTTTATTCATCATGTAATATCTTGTTTACTCCCTTACTAGGCTTTATAGATCACCCTTTTCTTATGTATGTCCTCGGGTTATCCCATGCAATGATTAGTATGAGAGAATTTAGTGGAAATTCAAATGATGTTTTCAATAAAGATGTTGTGTTTCATGTCTTAAGTCGTTTTTTTAATTTTCCTAAGCACCAAATACACTAGAACAATCAATATTAAATGTTGTATCAAGTGAATATTTTATGTAATAAATCATGTTTAATTGTGTAATAAAGAGCAGGGTTTTTAATGTTGGTATCAGAGGATTGGTTTAGTTATTTTTGGGATTAGAATTAGGAAACCCTAGTGAAATCCTTAGGGATAAGATTAAGTATAATTAAAACATATTTAAGTTTTTATTAGCATTGATTAAGTGGTTTATCATTAAAATACATCCCTATCTAGATATGAGTAGGTAGAGGCAGATCTGGCACGAATATAACTAGGAGTGAAAGTTTTGACAAGGAGTTTTGGGCTAGACTTGGGGTATCCTGGTACACAAAAACAGGATTTCTACACTATTGCTTACGACACTCCCAAGGGATATGATGTGGTAAATTCACAAGCTTAATATGAACCATTATTAAGGGAATAAAAAAATCTCATTAAATATATGTTGGGAAGTAGATCATGGATAACATTGATTGAAGCTTATAGATTCATAAGTTAAGGAAATAAAATCTATTTATTATTCATCTATTTTGTACTTGGATTAACATTTATTTCTTACCCCTAACTTTACTTTTATTCCATCCAATGGCCGGTAATAGGAGGACTCAGGCAGACAATCGTTGCGAAGACCAATGTGATGACTATTTTAATGAGATACCCAATCTGATCAGAGCAGGAATCATGAAATTTGTCACGATACTATCTCAGTTAACTCAAGAATTAAATAGAAACTTGTGTCCAGAGGAACGTTCAATCCCCCATAACAAATAAGAAGTCACTATCGAGAACTTCATGATACAAAGGCCTCTTACTTTTAATGGATCATCGTATCCCTCAATCGTCGAACAATTAATCAACTCCATTGAAAAGATATTCTCAATCCTTCAATGTTACAAACAAGAGAATGTTTTTCAAGATGATTATTGTATGGAGGGTGAATCCTATCAATGATGGACATTGATATAAAAAATACGAAGCCTGAGGAGGAGATCAATGCATTCGAATGGAAGGATTTTCTGAAGATGTTTTCTTGATAAATATTTTCCTCACACCCTCTGACTAAAGATGGAAAGGGACTTCCGTTACCTCAAGAAAAGAGACGACAAATCCATCCAAGAGTATGGGGAAAACTTTACTAGGCTTGTACGATACACTTCCAGCTTTGTCGTTACCCCCTAATGAATGGTGGAATGCTTATTTTGTGGGTTGAAACCTAGCCTGCAGAAATCCCTAGTGATCCGTGACTTTGACAGCTATAAAGAAATTGTCTGATGTTCCCTCAAGGTCAAAATGAAGATCGGAGAATTTTAAGGCTATCATGGGGATAATAAGTATAAGGTGGACTTCAATTCAAGTGTTTTTATGAAAAAATCCAATGATGCTAAGAAAATACACTACCCCAATTTCCAAATGTGTGGAAAGAAACACCATGGAAATTTCTTGAAGGGGATGAGGAAATGCTTTAGGTGTAGAAGAGAAGGGAACATAGAAATTAACTTCTGACAAGAAAAATCCATGGCTACGATTGAGGAGAGGAACACTCTGTTCAACTCTCAACGTGTTGTTCATTGCTTCAACTATAAAGAATCAGTGCACCATGCAAATCAGTTCCCTAAGCAAATGGTTTTCGGAGGCAACCAATAACCTCCAAGGTAGTAAGGGTGAGCATTTTCCATCACTACCACTGAAGTGAACCCCGACAACGAAGTGGTGATTGGTACGCTAGTGATTAATTCAAGAATAGAGAACATACTTTCTGATTCTCATTCTACTCATTATTTTATATATAGAATTTTTAGTTAAACAATCCCAAAACCACCACAAATAATGTAAGTGAAGATGTCGGTGAGTACAAAAAATAGGGAAATCATTGCATCCCATGAATATAACTCCTCCAAATTCATAATTTGTGGATTGAACTTCTCAAAAAACCTCATCATACTCCTTCTGGTGGAATTTGATAAAATTATTGGCATGGATTGGCTTTCCCTATATATATCCAACAAAAATTTCTGTGAGAGGGAAATCACTCTCCGTATGAAGAATCAACACCCCAATTCTATACAAGTGCAAGGTGGAAGATGAATCTTATTTAGCTCCATCACTTCAAGTGTGGATATTACTACCCTATGAGAATGCGTATCTAGCTCAGATGATTGAGACTAAGGAGGACACCATCCTTGAATATATTCCTATTGTGAGGGAATTCACTAAAGTGTTTCTTGAGAAATTTACCTGTCTTCCTCCTAGAAGTGATGTTGAATTCTCAATTAACCTAATACCTGGGGCATTGCCAATATCCAAGAATCCATATAGAAATGCTATTGTGGAGCTTGATGAGCTAAAGAAACAACTATAGGCGAATCTGGATAAAGCTTTATATTCCCAAGTGCTTCACCATGGAGTGTACCAGTCCTCTTTGTCAAAAAGAAGGATGAGTCAATGCACCTTTGAATTTATTATTGTGAACTCAAAAAAATCATGATAAACAAAAAAGTATCCTCTACCATGAATTTATGACTTTTTTGATTAGATGCATGGATAAAAATACTTCTCCATGGTGGATTTTTAGTCTGGATATTATCAAGTACAGGTGATGAACGAATGCATTCCCAAGACTACTTTTCGTAAAAGATACACGCACTATGAATTCATAGTAATGAATTTCAAATTC
Source organism: Viscum album (assembly GCA_963277665.1). Taxonomy (NCBI): domain Eukaryota; kingdom Viridiplantae; phylum Streptophyta; class Magnoliopsida; order Santalales; family Viscaceae; genus Viscum; species Viscum album. Next base: position 114,263,646 of record OY728149.1, read on the forward strand.
AATAATGATCCACTAATCTTCACAAACTTGATGAATATAGTCTTTAGAGATTACCTTGACATATTGGTGGTAGTATTTATAGATGATATTATAATATAATCCAAAACCAAGGAGGATCATGAAGAAAATATAACAAATGTACTAGAGAGCTTGCAGAAGAAGAATCTTTATGAAAACTACAACAAGTGTGAGTTCTGGTTGAAGTAGGTCTCATTCTTGGGTCATATCATCACACGCAATGGGATATCTGTGGATCCCTCCAAGACAGCTATAATTGTGGGATGGTTGAGGCCAACATCATTAATTGATATCCATATCTTCTTTGGGTTATCGGGATATTATCACCGATTTCTGAGAAATTTCTCATGACTGTCTAATCCTCTTACCATGCTAAATCAGAAGGGAGTAAAGTTTTATCAGAGTGATGAATTTGAAGACACCTTCAAGGATTTGAAAAGCAGGCTTATCACTACACCCGTGCTAACACTACCAACAAGTGGAGAACTTTTTCTTATATTTAGTGATGCATCGAAGAGGTTCCTTGGTTATGTGTTGATGAAAAATGATAAAGTGATAGCTTACACCTCAAGGTAGCTGAAAATACATGAGAAAAACTATCCCACACATTATCTAGAGCTGGAGATTGTGATATTTTCATTAAAAATCTGGCAGCATTATCTCTATGGGGAGAAGTGTGAGATATATTCTGATCATAAGAGCCTCAAATATATATTCACACAAAAAGATCTTAATATGCACCAATGAAGATGGATAGAACTCATCAATGATTATGATTGGTCAATCCACTACTATCCCAATAAGGAAAACACGGTGGCAGATGCTCTAAGTAGAACGAATCCTGCATCTTTATCAATGATGATAATTGAAAAGGATTCAATCTTCTAAGATTTTAGAGGATATACATGGGAATCATTAAGGGAGGAACATCATAAATCCTTTCTTAAATTATTTCTCAACCATCCCTCATGGAGGAAATAATGGATGCACAAAGAAAGGATGTAGAAATTCTAAAAAGGGTGGAAGATATCCGAAATGAGAAATCCTTAGAGTTCATGGTTGACAAAGATGGAATTATGAGATTTGAGTCATGATTATGTGTACCATCTGATCTAGAGAAAAAGAAGGAGCTTTTGGATAATGCATATATCTCAACCTTCTCTATTCACCTGGGGAGAACAAAGATGTATCTAGATTTCTGAGAAAGCTTTTGGTGGAACAATATGAAAAGGGAGATTTCTGAATATACCTCAAAGTGCATAGTATGTTAGCAAGTGAAAGATGAGAGGAAAAAGTCAAAGGGGAAGATGCAACCACTACCCATACCAACATATAAGTGGGACAACATTACCATAGAATTTTCACTAGACTTCCAAGGACATCCATAGGAAACAATGCTATATGGGTCATTGTGGATCTTCATATAAAGAAAAATTACTTTATCATGATTCGAGAGGAATTCTCATTGGATCAACTTTTAGGGATTTACATTAATGAAGTGGTAAGGCCGTATGGAGTACCACTATCGATTATATCCAATTGTGATCTTAGATTCACCTCGACATTAGGGAAAAGTCTCCAACATGATCTAAGAACTGAACTGAACTTTAGTATGGCCTATCATCCCCAAACTGATTTCCAATCTATGTGAACTATTTAGAGACTAGAGGATACGTTAAGATCATATTCTATGGACTTTAAAGGAGGATGGGGCCAACAACTTTCACTAGTTGAACTCTCCTAAAATAATAGATTCCACTCAAGCATCCAAATGGCACCATATGAAGCCCTTTATGGGAAAAGGTGTAGAAAACCAGTGTGATGGGATGAAGTCAGTGGGGGTAATATTCTAGGACCTAAAATGGTCAAAGAAGTGGTGGAGAAGGTAAAAACCATTCAACATTATATCAAGGTAGCCCAAAGTCCACAAAAGAGTTATGAAGACAACCATCGACAAGACCTTGAATACAAAGTTGTATACAAGGTCTTTCTATGCATATCTCCATAGAATAAGGTTATGAGGATGGGAAAGAAATATAAGTTATGTCCTATGTACATCAGCCCTTTCGATATTCTTAATCGTGTCGGGGCAGTGGCCTATCGACTTGCACTTCCACCTACCAAGGCCAAAGTACATGATGGCTTTAATGTATTCTTCTTAATGAAGTACATACCAGACCCTTCACATATACTCTTTTCAGAGGTAGTACAGTTATAGGATGATCTTTCTTATGAGGAGAAACCAGTAAAGATCTTATGTTATAGAGAAAAAGTTCTAAAAAATAAGACAATGCCCCTCTTCAAGGTGTTGTGGCCAAACCACATGTTTGAAGAGGCACGATGGGAATCAGAGGATGTGATGAAGCAGAGTTAACCACATCTATTTTAGTGTGGGGGAAAAGGAAATTTTACGAGTGAAATTTCTTAATGGGGGAAGATTGTAATGACCCAAACTTTTATTAATGGAAATTACTCTTGATCTAATTAAATGTATTATTATGTAAAATGGATATATAAAATGTGAAATTAATTGGTTTAATGTTTTTGGATTTTAAAATACCTTTATGAATTTTGGTCGTTGATAATATATCAATTGAACAGTGATCACATGATTGGTATAATTATAGGGCTTTAACAAATCCAATTTACTCAAATAAAGGAAGTGATGGCCTCATCCAGCAGACTTTCCCCATATGAAGCCCATTTATCAGGGCTCAAAAAGGAGGTGGTGTCATCGGGCTTCACTCTTGACCAAGACCAATCCAAGATTCAACATGGTAAGCTCGAACAGAACTGCCTATGGGAGAAGTGTAATGTAATGGTCTGGACCTCTCCGGCCCATTCCTTTGTCGAAAAGAAGGTCATGAAGTGTTCTAGAGGGTAAAATGGACTTTTCCCACACTTTTCATAATTTTGTAACTACACGCTGTGTAGTGTGAGTACACGACGTGTACCACCTAGCCGGGTATACCCCGTGTTGATGTTGTGTCCTTGCCGTGTGAAATAAATGAGTACACGCCGTGTAGCCCATACTACACGCTGTGTAATTCCTCCCCGCGTACGCGTTACCCTCAAACTGTGTGTTGACCAGTCAACGGCCGTGTGCCATGTTGATAATGTGTCCTTGCCATGTGAAATAAATGAGTACATGGCCTGTAGCCCATACTACATTCCGTGTAGTCCCTCCCCGTGTATGCATTACCCTCAAACCTTGTGTTGACCAGTCAACGGCCGCGTTCCGCATTGAAGGTCGTGTTGGAAGCCGCACAATGACTGTGTGAAATAAACGAGTACACGCTGTGTACGAGGAAGTACACGCCGTGTACGAGGAAGTACACTCCGTGTACTTTTGTTTTTCTCACCTATAAAAGGAGGGGGCCTCTCCTCCTTTTTCAAAGCACTCATCTCCTCCCCATTCCCCTTAGCAAAGCTCTCCCAAGAGACTCCAAGGATCTTTTCTTCCATAACATCTTCGTCCAAGCTCCGATTTGCGATCCATCAACGGCTACGAGATCGTAACGACAAGGTGGAACTTATGAGCTTGGATCTGTTGTCTTCCCTTTGGAATTTCCTTCCCAACTTCCACCTGAGGAGGTTTTGACGGGTTTTGACAGAAGCGACGGACGCCGACGAAGGTCTTCTAAAGCTGATATGGGGGAGTGTTGTGATCAGAACCTTCTAAGGTAGGGATCTTACCTTCATCTCTCTCTTTTTTGCATCATGCGGGGTGGGTATCCTCTTGTTTTCATGAGATACGATTGAACCAATAAAAAAAGATAATAACTGGTTGAATAATGGGGATGGGGAAGTTGTAATGTTTATCTTTGTTTATCCTATTGTTATGTTGTGAATTGAATAGGCTTATGCCTACTGAAAATCACGGTCGTTGGGGGCCTTCGTTTGCTCAATTAAATTTTGAGATATCTTTCTAGACTGTTTTGTGGATGGAAACATTGTGGAATATGTAAACTGGTTAATCATGTAAAGCTGGTTGATTAAAATCTGGAACCCTTGTCTGATCACCCCGGTTGAACAAAAATGGAATAATGAACATGTGGGTGTTGAATTAGTTATGTGGTGTGTTAAGGGGGGTGGGGGGTGAATCCTGGGTTGTTACGGATAGAATGGGTATCAGGGCTGTGGTAAATGTTGGTATTAAAGGGGCGATGATGTGGAACGAGCCTTGTTTGTGTTATAGTGTAGAGATATGGTTATAATGGCAGCAGGGCTGCAGTAATAGGTTGTGTTGTTAAAAGTGGACAGTTTATAAATGAACTTTGGGGGAACGATAACGAACTAAACACGGGAAAAATCAATGGGGTTTGATTGATGAAAAAAAAGTTGGTTTTGTGTTTCTTGTGACTTATCTAACTAGATTTGTGGTTGGCAGGGATGTTTTTTACGAACGTTTGATATGGTTGGTTGCAGTTAATTTCCCTGTAGTTAAAGAACTAATAAAATAATTCTGTTGGAACATGAAAACCTAAATGGTGTTGGGGTTGTTCGTTGTATGCATTCTTCATGATAGTAGTGTCGAGGCACATGATCAGTCTCTCTGTTTAGAAGCCATAGGTTGGGCTGTGTGTTTGGTATACATATATATATATATATATATATATATATATATATATATATATATATATATATATATATATATATATATATTGTATCTTTGTGTTTTGTCTCACCCCACCCATGTTGAGAACTTAGTGCTGAACACTCTCATTCCTTGGGAGAGGGTGTTTTCCCCATAGTTACTAGCTCCTTCCTGCTCCTTCTTCCATAGGTTGTGATGGGTTGAGGCGACCTTACACCCAAGACTCTTCGGGTAGGTTTCGATTGGGGTGGTTTTAGCCCAAGACTCTTCGGGCAGGCTTATTGTTCCCAAGAATCTTCGGGATGAGGCCCTAGTGTGTTCAGGTGGGTATGTGATTGTGTTTTGTGTGGCCCATGTGTGTGGGGGGCGGGATGTGTGGTTGTGAGGCTCAGGTGTGTACGGGCTGGATCTGTGGTTGTGAGGCCCAGGTGTGTGCAGGCAGGATATGTGGTTCTTGAGTCCAAGGTGTGTGCGGGTGGGAAGAGTGTGGTAGCATCAGGACGTTCGCCGTTAGGAAGAGCAGCTAACTAGTGGGAAATGGTGCAGGGTACCCAACACTCTTGTTCTTATATACTACTACCTGTTGTAATGTGTTTTTGGTGAGCCTGGATGGTGAGGTTGGGTGGATAGATCTCCTTGTTAGGTTTGTCTTCTTCTGTTGTTCTCACGGGACATTAAGATATCTCCCCACCTGTGCATGAGAGCTTTAGGTTTCCCTAATGAGTATACTTGTATGCTCACCCTACGTTTACTTTCAAGTTTCCAAGAGGACTACCAGGGCCGTGTGGGACCCTACTAGTCGGGACAGTTGGAGTTGTTGCAGTTGTTGTACTCCTGTTTATTTTGGTATTGTACTTTTAAGCTTTCTTGTACTTTATTTCAAAAAAATTTAAACATGCATGTGGGATTGGTTTGGGTTTATTTCTATACACTTGTTCTTTTCCTTTTTGGTGGTTGACTTGTCCTATTTACCGATATTAAATAATAAAAATGTAAATGCCTCCCATATTTGTGAAAACTCATACCCTTGTTGCTAGTCGCCACCCCGGGGCCTACTGGAGGCGGGACTCGGGGGGTCATTATCTCCCTTTCACCATCGCCAGCTCAGGAGGGGCATCATTGATGGAAGGGGGTCATCTTTGATGGAAGGGGGTCATAACAGAATGGTATCAGAGTGAGGTTGAGAGATAGGATGGTGTTTGGAGTTAGGCACAGTGAGGATTGCATGGGATGGTAGGTCAAAAGTGTTGGTTAAACTTGGTGTGTGACATAGGCCAGGGAAGACCGACTAGGACACGAGATTTTAGGCCCCCCCCCGTGATTCGATGCAAGGACTCTAAGCCTACCGAATGACCAAGTGAGACTACATTAATTGCAGGGTAGAGACCCTAGGGATGGTACATGCCTCATCGTGATTGTGTTTTACTTGATTTGGGTGTTCTGGGAAAGAAATTGAATAAAATGATAAAATTAAACCTTGAGAAATTTCCTTACTACTTGGGCTTAGGCGATCATTGTTTACCATACAACTATGGCACCAGGACGTTGTCCTCGGGTGGCTCAGACAGCCGAGGCCCAGCAGATTTAGGCGGTTAATCAGTTAAGGATTGACTGAGAGGAGGAAGATATCCAGTGGAAGAATACTCTCTGTTCTTTCTAGCGACAAACCCTCAAGAAGTAGGAAGGTAGTACTTCGGATATGGAGACAGAGGGGCAACATGAGGAGCTTGGGATCACTTTTAGTTTGATCCGTGCTCCAAGAGAGTATTGGGTTCTCCTAGCAATAATTCAGCTGAGAGGTGTGGCACATCAATGGTGGATGCTCTACCTCAGAGAGAGGACAGAGGCAGAGGTTCCGTGGGCTGAATTTGAGAAGGAATTCCAAGAGAAATTCCTTTCTTCCATGATCAAGGTGGAGAGGTGGCAGGAGTTACTCTCCCTCTAGAAGGGGAGTATGTTAGTACGAGAGATGTGGATCAAGTTCAAGGATCTCTTATGCTTTGATCCGGATCTCTTTCCGGATGAGGAGTCTCGGCGAGACGTTTGGAGGAGGCACTTCGTCTTTCACTCCAGTATGCTATCACCCCATTCACCCTTCCGACGTACTTGTCCGTACAGAAGAAATCAGAGTTTATAGAGAGGATTCACCCGCAGTGAGGTGCACCATGAGAGGGGATCCAGTCGGGTTCATCGAAGGGGAATCGAGTCAGCAGCAGGTCTCCTATTATGGGACCTTCCAGATTCAGGCCAGTGGGGAGCAGGACCCAATAGTTCCAGTTCAGATATTCGGGTCCTCATCCTTTTTTCACGAGCCCAGGACCAAAGTGTTTCTATTGTGGAGGTTTCAGGAACATTCGGAGTCGTTGCCCGATCCTAGCTCAGTACGGTGGAGGTGGGCAGGTTTAGCGCCCGCCTCAGTAGCACTAGTTTCCGGTGAGGCCCTTCCAGCAGTAGCAGGACCCTACTCCTCCGAGGGAATACTTTTCCGGAGGAGGCCGACCTTAGGGTGATCCTCAGGGACCTCGACCAGGGCATGGTCAGGGAGTGGTCGATATCAGAGAGGTAGAGGAGCTGGGCGTGGACAGTTTCTTGCAGCCGAGTTGGAAGCTCCGGCATGACTCGAGGTGGTGCAAGGTACGATTTGTTTGTTCAGCACTCCTGTTTCTTCTTTAATCTATTCGGGAGCTTCGCACTCCTTTGTTGCACTCGGTATAGCCCATGCTTTGGGTCTAGATGTAGAGAGACTTTCCATACCCCTGGTGCTGAGTACATGAGTTGGATGTCAGACTATCATATCTTGTGTTTTCCGGGGATGTGGGATGACATTGGGACCACATCAATCTAGTGGGGATCTTCTTTTACTGCAGATGTATCCATACGATGTCATCCTAGGCATCAACTGGATGTTTTCTGTCAGTGCCATTATCAACTACTTCTAAAGAAGAGTCATGTTCTCTGACAAGGATGGGCAGTGTGTAGCTTTTGTTGGCGAGAGGACCTATCAGGTGGGAAGCCGACATGAGAAGCCTCTCCTTTCCTTGTTAGGCGGGTTATCAGTGGTTCTAGCAGATATAGAGATGATGGATGTTCCATGGGTTTTTGGGGAGTTCCTCGATGTATTTCCCGAGGAGGTTGTGACTCTACCCCCCTGACGTGACGTTGAGATTGGGATAGACTTACATCCGGGTGCCCGTCCGATTTCGATGGCCCCTTATCAGATGGCACCTTCAGAGTTGTGGGAGTTACGGATTCAGATTGACGATCTGATGGAGAAGGGTTTTGTTCGACCCAACATGTCGCCATGGGGTGCTCTATTTTTGTTCGTGAAGAAGGCATATGGTGGTCTCGGGCTATGCATAGACTACCGAAGGTTTAATTAGGTAATGGTAAAGAACCGTTACCCCCTTCATAGGATAGATGATCTCTTCAACCAGCTGAGGGGAGTAGGTTGGTTTTCTAAGATTGATTTGCGATCTGGATATCATCAGGTGAGGTTAAAGGATAGTGACATCTCGAAGATGGCTTTCAGGTGCAGATATGGGCACATCAAGTTTGTAGTGATTCCATTTGGAGTTACGAATGCACCAGCTGTGTTCTTGTGGGTTATGAACTTTGTCTTCCGAGAGTTTCTGGACTTGTTCGTCGTTGTATTTATCGATGACATCTTGATCTACTCCAGATCAGAGGAAGAGCACGTTGAGCATCTCAGGGCAGTCTTGGAAGTCCTTCAACACCACCATCTTTATGGGAAATTTTCAAAGTGTAAGTTATTCACACAAGAAGTACACTACCTTGGACACGTAGTGTCTCAGCATGGAGTGTCAGTGGACCCGTCGAAGGTAGAGGCAGTGGTTTCTTGGGTAGCACCCAAGAGCGTGGAAGAAGTTTTTAGTTTCCTGGGGTTGGAAGGATATTATCGGAGGTTCGTTTCAGACTTCTCTTGAGTTATTGCTCCATTGACAGCTTTGACTAAGAAGAACTAGGTCTTCCTATGGAGCGAGCAGTTCGATGAAGCTTTCAACTACCTAAAGGATAAGTTGGTCAGTGCTCATGTACTTAGGTTTCCAGAAGAATGGTTGCTTTATGAGGTGTTTTGTGATGCTTATTGCCTTGGTTTGGGGTGCGTACTGATGCAGAAGAAGGGTGTGATCTATTATGGGTCTAGGCAGTTGTTCCCTCAAGAGCATAACTATTCCACCCATGACCTAGAGCTTGAAGAAGTAGGGTTCGCACTAAAGTTGTGGAAACATTACCTCTTTGGGGAGCACTTTTTGGTCTTCTCAGATCACAAAAGCTTACATTATATATTCTCCCAGCATGACCTGAACTTATGGCAGCAGAGATGGGTCAAGTTTCTCCAAGACTATGAATTCGTGATCTCTTACACTGAAGGTAAGGGCAACGTTGGGGCTGATGCACTGAGCAGGAAGTCACATCAGGAAGTGGTTCGAGAATCCGTTGATGCTTGGAAAGCGATAGAAAAGTTGGCTGCCTTGCACTTGGATGCAACGGTAGAGGGTGTTAGAGGCTGTTTGTTTCAGATGACGGTGCAGTCCTCCATATTGTAGTAGGTGGAAGATTTTCAGTGGGGAGACTCTGAGGTGGAAGTAATGTGGGATCATATCGATTAGGGGAATGCTCCAGAAGGATGGTCAGAGGACAACTGACATCAGATGCTCTTTCATGGAAGTTTGTTTGTTCCGGAGGCGATGCGTGAGGGAGTTCTCCATGAGTTCAATAGCTCAGCCTTGGCGGTACATCCAGGGGTTTCAAAAATGTACCGAGGCCTGAGGGAACAGTTTTGGTGGCCTGGGGTGAAACGGGCGGTGGCTGAGTTTGTGGCTAAATGCCTAGTGTGTCAGCAAGTGAAGGCTGAACACCGTGTTCCCAGTGTTTTGTTGCATCCTTTAGATGTCCCTGAGTGGAAGTGGGATGACATCTCAATGGACTTCGTCACAGGACTACCCAGAGCTCAGGGTGGTTAGGATGCTATCTGGGTAGTGGTGGATCGACTGACGAAATCAGCTCACTTCTTAGCAATTATGGAGTCGGGCCTGGTGAGTACCTTAACATAGAGGTACGTAGATGAGGTTGTGCAGTTGCATGGATTTCCGAATACTATCATCTCGGATCAGGATACTTGGTTCACCTCACAAGTCTGGAAGGGGTTACAACATGCTTTTGGCACCCAGCTACGCCTTAGCACTGCTTTCCACCCCTAGATCGATGGGCAGACAGAGTGGACTATCCAGATGTTGGAGGACATGCTGTGAGCATGTGTTCTGGATTTCGGAGGATCATGGGTTCGACACTTGCCTTTAGTAGAGATTTCCTACAACAACAGCTTCCACTCTTCTATTGGCATGGCACAATTTGAGGCTTTGTATGGAAGACCATGTCATTCACCCATTTGCTAGGCAGAGTTTGGTGAGACAAGTGCTCTTGGTCCAGAGGTAGTACGGAGCACCACAGAGAAAGTCTAGCTTGTGTGTGAGAGGATGAAAGTGGCTCAGGACCAACAGAAGTCTTATGATGATCCTCATAGGAGGACCTTGGAGTTTGAGGTGGGAGATGATGTGTTCTTGAAGGTTTCCCCTCGATGGGGGAAACAGAGGTTTGGGAAGGGAAGTAATCTCTCCCCTAGGTTCATCGGACCTTTTGAGGTGTTGAGGCGAGTTGGCGAGGTGGCATATCAGCTAGCCCTGCCACCTCAATTGGAGAAGGTTCATGACGTCTTCCATATATCCCAGCTTTGTCAGTACTTACATGACGACTCTCACATTATCGACTGAGGGGAGTTAGATATGGGAGACAACGCGACCTTTGAGGAGTGAATAGTCAGAATCGAGGATCGTAAAGAGAAGGTGCTTCGTGGAAGAACCATCACCTTGGTTCGTGTATTGTGGAGGCATGGCGGCCTCGAGGAGAGAACTTGGGATCGGGAGGCTCAGATGCACGCTCAGTACCCGGTGTTGTTTTGACTTGTGTTTTTCTTTGTTCTTCTGAGCTTTGTTTGATGTTATACTCTGTACCTTTGATATATGTAATGATTGGCTTTTCAGTTGTGAGACCTTTTGTTTCCTTGTTCTCTGGAAGTGTGTAACATGTCTGGATGTGTGGGAAAGGGAGAAACCTGGTCCTTAATCGAGACGCATTAATGCGTATGCGATTGAACCCATGCGGGCGAGTCAGTGCCGCCTAAAGCGGATAATATCTCGACATAGGAGAAGGAATTTCCCCAAACCACGTGTTTGGGTAGTGTGTTGGTTGTACGGTGTTGGGAAAGGTTCAAGTTGAAGAATCCTAATATATGGAAGTAGGAAGACCCAATTCTTGATCGAGACGCATTAATGAGGATGCGATGAAACCCATACAGGCGAGTCAGTGCCGCCTAAAGCGGATAATATCTCGGTATAGGAGAAGGAATTCCTAACACATATGATTAGGGTTGTTAGATGGGTTCCTATTATAACAAGATCCCTAATAGGTATCTTTACTGTTTTTTCTAGGTTGGTTTTGAATTCTCAGGGATGAGAATGTTTTAAGAGGTATCTTATGTAATGGCCCGAACCTCTCTGGCCTATTCCTTTGTCGAAAAGAAGGTCATGAAGTGTTCTAGAGGGTAAAATGGACCTTTTCCACACTTTTCAGAATATTGTAACTACATGCCGTAAACTGTGAGTACACGCTGTGTACCACCTTTCCGGGTATACCCCGTGTTGATTCCATGTCCTTGCCGCATGAAATAAATGAGTACATGTCATGTAGCCCATACTACACGCCCTGTAGTTCCTCCCCGCATACGTGTTACCCTCAAATTGTGTGCTGACCAGTCAACGACTGTGTGCCGTGTTGATGTCGTGTCCTTGCCGTGTGAAATAAATGAGTACATGCCGTGTAGACCATACTACACACCATGTAGTCTTTCCCTGTGTACGCGTTACCCTCAAACCATGTGTTGACCAGGCAATGGCCGTGTTCCGCATTAAAGGCCATGTTGGAAGCCGCATAATTAACCGTGTGAAATGGATGAGTACACGCCGTGTACGAGGAAGTACACGTCGTGTACTTTTGTTTTTCTCACCTATAAAAGGAGGGGGCCTCTCCTCCTTTTTCAAAGCACTCCTCTCCTCCCCATTCCCTTGAGCAGAGCTCTCCCAAGAGACTCCAAAGCTCTTTTCTTCCATAACTTCTTTGTCTGAGCTCCGATTTACGATCTGTCAGCGGCCACGGGATCGTAAAGATGAGACGAAACTTCTGAGCTTGAATTTTTTATCTTCCCTTTGGACTTTCCTTCCCAGATTCCACCCTGAGGAGGTTTTTACGGGTTTTGACAGAAGTGAAGGACGCTGACAGACGTCTTCTAAAGCTGATCCGGGGGAGCGTTGTGATCAAAACCTGTTGAGTTAGGGATCTTACCTTCGCCTCTCTCTTTTTTACATCATTCAGGGTGGGTATCCTCTTGTTTTCATGAGATACGGTTTAACCAATAAATAAATATAATAACTGGTTGAAGAACGGAGATGGGGAAGTTGTTATGTTTATCTTTGTTTATCCTATTGTTAGGTTGTGAATTGAATAGGCTTATGCCTACTAAAAATCACGGTTGTTAGGGGACTTTTCTTGAGAAATTAAATGTTTCCCTATCTTTCTAGACCATTTTGTGGATGGAAACTTTGTGGAATATGGAAACTAGTTAATCACATAAAGTTGGCTGATTAAAATTTAAAACCCTTGTGTGATCACCTCGGTTGAAAAAAATGGAATAATGAACATGTGGGTGTTGACTTAGTTACATGGTGTGTGAAGGGGGGTGAATCCTTGGTTGTTACAGATATAATGGGCAGTGGGGCTATGGTAAATGATGGTATTAAAGGGGTGATGATGTGGCACAAGCCTTGTTTGTGTTACGGTGTCGGGATATGGTTATAATGGCAGTAGGGCTGCAGTAATAGGTTGTGTTGTTAAAAGTGTAAAGTTGATAAATGAACTATGGGGGAACGATAACGAACTAAACACATGAATAGTCAATGGGGTTTCATTGATGACAAAAAGGTTGGTTTTGTGTCGATTGTGACTTATCTAACTTGATTTGGGGTTGGAAGGGATGTGTTTTATGAACGTTTGATATGGTTGGTTGCAGTTAATTTCCCAGTAGTTAAGGAACTAATAAACTAATTCTGTTGGAACTTGAAAACCTAAATGGGGTTGGGGTTTTTCGTTGTATGAATTCTTCGTGATGGCAGTGTCGAGGCACGTGCTCGGTCTCTCTGTTTAGAAGCCATAGGTTGGGCTGTGTGTTTGGTATAAATATATATATATATATATATTTGTTTCTTTGTGTTTTGTCGCACCCCACCCATGTTGAGCACTTAGTGCCGAACACTCCCATTTCATGGGAGAGGGTTTTTTTCCCTTAGTTACTTGCTCCATCCTGCTCCTTCTTACATAGGCTATGATGGATTGAGGAGACCTTACACCCAAGACTCTTCGGGGAGGTTTCGATTGGGGTGGTTTTAGCCCAAGACTCTTTGGGAAGGCTTATTGTTCCCAATAATCTTCGGGATGAGGCCTAGGTGTGTTCGGGTGGGGATGTGATTGTGGTTTGTGAGGCCCAGGTGTGTGCGTGTGGGATGTGTGGTTGTAAGGCCTAGGTGTGTGCGGGCAGGATCTGTGGTTGTGAGGCTCAGGTGTGTGCGGGAGGGATATGTGGTTCTTGAGGCCCAGGTGCGTGCGGGAGGGAAGAGTGTGGTAGCGTCAGGACGTCCGCCGTTAGGAAGAGCAGCTAACTAGTGGGAAATGGTGCGGGGTACCCAATACTCTTGTTCTTATATACAACTACCTGTTGTTATTTGTTTTTGGTGAGCGTGGCTGGTGAGGTTGGGTGGATAGATCTCCTTGTTAGGTTTGGCTTCTTCTGTTTTTCTCACAGGACATTAGGATGTCTCCCCACTTGTGTACGAGAGCTTTAGGTTTCCCTACTGATTATACTTGTATACTCACCCTATGTTTACTTTCAGGTTTTCGGGAGGACTACCAGGGCCGTGCAGGACCCTACTAGTCGGGACAGTTGGAGTTGTTGCAGTTGTTGTACTCTTGTTTCTTTTGGTATTGTACTTTTGAGCTTTATTGTACTTTGTTTCAAAATTGATTAAACATGCATGTGGGATTGGTTTGGATTTATTTCTATACACTTGTTCTTTTCCTTTTTGGTGATTGACTTGTCCTATTTACCGATCTTAAATAATAAAAAGGGTAATGCCTCCCATATTTGTGAAAACTCATACCCTTGGTGCTAGTCGCCACCCCAGGGCCTACTGGAGGTGGTACTCGAGGGGTCATTATCTCCCTTTCACCATTGCCAGCTCGGGAGGGGCATCTTTGATGGAAGGGGGTCGTGACATGGAAGTTGATAAGGATAACCACCCGAGAAATGTTATCTTAGCCACCCAAAGAGTCTATCACCATCACACAGCTTACCCTTCAGTTCTATGAAGGTGTTATAAGGGGTTACATAAAAATACCATAGAACTACTATTATGTTCATTATTTTAAAGATTATACATTTATTTCATTATTGTTACTTTTTAAATAGTTTTTAAAGCACATATAGTATTTTTAGTTAATATTCAACTCAGGAATCTATTTTGATGAATTAATGGATTTTTGAATTAAATAATATTTTAATAAAATTTTAATATTATTTATTAGATTAATCTTTATTACATATAAATTATCTTATAATTTTATGAATACAATTATAATTTGTATTAAGGTTTGAAAGCTATTTTTGTTAAAACCCGTGATTTTTTTATAAATGTAGGATTTTATTTTAAAAGTGAAAATTCAAATATTTATAAAATTATTTAGATAAAATGAATATTATTTTGGGAATCAGGATTTCAAAATTATCCAATGGTGAATTTTTCATAATTTTCTGAGACAGTCAGATTTTCGGGTAAAAAAATAAATACCGTTTAATTATATAATGTGTTTTATGACATCATAATGACCCAATAGTGATGTAATAAAATAAAATAAACACTATTTTTATCCAATATATGTTTTAACATTAAAATAATTTGATTTTATGTTTGTTTGATTTAATTTACAAAGCCTCAGTGGACCCTCCAAGACTTATAAAACATTTTAGCCGTCTAAATTGATTTTCTTGAGAGTGTTACTCACCTCGACAAAAGAAACGCTATTATTTTAAGACGTTAGGACATTGGAATTATAAAATATTAATTTCCACTTCTTTTTGGAAAAACTCATGGGAAAAAACCATGGGATGGTTTGTTTTTTTATTAGTCTAATGTGTGGTGTCCCAAACCTAAATAATAAAGAATTCACTCTCCTTTCCTATATAAACCAACCCAATCTCCCACTTAATCATCACTCAAAGCCTTTGGAGTTCATCCAAAATAACCCCTCCTCTCTCTATAATCCTACCAAGGTGCCACAAGCTCCAAATAATCCTCTCTCAAGCCTCTCCAAATCCTTTGGGATCACACTTCCAAGTAACGGATTCCTTCCTTTTTCATTTTATCCAACTTTCTTAATAATGTTATGCCCTTTTATTTTCAATTATAAATGTTGGGGTATGATTTTTTACATCCCCCATACTTCCCTATTTATGTTTTAATGATGATATATGAATTTTATCTCTCATTAATTCCTCCCATACAAACCCATTACCATGCCAAAATTCTATAAGGGATTTCTCTCTCCTCAATTACATTCAAGCAATTATTTTGTCTTAAAAATATAAATTCCATTACATATGTTAGGAAATTTATCTATATAACCCCCTACTTTCCGTTTCATGTAAATATTATGAGACACCCCTTCCACTATCATAAATCATTTTTATTAATTCTTATGTAATTTTGTTACGCTGCCGAAATTGCACCACAATTTTCCAAGACAATGTCATTGTGTTGTGAATACCATGCCCATTTATCTATTAATGATATTCACCATTTTTCACATTTAATTATTGATTATAAATATTTATTAATGTATTCCACATTCCTTTATCATGTAATAAATAATGATGAATGATTCTATATTTTATGATCCATCACTACTACAAAAACGAGCATTAACAACGCTAAAAACAGGCTTTAACAGTGCTAAAAACGTGTTGTAAAGCTCGGTGCTGATAAAGGGGGTACCCTTTTTCAGTTCTTACTGAGCGCTGATAAAGGGGTACTTTATCAGCGCTCAAAAAGTTCTGATAAAGGAAACCTTTATCAGCGCTAAAAACACGCTGATAAAGGTAGAATTTATCAGTGCTTTTTTAGCACTGATAAAGGTGTAGTCTATCAGCGCTTTTTTAGCGCTGATAGAAGCACTATTTATCAGCACTAAAAAAGCACTGATAAATGCCCTCTCTGCTACTACAAAAAAATATGTAGCAGCACACCCGAACACCTGCAAAAAAAATCAGCATCTCAATAATTTAATTAAAGAAAATATACCCATACAAAATTAACACATAAATCATAAGCTAATTAGACCAAGTATACCCATACAACAAGTATAGTCGTATACCATTAACACATAATTAATAAGTTAATTAAGTACATAAATAATTCAATTTAGAATTCAGGGGGTTGGGGGGATGTTCAAGGGTCTGGGGTGGTTGTCCAAGGGGGCGTAGGGGGTGTCCGGGGGGGGGGCTCTCCAGGGGGTGGGCTGGTGTCCAAGGTGTCGGGGGGGGCTTTATAGGGGGTGGGGTGTCTAGAGGGGTGGGGGTTTCCAGGGGTGGATTGGTGTCCAGGGGGTGGGGGCGGTCCAGGGGGTGGATTGGTGTCTGGGGGGCTTTCCAGGGGGTGGGCTAGTGTCCAAGGTTTCAGGGGGCTTTACAGGGGGTGGGGGTGGTCCAGGGGGTGGATTGGTGTCCGGGGGGGGGGCTTTCCAGGGGGTGGGATGGTGTACAAGGTGTCGGGGGGGGGGCTTTACAGGGGATGACTCATACACGTCACAAACGACCAGTGGATCGTTCTCCTAAAAGATCAACACAATCCGAATGCGCTTGGTCGAATTTCCGTAGGTCAGTTGTTGTTTTCACTTAAAATTGTGTCCATTTTAAACAAAAGAGAGACCCTTTGAGTGGTACCAGCCACACTGTGCCTCGGATTGAGGCGGTGTTGACTCGTACATGTCACAAAGGACCCTTGGATCGTTCTCCTAAAGGATCAAGCCAATCCGAATGCGTTTGGTCAGATTTCTGTAGGTCAGTTGTTGTTTTCACTTAAAATCGTGTCCATTTAAAACAATAGAGAGACCCTTTGAGTGGTACAAGCCACACTGTGCCTTGGATTGAGGTGGGGTTGACTCATACATGCCACCAAGGACCTTTAGATCATTCTCCTAAAGTATCAACAGAATCCAAAATCGTTTGGTAAGATTTCTGTACGTTAGTTGTTGTTTTCACTTAAAATCAAGTTCATTTTAAACAAGAGAGACCCTTTGAGTGGTACCGGCCACACCATGCCTCGGATTGTGGTGGGGTTGACTCGTACACATCACCAAGGACCCTTGGATCATTCTCCTAATGGATCAAGGCAATCTGAATGCGTTGTTCAGATTTTCATAGGTCACTTGTTGTTTTCAATTAAAATCGTGTCCATTTTAATGAAAAGAGAGACCCTTTGAGTAGTACCGGACACACCGCACCTTTGATTGAGGCGGGGATGACTTTTACACGTCAAAAAGGACCCTTGTATCATTATCCTAAAGGATTAACACAATCCGAATTCGGTTGGTTGGATTTTCGTTCGTCAGTAATTGTTTTCACTTAAAATCATGTCCATTTTAAACAAGAGAGACCCTTTGAGTGGTACTGGCCATACTGTGCCACGGATTGAAGAGAGGATGACTTTTACATGTCACTAAGGACCATTGGATCGTTATTATAAAATATTAAGGCAATCCTAAGGTGTTTGGTTATATTTTTGTAGGTCAGTTGTTGTTTTCAATTAAAATAGTGTCCATTTAAAAAAAAGAGACCATTTGAGTGATAGAGGTCACACCATGCATCAGATTGAGGCCGGGTTGACTCTTAAACATCAAAAAGGACCTGTGGATCTTTCTCTTAAATGATAAACACAATCCTAATGAATTTAGTCAGATTTCCGTAGGTCAGTTGTTGTTTTCACTTAAAATCGTGTCCATTTTAAACAAAAGAGAGACCCTTTGACTGGTACCGGCCACACTGTCCCTCAGATTGAGGTGGGGTTGACTCATACATGTCACCAAAGACCCTTGGATCATTCTCCTAAAGGATCAAGGAAATCTGAATGCGTTTGGTCAGATTTTCATAGGTCAGTTGTTGATTTCAATTAAAATTGTGTCCATTTTAAAAAAAGAGAGACCCTTTGAGTAGTACCAGCCACACCATGCCTTGGATTGAGGTATTTTTGACTCGTACATGTCAAGAAGGACCCTTGGATAATTCTCCTAAAGGATCAAGGCAATATAAATGAATTTGGTTGGATTTTCGTAGGTCAGTTGTTGTTTGCACTTAAAATCGTGTCCATTTTAAACAAGAGAGAGACCCTTTGAATGGTACCGGCCACACCATGCCTCAGATTGAGGCGGGGTTGACTTGTACATGTCAACAAGGACCCTTGGATCGTTATCTTAAAGGATCAACACAATCCTAATGCGTTTGGTCATATTTTCGTACGTCAGTTGTTGTTTTCACTTAATATCGTGTTCATTTTAAACAAGAGAGACCCTTTGAGTGGTACCGGCCACACTGTGCCTCGTATTGAGGTGGAGTTGACTCATACACGTCACCAAGGACCCTTGTATCGTTCTCCTAAAGGATAAAGGCAATCTAAATGCATTTGGTCATATTATCATAGGTTAGTTGTTGTTTTCAATTAAAATCGTGTCCATTTTAAACAAAAGAGAGAACCTTTGAGTGGTACCGGCCACACCGTGCCTCAGATTGAGGTGGGGATGACTCGTACACGTCACAACGGATCCCTGGATCATTCTTCTAAAGGATAAACTCAATCCGAATGCATTTGGTTGTATTTCCGTACGTCAGTTGTTGTTTTCACTTAAAATCATGTCTATTTTAAACAAGAGATACCCTTTGAGTGGTACCGGCCACACCGTGCCTTGGATTGAGGTGTGGATGACTTATACACATCACCAAGCACCCTTGGATCATTCTTATAAAAGATCAAGGTAATCCGAATGTGTTTGGTTGGATTTTCGTAGGTCAGTTGTTGATTTCAATAAAAATAGTGTCTATTTTAAACAAAAGAGAGACCCTTTGAGTGATAGCGGTCACACCATGCCTCGTATTGAGGCATGTTTGACTTGTATTCATCAAAAAGGACCCTTTTATTTTTCTCCTAAAGGATCAACACAGTCTGAATGCGTTTGGTCCGATTTCCATAGGTCAGTTGTTGTTTTCAATTAAAATCGTGTCCATTTTAAACAAAAGAGAGACCCTTTGAGTGGTACCGGCCACACCGTGTCTCGGGTTGAGGCGAGGTTGAATCACACACATCAAAAAAGACTCTATGATCATTCTCATAAATTATCAAGGAAATATGAATGCATTTGGTAGGATCTTCATATGTCTGTTTTTGATTTCAATTAAAATTGTTTCCATTTTAAACAAAAGAGAGACCCTTTGGGTGGTACCGGCCACACCGTGCCTCATATTTAGACGAGGTTGACTCCTATAGGTCACAAAGGACCCTTGGATAGTTCTCCTAAAGGATCAAAGAAATCCAAATGTGTTTGGTTGGATTTCCGTAGGTCAGTTTTTGTTTTCACTTAAAATTGTGTCCATTTTAAACAAGAGAGAGACCCTTTGAGTGGTACCGGCCACACTGTGACTCGGATTGAGGCAGGGTTGACTCGTACACATCACCAAAGACCTTTGGATCGTTCTCCTAAAGTATCAACACAATCCGAATGCGTTTGGTCGGATTTCCGTACGTTAGTTGTTGTTTTCACTTAAAATCGTGTTCATTTTAAACAAGAGAAACCCTTTGAGTGGTACCGGCCACACCATGCCTCAGATTGAGGCGGGGTTGACTCATACACGTCACCAAGAACCCTTGAATGATTCTCCTAAAGGATAAACACAATATGAATGCGTTTGGTTGGATTTTCATAGGTCATTTGTTGTTTTCAATTAAAATCGTGTCCATTTTGAACAAAAGAGTCACCCTTTGAGTGGTACTGGCCACACCGTGCCTCAGATTGAGGTGGGGATGACTCATAAACATCACTAAGTACCCTTGAATCGTTATACTAAAGTATCAACACAATTGGAATGTGTTTGGTTGGATTTTCGTAGGTCAGTTTTTGTTTTCACTTAAAATCATGTCCATTTTAAACAAAAGAGAGACCCTTTGAGTTGTACCGGCCACACCGTGCCTTGGATTGAGGCGGGGATGACTTATACACATCAAAAAAGGACCTTTGGATCGTTTTAGTAAAAGATCAACACATTCCGAATGCGTTGGTCGTATTTTCGTATGTCAGTTGTTGTTTTCACTTAAAATCGTGTCCATTTTAAACAAGAGAGACCCTTTGAGTGGTACCGGCCACACCGTGCCTCGGATTGAGGCGAGGTTGACTCATAAACATCACCAAGGACCCTTGGATCGTTCTCCTAAAGGATAAGGGAAATCTGAATGCATTTGGCCAGATTTTCATAGGTCAGTTGTTGTTTTCAATTAAAATCTGGTACATTTCAAACAAAAGAGAGACCCTTTGAGTGGTAATGGTCACAATGTGCCTCAGATTGAGGCCGAGTTGACTCCTACATGTCCCCGAGGACCCATGGATCATTATCCCAAAGGATTAACACAATCCGAATGTGCTGTTTAGATTTCTGTACGTCAGTTGTTGTTTTCAATTAAAATCGTGTTCATTTTAAACAAAAGAGAGAACCTTTGAGTGGTATCAGCTACACCGTGCCTCAGATTGAGGTGGGGTTGAATCTTACACATCAAAAAGGACCATTGGATATTTCTACTAAAGTATCAAGGCAATCCAAATGCATTTGGTCAGATATTTTTAGGTCAGTTTCTATTTTCAATTAAAATCGTGTCCATTTTAAACAAAAGAGAGACCCTTTGAGTGGTATCGGCCACACCGTGCCTCGGATTGAGGTGGGGTTGACTCGTACACATCACCAACAACCCGTGGATCTTTCTCATAATGGATGAACACAATACTAATGCGTTTGGTTGGATTTCCGTACGTCAGTTGTTGTTTTCACTTAAAAGCGTGTTCATTTTAAACAAGAGAGACCCTTTGAGTGGTATCGGCCACATTGTGCCTTGTATTGAGGCGGTGTTGACTCTTACATGTCACCAAGGACACTTGGATCATTCTCCTAAATGATAAAGGCAATATTAA
Organism: Viscum album; assembly: GCA_963277665.1. Lineage (NCBI taxonomy): Eukaryota > Viridiplantae > Streptophyta > Magnoliopsida > Santalales > Viscaceae > Viscum > Viscum album. The sequence continues at coordinate 114,284,668 of OY728149.1, forward strand.
TGCGTTTGGTTGGATTTTCATAGGTTAGTTGTTGTTTTCAATTAAAATCGTGTCCATTTTAAACAAAAGAGAGACCCTTTGAGTGGTACCGGCCACACCGTGCCTCGGATTGAGGCTGGGTTGAATCATACATGTCACCAAGGACCTTTGGATCGTTATCATAAATAATCAACACTATCCGAATGCATTTGGTCTGATTTCCGTATGTCAGTTGTTGTTTTCACTTAAAATCATGTTCATTTTAAACAAGAGAGACCCTTTGAGTGGTACCGGCCACACCATGCCTCATATTGAGGTGGGGATGACTCGTACACATCACCAAGGACCCCTGTATCATTCTCCTAAAGGATCAATTAAATACAAATTCATTTGGTCAGATTTTCATATGTCAGTTGTTGATTTCAATTAAAATTGTGTCCATTTTAAACAAAAGAGAGACCCTTTGAGTGGTACCCGCCACACCGTGCCTCGGATTGAGGCGAGGTTGACTCATAGACATAAAAAATGACTCTTGGATCGTTCTACTAAAGGATCAAGGCAATCCGAATGCATTTGGTCCGAAATCTGTAGGTCGGTTGTTGTTTTCACTTAAAATCGTGTCCATTTTAAACAAGAGAGAGACCCTTTGAGTGGTACAGGCCACACCGTGCCTCATATTGAGGCGAAGTTGACTCTTACACGTCTCCAAGGACCCATGGATCATTCTCCTAATGTATCAACACAATAATAATGCATTTGGTCCGATTTCCGTATGTCAGTTGTTGTTTTCACTTATAATCGTGTCCATTTTAAACAAGAGAGACCCTTTGGATGGTACCGGCCACACCGTGCCTCGTATTGAGGCGGGGTGAATCGTACACATCTCCAAGGACCTTTGGATCGTTCTCCTAAAGGATCAACACAATCCGAATGCATTTGGTTGGATTTTCGTACGTCAGTTGTTGTTTTCAATTAAAATTGTGTCCATTTTAAACAATAGAGAGACCCTTTGAGCCGTACCGGCCACACTATGGATCGGATTGAGGCGGGGTTGACCCGTACATGTCACCAAGGACCCTTGGATCATTCACCTAAAAGATCAACACAATCATAATGCATTCTGTTGGATTTCTGTATGTCAGTTGTTGTTTTGAATTAAAATCGTGTCCATTTTTAACAAAAGAGAGACCCTTTGAGTGGTACCGGCCTCACCGTGCATTGGATTGAGGTGGGGATGACTCGTACACATCAAAAAGGACCCGTGGAATTCGTTTGGGCATATTTTTCCTTAGGAATTTTAGCTAAAACTATCAAACTATGACGCACTTGTGTTTTCTTTGACGTTTGTCCTTCATTCCCGACCATTTCATCGATATCAACATCATCTATATGTTCATCTGGAATGGTATCAACAACATGTGTTGATGGTTGTTGGACCTCAATACTAGGAGTATCAAGAGCCACAACATCATGAGAAGAAGCAGCCGTATCAGGAGCAGCAGGAGCCGCAACAGGAGGAGCAGTAGGAGCAATAGGAGCCGCAGCAGGAGCAGCAGCATGAGCTGCAGCAGCAGCCGCAACAGCAGCAGCTTGAGAGACTTGTTCATCCTCAAGGTTAGGAGCACCAGAATGGGCAGAAGTCATTATCTACAAAAGTGGTTGAATAGTTAATTCAGATTACATAAATTCATTAATGATAAGATAATAACATGAGATAACAAGATCTATATTACAAAGAAAATATAACATGTTTATTGAACTCTCTTTCTTTTTTTCAAAGGTTGAAGGGATTTGAAACCTCTATCGATTATCCAAATCCCTTCATTATGGTCTCATCTAATATACAAAACATCATCTGTATTGGGACTGCTCCGAAATGATTGCGACGTACCACTAAAAGGATCAACCTCAACTGAATTTTCATCAGAACCTTCAGTAGTTTTGGACGATAACAAAACAATCGACCACTTTCGGTTTACGGGATCTGGAATATAAAAAACTTGTACCACTTGTGATAACATTATAAACTATTCGTCTTTGTACCCTTCTTTACTAAAATCAACTTTCACAAATCCCCATTCATCTATTTTAACACCACTGTTGTTATCAATCCATTTGCATTGAAAAATCGGAAATTGGAATGTTGTATAATCCAACTCCCATATTAGTTTGATAATGCCAAAGTACGACATATTTTCATAAATTGGATTTTTGTCCTTACTACCAGAAACATGCATCACTTCAGCCAGTAGTGTAACTCCACTATTTTTCAGGGTACTATCTTCATAATGTTCATCTTTATAGAATGTTAAACCTTTAATTACATAACCACTGTAAGATAATACATACACACTTGGTCCAGCAGCTAGCCATCAAAGTCATTCTGAAATTGAATTCAGATTTTCATCCAACTGCTTAAAAATATGGTCCTGAAACCATCCTACAAACTAGTGATTATGTGTATCTGATAACCATTTTTCATCCCTTGATGGATTCAACTTCCTAAGAATTTCTTTGTGAGTTTCAATATATAGAGCAACCTCCTAACTGTTATGAAAAACATAAAGTTGGGCCTGCTCCCGATCTGTATTACTAATGGTCACAACTTCTCTTCCAGAAATTCCCTCACCATCAATGCGTCTAGTGTGACGAGATATCGGGAGACCAATGCTTTCCACATCAGATAGGTATTTAGTAAAAAATTCAATGTCTTCCTCAACAATATATCTCTCCACTATACAACCCTCTAGACGACTTCAATTTTTGACATACCCTTTCAAAATATTCATATACTGTTAAATAGGATACATCCATCTATAGTGCATAGGACCACAAAGTCGAATCTCTCTCACCAAGTGAATCATTAAATAAACCATCATATCAACGAATTTTGGCAGGAATAACATTTCTAATTCACATAATATGATGACAATTTCTTTTTCCATAGGTGGAAATTTCCCTGGGTCTAAAACTTTGCTACATATTCCTTTGAAAAAGAAGCCAAGTTTGGTTAACATATAATGAATATTCTTGGAAAAAATGAAATGTAAAGCTATAGGAATTAGATCTTGCATCAAAACATGGCAATCATGTGATTTCAAACCTTTTAACTTCAAATCATTCATTGACACAATGTTCTTGATATTTTATGAGTACCCCTCTGGAACCTTTACATCATTGAAGAAGTTGCAAAATTGTATCTCTCCTCCCTAGAAAGAGTATAATCAGCTGGAGGAAGAAACATTTGATTTTCACCCTTCACGGGAGCCAACTATTCTTGTATTCCCATGTCAACCATGTCCAACCTTGCCTTAATTCCATATTTTATTTTGACAGGGGCATTTAGCAACATTCTGATAACACTGTCACATACATTTTTTTCCACATGCATCACATCAAGAAAATTTCTGACAAACAAACAATTCCAGTATGGTAATTCAAAAAAAAAACTGATCTCTTTTTCCAACCGATTTTTGTAAGGTTTTTGGAAAATGGTTTCCCAAAAACATTGTTAATATCTTTTACTTTCTCAAACATCTGATCACCTGTTAGTGGAGATGGTGTTGTGTGTTTTTCTGAACTTCCATTGAATGATGTCGTCCAAGATTGGTACTTATGTCGACGAGGTAGAAATCTACGATGTCCTAGAAACACAGATTAAGATTAATGTTTTAACCTAATTGATTTTGTATCTTCTTCTCACACGAGACACCCTTGAGTTCCTTTAATGGTATAGCATAGAAAATTTCCATGAGTAGGGAAATCATTTATTGTCCCATACAACATCGCTCTCAACATGAAGTATTCACTTTAATAAGCATTATACAACATTACACCTAAATCCCACAATAACTTAAAATCCTCGATCGAAGGAGCCAGATAAACATCAATATCGTTACTTGGTTGTTTTGTTCCTAATATAAGCATGGATAACATAATGAATTTCTGCTTCATGCATAACCAGGGTGGAAATTTATAATTTTCCAAAATAACAGGACATGCACTTTGAGTGTCGATTTGAAAACCGAAAGGATTCAATCCATATATAGATAATGGAAGACGAAGGTTTCTCGGCTCTTTTCCAAATTCAGGATACTCATGATCAATTTTCTTCCATTGAGGAGAGTCGGCTGAATGACGTAATTTCCCATCTTATTTTCTTTTATCTGAATGCCACGACAATTGTATTGCAATTTCTTCACTAATATATAGACTCCTAAACCTTTTAATGATTAGAAAGTACCATAAAACTTTTTTAGGATTGGATTTATCTTTCTTGTATCGATAAGCACCACACTTTGGGAATTCTGTAAGTGATTTGTTCTCCTTGCGAAACAATATACAATCTTTCAGGCAAGCATATATTCTTTCAGAAATCATAACCATCAAGCATAGCATTCTTCTAGCTTCATATGTCCGGATTGGGAGCTCATTGTCTTCCGGGAGCATGTCGTTCAAGATAGAAAGTAGTTCCAGAAAACTGACATCACTCCATCCATTTCCTGCTTTTAATTTATACAACTTCAGTACAGTTGACCATGTTGTATACTTAGTGCAAGAAGTATACAATGGCATCTTTGCACAACTCTTTAACTTCCCAAACAATTTTGGGCAATCACGGATTTCATATTCAATTGTTTTTGTCATTTCCTCAATACAATCTTCATCATCATTGACATCTGTAATCACATCCTCCATACGGTCTTCTTCATTATCCATATTTTTATTCATATCTGATGATCTATAAAACACAGTTTTTTCCCATCCAGTAGATACAATATCTTTTTCTCCGTGTTTATTCCAACATTTATAACTCCGATCTATTCCGTGACAAATCAAATGTTCTTCCAACTCCTCTAGAGTAAATATTCTAGAATAAAAACAATGTAAACACGAACAAATGATTTTAGAAGGATCCTTTGTGTGATCCTTTGCAAACTTGATGAACTCTTTCACTCCATTATTGTACTCTATTGTTAAATGATTAGAATCCATCCAGTCTTTATTCATATTCATCCTATTTGAATCTCAAATATTAATAATTATAGTTCAAGTACACAAAACAAGACTTCCAAATACAGTAGAAGAGAACCACTTCCTTATAAAAATAGAGATTAATAGAGCCTAAACATTAGTATTTATTCATCTTCATTATATATAATTACTTTAGATTCATTGTAGTTTCCTCAAATCACCCCAGACCAAACACAAGAATAATCAAGAATGATACATCTACCACTCCTAGGTATCTTCCCTACATTCAATATCATCATGCCTAAGTACCCATATATCCACACATACACATGTCACAAACACATAAAAAACCATATCCACATCAGAACAAAAGTACCTATATGGATTTCAATCAGGTTACTCGACTCAAGTGGTGGTGTGTAAGAAATAATAAGAAAATATAATAAGTATATAGTCACACATAAATCTCAAACTGGTGTTATTAATCCAATAAACCATAGGTATCATTCCATCTATCAAAATACTCTGAAGGAGCCCATATGCGACAGTAGTCCCAGGTGGTGAAGGTTCCTGAGGATGAAGAGGCGAACACACACCTATCAGGGTTCGAGGTTAGGTCACTGAGGTTGAAGGTGGCCTGATACTCCTAAAAGTGTTCATTACATATTTCACAAACCATGTCCTAGTACCCTAGGATGTTAACCCACTGTTGGTGGAAGTGAAACTGTTCCTGATGATCATGCCAAGAAGAAATGGAAACCAAAAGGGGGGAGTGAATTAAAATACCTCAAGCAAGATGAAAAAACATGGTATTTGAGAATAGGTTAGTGGATTTCATGTTAGCTAGACACCTATCCAATAGACTCCACAAGCGGTGATTGCCCCTTCAGTTGTTGCACCAGGTGAACCTGTCACCTGAAAAGCTGAGATCAATGAGGCCCTTCCCAGCAATGAACTGAACAAACTCCATGATGGCCTTCCTCTGGAATGGGCTTCTACCTTTCCTTTCCTTTGGATTAGAAATGACATTAAATTCACCCCCAACAAAAAATGGATGGTGGCTGGGATCGAAGGTATTTTGTTCAAAAGGACAATCAATCCCCCACTATTTTTTAAAATACCAATACCATAAACTATTTAAAAACAATACATTTTAATTTATTTTGGAAATCATTCCCAAAAAAATTCAATAAACAAACACATGCCAAAATATTTGGAATTTTATTTAAAGAATCAACTTATCGTTATTTTAAACCATGATTTTCATTTATAATATCAAATCCACCAATGGTAGAAGGAAACCTAATTTATTTCAATAAAAAAGGTTAATTCACAACACGATACCATCCATTCCATATATTTTTTTCATTAACAGGTTTATTTTGTACTTCAAAATGATCAAAACATGTCTAACCAACTTCAAATGGATAAAATATGAATTCATGAAACACATGAATCCCAAAAATAAATTATAGTATAGAAACAACCACTTGGAATATTTGGGATCAAAACACTATGAATCTGAATGAGTCTACTCAAATGAAGAACATTGAATCAAATAAAAGGGATCTCAATAAAAGGTAAAAGAGATACTATAACCATAATTCCCCATAAAAATTATAGGTCTAGTAAATACCAAGGCTTCCACAACCCCCAATAACAAAGAATCAAGTGATGGAGAGAGATTAAAGTTCAAGAAAAGAAATAAATACCAAAAGAGGATCACCATTTCGAATGAAACTTCAATCCACCAAGTGATGAGGATAGAAGATCTAAACTATCCAAAGGGGATCCCAAGGCTTGAGTGGGTTGAGTTAAACTTGAGGGAGAAGATAAAATAAATAAATGGGGGTATCGGGGTGCAATTACCCTACTACCTCAATGCTTTGTCATATACAATGACACCAATGGCTAGATAGTGGCCCTTACCAGCTATATAGTGGTTATAGTATAAATGTTATAACCATAGGTTATCCCACTGGCTAGTCACTAAAGACCCACTAGCTATCTGATGACTATATAATTTTATTTGTATCCATTGTGAATCCCATTGCCTAGCCAATTACCCTCACCGACCATTCGGTGGACCACATGAAGCTTTTCAACCTACATGTTCATTCCCACACCTTCTATGACAGTCTGGGACATCCTATGACCCCTCAAGAAACTCTAAAAAACTCAAAGAGCATTGCTTTGATGAAAGAGATACAAAGATGTTACAATTCTCCCCAACGTTCCGATTTTTATTCGAATAAATATTATAGTACGAAGGATAGAAAATGATGAGACAAAAATAAATTCCACCCAATAATTATTTTGTGGAAAATTCAAAAAATATAGGAAGATTCACCGAATAGAGGACTAATACGAAAAAATTAAAATGAATAGATAACCAATATTCCCAAGAACCCTTAATGTATATCCTCCAAGAACATCATACATCTCTAAATGACGCGTCTACATCACTAAGAAGGGAGAAAATCCCAATAAAGTCCAGAGACCTGGCATAGGTCACCCTTCCATTTAAATTTTCACTAAAATGGGGGGACATAAGATGGAAATATACAAACAACACATCCCTTCACCCAAATAAGAGACTACAACCACTAACCATGAAGAACCACTAAGAGAATATTCAAGGAAAGGTACACCCAAAACATACCAATGAATCCAAATGAAATAACACAATCAATTTCCATCAATGATTCAACCAACAATAAGAAAAATATTAAAAAAATATTTGGAAAAAATGCCTTAAAGGGAGTTCCGGAAAACCAAATCTCTAGGGCGTTGCGGGCGGCAGAGGTCCGAAAAACTAAAGATCGAGGGCGGCGGAGGTCCGGCAACGTGAACTCAGTGGGTGGCAGAGGTCCGGCAACAAGAAGCGAGGGCGGTGGAGGTCCGAAAACACGAACTCAACAGGCGGAAGCGGGGATTCATAGGGTTACAGTACCGCGAGAGCATTAGGTCCGGATAAAACGAGGGCACTGTGCGACTGACTTTATAAAAAATGGACTAAGGTTTTATCAGCGCTAACAAAGTGCTGATAAAGACTACATTTATCAGCGCTATCATTTTAGCGCTGATAAATAATACCTTTATCAGCGCTTTTTTAGTACTGATAATGGTACTCTTTATGGGCGCTACAAAAGAGCTAATAAATCCTCCCTCTATCAGCGCTAAAATTTTAGCGCTGATACAGGGATACTTAATCAGCACTTTTCTAGCACAGATAAAGGGTTGTTTTCACAGTGCTTGTTTAGTGCTGATAAAGGGATTCTTTATCAGCTCTTTTCTAGCACTGATAGAGGGCCTCTTTATCAGCGCTAGAAAATCACTGATAAATAATCCCTTTATTAGAGCTAAAAGTTTAGCACTGATACAGGGTAACCTTTATTAGCGGTTTTGCTTAGCGCTGATATAAGGGGGCACTTCCCTTTCCCGTTTTTGTAGTAGTGCATGTGGCACACTTATGCATGAAATGAAATTTTTATGAAGGGTGCGCCCTGATAGCGCTTCAAGGGTAAAGATTAGAATCATGACATGTCATGTGAAAAGAGGGTTTACTCATTCTAATTCATGTTCAATGAGGTTTTACTCATTTTCCATGTGTAATGAGCCTTTGATCATGATAATACCATGTTAAGTGTTATTACCACATTTTCATGTTATGAAAATCATGACATATCATTCATTTATTTTCATGTTTCTTTTATGCTCAATTGATATTACTATTTCCTAACATGTATTATATTCTTCATGTTATGCCTTTTTTACTCCCTTTCTAGTCTTTATAGCTCACCCTTTTTTATGCATGTCCTCATGTTATCCCATGAAATGCTAATTACGTGATAATATAGTGGTAATGTAATGGAAGTTTTCAATAAAGATGTTGTGTTTCATGTTTTAAGTCGTTATGTAATGTTCCTAAGCCCCAAAGACACTAGACCATTCAATATTATAGATTGTATAAAGTTAATATTTTATATAATAAATCATGTTTGTGTGTGTAATAATGATTAGGGTTGTTATAAAACCTGATGCCCAATGAAAATAATAATAATATTTTGGGGCATTCACTAACTCAGACAACTGCTAAATATTATTTACCATATTTTTTTTAAAAATATATGGATGCGGTTCTAGTTCGTTCATCCCCCTTGTCATTTATTCAATATCTGAATAAACAATTTATTCACAATTAAATATTCTTATCTACATACCTAAAAATAAATATTTATTAAATATTAAACAAATTAAATAAATATATTTTATTTACTATATGATAAATAAATATTTAATTTATGTAATCAATGAAACAATAATAAAATAATTCCTAGCACTTGAGAATAATATTTATTCCAATAGAATTTAATTGACTTCAACAAAAGAACTTTGTCTGTGACCCTCGATGATTCGTTTCTTTTCATTAGATTGTCTCACCTAAAGTAAAATATTCCTATTTAGATATGCGATAAGGAACTGAATTGAAATAACTTAATGTCACAATAATGAAATATATATATGAAAACTAAATATGTAATATAATCAATTTATCACTATATCTCATGAAGCATGTTTCACATTCATGTCACCAACGTATACGCTAAATACGAATTTCCTTAACAATTTAAAATAAACATACGACAACACCATGTTGATGGAGTTTTAGGTGGAAACTCTATCTTAATCAAAGTGTGAATATATCAACTTCTATAAAATTGGTGGGAAAATCCTTCCAGGACTTATTCATTAGTAACATTTTACTTGTAACACACTCAAAATACCCAACATCTCCTTTAACTGTATCATAAAAATTTATATAATACATCTATGTAAGAAAGGCGTAACTTGAATTAATAATATTATTAAATTCTAAGGACTAATATACATGCTCCCATATAGGAATATCAGATGAAACCAAAAAATGTGTAATTTATACTGGCAGGTATGTTCTCATAATCTCCCATATTGGAGATTGCTATGGGTGAACTTTATGAGATAATGTATCATTCCCTTTGGATTACTAACACCTACTAGTAACATTCTATAAGTCCAATCATAGAATATTATCTGACCATAAAACTATATTAAAGAATATAATCATGACATTTAAGGGTTATCACCATTGTTGGGAACTACCACGACCTTAACAATGCAAAAAATAGTTCAAGAAATTATTATTTCAAATTCATGAAGAACAATGAACAATATGTAACACGGTATTATATTAATATTATATTAATAAAATATTAATGTAGCCTTAAGTGTATAATTTGATTGTTCTAGGAAACTTATCCAATATACTAGAACATTAACTATATCCAAATGGTAGTTAATAGTTAGTTCTGACATGTAAAACAAGTTTCATTTGAATTTGGATATAGATTTTTGTTCTATCAAATTTTTGTGGATAGTGTTTGCAAATCTATATGTATTTGTGGAGAATTTTTTTACAGAAAAATTAATACCATGATGAAATCCCTAAACTAGTGATATAACCAAGTATCCATATTTTGTTTCCATGCTAATATCTCGACATCCTAAGTAAATCCATAGTTAAGTCTTATCATGATAATGATAATATATTCATTTGGTATAAACCAAAATCAGAATATAACATTGGTAATCCACTCCTTATAATATATAAGAAGCCACAACATACATGGATATTATAGACACAAATTCCACTAAATATAATATTTTTTCTCGTATATTATTATATCCTTTAATGTGATACTAGATCAAATTCAAATAATTAGAGGAAAGTGTTATTTCAGTTGATCGATAGTATTCCCAATTCTATGGATACCAAGAACCCATCTAGTTCAACATTTCGAATAACTTGTTGATAGTTCAAATTGGAAGGTAATGTGGTAATGTTGGATCTAATTGATATTTATATACTATTAATCAGAAATCAATAACATCAAACAATAGTTCATATCATGTAACTTGAGATAAATTATAAGCATTGAATATTATGAAATTATATTAGCAAAAATAATATATTCTAATTCCCGGGAATGTTCTACTAAAGGATTATTTTTCAAGAACAATTTGGACTTGAATTATTATAACTTGTATTTTTTAAATTAGTTATTTAATATAGGTTATATAACATAATTAAGAAAAAACATGGATATACCATATAGACATTATTCCTTATGAAACAATTTCTACTTTAGGTAATACTTAGAGAAATTTAATTCCTTATTCATAAAAACAATTATGTCATAACAATTGTTTCAATATGCTATCAGTATATCTATCTTAAAAACATATATTTCTCCCACTAACCTATTATAGAAGCATGTAATTCATTAATTACAATAAATGTTATATGTTAAATATGAGTTTTTTATTCATAAAATAATTCAAGTATTATACATATATTATTATCATATATTGATGTTGTAAACTATTTAAAGTTATTCCTTGTAGACATATAACATTGGTCCTACTATTTGTCCCACCATATAGACGTATTCTACAAATATCCCTCCAAAATAGGTATCATCAACAACCAATAGCATAATATGATGATCATAGGAATATTATTTGATACTTATAATTGAAAATGATTTTACTCACGATGATTGAATTATAGTGTTTTCCATATAATTAACCCTTCAGTGATGAATCATTCTTTATTAGCACCATATTATACCATCCATGTATAGATTATCTTTTTTACTCACCAAAAATATCAATTCTGAGAGTCCTTCAAAATATGAAGTCCCCAAATCCTGATACATGGAGTCTATTATTTTAGTTTATAAAAAATTTTAAACATTAGAAAACATTCATTTACAACTTATTTGTAGAAATAACTATCCTAAAAGAATAAAATAGGTATCACCGTTATAGTGAACATAAAACACCTCTTTGGTTTTAATTTAATGTGTAATATTTTTTCCTAGAACTACTCATCCCATGGAGATCATTGGAGTTTAGTTTTCCTATGACAACCCATGCGATTCTAGAGATTTAACTTATAGAACATTGGTATACTCCCACAATATTTTAATATATAACCTTCTATTATGAAAATATAATTTCCCTTGGCTAGGAATTAATATCCTTAGTGCCTATAAGATTGTTAATTAAAATTAACCATAGTGTTTTGATGTTAATTTTTATCTAAAGAGATATTATAACAAATTATTTTAAACAAACACTATTGGTAGTGTCTTACAAAATTTTTATAATTTCATAATTAATATGATATCTATTAGGAAATTTAGTTATCATATGGCTTTTTTCATAGTTATATTTGAAACAAAATTATTGGAAGAAATAATTGATGACTTTAAACATATATAGGAATCATGATTGATCCTAATTTTATTTCCATCATGAAGTAGATTATTATAAGGAAAATAGAGTTTGGGATAGCCTTTACTCTAAAAATATGATCTTTCATTACATGGATAAGATGTTCTTCGACAAGATATCTCATAGATTCTTCAATATTTTCCGAGTTTACACATCTACATTATGGATAATTTCTAAAATTTCTATAATAATCTCATAAAGTATATAATTTTACCTTTTTATTTAGAATATTTAACAAGAATATATTGAATAATATCTAAATTTTATTTATGTAAATTTATTTTAAAAGGGAAATCATATCTAAAACATGATAAGTAGTTTGTTTTAAAATTTATTATGTTAGCTAAATAGAGACTATGTAACTTTTATTATTATAGATATGTCATATAATTTTTGGTTTATTTTAAAAATAAATCCCTTGTCACCAGTGGGTAAAGCTTTTATATTTTATATTAAATCATTCATTATAATAGATATATATGATTCAAGAGTTATTTAACCATTAGATTAGTATTAAAATACCATAAAAAATGTATTCCAAAAAGAAAAATAATTTCTCATTTTGTCTATATGTACACTATGATAATTGTTTTGGTATCACTTAATATAAAACAAAATCAATCTAATCTAAAAATGGGATGTAGTGACCACCCCTTCGATGATGTAAGATTATCCCTCTCTCAGTACCTTTTGAGTTCACTCTATGACCATTATATTCATGTTCATTTATTGTATTTAAATACAATTATATTGTATTAATATTTTATTTAATACATAATTGATGAATATAAACATGATTAATATACCTTAAGAGGATTCAAATTATTTCTTCTTTAATTTATTTAAATTTTTTTCCCAATGTACATTCTTTCCACATTAGAAGAAAACAACCTCATGTTCATTACTATTTCATTGAATATTTTATCCCTTTGAAGGATGCCATATAGGAGCATTTGGCATTATATTAACATTGGTTTTATAGTAATTTCTTTCGATCTTTTCATGACACGGGGTGGAGAAAGATGTTTCTACCAATCTGTATCAACTTGGTGAAGTATATAAAAAATCTTCCTAAAAGAGGCTTATGCATTTCATTTATCTGAGCATGGAAAAATAAGGATAATATTGGTGGTAATAAAAATAAGAAAATATTAATGGATAATTTATTATACAAGTAGAAGACTAATTTTTCTAACTAATCATTATACCCTCATCTTTTGAAACCATGATCTGTAGTTGAATTAGTTTATTATAGTTTATTATAATATATTTCATTGACAATCTAATTTATTTTAGGAATTTCTCTTGCCTTATCAAGATATTAGATATGGGATATTACAATGTAATCATAGATGTACCTATTTTGTACTATAAACTCTTAATAAATTGTAAATAATATAATACAACAGATATAGGAAGAATCCACAACATATCTTTTCTAGGAATCCTTTACACCTTCTCCCACTTGATGGTGTGGAAAAATAGGATTAGGTGATTCCAAAAACATAATACAATTTTTCTAATTATAATTAATCATATAAATGATTTTACCATATATGTAAAAAAATATGTGTAATTGCATACTATAAGTTAAGACATTATAACACAATTTTAATGGTTTTACTTTTTATTTTCTATTATAATTAAAACATTTTATTAGTTAATTACTTTATTAAAATTTTTGTGAGACATAATGAATTTAATTTTATTATGTGTCACAGTATTTTCTCATTTCAGTATATCCCTCACCATTATACTTGTAATGTATATTTATGAGGACATTTTAGTGTTAAGGATCCATATATCCCTTCTTTTTGTTACATATAATTTCTAAAAAAACCATAAGAAGGTATTTATCTTAGTGATGTTTCAAACTACAGACTTATTGCTCCTTGACTTGTTGAGTGGAATCCCCAATCTGAAAATTCGTATCTTGGATTTCCTCAACACTTTCCCTAGAATTTGTTTTGAATGTACTCTGGCTATTAAATTTAATACATGTTTTGTTAAGTAAACCCAACATCGTATTGAATACTTATCAATAATTAATATTTCCCCCGAGATTTTCAAAACCAACCCTTTAGAAATGGGATCATCATAATTCATAAAATGGAAGGGTTAATTACATTATATTAAGTTGATGGGTTTTATTTCATTTATACATAAGTTTTTCCTTGATTTTTCTTTTACATTTTATGATAATATAAATTTTATTTTACTAAAATGATTAACCATATGTTGAAAAAATGTTTATACATAAACCATTTATATATATAATCCTTATTTTCAAATTAATTCATTTATTTATGTGACAATTCTCTTTCATCCATTAAATAAATAATGCATAAGCCATAAATATATATAAAAATAAATGACCCACTAATTATATTGTATAATTATTTACTTATTGAGTGGAGAATAGATCAAAATATGACTTAGGGGAAAAATCATTGTACCTGTCTTGAAAGAGTTGAAAGATTACACCTTTCCGTGTTTATATATCTTGGGTTGGTATCGTCTGATTTCCATATTGAACAATGATGACTGAAAAGTTTAAATAATGTTAATTAAACAATTATATTAAAGAATGAATATTATGGAAATGAAGTATTTAAACACTAATACACATATTGTTAAAAAATAAAATAAATAATTTTAAATTTTGTATATTTATATTCTTATACCACTTTAAGGTTTCAAGAACAACCAAAGAACCATTGGTAGTTGATAAATCAAAAATTAATTTTAATTAGAGTTTTCCAAAACCCTAATAGAGGGTCTTTACATATAAAATTTATAATTAATTTATTTGAGATTAGGAGAAATGATTACCCCAACCTAGGAACTTTCTTAGATGGTTATGTTGATCTTATAAAAAACCTTTCAAAATTTTCCTATTCTGTCTTAAGAGTATCCATGTGTAGAATCCCTCTAGTAGTGATCCACACATTCTCCATTAATATTTGTGTGATGCAATTGATTTCTCAATGATATTGTGATGAATCAATTATCTTGTGTTTTTTTGTTGATCACTTTGATGATACTTTAATCTTGAAGGAGATATTATCATTCTTCAGAAGATTATAGGAATAATTCAATAGGTAGAATGGGAGAGACATCTATTGTGAATAGTAATTCTCTATTCTCAATTTTTCTATTCAACCCTATATAATTGGCATAAACACTTATTTATATAGATAGAATTTAGGTGAAAATATTGTATGATAGAATACATGATCATAAATAATTTAAAAATATTAAACAAACATCATTACAAATGATAATAATATAATTATTATTCTAGGGAATGCACTTATTCAAAAAAATGATAAATATGATTTACCTCCTTAAAAAAAATTTACTAATGTCAGCGGTATTGGTCAGTTCATCCTCTTAATTGTTTATTGAATACTCTGATAAAATATTTATTCATAAATGAATATTATTATACTCTAACCAATAAAACAATATTTATTAAATATTAAATAAAATAAATATATTTATTTATTTCAAAATTTGGGAATAAATATTTAATTTATGTGATCAATAAAATTTGTATAAAATTATTCCTCGATCTTGAGAATATTATATACCAAATTAATTTTAATAAAATATAATTTTTTCAAGATCAACAGAAACACATAGTGTGTGCCCCTCTAGGATTATTTATAATTAGAATTTGGTGGGTTTTCCTAAAGTTCATGATTATAGTCCATAAATGAGTCTAGACTTCTAAAGATAAATAAATTAATGTTGTAATGAAAAAAACCACATATGAATGCTCTCTAGGTAATATAATCCCTTTGTCACAATATCTTATCAAGTATGTTAAACATTCATGTCACCAAACTATATTTTCAATACACATTTCTATGACTATATAAAATAAACATGTAATTTAAACTTGGAAAATAAAATTTATTTGATAGTTTTATATCAAAATATTCAACATATTAAATTACATAATGATTGAAGAAACAAATCCTTTTTTAAACTAATCCATTAATAACCTATTACTCATGACACACCCAACATATAAAATTTCTCTATAAACAAAATCATCATTGTTTATAAAATATATGTAATAATGAAGTTTTAACCTGAATTAGTAATAATTATAAAGTATAAGGACAAATATACAAGCTCAGACATATGAATTTATGATGATACCAAAACATACAGAATTTATACTGGTTGGTCTGTTATCATAATCTCTCATCCTGTAGATTACCAAGTGAGAAATTCATGGGATTAAGTCTCATACTCATATGAGTACTCCCACTAGATAGTCACGTTCAATGTGTCCCATCATAGAACTTTAATCGACCATAGAATAATATTGATGAATATTTTGATGGAATTTCAATGGTCTCTTCATAGCGGGAAACTGCCATGAACTTATTAATTCAACAAATACTCTAAGACATTAATACATCAAATTCAAAAAGGATAATGAGAAATGTGTAATAAGATGATTTTTTAATATTCAAATAATTAAAAATATATATGTAATTTTATGTGTAATATTATTGGGTACTAGGGAACCAATTGCAATAATGTGGTGTTACTAGGGTACTTTTCAGTCCACTAGCTAGAATGTGGCACAACAATATCCCCTTTACGTCATGCCACAACTAGGTCATCTTATATCACCTCTTCTGAGCCCCTAATCACATTTGAAACAGTATTTTAACTAGGATACTAGGATCAAAATAGAATTTTAAATAGATTGTGAGAAATAAAAAGAGATAATTTACCTGGTTAAATGAAGGAGTCATATAAGCATGCCCAAAATAACTTTGTGATTAATCGAGTTATACTCAATATCCTTATATGAAGTTATTAAATAATGTTTTTGAGAATAAAATGATCAATTATACAAAATTGAGGCTATATTATGTTGTTTTAATTTTTTTCCACACATCCATATCTATAAGTAGGTGAAAATGAATTTCTCTCATTATAGAAAACATTATTCAAATAACTTCATTTTTTTATCCTTTTTTAATACAATCTGTATTAGTTTTTTTATTTTTTCAATTAAATTTAATATTCATTAAAACAATTTATTTATGTTTTATTAGGTTTTAGTTTAGACATTATAACATATACAAAATTATATAACATGTGAGATTTCATTGTTCCAATAATTTAACATGAAAGATATGAAATTGTATATAATAGTAGACAAACCTAACACATAAAAGAAGCATCCAATATAGAAACATTATAAAAATTTAAAAATGCACAAAACATTTCATGTAAACATCACATATTTGAAATATTATTATTTCAACTAGTATAACTAATAATTTTCCTCAAAATAAATAACTTTTGATGTTGGTAAAGAATTGTTTTTCAAAATTGGTAAGGTATAATAAAAATTAAAATATTGTTTCAATAAGTATAATATCTGTTTTGGATGCTCGTTGGGGTTTCAATGGTATAGAGGAACTATGGTTAAATGTGCACACAACATCTAGAATCATTATTTGTAAAATTATTTAAAACAGGATGGTAGTAATTTCAGCTTAGGCAATGGATTGTTTGAATGATGGTTCACGATATAAGAGGAGGAAGTCGTTCCCTACCCGAAAAGTGTTGATAACAAAGAGAAGTGACATAAAGTTTGATGATGGGGCTTCTAAGATGGGTTAGAGGGAATGATGGGCCTTCTTAAATAATAAAATAGAGGGTTTAGGTAAGGTAAATAATAGAAGAATTGTGGGGGGGTAATAAGGAGGAAGTGGAAAAAAAATTTCTAGATTTCTAAAATAGTGTCGAGGAATAAGTTTGTGTATTTTTGGGATGTGATGCTTTGGATATAGATGATGGTTCTAACCCCAATAGTTTTTACAATGTATAAAAAACATTGGAAGAAGAAACCTATACCCCATAAAAACATTTATTAAAAAAGTTTTAATTATTTATTTAATAATAGATTTTCTAATTTATGGATAATTTACGAAAATATATTGACTAGAAAATATTATGTTTGGTCTAGAAATCATTTTTTATTTTTTAAAATATTTTAAAAAATAAATTAATAAAAATGTACAATAAATTATTTTTTAGATTTTGGATATTAAAATTAACATCTCAATGATAAATATTTGGGTTATTAACAAAAATAAATAATTATTAATTTAAAAATATATTAATTTAACATTTTTCATTTTTTTATTTATGAAGAATGACACCTATAGACCAAAAAAGAGGCGTAATTCGGGATAAGGACAATTATTTGAGAAAATTATAATGGGGGTATTATTTTATTACATTGGGTATAGAAATTACCATTATTACTGAAAAATTGTCCCATTCTCAGAATTAATTAACTATGGCATCCATAGCCCTCTACCATTCTCATCTCGCCACTATATCCTCTTCTACACTTGTCTAGATAGAACATCCTCTCACATGCTCATCAAGTACCTGCCACTTCTCTGTCAAACACACTATTTTCGTATCCTCTCACACACTCATCCCTTTTCCACATATTTAGTGAGTTACCCTAGTAATCCTTAAGTTTCCTCCTCCAATACCATTCTCATCCATCATTTATCTCTTGTGGTCATCATTCTGGTTCTAATATGATATTTCTCCCATGAGTTCCTTTATCCCACCATCGTATCATCTCCCAACAAAAACATATCACCCATTTCATTCACCTAGTGCCTAGGGTATTCAAAACCAAATTTTCAATAAATTATATATTTTCTATATATGTTTTGATTTATTTTATTAATTTATGTAAAAATGAAGTGATAATGAGTCTTAATATCTTATATTTATAAATAATATAGATATATTGATAGAATATGATGTAAAATTATTTTCAAAATGAAAATATAAGTTATTTTCATTTTGATAGAGTACTTGTTTGTGATTCATAAGAAAAAATGCATTATGATCATGGAATACTGATGTGTAGACTAAAAATTGATGGAATTTATTTTCATAAAACATCAAGACTTGAATAATCAATTATAAAATGTGATACATTATTGTTAGTTTTAGAATACAAGGTAAATTATGAAAATGGTATTTTTTAGACCTTATAGATAAAGGGGATGTTGAGAAAATGTTCAAATTAAATTAATTTTTTTCTCATGTCTATATTAATATTTGGTTATAGGAATTATTTTAATTGACTGTGGATGTAGTTCAAAGGTATTAAAATGTCAAAATTATTTATATTAATATTTTTTTCACATGTAATATATTTAAATTTTATATTTAAATTATAGGTTTGAATTAGTTGGTGGGAATTTAGAATAAATATTATCACCAGATAGTGATTTTCAAATGTTACCTTATACTATTATTATCATTCTAGATTTGATTTGAATTTTAAATGATTCAATCTGGAGTTGGATATATTTTTCTTTTATCCAAATAATTGAGGGAGACGGTCTTAATGTATATCATTAGACCATGAATATTTAAGGAATAGTAATGCTAATATTATTTAAAAATGAAATGTTGAGTGTTTTGTGTTGATGTTTACAATATATGGATTGGATAATTCCACTAAAATTCTTTGTTGTATTTTCAAAAAAAATGATCATATGTAGTCCGATCAAGATAGACTAATAGTTTGTCTTAAATAAAGGCAATGATTAATGTCATTTCCCATTTGTGATGAGATAAAATCAAATGTGAAAAAATCATCTAATAAAATTACATCTGACTTCTGTAGAGACTCTAGAAGAACCCTTACATACAATCAAGTGATAACAGAAACTGAAAAATAATTTGGGTGAATATATGGGATTTCAAAGGATTTATATATTTTAAACCCATGGATATGAAATAAACTAATGGATTTTTATTTGAAAACAATAGAGAAGTTGGTATCCCCATAAAATGGTATATTTGTAAAATTATTCATTATATATGGTTGTTGCTTAAATCATTTATTATTAGGTGCTTTAACTGTGTTGTTTGTGGATGGGTGTAATCTCAGTAGTCTTTATAAAGGTACCTTACTGGCAGCATCAACATATGATGTAGATAGAAACATATTTCTATAGGCATATTCCATTGTTGGGGTTAAAAAAACTGATGATTGGATAAGTTTTTTAAACAATAAAATGAAATTAATGGTTATATTCAACTATTTACTATATATAACCATTACAGTGTGATTATAAGTGTTGTTATATTTTTTTCAAAGACAAAATACCATATCGTTATCGTCATACGAAAGAAAATTTTAGCTCTAAAATTTAAAACTTATTCAGTGGAATGAGAAGAGGAACTAAAGAAAGGGAATTTAAATTATCGTAATAGATTTATTATTCTCAATTGGGCTATAATTTTTATGATTCTATGTAGAATTTTATAATATTTTCCAAAAAATTCAAGATAGTTGGAAAATGATTATGATGATTATATGGGGTAAATGTTGGGATCTACACACTATCGATGGAATAATATCAGAAAAAATTAGATATATCATTCACTACATGGATTGAAAATGATATGAGACATAATATTTATGTGCTAATTAACGAACATCATGAGAAATTAAGTCCAAATAATTTTACGAATAAGGAATATTAAATGAGGGAAAATAGATTTTTCAAAATGATGATGAAAATTGATGGTGAATTTATTAAGGGATTCATTGATAGTAGATCAATATGGAAATAATATTATATTATCTTGAATAGATAATGTTGATATCACTTTATAAATAGTAAGTATAGAATGAACTTTTCGATCATGGGAAATGAGTGGGATCCCTTATTCTCATGCATGTAAAGATATAAGAAAATTACATGGTAACCTGTAATGATATTTGGATGATTGTTATCTCTTTAAAAACCAACAAAATATGTATTTAAGAGTTATGGATCTTTATGAGATTAATGATATGACATGTTTGGATGTATTGGCATATAATAATTATATATATCAATATTTTTTGAAACCACCATTGTCTTATCTTCCTCATTGAAGACCATCTCATAATAGTATTGAGTAAAAATTTTAATATAAGAGGTTTTATCATTGTTCTTACTTTAAAGAAGTTGGTCACACAAGAAAAGGTATAAAATTCTTAATTAAAGATGATGTAGAAAATTTTAGAGGGTGGTGTTTTTTTGTATGCTACTTAATATGTTTCTAAAGAAGGAAAGGTTAGACCAGATAATTATGTAAGTATGGAAACAATTGAGATATGTTTTTTGTGGAATTCTGTTGTTTAAATCCAATGAATTGTGGATTTTAGTTGTTTTTTATACTTAAATGGATTTTAAGGTACGAATTATCATTGGTATTTCTAATTTAATTGATGTAGTAAGGAAGATGTATGAAATTATGATATTTAAATAATGTCAACATGTATGGATGACATAATTGGTAGATTTTAACATGGATTTCCATGTTTTAACAAGAATCTTCCATATTTTGACAATCCTACTCCAAGTATTTTTATTCTGGTTTTTGTGAAAAGTCTACTGACATACCAAAAATTTAACATAACATTATTTTTAGATGGAAAAAAATATTTTAAAATTGAATGAATTGACATATACTAAGAAAATGGATGAATTTATTGATATAGCCACCATATATTTCTCTTAATCCTGATAATAAAGTGGGTCGTGCATGAAAAACATGCATAAATCCCCATAAAATATTTTCTATACTACCTAATATGTTACTAAAGAAGGGAATGTTGGTGAAGAAAATGAGGTCAATATGAAAATAATTGAAATATATTTTTGGTGGAGTTCTACTATTTAACTCTTATAAATTATTTTTAGGTGGTTTTGTGGTACATAAAATTACGTTGAGCTATAAATAATGATGTGGCTCTATTTTTACATAGTTTTTCCACATCATTTTACTTAATTTTTAATGGTTATATAATTATTTAAGCACTTTTTCTTAAATAGATTTTCTTTTCAATTTTTATAATTAATTTTGTTAATTAATTAGTTTTTTATATTTAATTAAGTATTTTTAGTCATTAAATTTTTAATTTTAATCTTACTTTACTTTTCTAATTAAATTTTTTTTCAAAATTAGCCTTGTTAAGTGAAATCTGGTTGACTATTTAATAAATTAATATCAATTTGAAAACAATTATTTAATAATCGTATTTCTATTTAATTAAATCTGAATTTATTTTAATATTTTATCCTCCAATTTAGTTTCATTAAAATATATTAATTTCATTAATTAGTATGTTTAATTATCCTTATTTTTAATTATGTTAAGCATTTGAGTTTTAATTAAATAAAATTGTTCTCTTTTAACTTTAAACATTAACTTTGTTAATTAATTAATAAATTTAGGGTTTTAAACATTAATTATTAAATTTTAAGAATGTAGTTAAATTATTAAGTCATTAACTTGTTTTTTTGTTCTACTGGTAAGGTAGACAAAAGTTATCAGTGACTTATTTTATCACCAATGCTATTATTTTATTTTTATTACAGACCCTTTAATAAATTTTAATTTATGTTTTCCTTTAATTTAGTTTAACAAAAATCAAGTTTCAATTTATGTGTTATTAATTAATAAAAATAAATTATAATTTTTATATTTTAAGACTAATAATTCTATTCTTAATTTATGTTTTTATTCTTTGTTCCAATTTTTTTAATTAATTTACATTTTAATCTTTTGTTTAAATTTTCCCAATTCTAGTTTTTATCTCTCCATTAGTCCAATTATTTTATTTTGTCTAGGCGTGAGTTTTTTTGTCATCGATGCTGATTTTGATATGTATCGGTGAACTTTTGTCATCGGTGACCCTTATATTTAATATGTATTGGTGGCCTTATTTACACAGGTGACCTTTAAGTTATCACCAACTGTGAGCTTTATTGTGCACCATCAGTAACCTTAATTTTAAAAGCATCAGTGACCTGCTAATTTAAAGCTGACGGTGAGCTTTTGTTTTTAAGCTATTGGTAACCTTTAATTTATAAGACTCTTGGTTAAATTTTTATTTTATTATTTGGTAATCTAGTTTATTGATTCTATTGGTGACCCTTTGTTCTATTGGTGACCTTTATTACACCAGTGACCTCTATTTTTTTCACTAATGGTGATATTTTATTTTATTTAATAGTAAATTTTTTTATTTTTACTATACTGGTGACCCTTAAATGAATCGGTGGCCCTTTTTTTAATTGAAACAATGATCTTTTTCTTACTGGTGACCTTTTTAGTGTACCGCATCAGTGACCTCTTTTTATATCTTTCAGTAACCTTCTTTTTTTATATGTGGAATGGTGACCCATAGTTACCCATTCCATCGGTGGGCTTTTCTTTGTGCGTAATGGTGACCCTGTATTATAATGTCATCAGAGGCCCTTTTATTTTATTTATATTGGTAACATCCTGACCATTCTCTACTTCTCACCGTTGGGTTTTCCTTCTCCTTTACTCTCCACTTTTCACCCACCAATCCATCACACTGATTCCTCTCTCCTTCAAACCATTCTCCGTCAATTCCTTCACTGCGATTCACCATTGCATTGTCTCCCGTACCACAGATCTATCAAACTCTTGGTCTTCTCTTCACCTAGAATCACTAATGTCGTTGTTCTTCTGGCATATCTTTCATCAACATTGATTTGGACTGATTCAAACCATTTCAAATCTAATTCAATAATCATCGACAACTAACCCCCTTTCCCAGATCTGAGCCATACTGATGGAGAAACCCTCATGTGCTATTGTGGTGAACCGTGCCCCACTGTTTTGCCACAGCACGAAACTCGAAGTTGCCACTTCCAAAGGAGTTGAAACCCACCGACTCTGTTGAGGCCGATTCGAGGGGGGTATCACCATAGAGGTGCAACACTAAGTAATGAAAATGGGAGGGAGTCACTGAAAGGAGGAATCCACACATTGCACTGTAGGTAGAGTGGAGGAAGTCATCACGTTTTAGATTTGAGCCGAGAAACCACCGCCAGTTCCTTGATCTGGAGAAACCATTCCACCCCACCTGCTGGAGCTCAAGCAGTACGCCGCTGTTCCACTAAAGGGGAGCCGATCTAGCTGGTCTTACCACGTAACTGGAGGAAGTGTTGGAACTGAAGACCTCCTTCCTGGAGAAGGAGCCGAGAAACCCTCCCCTGGTTCTGTGCATTGGAATTGGGGGGGGGGATGAAATGAAATTAAAAAAAAACAAAAACAAACTTAAAACTAAATAAATAATAAATGTTCATATATTGTTAATAGTATAAATATCTAATTAATAATAATAATTAAACAAACTATAAAATATACTAATTAATTAAAAAAATATTTAAAACTAAAGTATTAATTTTAATTATTTAATTTAAATAAACTAATAAGTAAATTTATATATACTTTAATTAATATAAAAATTTATTTTCTTAAATAATAATAATAATAATAACAGCAAAATTAATAAAATAAAACTCTAAATTATAAAATTCTTAATTACGTTTTTACATATGACGTTAAATTTTAATAATTTAGTTAAAAAAGTTAACCTTAATAATTTAGTAATTAAATTTATTAACAAAATTAAATTAATAAATTTGTAATAAACTTATGTTTTACCATATTAATATTAAGTGAAAAATTTAATAAATAATATAAAATAAAATAATAATTATCAATTAAGATATTTATTAATTAACTTTAGTTAAATTTTTAATAATAATTTTTATCTTTTGTGTTTTAACATTTTTAACATTGTTTAGTTGATCTTAACATGTGTAAGTTCATGAAAAATCCTGAAACTAGTCCAGGTTCACTCAACTAACTCATCGGAAGTTAGTTACGTGAGAAAAACTTGCACGACGTTCCAGTCACGAAAAAACAAACGTGTGCGGTGCACAAGTAAAGGACATTTGAAGTCGGTGGAAAACAATGTGTGACATGCAATAGGTGAAAGTAGGATTTAAAATAAGAGTAAGCATAGAATGCAAGGGGACACTCATTTTCATACCATTCCGTACTTTTTGAGAGTAGACAGAACCATTGGAGACTCGAGAGTTTTTCTCTCATTAGGAGTTGTGAGGTCCTGTGAACATCACATGAGTTGAAGGAGTGTAGGAGCGAAGTATCTTTTGGGGAGTATGTCTTCCCTTGTGTTTGAATTATTATACTCTTCTTTAGAAGTTTTTCTATTACCATTATGATAATAAACATGTTTTTAGCTAGATATTTTTTTTCTAGGATAAATTGAATTTGTACCCGTTATCTTTTAATCTTATTTTTCACTTTATCATTTCAAAGAATTCAATAATGATCAGCAAGATCAATACTGAATTCATTCAATCACTTTTACCACTAAAACATAATCACAAAAATTCACATTCAGTTGGTTAGATTGATTGTGTAAACACTCTTCAAAAGACAATAAATTCAAAATACTTCAAGACTTATGGTTAGTTAGTCTTGTTGTCATTTTTTAAAATGGTTCACAGTTGATTAATTTTGGAGTAGTGAAATCTTTAACTGATTGGCCTGCTTGACTTAACTTTTAGTGAGAGAGGTGATTCATTCTTTTTAAGGTGGTACTCTGCAACCACCTTTAAGTGAATTAGAATACCTTTAAAACTAGAAGTATGAATATTTTCCCCCGGGAAATACATTTTGGTAGTTCATTTATCAGTATTCTATATTTTCATTGTTCACAATTTTCAATTTTTTTTCTGTTTCATCTTAGTATAGATCAAAGTCACCAAAAAAATGTGCAGTATCTTACTACTTAGTAATTTCAAAAAAAAGTAAAGAAGATAAAGAATCCACTCCACTACTAACAACAATAAAGTTTTTGAAATTTTTTATAATATTAATTGTCACTTTTTCCTTCTCTATGGGTTCGACCCTACTTTCCACAAATATAGTAGTTAGTAGGAATATAAATTTTAAACAATGACAGTATTCAATGAATGTTCAGGTCAGGTTTTTGGTTCCATTTCCAGGGAAGGAACAAGACATTGCTTCTAAAGAAATAAAAAAATTCATTAAAAAGAAGCATTTAAAAAACAAATTGAAAAAAATTCAAAAGTGTAAAAAACATCATTTTGAATTGTTACTGCTAAGTACTATGTGATTTTTTTTGCATGAGCACAAGATCATCTGGTGTTAGACTAGAGCCTCTAAACCCTGAATTATATAAACATTTAACTTCTATATGAAATAAAAAAAATTGAATTGGTAAATATAGAGGAGAGAGTTCTGACACTTAATAACTTCCAAAATCATCCAGAACTCTTAGATGAAAAAGAAATGCCTTGGATGATGGAGTTAGAACTCCCTCAAGTTTCAAGTAATCCATATTCTTTTAGACTTAGTCCTAGAGCCAAAAATTAAAAACTTATATAGTCACACATTTCACTGCTTCCTACATTTAACGGACTGTCTAATGAGGACCCTTTAGCCTTCATTAAATATTTCTATAATACAGTACAACAATCACCTCTTCTAGGACTCACAGAAAATTAACTTAGAATGATATTCTTTCCATTTTTCCTTAAAGGGAATGCTTGGAATTGGTTTTTGAGTCTATATGAGAATATCTTTGAAAACTGGGAGCAAGTGTACAACTGTTTTATTATGAAATGTTATCCCCAAGAACATAATGGTAAATTTAGAACTAAAATAACTTGTTTTTATCAAGAGGATAGAGAATCTTTTAATGAATCTTGGGATAGATTTAGGGACCTTATTATGCAGTGTCCCCATCATCAACTCCCATCTCACCTTATCATGGACAATTTCTATGAATGGATGTCATACTCTAGATAGAATCTAGTTGATCAAGCTGTTGGGGGTAATTATATTGACAAAACAAATGAAGAATTGAGACAAAATTTTCATAATCTTTCATTGAATTCCCAATAGAAAAATTCAATAAGGAAAATATTAAATATAAATGTTATTGTTAACCTTGGGTCAATGAATGAAAGTCAAGCTCAACTATATGAAATCGCCAACCAACTTCAATCTTTAATGTACCAAAATTCAAAAAAAAACTATTAATCAACTTGGATGTCAAAACTCCAACCAATATTTAAGGTAACATTGTGTCCAATGTTGTATGTTTTGGCATACTGAAAACTTCTGACCTAACTTTGATTTTCTAGCCTGACAACAAGAGAAAGAAAACTTTGTTAATTATGGTACTAGAATACCACCTAAAAAAGATCCATTTTCAAATAATTACAATCAAGGCTATAGGAACCTTACCAACTTGTCATGGAAAGAACACAACCAAATCAATCAACCCACTACCCCAAATTACTCTAACCAACAAAGACCAAATTTTCAAAATCAACAAAGGGTGAGTTTCCAAATGTTCAAGGAAAAGATTATAATCAAATTTTTTCTAAGATTGATATAATATTGAAAAAAATCAACTCTCAAAAGGAAATATTCATGAATCAGTTAACCAAACATCAAAATCAATATGAGTTAGATAAAATGCAAACAGATGTGAGAATTCAAAACATAGAAACACAAATCAGACAACTTGCTAGAGATTTTTCATCTATGAAAGAAGGCAAACTTCTGAGTACCACTAAACTTTACCCTAAAGGTAATTTAATAGATTTTTAACTAGAAGTGGGCTTAATACTAAAACTATTTTAGAAAAAGACTATGAAAATTCCTAAAATGAAAATTTTCATGAATCTGGTAATAAAAATATTCTTTGTTCACATGATGGAAATTCACAGAAAAGTCATAGAAATGATCAAAATTTGAATTTATCATCTGAATCATAAGATGAATTTTTTTATAAAAAACAAAAGAATAAATGTAAAAAAAAAGTTGATGAAGTAGTGAGGGATATACCTTCTGTCCTTAAAAATGTTTACCCACCCATCACTTTCCATGAGAAGTTGAAACCACAAAGTAACACCAAGGATAAACTTCTTCAGTTTCTTGGTCTTCGTGACAATCTTCAAGTAAACATTCCTTTCATTAAATACTTAATTCAAATACAATATTATTTGAAAAATCTTAAGAATATTGTTTCAAACAAAAATACCCTTGAAGAATTTTCTACTTACAGCCTCACTAAAGAGTGTAGTGTTGTGCTTCAAAATAAAATCCCATCCAAACCTAAAGACCCAGGTATCTTTTTCATACCTTGAACACCAGGAAATTATGATCATCTTAACTGTTTGTGTGATTTAGGTGATATCATTAACCTACTCCCATACTCACTATTTCGACAGCTGAAGTTGGGTGACCTTCAACCCACCAAAGTCATACTACAGTTGGCTGATAGATCTTTCACTCATCCTGTGGGTAGGATAGATGACTTGCTATTGGGAGTTGGGAAACTGTTTCTACCTACTGATTTTTTAGTCTTAGACATGGAGTGTGATAAAAGTGTGCCCATCATCTCAGGTAGGCCATTCTTGTCCATAGGTGGTTCTATTATTGGCTATAGATGTTTTCATGAGTTATCTCAGATTGGTATCTATTATAAGATCAAAGTTGGAAGGGACCTATTTATTTATTCTCATTTATTATATGCTGATGACATCGTTTTATTAGGACAATATTCAAAGAGAACCATATCTACAATTAAAGATTTCTTTTTTACATTATAATGTAGTTTTGGCTAGTACAATAGTTTGAATAAATTGTTTATGGTGTTTGGGGATGGATTTACCACTAGAAGAAATAATAGATTCATCGGGGAACTTGGTGTTAGGAAGGGATATTTATCTTTTATATACCTTAGAGTCCCTTAATTATATGGTAAGGTATAAAGGAAATACCTTTAATGAATATTTTTTGGAATTTTTAATCAGCCGGAAAGATGGAAGGGAAAGGAAATGTCTCAAGCTGGGAGGATGTGTCTCATTAACTCAATGATTACATGAAATATTTTGTACTCCATTTCCCTTTAAAAGTGTCCAAATGGTCTCCTTAATGATCTTAAATCCATGATGAGAAACTTTATTTGGACATGATTCATGAATGAGAAAAAGTTGATCATAGTTTCGTGGAAGGGCTGTATCAAACGGACTGAGTGGGGGGCCTAGGAATCAAAGACCTAAGAATAGTTAATGAGGGACTTATCAATAAGTTCACCTAGAATATTTTTATATTAAAGTACTCTTTTCTAGATTTATTTTCATGTAGGTTCATGTTAAATCTTCTCAATGGATATCCTCATTACCAATGATCATTCATGTGGTCCTCAGTCATGGACTCTTTTAATGACATTATGTAGAATTCTAAATGGTGGGTATGTAGGAAGTCTGGTCAAAATTTCTAGACTCCCCTTAGAAGGTCAACCCTTTAAGTGTTATCCATATACCATCCAATATGGAAAATATGACTATTTTAGTGCTTCTACATCCTAATGGGGATCTCTATGGTATTATATTCCCTCATGTTATAAAGGAATTTCAATGTTACTTCTTCATGGATCATGAAACCTTGATTTTAAAGCCAAATATAAATGGTCACTACAACACTAGGGATTATTACAAGCTTAATTTTGTTGGAAATTATCAAATAACTACCTAGCTAACCCGGTTTAAGGATCATTTTATTCCTCTATATAGGTTTATTTTATTTTGTAAAATTTGGGAGAATAGCTTACCTACCCATGATCAGTTGCAGAATACTGGATAGGTTCTGGTTTTATCTTTCCATCTTTGTCTTAGGGATTATGAAAATCTGGCGTATGTTTTTTTACACAATGATTTTGCACAAATTTTTTAGATCTATATTGGTTGAATATTTAGTGATGATTTCTGATACTATAGGAGTACTTATGTCTTGATGATGCACGTCACTAAAAGTGGCTGAAATTGGTAGCTCTAGAACCTCCTCTTAGAGGATGTTGTAGCTCTCTATCACACTATTTGGATGGATAAAAATGATACTATGGTTGATGGAATCAAACTTTATCTTTATGTAGGTATTATGTAGGTCCATAGGGAAGCACATGATACCACTATTGTGTAGGTGGGAGCTATGGTGAACTGCATGGATGATCTTACCTCCCTCTAAATCCTTGGAATCTCGGGGTGGTCGAAAAAGCCACTTGTGGTCACGAGTATTTGTTGGATTCCTCCAAATCTAAATTGTGTTAAAATTAATGTTGATTGAGCTTATCTTGGAAATTATGGATTAGAATGATGTGATGGAGTCTTTCAAACATATCATGGATTAGTCAAAGGATTATTCAAACACTTTTTTGGACAAGTTATTGCCTACGAAGCTGAGTTATGAGCTATGATCTATGCTATCAAACATGATGCCTATCGTAATTGGATAGTTTTGTGGATTGAATCTGAATATGATCTTTCTATTAATTATCTCAAGTCAAGATCTAGATATGTAACTTGTAGGATTGTACATCAGAATATTGGGTGTCTAAATCAAGTGTGTCACCTCAACCTTTTTGTCACACATTTTTATAGGGAGGTCAATCAAGTTGTCAATGCTTTTTCCAAGAGCACAATTACCAAGATGTGCAGTACGTGGTCCTTTAGGATATTGGATCACTATGCGTAACTGGTTTATGATGATATTAGGGGAGTGTTTCGCAACCAAATTAGTAAAAACTTCTTGTAATATCTTCTTTTTTACTTTTACTTTTATTTAATTTTATAGGGCCATCCTGTCTGGACCCTAGATTTTCTGGGCTTTTTTAAAATTTATACCCTTGTTTTACTTTTTATAAAAATGTTCTGAAGGAATATTATTATCTTTTTTCTCAATGAGGTAATTTTTAATTTTAAATGATATTGTGAAAGGAATATTTTTTAATATATTGAGAATGAAAAAAAAATCTTACAGTCATGACTTCTTAATGATTTGAAACTAAAAATATAGGTTTCTATGGTTCTTTTCAAAAAAATCGTTTTCCTTATTATTTTGGAAATATATGGATTTGAAATAATTTATTTCAAAGTGAAAGGGTTATTTTCCTCAAGAAATATTCAAATGATCTTTTAAAGTAATATTATATCTATGATACCATACTTTTATGTCAGTTATGATTTACTATGGACATGATTGAATGATACCATGCTTATTATTTCTATGAATGGTTTATGATTATGATGTTTATTTTCTTATGAAACCCCTTTATTTTACATTTTTATATTATGATGAACTCATGTAACGTTTATGAATAATGTTCCCTTTCCTTTAATCTTCATCACTTTTGACCCCCATAGTTGTTCTTCTTCTTGGCCTCCTTCCTTTTGAGTTGGATCTCTTTAATAAAATAAAAAATGAAATTACGAGTGATGAGTGGACCCTGAATTATATAGATTTCTAATGCATTCATTAAATATTTATATCTAATGATATATTTTTAGAAATTTGTTGATGATCACTATCCACTATGGAAAAAATATATGGATTCATGATCCACTATAGGAAATTAGAGGGTATTCTGACTCTACTATGGAAAATATTTGGTGATGTCTAATCCGTAATGATATATGAAATAGGTGTTGATGCCTAATCCACTATAATTTTATGGTCCTGGTTGTTAAACATGACAAATGAGATGGTTTCTATGAATATGATGAAACCACATTTTTATGAAATTTTTTTATTCTTTCAATTTATACTCATAATTTATAACTGATTAATGATGATTTCATGCACATATGATTTTTGTTTTTTAGGATTTAATTTTTTTTCCATGACTCATTATTATGATCCATGATAATTTGGGTATGAACTTTTTATGTTATGATCATGATTTAATAACCTTATACTTATCTTATTATTTCATATGATCATCGATTAGTGTGTCACATGTTTACCCTTACTGAGTATCTTATGCCACCCTTTCTCATGTTTCCTTTCCCCTAGTTATGATGAATGGTTTTATGTAGGATATGTCAAGAAGACTAAAATGTTAGAATAACTTCAATATATATGATGAATAAATTACCTAAATAATATGTTTATGTTTCTAGTCGTCAAAGACACTAAAATTTTATAGTTCTAGGATGGATCTTAATATTAGGAATTGAATATTATACTAAAATGATGTCATATTTATTTACAAAAAACATGGGTCACCGTAGTTGGTATTAGAGTAGGGATTTGTTAATATTTAGAAATTAATAGTAGATAACATTATGGAAAACCTAAGGTATATGTATATGTATAGGGTAACATCTTAATGTTTTGGAAAAGTAGATATTGTGTAGTTTTTATAGAAAACACACCACTATCTAGATACTGGATAGTGGATGCATATCTAGAAATGATACACCAATTAGTAACGACATTGAAAGGGACATATTGGTTATTAACATGATATCCATCAGTGCATGATGGGTGGACATAATACTACACACCTATCTCGAAACCCCTACATGAAGTTCTTAAGTTAATTCACATTTTTCATTATGAAGTATTATGATGTATTCAAATACATAATGACCATGGATAACCAATGCCACACATAAGGTTTCATAGATTTAAAAGGAGGTGTAATGATTTATATATAATATGAATAAATTTTCATTATTACATGCTTTATTACTTAGATTATTATTTCTCAGTATATGATTTTTGGTTTTGAGTAAATGGCTATAATAAAAGTCAAAATCATTGCGGTGTTGAATGTGATGTAAAATGGAATGATTATATTTATAAGTAAAAATACCAATGGGAGATGGAATGTGAAACTTTGTGATCATTATTAATCAACTATTATGAAATTTTATTAACAACATTATTTTATTGACTTTATACATAAAAAAACAATAGAAAATGGAGTTTATCAAAGACCATGGAGGAAAAAATTTTATATTTATACATATTGAGAATGATAAAAGTTGCACATAGGGAAATGTATCAAGGAACATGAGGAGATTTTTGGTGTATAAAATAAGTACATAAAGAAAGTAATTTCAATGGAAAAATGAAATGTCTAATTAACACAATGTATGAGAAATATAATTTCCCTAAGGTATCAATGAAATTTGAATGTTTTAAATGTGGGAGTTACGAGCATTATGAAATTTAATGCCCTATAGAGAATGTTTTAGAATAATATAATAATGGTTTTATAAGTAATGGTTTTAATATTGATGAAGAATTTACTACAAATAAAATATGAATGGAAATGGGTATCGAAGAATAATATGAAAAATCCATGTTATTGGTATAAGAAGGAAGTGTAATTTTTGAAGAGTTTATGTATTAGGATTCATGATTTATTTCATAGAAGTATTATTATCAATTGTATTTTGAAGATAAGAATCATGAAACATTTAAGAATTGTTTTATATTAGTTTTCTATGTGGATTTAAATGAATATGTTGAATGGAACTAATAACCTATAAATGTTATTTAGTTCTTGGGAGATATTTTTGGAAAACACATGGTTGGGTGATAGATAACCCTTAATATGTTTCTAATATTGGGATTATAAATTTAGGTTAGATATAGATATGATTAAGTAAAGTTTATAATTTTTATGGAGTTAATTTTATCAAGAACTTATATAATTATAGAGGTCTTTTGATTATTAGAGATATTTATATGTTTAAAGAGAATATATGATCATGGTATTCAAATTTTTGATATGTTACACTATGATGTACAACATCTTGTCTGGAGATAAATTTTAGTATTTATCTTGGAAAAAATGATATACGTGATCAAATAGTTCATATTTTTTGGTTTTTAATTTGTAAAGACATATTTTTGAGAAGTTTTGAGGTTACTTATTTATATAATGAAATTAGGTTAACTTTTCATGTTATGTTTGAGGTTTTATATTTTAAATTATTAAATTTATCATTATTGTATAACTTGTTTTGACCATTGTTGTTTTGGTAAATATTTATAGACAAAAAGAATGATGTTTTATTTTTTTTTTGATCTTATGATAGGTTAAAAGATAATTTTAGTGATTCATGCATGAAAAATTCATCTTGAATATTCATTTCATAGAGTAAGTAATTAAGTGAAAATTAATTGAATTTAATCAAAAAGATTTAAATTTTCCTATGAAATTAAATGAAATCAAGTATGTATATTATCTCAAATAATCAATTTTGATAGTAACATAATTCCACAACATTAGTAAAAGTATCTTGAAATAAAAATATGGTCCTTTTACTTTCACTTTTGAGGAATTGATAGTCCTTTAACCCCTTACTGATATGTGGTTTTGTGGTCATTAACATTTTCATGACCATGTTCTATATCACTCTCTATTATTTATTGTATATTTTCTTTTATCTTACTTGTCTATATTTTTACTTCCTTATAATTTTATCCTAACTTAGGAACCCAATAATTTTTTATTTTGGGTATCCATTATGTTTCTCACTTTCCCATTTTAAATGAAGTTTCGTTATCTCTTTTTATGATGTGAGATTCAAAAAATGTATTTTCAAATATTAATCCTTTTATAAGTGAGATAAAATTTAGAGGGTTTAATTTATTCAATGGGGGAGTATGAAACACCCTGAAAATTTACTTTAAAATAATAATATTCCTGATATCTTGCTTAACACTCAGAACAAATTTTAAGATAATTGTGAAAAATTATAAAACTATTACTATAACCTTTCTATTAAATCAATGGGTGTTAATATTAGTAACAATATTATGTAATATTTGTATAATAAGCAATATAAATACAAAATTATGATTTCTTCTTAGTAAATAAGCATCAATTTATAGTGAAATCATGTTATGGTTCAAAAATGTATTTTCTTTAAAAATGATTTTTAATGACATTTGCGCATATAAATTATAATTGATTTTTTGGAAATTATTGAAATTTTATTTTATATAATGATAAAAATTATTGAAACCATTATATAAATATTCACTTAGGCTAAAAGTTTGGGATTTTTAAAAAATGTTTGATTTTTCCATTAATATTGAAAATAATCAATTTTTTAAATATTGTCCTTTATTTTCATTAAATCGAGTAATTTAAAAATCTTTTTACATTTATAATTTGATTATACAGTAAAATAATTATCCTTTGATTATATATAATATATTTATTAAATATTAGTTAACATTATATTTGATTCTGGTCTAAGTTCATTTTTTGGATTTAAAAAAAAATTTAAAAAAAAATAGTTTTTATTAACACAATAAGTTTTTATTTTAATTAATTAAATTAATCACTATGTATGAATTATTATAATTATAATTAAATTTATTTATTATATATTTTATAATACTTTTTAATATTCATATATTTGTTTTTTCTAGGCATGTGATTAGAAGAAATCAAGTTTTATGCTTAAAATCACATTTGTTTTTTCTAAAAACATGTGTCATTGTGTTTTACATGATTAGATTAAAATAGATATATAAAAGTTAATGAAATTAAATATTAAAAAATAATTTCAATTTTTTTAATTATTGAGATTAAATCATTTTAATATTTACCTTTTATTTTTGAACATTATGAATAGTTACCATGGTAAATATTTTTCACCTTGAAAAGGGTAAAACGTAAAAAACTAGGTTAACACACTATGATAAGGATTTAAATTTTTTATAAACCTTTATATTATCCTATATAATGAGTTTATTTTGACATTTCTCATACATGTTTGGAAAATATTTCCACATGGTTTCATTTGTCTTTGGTAATTACCTTTATATTATTTTAAGAAAAAGATTAATACAAAATGTCACTCTAGTTACTTTAATATCTATAATATTTTTTTTCATATGGATAAAAAATGTATATATTAAGTTATAAATATAGATTTGGAATATGAATTATATTTTTAATTCGGTAATTTTATTTATATTTTTTACTTATTTAATAATTACATTAAATTCATACACAACACCAATACGGTATTGAGTCAATTAGTAGAAAAATAGAATAAATGATTTCAAAAATTTTAAAAGTAATAAAATTTTTCTGAATTATTATGTTCCAAAAAAATTATATAGATATAAAAAAATAATTATATTTTAAAAGTTTATATTTGAATTTAATTGTTATCGTGAGAAAATTGAAGTCATACTAAATGAATAGTTCTAAAAATAAAATTAACGATACTATATAATAAACAATATTTTATTAAATTATTTAAAATTATTAAAAATACTATAATAACACATGTAAATGGGATAAGGTTTAAAATATAAACCACCATCCATTTATGCGTGAATTTTTGTTTTATGTAAACATTCATGGACCTTAAAGAACAAAACTTTTTTTTTTGTTGTTAATTTCAAAAAAGGAAACTTGGGTTGAAAAGAATAGATAATGGTAAATCAATATCCTAAAATGGTCAAAATGTAAATTTATTGGATTATTTACACTCAGAATACACTTATATAGAAAATCTATAATTGTTTTACAACTTTTCTATGAAAATTAATTTATATTAACTTAATACTTTAGGAAAATCCAAGAGTTCCCCTCTCATACCATATCAAAGGGAACCTATTATCCTCTTTTAATAACATGTTTTTAACCTTCTATTTTTCTAAATACCTTTGATAATACCTTATTAGATTTCTTATCAACATTTTATAGATTTATTATTTCAAATAGATCATCCTTTCAATGATTAATGTGCTATCAAAAAGTGGTTTCTCAGTAGAGAGGCATGAATCTTAAACAATTCATTTTAAATTTCTTCCTCATTATATATAATGACCTAGGCTTTAAATAAATAAATATTACATCATTTTAGATGAATATTAAATACATTACAATAATACATTCTTGAGGACCGTCATAGTTTATTGTCTTTAGAAACATGAAAAAAAAATTATATTGGTAAATGATCTTAAAAATCTCACATAAATATCTACACCATTAATAATTATTCCTAAAACCTTTATTTGTAACATAGGGAAAGGAACCATAATAAAGGGGTGATCTCAAATGCTTAGTAAGGTTAAAAAAGAGAAATATGCAAGTAAAATCATGAGCATAAGGGTATGAGAACATGATCATGAAAATAGAAGACCATACCCTACATATAAAAGATCATATATATGAATCATGGCATAAATAATTGTATTTCATAACACATTAATCATAAGTAAATAAATAACATGATCCATGAAAGCAAAACATAGGAATAAAACATGTAATTGTGGAATACACATAATAATATAATATGATTTCCACATTAGCCAAGGAATTATTTCCAAGACCATGTTGGTAGTATGGATTCACTCCCCATACCATCTTGGAATTCATGGTTCACTAATATTTCTATCTTAGTAGCATGTGTTCACTTCTTATACTATCTTGGTAGTCATTTTTCACTCTCATAACCATCTTATTAGTATGAGTTCGCTCCTCATGCCATCTTGGTTGTCATGGTTCACTCCCATAACCATCATAGTAGTAAAGGTTTACTCCCATGACCATCTTTGTCTATCTCATGAGTAATAAGTATTTACCTAAGGAATTGGAGGGAGATATAGGTCCCACCCATCTCATAGTGAAATCATACATACATGTCCCAAAAATCATAAACAATGATATCTTAATAAATAAAATTAAATGTGTATCATAAACATGTAAACATATAATAACCTATGTAAAATGTACGGGTTTAATAATAATTTCTTCAAAATCATAACTTGTGGAAGAGAAATGGATTTCATAAACATATAACCCAATAAAGAGAAAAATATTTCTTAAACATAAAACCCTTGAAAGAGAAAATTTTTTCATAATGACCAAGACATTAAGTATATCCCATTCATATAAAGGATATGAATGGAACCATTATATCATTTCCTATAATGGAATGATTAACATCAAATAATGTCATCTTAGATGGAAAATAAGTTTGGAACATCTTTCAAAAACATTAATTGTGGATAATATCCTTTCTTATTTTAAAAAATATTTTTAATACATAAAACCATTTGATAATAATTTTCATAGAATAAAACTTTAAAACAGATTAAGCATACTATAAATCATTTGATAACCCTTTTCGTTGAAAACTTATAAAATAAGCTTTAAAACATTTTAAAAACATTTTTCTTTGAAAACACTTTGAAAACTTATAAAGAAAGCTTGAAAACATTTTGAAAATAATTTCTTTTAAAACACTTTGAAAAAATATAAATTGTTCTTGATAATGTTTTGAAAACAATTTTTCTTGAAAATAATTTTTAAACTGAAAAATAATGCTTGAAAACGTTTTGAAAGCCATTTTCCTCGAGAATTTATAAAAGAATCCTAGAAATTTTTTTAAAACCATTTTTCTTGAAAATAAAATAAAAAAATTATTAAAATAATTACTTTTAAACATGAAAATAAATCTTCTAAGTATTGATGATGCATAAATAAATACATGTGGTACAAGGTAAAAAGAAAATTTCTTTTGCATGATAAAAAGGATAGATAATTTCCTAATTTAGAAAGTGACAATAAGATTACTTTGAAAAAATTAGTAAAATAAAAAATGGTAAAAATTTATTTTAATCATAATATTAGATTAGTATAATATTCTTGAAAACCATTTTTATAAAACATGGTTTGGAAGGAAGATAGATTTCCGATTAAAGAGATGGTAATGTTGGGCTTTCTTATAAACATATTCTTAACTATCTTATCACCCAAGAGTAAAAATGGTACCACTACATTAATATATAATTAATATCCAATGTATAATAAAATTCATGAATGTATTGAGACATTTAATAAAATAATTCATCAATGGAACATAAATATAAACAATTGTGAAAAGCGATGCGATTATCTGAAAAAAAAATTATAACTTTGTAACATGGGATCATTCACACCATTTGAGAAAAAGAAATAAAATTAATATTGAAACATCATTAAAATAATTATATTCATGATGTAACATTTAAAATAGAAGTATATACACCTTAAAAAAGATTTTATGTATATAATAAAGCATGAGTCTCAAAGAAGGAAAAATGTGATTTTTTTACCAATTTGGTAAATTTTGAAACTTAAACCCTATGAATGAAATTTCATAAAATTTATATGTTACTAAACATAAATTTAGGTATAAGATTAAAATAATAGAATAATTTTAACTATTTACACCACTCAAAAGGAAAGAGTGGTGAACATATCATGTATCTCACAAGAATAAAAAGTGAGATAAATTCCCCTTACCTTGTGTCTGTAATATCTTCAAAATCATTAATGATTACTATATAATAAATATAAGTTTACTATATATATTATAAAAGTCATATTATTATACATAATTCCATATCTGTTTTCATTAGGACCTTATATTATCCTCTTGTTAATGATCCTATGTAAAGGTTTCACATCGGGTAATATTCGCTCTCTTCTTCACATGTGTCTTAATTTGTTATATCTTTAGTCATTATACTTGCATCATGATTTAAATAATTTAAATAATGATATAAATATATTATATAAATATTATATTTATATTTTAATAATCTATATCATAAATGAGTATAAAATTGAATACACCGTTCAGGAAACAGTAAGGTATATGTACGCATGAACGCTGTTTCCGTTTTAATTGTTATATTGAAAGAAAGAAAGAAAACGACATATAAGTATATATATATATATCATTATTACATAAGATTTATGATATCATATATATCTTATATATTAACTAAAACCTTCTTTAATACAATTCATGTAGTGTATGAACGAATCATATCACTTTGAGGGGGCGGTAGTCCACACTCACTCAAACAAAATTATCATATTAACACCAAATAAAAAGTAAAAAATATTTGTGTTGTAAAAAGGAATAAATAATCTTAAATAAATAATAAATATAATATATAAAATATATAAAAATATTTTCCATAATAATGGCCACCATGGTAGGTGGGAAAGGAAAAATGAACAATCATCATTTCGTGAGGTAGTAGTTCATCGTACATAAAAAAATATGTTCGTTAACTATCAGATGGAGGTGTGTTTAAGTGTAGCTCAAAAAAATAGAATAAAAAAATCAAGTTATATTTATTTTACTGGTTTTATATACAATAATGGTATAAATAGAGTTTATGGGGTGGAGAATGAAAACATAGGAAATGAGCTTGAGATAAGACATTACCTCTTAATGGGGAAACTCATTTTGGTTTATGCCAAAAGGCTTCCTTGAGATTCATTTTTCCCAAGGTATGGATTCTAGGATGAAGGTAGGTAGTTTTGGAACAAACTTGAGTAGATTTTGGGTAATTAAAAGGACTTTATAGGTTTGTAGAAGTGGGTATATGTGGTGTCCTTTTAAAGGAAGGAGAATGAGTCATTTGGAATTGTTCAGAAACAAGTTAGGTGTCCACAAGTTCTTATCTACCAAAATTCATACCAAAGAAAAATAAATAAATAATGGAATGTGTATGGTATAAATAAGGATATCTATTGGGTTTTGTTAAATTAGGTAGATCATTTGGGCACTTAATTTTAAGGTTTAGTACCCAATTAAACTCAATTTGGCCTTAATCACTATAATTAATTTTAATCACTTTTACTAATCATTTTGCTCAAAAATAGACATGATCTAATTAGATTTTTAATATTATACTGATTAAAATTATTTATTTTATTTATCAAAATTAAATTCATAGAAGTGGACAATTTAATATTAATGCTAATCTCACATATGGGATGAAGTTAGTAGTTTTTAAAGTTGAAAGAAGTTCAAAAATTTATTAATATTTTATATTCAATTTCATAGTGAAATTGATAATAATGAATTAAATTTTATTAATAAATGTAATATTTATTTAATGTGAACTTAAAAAAAATTATAATATCATTTAACATAAATAATTAATTTTAAAAGGAAATTTTTAACTGAAAAACAAAATTTTTAATTATTCATAAAAAAATGATGTTTCTTAAAAAATCCCGCAAATTAACCCTAGGCTAATTTCTATGACCATGATAAAAAAAAGAGTGTTTACTTAAATCAAATTAAATTTCTAAATATTTCTAAAATAAATTTTAATATTTTGCATTGAAGGACATTAAAAACAGTTCATTTAAGAAAATAATATTTTTAACATAAAAGGACTTTACCAAAAATAATATATATCATTTTCAATATGTATTATATATAAAAATAATTATATAAAATATTTTATAAGTTGTTATTACTATTAATATTTTCTATTTTAATGTCTAGGTTATAACAATCTTGTTTCAATATTTATAACAATAACATGATGTGTCGTAGAAACTCGATATTACGTGTAATGTACAATAAGTTGATGTTATATGTGAAAGGAATGATTGACTTAGTGAATTGAAAAAAATAAATAAAAATTTAATTTATTAGGGTAAAATGACTTTGTGACCATAATAATATTTAAACTTTTATTCAACCATTTTTTATGTTCATTTATAATTAATTTGTAACCTATGAATTCATATTATATTGTTTAAAAAATATATTTTCATAAATTATTTAATACTACTCATAAAATCTAATTTAACATCAAGGTTTTATATTATTATATTAAATAATAATATTTTAATAATATATAATTGTTTGATAAACCTCAGACTTGCGTGTTACTCAAGTCATCAAGGAAATTCATTATTACGTATGCCGCAAGTTAGCCTCAGTGTTCCGTGTAGAACAGGCCAATGTTTATATCACGTGTACTGCAAAAATAACATGGTGTTACTTATAATGAAATACAAACATAGTTATTAAATATAAAATGAACTATATTTAGTGTTTCATGAAATGAAAAATATCAATAAGGTTAAATTAATTCAAAAAATATTTCACAAAATCTAAGGGTGTTAAATTCTACCCCCTTGAAATGAATTTCACCCTCAAAATACATATGGGATATCAATGGTTTAATACTTTATAGTTTAATTCATATAAAACCACATTATAAAAATTAATACTAACTATTTCGTTAAAAAGGGAATGGTGGAACCATAATGGTTTCCCAAAGTAACATATAACTATGTTCCCACAAAGGAGAATAAAGGTGGGGAGTGAAGATAGAACATGGAGGAAAAGCATAAATATTTATTGGGATTTGTTGAGGTCATCAATAAAAAACAAGTGAATGATCAAATAAAAGTCGAGGGCCTCAAATTCATAAATCTTTGATGATTTAAGAGGTCATCAGTTAAACAAAAATGAATATATTAGGAAAAAACATTTTCATTTTTGATCATTATCCTATCATTAAGTAAATATTTTTTTAAACAAGAGAAAAAAAATTCATTTTTTTGGGTGATTTTATCTATTTCCAATTCATCCATTACTTTAAGAAAAGGATGTACCAAAATTAACATTAATGCCTGAAGCACTAAAATATAATTTTAGAAGATATTAAGGCCCATAAAACATTGAAAATTATAATTATTTATCTTAAAATATTCTTAGAAATCGATATGGTTAATATATTAATCTACAAATATAAAAAGTAATAGTACCACTTCATCATAAATACTTATTCATCAAGAATAATTATACATAAACCAAACTAATATAAATTCCAAAAATAAATATGTTGGACATCCTTGAAATAATTTTAATCACTAAATAGACTTTTATCTAAGATTTTTAATAAAAACTCAATACCTAAATACCTCGTATAGATTTTAACTTAAAATTTCATGAATGGTTAACCTTATAATCATTCCCAAAGAAGGAAATAAAAATATTTAGAAATCAAGTCACCAAATTAGCTTAACATTGATCCCACATATATCACAAAGTTCCACTTGTTTATCACATTCCAAATATGTG
This sequence comes from Viscum album, assembly GCA_963277665.1. NCBI lineage: Eukaryota > Viridiplantae > Streptophyta > Magnoliopsida > Santalales > Viscaceae > Viscum > Viscum album. The sequence goes on from OY728149.1 coordinate 114,327,636, forward strand.
AATAACCTTATGGTATATTCCCTTGAAACATGGTAATAACCTTAACTACCATAGATCCTTTTGTAAAACATGCATTCTTCCTTATTCCAAAGCATAATGGATATATTCCTTAATTCCAAAAATGTTGTAAACTTCATAAATGATAGTAAAACCCACCTATTAACAAGTCCTTACTTAGTTCCACATTAACCAGTACCGTCCAATTTACTTATTCATAACATAATTATCACAACATAAATAACAAATTAAGGGACACATTCCCATATTCAAAATATCACATTATAATTAAATCACACCACTGGTCCATAGAAAAAATTCATGATAAACTTGTAAATACTGTGGTAAAAAAATAAGTAGAACAACCCATTTATATTTAATCATTCATATAACTTAATTTTTAAATCCAAATACATATAAACATTGATTATTCCACTTCATCTTTATTCCATTGACAAGGCTACCTCATCCTATTACACAATACCTCTTTCCTTTTAAATTTCATCTTTAGTCTCATCATCATAAAAAATGTATCCACTAATCACACAACTTTGCTGATTCTCTTAAAATTCATTACTCTTGGGACATTGAGTTTCATAATGTCTCTTTACTCCACACTTATAACACTTAACATTTTATGATGTCTTAGGGAGGCCAATATTCTTTTCCATTTCTTTAACCAAACTCTTCATTTTCCCTTACAGTCACTTGTTTGTTTCCTTCTTTTCCCTAGTCAAAACACCTTATTATTCCTCTAAGACATTCACCTAGGTGATTATTTCCATATTCTTGAAATAAAAGAAACTGAATATTCTATCATCCATGGTCTCCATTACCCATACTCTCAGAAAACTCCTTCTTTCCCTTCCTTGGAGATTCTAAGAGTTAGTTAAGGTAGATGTTATTATCACGTTCCTTGAAAAATTATTTGTCCTGATCACAACAACTTTCAATCCAATGATCATCCCACTTTTTTGATCATTAGAAAATCATCCATCAGCATCAAAATTATTCTAATTCCTTCTAGTTCCTTCTATTGAAAAAAACCAGGAGCATTATGTGAGAATTACTTATCATATTATAAAACAACATAGTCATGAAAATATTTAATTATGGGATTTATAAATCATGACACCATCCTTAATATAAGACACCCAATGTTCATCCTAGGTTATTCATATCAAAATTATATCTAAATTCTTTATGATGGTTCATCAAGAATTTTTTAATTTTGAAATCATATATTCTATGAGTGTCAAACTAGGTGTGAAATACGGCCCATTATCATGTACCAGATTACCCAAAGTTAGGACCATACCATATTTTCGGAGTTGTTACCACTAGGTACCTTTGTTCCAGTGCCACATCAACTTTTAATATAAGACACTCAAGGTTCATCCTAGTATCCAGGTAGTGATGTATTTCTAGGAAACCACTCACTCTACCCTTTCTTCCATGATCAAGGCAGAGAAGTGGCAGGAGTTACTCTCCTTCCAGTAGGGGAGTATGTCAGTACGAGAGTTAGGGATCAAGTTCATGGATATCCTATGCTTTGCTCCAGATCTCTTTCTGAATGAGGATTCTCAGGCGAGATGTTTGAAGGAGGTGCTTCGTCTTTCATTCCAGTATGTTGTCACCCGCTTCACCCTTCTGACGTACTTGTCTATACAGAAGAAAGCAGAGGTTGTAGAGAGGATGCACTCGCAGTGATGTGCACCAAGAGAGGGGATCCAACCGGGTTCGTCGAAGGGGAAGGTAGTCAGCAGCAGGTCTCCTGCGATAGGACCTTCCAGATTTAGGCCAGTGGGGAGCAGGCCCCAGCAGTTCCAGTTCATATCTTTGGGTCCTCATCCTTTTTTCACGATCCCAGGACCGAAGTGTTTCTCTTGTGGAGTTTTCGGGCTCATTCAGAGTCGGTGCCCAGCCCGAGCACAGTACGGTGGAGGTGGGCAGGTTCAGCGCCCGCCTCAACAGCACCAGTTGCTGGTGAGGCCCTTCCAGCAGCAGTAGGACCCTACTCCTCTGAGGTCATACTTTGCAAGAGGAGGCCGACCTCATGGTGATCCTCAGGGACCTCGACCAGGGCATGGTCAGGGAGGTGGTCGACATCAGAGAGGCAGAGGAGCAAGGCGTGGATAGTTGCAAGCAGTAGATTTGGAATCTCTCGCAGGACCAGAGGTGGTGCAAGGTATGATTTGTTTGTTCAACACTCTTGTTTCTGCTTTGTTCGATTTGGGAGCTTCTCACTCTTTTGTTGCACCCGGTCTAGCCCATGATTTCATTCTAGATGTAGAGAGACTTTCCATACCCCTGGTGCTAAGTACACTAGTTGGAGGTCAAACCAGCATATATTGTGTTTGCCGGGGATGTGGACTGACATTGGGACCACATCGATCCAGTGGGGATCTTCTTCTACTGTAGATGTAGACATACAATTTCATCCTAGGCATCGACTGGCTGTTTTCTATTAGTTCTGTTATCGAATGATTCCGAAGAATAGTTTTGTTCTCCAAAATGGACGGGCAGTGTGTAGCTTTTGTTGGTGAGAGGTGCTATCGGGTGGGAAGTCGGGATACGAAGCCCCTCCTTTCCTTGTTAGGAGGGTTATCTGTGGTTCCAGCTGATACAGAGATGATGGATGTTCTAGAGGTTGTCGAGGAGATTGTGACTCTACCCCCCCCCCCCCCCCGACGTGACATTGAGTTTGGGATAGACTTATAGCCTGGTGCTCGTCCGATTTCGATGGCCCTTATCAGATGGAACCTTCAGAGTTGCGGGAGTTGAGGATTCAGATTGACGATCTGATGGAGAAGGGTTTTGTTTGACCCAGCGTGTCGCCCTGGGGTGCTCCATTTTTTTTGTGAATAAGGAAGATGGTAGTCTCATGCTATGCATAGACTACCGAAGGTTGAATCAGGTAACGGTCAAGAACCGTTACTCACTTCCAAGGATAGATGATCTCTTTGACTAGATGAGGGGAGCAAGTTGGTTTTCTAAGATTGATCTGCGATCTGGATATCATCAGCTGAGGGTAAAGGACAGTGACATCTCGAAGACGGCTTTCAGGTGCAGATATGGGCGCTTCAAGTTTGTAGTGATGCCGTTTGGAGTTACGAATGCACCAACTGTGTTCATGTGGCTTATAAACTTTGTCTTCTGAGAGTTTTTGGACTGGTTCATCATTGTTTTTATCGATGAAATCCTGATCTACTCAAGATTAGAGGAAGAGCACGTTGAGCATCTCAGGCAGTCTTGGAAGTCCTTCGACACCACCAGCTTTATGGGTAATTGTCAAAGTGTAAGTTCTTGACACAAGAAGTACACTTCCTTGGACACGTAGTGTCTCATCATGGAGTGTCAGTGGACCCGTCGAAGGTAGAGGTAGTGGTTTCTTGGGCAGCATCCAAGAGCATGGCAGAAGTTCGTAGCTTCCTAGGGTTGGTAGGATATTATTATAGGTTCGTTTCAGACTTATCTTGAGTTGCTGCTCCATTGACAGCTTTGACTAGGAAGAACCAGGTATTTCTATAGAGCGAGCAGTGCTAGGATGCTTTCAACTACCTGAAGGAGAAGTTGGTCAGTGCTCCCGTACTCAAGTTGCCAAATGAAGGGTTGTTGTATGAGGTGTTTTGTGATGCTTCTGGCCTTGGTTTGGGGTGTGTACTGAGGCAGAAGAAGGGTGTGATCTATAATGGGTCTAGGCAGTTGCGCCCTCACGAGCGTAACTATGCCACCCATGACCTAGAGCTTGCAGAAGTAGTGTTCGCACTGACGTTGTGGGAACATTACCTCTTTGGGGAGTGCTTTGTGGTCTTCTCAGATCACAAGAGCTTACGTTATATCTTCTCCCTATGTGACCTGAACTTACGGCAGCAGAGATGGGTCAAGTTTCTCCAAGACTGTGACTTCGAGATCTCTTACACTGAAGGTAAGGGCAACGTTGTGGCTGATGCCCTGAGCAGGAAGTTGCATAAGGAATTGGTTCGAGAATCCACTGATGCTTGGAAAGTGATGGGAGAGTTGGATGCCTTGCACTTGGATGCAAGGGTAGAGGGTGTTAAAGGCTGTTTGTTTCAGATGACGGTGCAGTCCTCCTTGTTGCAGCAGGTGGAATAGTCTCAGTGGGGAGACTCTGAGGTGGAAGTAATGAAAGATCGTATTGATCAGGGGAATGCTCCAGAAGGATGGTCAAAGGACAGCCGACATCGGATGCTCTTTCATGGAAGGTTGTTTGTTTTGGAGGCGATGTGTGAGGGAGTTCTCTGTGAGTTCTATAGCTCAGCCTTGGCGGTACATCCAGGGGTTTTAAAAATGTACCAAGGCCTGAGGGAATAGTTTTGGTGTCCCGGGGTGAAACGGGCAGTGGCTGAGTTTGTGCCTAAATGCCTAGTGTGTCAGCAACTGAAGGCTGAACACCATGTTCCTAGTGGTTTGTTGTATCCTTTAGATGTCCTCGAGTGGAAGTGGGATGACATCTCAATGGACTTTTTCATAGGACTACCCAGAGCTCAGGGTGGTTATGATGCTATCTGGGTAGTGTTGGATCGACTGATGAAATCAGATCACTTCTTATCAATTAAGGAGTCGGGTCCAGTGAGTGCCTTAGCAAAAAGGTACGTAGATGAGGTGGTGTGGTTGCATGGAGTTCCGAAGACTATCGTCTCAGATCGGGATACTCGGTTTACCTCACGAGTCTAGAAGGGGTTACATCATGCTTTTGGAACCCAGCTACGCCCTAGCACTACGTTCCACCCCAAGACCGATGGGCAGACAGAGCGGAATATCCAGACATTGGAGGAAATGCTGTGAGCATGTGTTCTGGATTTCAGAGGATCATGGGTGCGACACTTTCCTTTAGTAGAGTTTTCCTAAAACAACAGCTTCCACTCTACTATTGGCATGGCACCGTTTGAGGCTTTGTATGGAATACTATGTCGTTCACCCATTTTTTGGGTAGAGGTTGGTGAGACAGGTGCTCTTGGGCCAAAGGTAGTACAGATCACCACATAGAAAGTCTAGCTTGTGCGTGAGAGGATGAAAACGAATCAGGACCGAAAAAAGTCATATGATGATCGTCGGAGTAGGCCCTTGGAGTTAGAGGTGGGAGATCATGTGTTCTTGAAGGTTTCCCTTCGATGAGGGCAGTAGAGGTTTGGGAAGGGGAGTAAGCTCTCCCCTAGATTCATCAGACCATTCGAGGTTCTGAGGTGATTCGGCAAGGTGGCATATCAGCTAGCCCTGCCACCTCAATTGGAGAAGGTTCATGACGTCTTCCATGTCTCCCAGCTTCGTCGGTACTTACACGACGACTCTCACGTTATCGACTGGGGAGAGTTAGATATGGGAGACAATGCGACCTTCGAGGAGCGACCAGTCAGAATCGAGGATCGTAAAGAGAAGGTTCTCCGTGGATGAACCATCACCTTGGTTCGTGTGTTATGGATGCATGGCGGCCTCAAGGAGAGAACTTGGGAGCAAGAGGCTTAGATGCATGCTCAGTACTCAGAGTTGTTTTGAATTGTGTTTTTCTTTGTTCTTCAGAGCTTTGTTTGATGTTATACTTTGTACCTTTGATATATGGAATGCTTGGCGTGTCGGTTGTGAGACCTTTTGTTTCCTTGTTCTCTAGAAGTGTGTAACATGTTTGGATATGTGGGAAAGGGATAAATCTGATCCTTAATTGAGACGCATTAATGCGGATGCGATTGAACCTGTGCGGTTGAGTCAGTGCCGCCTAAAGCGGATAATATCTCGACATAGGAGAAGGAATTTCCCCAAACCACGTGTTTGGGTAGTGTTTTGGTTGTATGGTGTTGGGGGCGGTGAACGTTGAAGAATCCTAATATATTAAAGTGGGAAGACCCAATTAATGATCGAGACGTATTAATGATGATGTGATTAAACCTGTACAGGTGAGTTAGTGCCGCCTAAAGTTGATAATATCTTGATATAGGGGAAGCAATTCCTAACACATATGATTAGGGTTGTTAGATGGGTTCCTGTTATAACAAGAGCCCTAAGAGGTATCTTGCTGGTTTTCTCTGGGTTGGTTTTGAATTCTCATGGATGAGAATGTTTTAAGAGGTATCTGATGTAATGGCCCGAACCTCTCCGGCCCATTCCTTTGTCGAAAATAAGGTCATGAAGTGTTCTGGAGGGTAAAATGGACTTTTCCCACACTTTTCAAAATTTGTAACTACACGCCGTGCAGTGTGAGTACACGATGTGTACCACCTTTTCCGGGTATACCTCGTGTTGTTGTCGTGTCCTTGTAGCATGAAATAAATGAGTACACACCGTGTAGCCCATACTACACGCCGTGTAGTTCCTCCCCGCGTACGCGTTACCCTCAAACTGTGTGTTGACCAGTCAACGGCTGTGTGCCGTGTTGATGTCGTGTCCTTGCCTCGTGAAATAAATGAGTACATTCCGTGTAGCCCATACTACATGCTGTGTAGTCCCTCCCGGCGTATGCATTACCCACAAACCATGTGTTGACCAGGCAATGGCCGCGTTCCGCATTGAAGTCCATGTTGGAAGCCGCGTAGTGACCGTGTGAAATGGCCGAGTACACACCGTGTACGAGGAAGTACACACCATGTACTTTGGTTTTTCACTCCAATAAAAGGAGGGGGCCTCTCCTCCTTTTTCAAAGCACTCCTCTCATCCCCATTCCCTTGAGCAGAGCTCTCCTGAGATACTCCAATGCTCTTTTCTTCCATAACTTCTTCGTCCGAGCTCCGATTTACGATCCGTCAGCGGCCACGGGATCATAATGACGGGGTGGAACTTCTGAGCTTGGATCTATTATCTTCCCTTCGGCCTTTCCTTCCCAACTTTCACCCGAAGAGGTTTTTAAAGGTTTTTACAGAAGCGACAGACACCGATAAACGTCTTCTAAAGCTGATCTGGGGGAGCATTTTGATCAGAACCTGTTGAGGTAGGGATCTTACCTTCATCTCTCTCTTTTGTGCATAATTATGGGTGGGTATCCTCTTGTTTTCATGAGATAGTTGAACCTATAAATAAAGATAATAAATGGTTGAAAACGGTGATGGGGAAGTTGTTATGTTTATCTTTGTTTATCCTATTGTTATGTTCTGAATTTAATAGGCTTATAACTACTGGAAATCACGGTCGTTGGGGGTCATTGCTTGCGCAAATAAATGTTTCCCTATCTTTGTAGACCGTTTTGTGTATGGAAACTTTGTGGAATATGGAAACTGGTTAATCATGAAAAGATGGCTGATTAAAATTTGGAACCCTTGTGTGATCACCCATGTTGAACAAAATGGAATAATGAACATGTGGGTGTTGTCTTAGTTACGTGGTGTGTGAAAGGGGGGGTGAATCCTGGGTAGTTACGGATTGAATGGCTAGCGGGGCTATGGTAAATGATGGTATTAAAGGGGAGATGATGTGGCACGAGCCTTCTTTATGTTCCAAATAAAAGGTCTTACCACATAAGATTAAGCATTGAATGCAAGGGGACACTCATTTACATACCACACCATACTTTTCGAGAGTATAAAGAGCCATTGGAGACTCGAGAGTTTTTCTCTCATCCGGAGCTGTGAGGTCATGTGAACATCACATGAGTTAAAGGAGTGTAGAAGAAAAGTATCTTTTGGGGAGTTTGTCTTCCCTTGTGTTTGAATTATTATACACTTCTTTAGTAAGGTTTCTATTACTATTATGATAATAAACATGTTTTTAGATAGATCTTTTAGTTCGGGGATAAATTGAATTTCTACTGGTTATCTTTTAATTTTATTTTTCACTTTATCATTTCAAAGAATTCAATAATGATCAGCGAGATCAATACTAAATTCGTTCAGTCACTTGTACCGCTAGAACATAATCACAAAAATTCACATTCAGTTAGTGAGATTGATTGTGGAAACACACTTAAAAATATAATAAATTCAAAATACTTCAAGACTTATGGTGAGTCAGTCTTGTTGTCATTTTTTAAAATGGTTCACAGTTGATTAATTTTGGAGTAGTGAAATATTGAACTGATTGGCATGCATGACTTAACTCCTAGTGAGGGAGGTGATTCATTCTTTTTAAGGTGGTACTCTGCAAAAACCTTTAAGTGAATTAGAATACCTTTAAAACTAGCAGTATGGATATTTTTCCCCAGGAAATATATTTTGGTAGTTAATTTATCAGCGTTCTATATTTTCATTGTTCACAGTTTTCAATTTGTTTTCTGTTTCATCTTAGTATAGATCAAATTCACCAAAAAAATGTGTAGTATCTTACTGCTTAGTAATTTCACAAAAGAAAAAAAAATAAAAAGTAAAGAAGATAGAGAATCCACTCCACTACTAACAATAATAGAGTTTTGGAAAGTTTTTATAAGATTAGTTGTCAATTTTTTCCTTATCTATGGGTTTGACCCTGATTTCCAAAAATATAGTAGTTAGTAGGAATATAAATTTTAATCGGCGACAGTATTCAATGAATGTTCAGGTCAGGTTTTTGGTTCCATTTCCAGGGAAGGCACACGACATTGCTTCTAAAAAAACCAAAAAAAATCATTAAAAAGAAACCTTTAAAAAACAAATTGAAAAAAATTGAAAAGTGTAAAAAAAACATTATTCTGAATAGTTACTGCTGAGTACTATATGATTTTTTTTGCATGAGCACAAGAACATCTGGTGTTATATTAGAGCCTCTAAACCCTAAAATAGATAAACATTTGACTTCTATATGAAAGAAAAAAATTGACTTTCTAAATATAGAGGAGAGAGTTCCGACACTTAATAACTTCCAAAATCATCCAAAACTCTTAGATGAAAAAGAAAGGCCTTGGATGCGGAAGTTCCAACTCCCTCAAGTTTCAAGTAATCCATCTTCTTTTAGACTTAGTCCTAGAGCCAAAAAATAAGAACTTATATAGTCACACATTTCACTACTTCCTACATTTAATGGACTATCTAATAAGGACTATTTAGCCTTCATTAAATATTTATATAATACAGTGCAACAACCACCTCTTCAAGGACTCATAGAAAATTAACTTATAATAATATTCTTTCAATTTTTCCTTAAAGGGAATTCTAGGAATTGGTTTCTGGGTCCATATGAAAATATCTTTGAAAACTATGAGCAAGTGTACAACTCTTTTATCATGAAATATTATCCCTAAAAAGATTAAGGTAAACTTAAAACTAAAATAACATGTTTTTATCAAGAGTATGGAGAACATTTTCATGAATCTTGGGATAGATTTAGGGACCTTATTATGCAGTGTCCCCATCATCAACTCCCATATCACCTTATCATGGACACTTTATATGAATGGATGTCATACTCTGGATAGAATCTAGTTGATCAAGCTGTTGGGGGTAATTATATTGACAAAATAGATGAAGAATTGAGAAAAAAATTTCATAATCTTTCACTGAATTTCCAACAGAAAAATTCAATAAGGAAAAGATTCAATATAAATGTTATTATTAACCTTGGTTCAATGAATGAAATTCAATATCAACTATATGAAATCACCAACCAACTTCAATCTTTAATGTACCAGAATTAAAAAAAACTATTAATCAAGTTGGATGTCAAAACTCCAACCAATATTTCAGGGAACAGTGTGTCCAGTGTTTTATGTTTTGGTATACTGAAAACTTCTGACCTAACTTTGATTTTATATCCCGACAACAAGAGAAATAAAACATTGTTAATTATGGTCCTAGAATGCCACCTAAAGAAGATCCATTTTCAAATAATTACAATCAAGGCTATAGGAACCTTCCCAACTTATCATAGAAAGAACACGACCAAATCAAATTACCCACTCCCCCAAATTACTCTAACCAACCAAGGCCAAATTTTCAAAATCAAAAAAGGGGTGAGTTTTCAAATGTACAAGGAAAAAATTATAATAAAATGTTTTCTAATATTGATATAATATTGAAAACAAATCAACTCTCAAGAGGAAAGATTCATTACTCAGCTAACCAAACATCAAAATCAATATGAGTCAGATAAAATGAAAACTGATGTGAGAATTCAAAACATAGAAACACAACTCGGACAACTTGCTAGAGATTTTTCATCTATGAAAGAAGGTAGACTTCCAAGTACCACTGAACTTAACCCTAAAGATAATTTCATGGATTTTGTAACTAGAAGTGGGCTTTATACTAAAACTGTTTTAGAAAAAGACTATGAAAATTCCCAAAATGAAAATTTTCATGAATCTGGTAATAAAAATATTCTTTGTTCACATGATGGAATATCACAGAAAAGTCATAGAAATGATCAAAATTTGAATTTATCATCTGAATCACAAGATGAATTTTTTCTAAAAACCAAAAGAATAAATGTAATTAAAAAGTTGAGGAAGTAGTGAGGGATGTACCTTCTGTCCTTAAAAAAGATTCCCCACCCATCCCTTTCCCTGAGAAGTTGAAACCATAAAGTAACACCAAGGATGAACTTATTCAGTTTCTTGGTCTCCGTTACAGTATTCAAGTAAACATTTCTTTCATTCAAGACTTAATTCGAATCCAATATTATTTGAAATCTCTTAAGAAAATTGTTTCAAACAAAAATACCCTGGAAAAAATTTTCTACTTACAGCCTCACTAAAGAGTGTAGTGTTGTGCTTCAAAATAAAATCCCACTCAAACTGAAAGACCCAGGTATCTTTGTCATACCTTTCACACTAGGAAATTATGATCATCTTAACTATTCATGTGATTTAGGTGATATCATTAACCTACTCCCATACTCACTATTTCGACAGCTGAAGTTGGGTGACCTTCAACCCACCAAATTCATACTACAGTTGGCTGATAGATCTTTCACTCATCCTGTGAGTAGGATAGATGACTTGCTATTGGGAGTTGGGAAACTGTTTCTACCTACTGATTTTTTAGTCTTAGACATGGAGTGTGATAAAAGTGTGCCCATCATCTCAGGTAGGCCATTCTTGGCCATAGGTGGTTCTATTATTGATATATTCGGGGGTCAGATATCTTTAAAATTGGTGAACAACAAGAAGAGTTCAATGTGTTTAAAAATGATAAAGCACCAAATTTTTCTAAGAATTTTTCATTGGTAGAGTCCTTAGAAGATAAGAAATCAATTGGAAAATTTAAAGAATATTAAAATCAATTCCCAACTGAAGACAGTAATTTAAAATCCAAAAATCATATTGAATCTATCTTAGAAGTTCAAAATTATTCTCAAATACCTAATCTAGAAAATTTTCCATAAATGGACAATGGTTTAGTTTATGCTATAGAAGGGTCATTTTCTGAACTTATGAGATTTTTGAGTGAATATAAGGGTGTTTCTGTTAACACCAACCTTGCTGAACACTTTTAAGATGTTGAGGGTGAACTTATAAGACAACATGGTGATTCTTCTTTGATAAACATGTTAAATTATGATATTGAAAAACTTGGATAGTATACTACCCACTTTGGATAGAAACACTATTATTTCTAAAACTGAACATGAAATTGAAATTCTTTCATCATTCAATACTCATTACAAGTGATATGTTAAAGATCATTAACCTCCTAGGCCTAAGAGTATTCCTTCGAGTGTAGAATCAGCCACTCTTGAACTGAATCCAATCCCAGCTCATCTTAAATATTAATTTTTGGGTGAGAATTCTAATTTGGCTATTATTATTTTTTCTGAACTTAATGAATATCAAGAGGAAATATTGTTATGTGTGTTGAAGAAATTTAAGTCTTCCATAGGCAAGAAAATAGCTGATATCATGGGTATTAGTCCCTAATTCTGTATGCATAAAATACCTATAGATCCTGACCATAATCCTAGGGTAGAGTGTCAAAGAAGATTAAATACAAACATAAAATATTTTGTGAGAGAAGAAGTGATTAAGCTTTTGGACAATGGAATGATTTATCCCATTTCTGATAGTGCTTGGGTTAGCCCTGTTCAGATTCTTCCCAGGAAGGGGGTTTCACTGTAGTCAAAAATGAAAAAAATGAAGAAATCCATGTTAGGAAAGCCACCAAATGGAGAGTCTATATTGATTATAGGAAGCTTAATGAAGCCACTAGGAAGGACCACTTTCCAATTACTTTCTTGGATCAAATTCTTGAGAGGCTTGCTAGAAATAAATTTTTCTATTTTCTGGATGGGTATTCTGGTTTTAACCAGATTCTTGTTGATCCATAGGATCAAGAATAGACCACTTTCACATGCCCCTTTGGGACATTTACCTACAGGAAGATTCCCTTTGGGTTGTGTGTAGCTCTAGAAACCTTTCAAAGGTGTATGATGGGTATCATTTTAGATATTATTCAGAGAATCATTGAGGTTTTCATGGATGGATTTTCCATTGTGGGAATCCCTTTTGATACCTGTCTTAGATATCTTGAGCTAGTTTTAGGAAGATGCATTGAAACCAACATTGTTCTTAATTGGTATAAGGGTTAATTCAAGTTCATAGAGGTTATATTTCTTGGTCATACGGTGTCAAAGAGAGGTCTAGAAGTTTATATTTCTAAGATTGATGTCATTAAAAAATTGCCACCTTCTAGAAATGTCGAAGGTATAAGAAGTTTTTTAGGGAATGATGGTTTTTACTGGAGATTCATAAAAGACTTTTCAAAAATGACTTAGCCCTTTTGTTATTTTCTTGTCAAGGATGCACCTCTTAATTTTGATGAGAACTGTTTGAAATCATTTAATCTGTTGAAAAAAATATCACTATATCACCCATTATCATAGCACATGAGTGGAAGTTACCTTCTAAACTTATGTGTGATGCTAGTGGCATGGTTGTAGGTGCTATCCTTGGACATAAGGGAGATATGATGTTACATATAGTGTATTATTACAGAAAATTTCTTGATGAATACCTAAAGAATTATACCACCACTGAAAAAGAATTTCTAGCTGTTGTGTTTGCTTTAGAGAAGTTTAGACGGTATCTCTTAGGGTAAAAAGTTATCATTTTCCCTGATCATTCTTCTTTAACGTACATGTTGTCTAAGAAGGAAACTAAACCCAAGATTATTACATGGAGTTCCCAAATCTTTGATGGAAAAATTTGGGTGTGTTCATAAATATGGTACTCCTTATCATCCACAGTCCAGTGGCCATGTGGAAATTTCAAATAGGGAACTGAAACAAATACTTGAGAAAATTGTGTCAACCTCTAGGAAAGACTGGTCTCTTAAATTTGATAAAGCCTTATGGGCATATAGAACTACTTTTAAGACCCCAATAGGTATGTCTCCTTACAAGTAATTGTTTGGGAAATGTTTTCATTTACCTGTGGAGTTGAATCACAAGTCTTATTGGGCAGTTAAGGCTCTAAAATTTGATTTTAAGAGTACTGGTGAGAGGAGATTACTTGAACTGGGTGAACTTGATGAGATTATGAGAGAGAGTCATGATAATTCGAAGATTTATAAAGAAAGGACTAAAATATTTCATGATTCTATCATTCAAACTAAATATTTTAAACCTAAATATAAGATTCTTCTCTTTAACTCTAGATGTAAACTTTTTCCTGGATAAAGTCCAAGTAGTCTGGACCCTTTACTGTAGTGAGAGTTCTTAAGAATAGATCATTAGAAATTATATGTGAAGTAAACAAACCCATATTGGTTAATGGGAAGAGGGTGAAGTTGTATTTTGTGGGACAACCGAAGGGCTTGGATGCATTCACAGTGCTTGAAAACTGATTTTAAATAAAGTTTGGATGATGACTTTAAAACTTAGTGTTGCATGAGAGGCACCCCATGATTTTTTTTGTCTTTTCTATGTTTCATTTTTACCCTTGAATAATGTACTAATTCTGTGCTCTATTTTTGGAAAGCCCTTGTTAATGCCTACTCTTAGTCTCTTTGTTTTGTTTCACAGTTATCAAGAAGCTGATTTATTATCATTTAAGGAGTGGAATTCCAATGTTGGGGCTGTAAAGGCATCATTGATTCAAGGAAGTACTCTAATATTAGTTTGTATTCATTTTTATGCACCTTATTCACTCTAATAAAATTCACTGCTAAGTCATAGTAACTACCATCAGTGAGACAATCACTGTTACCTTTAAAAATATGCTTGTTTTAGAAAATCTGCTACATATTTGTTGGAAATTCTACTGCATTTCTTACTACTGAAATAAGAAAATCTGCATATGTTAAAAAATTCTGCTCATTTTGGAATGAAAGCTTATTGTATGTCACTGTGTAAACAAAATTTCTGCATGTCCCTCATTATAAAAAAAACATGAATTTCATTGCTATTAAAATCATCCACTGCATGAACTCAAGTGTGGGGGGTACATGTTGTAGCTATTTTTGAATTTGTATTTATAGGTTTTGGGGTTTAACTTGTCATTGTCTACTTTATTGAAAATTCTTTTGAGCCCAATCATTGAACATGATTGCACCCTATCCACAGTTCACTTACACCTTCCTTATTACTTTTAAGCTATATTGGAAATTATTCAGTAGACTAAATATTAATGCATGTATTTTCTAATGAACCTACTAATAAAGTTATTTTTTGTGGAGAACAATAATTTTTGAACTTCAAAGAGACCCTTTATACATGTCATCAATCTGCTAAATTGAAAACCTGTTTTAAAACTTTAATTGTTTAATTGTTCTTTTCCATATATAGAAGTCAAATTTGGGGAAACATTTGGGTTCTAAGTGTGGGGGATGGGTCAATTATTGATTGTTCTAAATCGTGCTTTAATGTAAGCTCATCAATTCCTACTTCACTTCAACATTTTGTAAAAAATGGGTAAACTTTTTCAAAATTCAAGAACATTTTTAGGCTTTACCCTATTTTTCAAATGGTTCTTGCCTATGGAAAGTATTTATTTGGAAGGTAAGTTGTGCATTGTGTCAGAAATTAATGATAATAGGTGATTTCTGAGTGGTTTTACTTAGTGATTGAATGGATATCTTAGTTTAGGGAATATTTTTTAAAGTGATATGGGTAACCTGTTAGTAGAGGTATGATTATAGCTGCTGGAACTAGAAGTTTGATTTTGATCATAGGGGACTCTATTTTTTATTATTTATTCAATGTAATCACCTTAATGAGCCAATATAAATGATTTTTGATATAAATCTTTTGGAACTAGAGTATTCTAGGAATCTGGGGTTCCACAGTGAATCTTGGAGACCCTAGTTACTGGGTGCGTTTCTGTTTACTATAAGCCCTTTGTACACCATGAATAAGTGCTTATGCACGGTGGTTAGCTCATTGATACATGGCTTGGAAAAAATTAAACAAAGTGTCTAGGGTCAAAAATAAATTCATTAAGGTGAGGGGAATTATGAACACCAAACAAAGAAGGGGTTAACTAGTTTATATTGGTGTCATTTAGGTTATATCATTAAGGTGATCAAAATAATAATAATTATTATTTTATTGAACCTATGTGAAAAGTTAAAGTATAAAGTTCCAATGGGTAAGTTTTTAATTCCACATAAATTTTATGTCTTTTCACTCTTGAGATTAGAACTTGAGTTTGGACTAAAATGAGTCACTATGTAGAGTTGTGTATGAGGCATGACACTTACTTTGATTGATGAATCTTTGCTATCTTGACTACACTTTGAGTACTTGTTTGAGGCAAGACTAGATTTGGAAATATTTTCTAAAAGGCCTGATTTCATGTTATATCGTCTTTTTTTGAGTGCTGGACATGGTAAATTTTGAGCAAAATAAAAAATACTACAATCTGTTTTTCAATGACAATAATGTATGAAATTGTTTGAGGAAAAAACAATGCTTAAGTGTGGGGGAATTTGATGTGGATCCGTTTTTACATAGTTTTGCCACATCTTTTTACTTAATTTTTATTGATTTAACTAATCATTTAAGCACTTTTTATTAAATAACTCTAATTTTGAATTTTTATAACTAATTTTGTTAATTAATTAGTTTTTTATATTTGATTAAGTATTTTTATTCATTAAATTATTAATTTTAATCTTACATTACATTTATAATTTAATTTTTTTATTACTCTTGTTAACTAAAATCTACTTGACTTTTTAATAAATTAATATCCATTTTAAAACAATTATTTAGTCATCGTATTTATATCTAATTAACTTTGACTTAATTTTAATATTTTATCATTCAATTTAGTTTCATTAAAATATATTAATTTCATTAATTAATACATTTAATTATCATGCTTCTTAATTAAGTTAAGAATTTGTGTTTTAATTAAATAAAATAGTTCACTTTTAACATTAAATATTCACATAGTTAATTAATTTATCAATTTAGAGTTTTAAAACATTAATTACTAAATTTTATGAATGAGGTTAAATTATTAAGTCATTAACTTGTGTTTTTTGTCAACTGGTGTGGTAGACAAGAGCTATCGGTGACTTATTTAGTCATTGATGCTATCCTTTTCTTTTTTACTATAGACCCTTTAATAAATTTTAATTTAATTTTTCCTTCAATTTAGTTTAACAAAAATCAAGTTTCAATTTATGTGTTATTAATTAATAAATTAAATTGTAATTTTTATGCTTTAATTTAAATAATTATTTTCTTAACTTATGTTGTTTAGTCTTTGTTACAATTTTTTTAATTAATTTATGTTTTAATCATAAGTTTATTTTTTTCAGTTCTATTTTTTATCTCTCCGTTAATCCAATACTTTTATTTTGTCTAAGCGTTAGTTTTTTTGTCACCAATGCAGATTATGATATCTATCTGTGACCTTTTTCATTAGTGATCCTTCTATTTAATCTCTATTGGTGACATTATTTACACTAGTTACCTTTAAGTTATCCCCAACTGTGAGCTTTATTTTGCACCATCAGTAACCTTAATTTTAAAAGCATCGGTGACCCTCTAATTTAAAGCTGACGGTGAGCTTTTGTTTTTAATCTATCAGAAACCTTTCATATCTAAGACTACCGGTGACCTGTTTATTTTATGCTTTGGTAATCTAGTTTTTTTATTATATTAAGGACCCTTTATTCTATTGATGACCTTTATTGCACTAGTAACCTCTATTTTTACCGCTAATGGTGACTTTTTATTTTATGTAATGGTAAACTTTTTTATTTTAACTATACCGGTGACCCTTAACTGCATCGATGACCCTTTTTTTATTTGCAATGGTGACCTTTTGATTATCGGTGACCATTTAAGTTTACCACATCAGTGACCTATTTTTATCTCTATCATTATCCTTCTTTTTTTATATATAGAATAATGACCTACAGTTACCCATTCCATGGGTGAGATTTTCTTTGTGTGTAATGGTGACCCTCTATTTTAATGTCATCAGTGAACCTTTTATTTTATTTCTTTCGGTAACCTCCTCAGTATTATTTGATTCTCACCATTGCATTTTTCTTCTCTTTTTTTCACTTTTCACCCACCAATCTTACACACCGATTCCTCTCTTCTCCAAACCCTTCTCTGTCAAATACTTCACCGCGATTCACCACTGCGTTGTCTCCCACACCATAGATCTATCACACTCTTGGTCTTCTCTTCACCTCAAATCAGCAATGCCATTATTCTTCTATCATATCTTTCATCAACATTGATTTAGACCGATTTAAACTAGTTCAAATCTAATTCAATAATCATTGACAACTAACCCCCTTTCCTAGATCTGAGCCATGCCGATGGAGAAACCCTCATGTGCTACTGTGGTGAACCGCGACCCACTATTTCGCCACAACGCGAAACTCGAAGTCGCCACTTCCAAAGGAGTTGAATCTCGCCGCCTCTGTTGAGGCTAATTTGATGGGGGTATCACCATGGAGCTGTCACACAAAGTAACCGCCATGGGAGGGAGTCACCAAAAGTAGGAATCCGCACATTGAACTGTAGGTATAATGGAGGAAGCCAACACGTTTTATATTTGAGACGAGAAACCACCGCCAGTTCTTGGATATGGAGAAACCGTTCTGCACCACCTACTAGAGCTAAAGCAGTACACCGCTGGTCCGCTGAAGGGGAGCCTATCCAGCTGGTCTTTCCACGTCACTAGAGGAAGAGCTGGAACCGTAGACCTCCTTAGAGTAGGAGCCGAGAAACCCTCCCTTGGTTCTGTGAACCAGAATTGGGGGGGGGGATGAAATGAAATTAAAAAAACTAAAACAAACATAAACTAAATAAATAATAAATGATAATATATTTTTAATAGTATAAATATCTAATTAATAATAATTATTAAATAAACTATAAAATATACTAATTAATTAAAAAAATATTTAAAACTAAAGTATTAATTTTAATTATTAAATTAAAATAAACTGATAAATAAATTTATATATACTTTAATTAATATAACAATTTAATTTCTTAAATAATAATTATAATAATAACAACGATATTAATAAAATAAAAATCTAAATTATAAAATTTTTAATTACATATTTACTTATGATGTTAAATTTTAATAATTTAGTTAAAAATGATCAACTTAATAATTTAGTAATTATATTTATTAACATAATCAACTCTAGAGGAAGAGCTGGAACCGCATACCTCTTTCTTGGAGAAGGATCTGAGAAACCCTCCCTTGGTTCTGTGCGCCAAAATTGAGGGGGATGAAATGAAATTAAAAAAAACTAAAAAAAACATAAAACTAAATAAATAATAAATGATAATATACTAATAGTATAAATATATAATTAATAATAATAATAATTAAATACACTATAAAATATACTAAGTAATTAAAAAATATATTTAAAACTAAAGTAGTAATATTAATTATTAAATTAAAATAAACTAATAAATAGATTTATATATTCTTTAATTTATATAACAATTTAATTTCTTAAATAAGAATAATAATAATAATAACAATAAAATTAATAAAATAAAAATCTAAATTATAAAATATTTAATTACTTATTTACTTATGATGTTAACTTTTAATAATTCAGTTAAAAATGATAACCTTAATAATTTAGTAATTATATTTATAACTTAATTAAATTAATAGATTTATAATAAACTTTTGTTTTAACATAATAATATTAAGTGAATAATTTTATAAATAATAAAAAAGTAAATAATAATTATCAATTATGATATTTATTAAATAAATTTAGTTAATTTTTTAATAATAATTTTTGTCTTTTGGGTTTTAACAATTCTAAATTTTTTTTAGTTGATCTTTACATGTGCAGGTTCATGCCAAATCTTGAAACTTGTCTAGGTTCACTCAACTAACTCAGAAAAATGTAGTTATGTGAGAACAACTAGCACGATGTGCCAATCACAAAAAATCACACATGTGTAGTGGACAAGTAAAGGACATTTAAAGTTGGTGGAAAACAATGGGTGACGTGCAGCAGGTGACAGTATAATTTAAAAGTAGAGTAAGTAGTGAATGCAAGAGGATCCTCAATATCACACAATGCCATACTTTTTGAGATCAGAGAGCACCATTAGAGACTCGAATGCTTTTCTCTCATCAGGAGCAGAGAGGTCCTATGAACATCATTGGAGTTGAAGGAATGTATGAGGAGAGTATCTTTTGGGGAGTTTATCTTCCCTTGTGTTTGAATTATTATACACTACTTTAGCATGTTTTGTATTACTAGTTTGATAATAAACAAGTTTTCTAATTATATCTTTTAGTTCAAAGATAAATTGATGTTCTGTTGGTTATCTTTTAATTTTATTTTTTTCACTTTATCATTTCAATGAATTCATTAATGATCGACGAGCTCAATAATGAATTCATTCAGTTGCTTGTACCACTAGAACGTAATCAAAAAAATTCACAGTCAGTTGGCCAGATTGATTGTAGAAACACTCTTCAAAAGATAAAAAATCTAAAAGACTTGAATACTTATGGTGATTTCATCTTTTTGTCATTTTTTCAAACGATTCCGAGTTGATTAATTTTGGAGTGTCGAACTCTTAAATTAATTGGCTTCTATGAATTTACTCCCGGTGATGAAGGTGAGTCATTCTTTTTAAGGTGGTACTCTACAACCACATTTAAGTGCATTATAATACCTTTAGAACCATTAGTATGGATATTTTTCCTTGGGAAATACATTTTAGTAGTTAATTTATCAGCATTCTATATTTTTGTTGTTCATAATTTTCAAATTTTTTCTGTTCCGTCTTAGTCTAGATCTAAAACACCAAACAAATGTGCAGTATCTTGCTGCATAGTAATTTAACAAAAGAAAAAAATAATAATTAACGAAGATAGAGAATCCACCCCACTGCTGACAATAGTGGAGTTTTTGAATGTTTTTAGATGATTAGTGGTCAATTTTTTCCTTCTCTGTGGGTTTGATCCTTCTTTCCACATATATATTAGTTAGTTGGAATATAAATTTTAAACTTTGACTTGTTTCAATGACAGTTCAAGTCAAATAATAAAAAATGTTTATATTTTAATTGATTTATTCACAAAGATGTATGAAATTATTACATTTAAATGATATGAACATGTTTAGATGACATAATTTATAGATTTAAGCGCTAACCTTCCATATTTTAACACCAAGACTCCATATCTCAACACTCATTATCCATGTAATTTTTTTGTTCCTTAAAATTAAACTATAACTTATTAATTATAAATAACTTAAATTATAAATTATGACGCCTTTGTTATAATTTAATACATTTAAATTTACTAATGAATTGGATGAAACTTTTATACCACCACCAAAGATATGTGTTCAACATTGTTAAGAGTTTGGTCAAATTTAGAAAAAAGTATATATCCCAATATTAGATTCAGTGTGTTGCCCAATATGTTTCTAAATATGGGAATGTTATAGTATAAAATGATTTATATCTGAAGACAATTGAATTTTTTGATCTATGCTATTTAAATCCAATGAATTCGTGGTTTTGTGGTTTTCCGTTACTTACAATGATGCATAACTATGAAAAATAAATATAATTTATAAATTCATTGATAAAATACAACAATATGTTTGATATTGTAACATTTAAACCATGTCATCCTGTTTAGATGACATAATTTATAGATTTTAACACTAACCAACCTAGTTTTAAGACCGAGCCTCCTGATTTAGCACTCATGCTCCAAGTATTTTTTTGGTGTTTGGGAGATGTCAACCAAAACATCATGAATTTTATAAAGAAAATTTTTAGATTTTAATGACTATGTTAAAATTTAATGGGTAAAAATATACCAATGAAATGGATGAATCTTATTTTCAACAATTGAATCTTTTTCTTCATCATTGTAAGGATGATGGACATACTTGAAAATGGTGTAGAAATCCCAATTCAAGATTGTGTATCCAAAATAATATGATTTTAAATAATGTGATGTTGGATAAAAAAATTATGTAAATCTAAAAAAATTGAAAAATGTTATTGTGGTTTTCTATAGTTTTAATACAATAAATTCTAGTTTTGTGTGGTTTTCTGTTGCATAAAATGATGTTGAGGTATGAATAATTAGTAGTGTTGATAAATTAATTAACGTAGTTAGGAATATGTTTGGAATTATAAAATTTAAATGATGTCAATATGTTTATATAAAATAATTTACATAGTTTAACAACAACCTTCTACGTGTTAACACCGGTCCTCCAAATATTAACACTACAACTTCAAGTTTCTTTAAGTTTTTTGAAAACTAAAAAAAACTCCATGAATTTTACATAACTTACTTTTTTTTATTGTATCAACTATGTTTGAATTTAACATGTTGTAATATACCAATTAAATGGATGAAATGTTTTTTAGGCATATAATATTTTTCTTTTATCATTATGATAATAGTCTTCATATCTAAAAAGGTTAAGAAATCCCAATCCAAGATTTTGTATGCTCTGTAATAAGTTTCAAAAAAATATATTGTTATATAGAACACTGATTTAAACATAAAATCAATTGATATTTTATTCCTTCATCATCTTAAATATATTGGTCACACTCTCGCTCTAGTTTCGGTATTCCATTGGTTCAAAAACCAAATTTTATGTGATAATAAGATTGATTATTCCAATGATTAGACAAATTCATAGTCATAATTGATCCATACACGCACCTGTTTCAACTAATCCCAAAAAATCACAAACAATTCCCAAAAGGACCATATCCCCAACAAATTATCGTTTTAACTAGACAACTCCTCCAAAGAAAATTCTCCATAAATTGCAACCATGTTTCACCAACCATCATAGTAATTTAACCCTTTTTTAGGTTGATGAATCTATGAAAATATCATGAAAGAATTCTATATATTAGATAGAAAAAATATAATAATAGATGTATAATAAATAAATTAGTATGGTCTTTCATATCCATCATATTTCCCCATTCATCAAATTATTTATTTATGTAAATTAAAAAAATCATTACAAAAAAAAGAACCATTAGATAATAAAACAGGATTTAGAAAATAAATTAGTGGGTAATTTAGTCTCCTATATAGATTAAAACAAAATAAATATATAAAAAACAATAAATTTATATGGAAATGGAAACCCCATTTGTAAAATATGGCACAAAATGGTAACAAGGAATTTACTATATGTGAAAGGCAATACAAATAATAAATTTTTACAATCTAAATAAAAAAATATTCTGTTAACCAAGAACTAAATCATGGGTAATTTTATTTAAGTAATGAAAAAGAAAATTGGTTTTTTATTTTTTTTATCCATGTAATAAGTAATGAGTGATTCAAAAACATGTAATTTATTTGTATCTAAGTCAGTGAAGTTGAAAACCCAGTTAAAATTCATTAAAGTGGAGGGGGGGCTCAACACTCTACTATGTTAAATCTAACAACATTAGGCATGACATAGATCAAAAACATTGGTGACCTAGTCTTTCATACATGAGATTATATTATCCTAAAACAATAGATTAACACAATATATAAAATATATTACAAATATTTTCTGGGAATAAATATATTATTAAATTACATTCATGAATAATTGATCAAATTTATATCTAGTCATTGTTCTAGAAGATTAATGATCATTCACAAGAGTTCCGGTAATCATGGTCACCTTCTAGGATTTTTACATTTTCATTCATATGTTATTGATTAGTTATTATAAAATAGTTTTATATAAAGGATTCATATATATCATTGTAGTTGAACCATTCCATAGGGTCCCAAAAAGAAAATAATGTTTAGATAGATAGTAATTATACATTTCAATAACAAATTTTCATTCAAACCATAATATATTAGTACATGAAATACATTTTAAAGTAGTTCCATTATTCAAAATATGTATTTTATTATAGCCTACCATTCTATTATTCAATAATTTCTTCTCAAGGTGCAGACATCATAAACCCTCCTTTTAAGGTCGTACCAGCCTTAGAGAGGCTGTTTAAATTAGGGTGACAATTTTTTTAGTATTATTTCACTGTGACCTACTAGGTATTGTTCTCGTATATGGGTCTCCCATGATTAGTTCAAAGGAAAATTTATCCACATCCGCTTCACATTTGTTATTAACTTCAACTACTATCCCCTCTTCTTCATCACTTTCCTCACCTACCTTCAACATATTTTCCACATCTTCATCTTCCCCCACATTCTAAGCTTCATCTATCTCCTTCAATACATATTGAAACTCTTATGAATTCTCCTCAGATACTCATGCATATTCTATTTCTTCCTCTAGGTCATGATCATATCAATCCAATTCAGTAGTAGAGGGTCCACCGAACATATTACCAAGAACTCAATTATGTTCACACAGATGCTCATTTACACATTTCATATATACATCATAAAAAAGCTTATATCCTATATTATATTATGATAAGAAGAAAATTAGTAATTTATATAAACATAATGTTTTCCAATTATAAAATCTATATAGTCACATATTTTCATCTAAAAAGAGGATTCCAAAGTACATATCATCACACGTAATAAATTAACACAAACAATCCAAATTTTAACACTAAAATATAGTTTTTTCCATAAAATTATATACATGAAAAGGAATCATTTAAATCATACATTTAAAATTTGGAAACACTAATATCCCACATTTTAAAACTATTAATCCATTTTTTACACTAGAAATACACATCTTAATATATGGACATTTCTAATGAGGATTTTAAGGTATCTAACATCAATATACTATAAATTAACACTGAAAATCTAGAATTTAATTATAAATATGAATATTTTGACATTGGGAATCTATGTTTTAAATTTAATAGTAGTATATGAAAATAAAAATGTTTCTAATTAAATAGTCTAGATACTGACACTAAACATCCAAATTTTAACATTATAACTCAATCATTTAACATTGAAAAGTAAAATAATAAAATATGGGACAATAAAAATTTGTTGTCAATGTACATATAGAAATTAACATAGAACATACCCAATATAACACTAAGCATATGGATTTTAACATTAATCGTCCAATTTTTATCACTGACATTGTAGACATGAAGTGTAAGCCTTTCAATTGAACATTTTACTATTTGTAACACTAAAATCACACCTTGTTCCACTATAATACCATGATTTAACAATATAAATAAACATTATAACACAAAATAATTTATAGCGATTCCTTCATGGAATTAAACATCAAGCTATCAAAAATTAACACTAAGAATCAACAATTTAACATGTGACATCCTGGACCCGGATGCCACTTAATGGGTGCCCTGAACCCAGTGGGCCACATTGCCTCAAGCGCATCTCCCCAAATTCTAGAGGCTTCCAAGTAATAGCGAGGACCTGGGGTGTGTCTGTGGGGATACTATTCCATCATTACTAAAGTGTATCACAACGAATGAATGTAAACACAAGTAAATAGAAGAACCAATACAAGTAAACAGACCGTACAACAGAAGATAGAGAAAACAATAACAATAAATAAAACATCCAGAATAACATTCAAAAGATGGTGATATGTCATGTAATTAGAAAACTGGAAATTCTGGATACAAGATAGAAGGAATATCATGTTCCACAAAAGTATAAAGGTAATCAAAAGACTATCCCAAGTATCCTAAGCTCCAGCTCGATCATCTAATATCATGATCCATCTTAAAAATCAATTAATCAAGTGTTTGAATGCATATACTTCCCTTTGTCAACACCTGCATCCATGTAATCTTTCCCATGTATGAAATAGAGCCCAAAGAGGGTGCGAGAGAAATCTCAGTGGGCCACCAGCAATAATGTCTATAACACCCTACCCGTGTAATGGAAATCTAATAGTATGCAAGCATTCATATATATAGTAAAGTAATACAATGTAACTAAATACCCATATACATTCTTTATCCCTCATATAGTGTCTAAATATGTCAATATTTCATTATTTTATTATTACAAATTTGTAAATAAGCTACATGTTATCATTTTTAAAGGTTCAATGTTATAAAAAGGAAACATGTAATGATATTTAATATGAAATGGTTCCATGATATTCACCAAGATAACCTATAACTCAAGAATCTCTAACTTAGTTTTAACTATGTCAAGCTATGAGTTAGAGTGTAAGACAAATAGCATAGTTAAAGACATTCCACAATAGTATGGCTACCGAATCCAAGGTGATCAACCAAGGTGAAATAGGGAAAAGTTGTAATAGGCCCCTATGGTATTTTACCAGTGAACCTACTTTTTAATGATGGATCCAAAGAGTGTAGTAAAGGAATCGTTTAATTATATTTAAGTGACCCAATGGTGTCATACTAAGCATCCAATGAATTGAAAAATATCATGATCTTGGTGGATCTCAACCTGAGCAAGTCGTTACCTTGTATCAGAATGGGGTTCTCGAGTGCTCATGGAATTCTTCGATCAAAATCCAAGGTGAGATTTAGTTAGGTTATTCATATTTCATTTGGAAGTAATGTAATATTTCATTTTTTTCAAGACTAGTTTTTCATTTGTCTGATAAGGTTATGTAGCACGTAACCCTTTTAATCAAGTCATTTGGTTCCAGCCTTGCCTTTAATTAGTGTGACAAGTCCAAGTTTCATGAAACCTTTCATTCAATCCATTTAAAGAATATTCCATATTCAATGTTCATTTGGATACCTTCCATTAATGTGTTAAGGTGTGCTAAAGATATGTAACAGACTATTCATTTAAATTTAAGGCCAAGTCATATACTTATTATACCTACCAATTCACATTCCACATTTTATTGCCAAATTGAAGCACATACCTTTTGTGGGTCATGTAGTTAGAATACATGGTACTTTACATTATGAAAATCAAAATATAAATCAAAATATTTAATATAGAAAAGATCACCCTTAGAGTGTTCAATAGAAGACACAACTGAATAGTTGTGCAAACATGCCAAAACACTAAACAACAATTATGGAATAAACATAGAAATGGAAAAGATGGAGTTGTGATTGTAACCAAAAATAACTAATCACATATTTGGAAATATCATAACCACATGGTTCTAATTATTATAAACATGGAATATAAATTCCATAAATAGCACCCGATGAAATCGGTGGGCCCCACATTAAAATTCCAAAATCAATGAACTTAAGGGATGAGTATTAGACCACCCACCTTAGGGTTTTAAGACTCTCCTCATTTGGTATTGGACCTTATATGGGATTAGATAAAAGTAGATCTATGAAAAAGAGAAAAAACTCTCATACCTTGATATCTAGGTCGAGAGTAAGAGAGAAGAGGAAATTATTAAACCAAATCAAGTACCTACCATTGCGCATCCAACATGATGAATGAAATATCAAAAGGATACCAAATGAATGAGATATCTTTATCACTATCATTGAATATCAAAAAGCTCAAAAATGAGATCCATGGAGGTAAATCCTGCATAGACTCGAATTAGGGAAGATGTGGTGGCTTAATAGATCATTAAATGAAATTTAGATATTTTACCTATAAAAATGGCCTATTTATGGTTTTTAGGAACAATTTGACAAACCACGCACAATATTTGCATGACTACCTAGGAAGAAGGGATACTTTCATGGTTAAGATTCATCTTTGAGTGGAAACTGTGTGAGGTGACTATGTCCAGAAAAACATCATCCACACAGCTAGGAAAACTGTGCGCCAACCATGCGCCAACTATGTGACATGGCCAATTTTCCCAAAAAGATGGGTTTTGGGATTTCAACATTCCTTGAACACCATTGATACCATTACAAACCCATTAGAAATCCATATTAGATACAAAGTAAAGATATATACCCAAATTTAAAGTAATAATACCTAAGTGAGAAACTGGGTTCTTACAGTCTTTCCCCCTTATAAAAACTCATCACTGAGTTTATCTTCCAAGGGTGGAGAAACACTTTCTAATAACTATTTGGTCGACTAAGAATGTTGGTCAACTTCCCTCTCCCATGTACTGTCTTATACCCGACCGTTGTTCCGTAAAATCCGTACTAGAGGGATAAACCGGCCAATAAAATCCTTCATGCTTTGGTCAAAAATGAATACTGGATACTCTTAAATAGTATCATCAACATCTAACTCAACATCCTCAGGATCAAAGGTATGAGATGGATCAACATGATACTAGTGAAGCTGTGAAATATAGAATTTTTCATGCATTACACGATAACTCTGAGGTAATATAAACAAATAACCTACCATCCCAAATATCTCTAGAATCTCAAAAATGCCTTCTATAACATGATGAAATCTTTCTCTACTTTTGTAACCATATATGCCCTATCATGGGTGATACTTGAAGAAAGAAAAATCCCCAAATTCAAACTCAAGATGTCCTTGATGGTGATCTACAAAAGATTTTTTACTAGAATGAGATATAGTTATATGCTTTCTGATTAGCCAAAACTTCTCTAAAGACTCTTGAATGAGATGAGGACATAGTAGGGCTGCCTCACCTAACACTAACCAGCACAGGGATGAGTGACCATACCTACCATATAAGGCCTCAAAATGATATGTCTGATTTTTTATCTGAAAGCTGTTATTATAGGCAAAAATAATTAAAGGTATATGTTTCTCCAAAGAACCACCAAAATCAAGGAATCATTCTCAGAGAATATTCTCTAGAACCTGTATTGTTCATTCTAATTTTACATTGGTCTGAGAGTCAAAATTTGTGATTATAAGCACCTTTATTCCTATCTCATTCTACAAAACCTACCTGAACCATGAAGTGAAATGAGAATCCCTATCCGGAACGATAGTACGAGGAACCCCATGTAGTTGTATGACCTCACTAACATACCATCTTCACATATTATCAACTATGAAAGTCTGGGAAATAGGGATAAAGTGGGTTCATTTCATTAGTCGGTCAATGACTACCCATATAGAATCCCTAACCCTCTGCGACCTAGGTAATCCAACTATAAATTCTATGGAAACATCTTCCCATTTCTATTATGGGACTGGAAGAATCTATAGCAAGCGCATAAGTCTTTGGTGATCCACCTTCACCTACTGATAGGTGGAACATCTAGTGATAAATCCTGATATCTGACGTTTCATCCTAGGACATCAATACTAGTGTCGCATATCTCAATACATCTTGGAGATGCCTCAATGAACTGTCCACTTAGAATCATGGGACTATTTCATCAAATCCTCTCCCATATTTATAGGAACCCAAATACATACACATAGGTTCTGAATGTATTCTCTATCCACTGAACAATCTATAGTTGGGTTATATCCTAATATATTCTCATAGAGAACCAAACCTCCAAGATCTTAAAATAGTTTAATATTCACTTTCTCAATGAGGGTAGAGGTAACCATCATGTATGAGAGGTAATAATACTCATGGAAGTCATGAAACTCTTTATGAAGCTCAGAAAATAGGTCCATTAACTTCCATTCTTCACTAGTTTCCTATATGGAAGGTGCCTTAGTTTTCTGACTCAGTGCTTCAGTAATTACATTGCCCTTACCAGGCATATAGGAAAGATAAACATAAATGGATTGTAGATATTCGACCCATTATCATTGTATGAGGTTCAATTCACACTACTAAAAGTTATATTTGATGATCTTGTGGTCTGTTTAAACCACAAAGCACTCACCTCACAGATATTGTCTCTAGCAACGCAAAGCATGGATAACTACTTCAAGTTCAAGGTCATGCCTTGGGTATTTTTTCTCATGAGGACTCAACAACTGATTTCCATACACAATGAATCTATCTTCTTGAATTAGCATTTCTCCTTGGTCAATTCCTGATTCATCACAGAGGAAGTTATAAACTATACCAAGCTCCGGAAGAGTCAGAATAAGTGCAAATACATGCCTCCCTTTCCTCTCATCAAATGGTTTCTCACATGATTCTGACCATATTAACATGACTTCCTTATTTGTAAGATAATTAACGGGAAAATCAAGATGGGAGATTTATTGTATGAAACAGCTACAATATCCATCCAACCCCAAGAAACATCATATATCAAACACAGTTTTGGGATTCTCACAATAAACTACAACACTACCCTTTTCTAGATCAATAGATACTCCTGATTTAGATTTTATATATCAGAAGAAGTGGAATTTTTTATTCCTAAGTGGAACATAGCAAGCCTGGTGTGATTTTGATGCTCTCTCAGTGTACTCAGAATGATCTCAAGATGTTTGAAATGGTCGCTATGAGTGTGAGAATACACAATATGTCATCCACAAAGACCATGAAAAAAGAATCTAAATAGGGGTGGAAAACCCTTTTCATCAGATCCATGAAAACAATAGGCATATTTATAAGACTGAACGACATAATAAGGTACTCATACAAAACATACCTACTACAAAAAGTTTCACGTGGTATGTTTGGTATCCTAACTCACACCTGATGATAAACCGGTTTTAGGTCGATCTTAGAGAATGCCTTTTCTCCTTGGAGATTTTCAAATAGATCATCTATTCGAGTAAGTGGATATCAATTCTTGACCTTATGCTGGTTCAAAATTCTATAATATGTGCATAGATATAAGGTTCCATCTTCCTTCCTAGAAAAAAGAGGGTGAAAACTCCAAGAGGATTTACTGGCTCGTATAAAGACTTTGGCCTCTAAATCCTCTAACTACCACTTGAGATTTTGAAGATCTGTTGGTGACAGCATATATAGAGGAATGAACACTGGAGATTATATTAGAACAAGATCTAAACTAAAATCTACCTCCATTTCAAAATGTAATCCATAAAAATATTTAAGAAATACATCCATTAAATGATCTAGAACTAGAGGGAAACCAGTTTGTTGTAAACCATGATCCTCTATGAAGATATTTTCAATGTAGATGGTCATTCTACCTATCCCATGAATCTCTGGTCCCGCTGTACCAGATTGGACATCCCATTAACCCTTATGTAGATAACTACTTCCCTCTGGTGATTTAAAAGATACCCTACGATGATAGCATTCTAATAAATCATGTTGAAGAACCAACCAGTCCATCCTAAGTATGGAATTGAAGACCATCATCTCAAGAACAAAGAGGCTCTGTAAGAAAGGGTAACTACCTACCTCAAGGGTAAAATCCCTAAATTGACATATACCCTCTTTTTATATCTTAGGTCGTTACACCATAGTAATATTGTATCTCATGTTTGATAATTTCCACAATAGATATAGAGATAAACAATTCCAAAACACTTGTATCAAAAAAAGAAGATACTATAGTAGAGGTTACAAGAATATTACTTCATATTGTATATGTTCATTTAACCAAATCCTCGGGTATTAGCTATAGTTCATTCGACTAGCATGATCCATGGCCCTTGGAAACAAATGGAATACCATGATAATAACTGATCTATTGATGTTGTTGGTGATCAGGGGTCTCGATACAATGCCCATGACCTCCTCCTTGGCTAAACCTACTAATTCTATTCCAACTCCCTGCCTGACATGACATAAAAGAACTCACTTTTGAAGGTGGAGCTAGTGAGGATCCTTTTCCACTTGAATTTGGTGAAAATGTCCTATTGAAATGCTGAATATTCCCCATATGGACACAAGACCATCACTCTAGTGGGTCTTTATCACAATGAGAATTTGAATTCACCCATCATTCACAACGACAACACAATTTAGAGATGTCGAAACAGACACTTTGGTTTTTAGTTCCCTAATGAGAAACCTTGAGGGAAGGATTTCTGCCACTGAAAGAACTACTGGACTAATGCAAAATGGATCCATTACATCTGGTACTATTTCCGTCCCTCAGGTTATGCTCATTTATAGTACTCTGGTTGAGTATCTCAGAAAAAGTAGGCAAGAAAAAGACATACACCTATGTATAGATGGCATACTGGATCCCATCCTCAAATCTTCTAGAACATGAAATCTCATCACTGACTAGAAGTAGTGAAAAGTGTTGTAACTCTATGAAATGTAATGAATAATCCATAAATGACATAGAAACATACCCATGATGCATGAACTCTCTAGCTCTGTTATCTACCATCATATGAGGAAAGACCATATCATAGAAGATGGTCTAGAATTCAACCCATAACATGCCCTGATTATGACCAGCCTGGGTAGTCACATCCCACCAACACTTGGCCGAATCCCGAATCATGTATCTAGAAAACTTAACCCTCCACTCTAATGGTGATTCCAGATGCTCAAGGATATATAGGGTGGATTCTAGCCATTGATAAGTATCATGCGGACCACCATCCCATGAGAAAGTAGGAGGATGTTGTTGCTAGAACTCATGAGTCAGATCATCCATTGTAGGTGGTACTCATGAAGCACTATGCATGGACAACATCATACTTAGGAAAGTATCACAAACATAGGATTCAGTTCCCAAATCAGGTATAGTTGGTGGTGCCTTAATTGGAACTCCAAGAGGTAAGAATGGAATCTCAGGGCCACAACTTCTAGATTATGGTCGTTTCCACCCTCCTGCAGTATGATTTCAAGATATCGTGGCAACATTGGTCTACAATTTCCAAGAACACTACTTAGAACTAGATTAATTAGAAAGATAGCATCACTATAAGAAGTTAAAGGTAAGAAAACTCACTACCCAAGGAATAGTACCCTAGCTACCTGCTGAGATGGCCATGTACCGGTAAGTGATCAAGTATAAGTTTAATTTAATTTTACATTTAATTACCAGGTTCAGTACTTTACCATTTATAAACATGATATGTTGGGATAAGGATGTTCAAACATTGAATATTCGATTTAATGATTCCCTTTATAATGAATATCTATTTCTGATGAATCTGTGACCATATACCTATCACTAGAAACAAAACCCATTTATTTAAAGCATAATGGATCAAATTGGAAAATTACTCCTCCAAACACATGAGGTCCTATACAACTCATGAATTAAGACATAAAATCACTCAATCTCAACCAAGAGTAATATAAGCATAAGTGAACTATCACATCATCACTCATCAATCATAGGAATATTAAGAAATGAAAAGTAGTGAAATTTACATGTATGGAATGACAATATGTATGACATGTGAATTCTATGTGCCTATAATAATATATGTAACCATGATCATTTCCCTTAAATAATCAGGCCAAGGATGAAATAAAATCCCGAATCAGAGTAACAATCAATAACTCCACACAAAATGGGCTTCACCCAACAATTAAAATAATATCAACTGTAATATGAAAATGTATAACAACAATTATAAATTAGGTAACTTGGTTTTTACCCCGAACATGGGTTCACGATGCCCAATCATGGCTTATTACCATGTCTCAAGAATTATTAATCTCTAATCTATTATATCTAAATAGTAAAGAAACAAAGGAACTCCCATTGATACAACTTCGCAATATCCCATACTAGGATGCCACTTAACGGGTGCCATAAGCCCGAGATGACACATGACCTCAAGGGCATCTACCCGAATGCCAGAGGCATCTCACTAGTATTAAGGGACTGGGGTGTGTATGTGGGGATAATATTCCTTCATTGCCAAAGTTTATCATGGTGAAAGAATGTAAATATGGGTAAATAGTAGGAGAAATATATGTAAACACAAGTCAGAATAGAAAATAAAGAAAACAATAAAAATAACTGAAACAAATGGAATAGCATAAAACTGATGATGATATGTCATGTATCTAGAAAATAGGAAAACATGTATACAATATAATAGGAAAAAAATGTTCCACAAAAGAATAAATGAAATTAAAATAATATCCCAAACATCCAAGCTCCGGCTTGACCATATGCTATCAAGATCTATCCAAAACATCAATCAATCAAGTGTTTCTAGTTGTATGCTTCACTTTATCAACACCTGCATTCATGTAATCTTTCCCATGTATGAAACAGATCCCAGAGAGGGTGTGAGATAAATCTTAGTGGGCCACCACCAACGGTGTCTATAACAACCAACCTATATAATGTAAATGTAATAATGTGTAAGAAATCATATATATAGTAAAGCAGTACAGTGTAACTAAATACCCATATAACTTTTTTATCCCTCGACTAGTTTATAAACATGTCAATAATCCGTTATTTGATTATTACCAATTTGTATTTAAGTCACTTGTTAGCATTTGTAAAGGTTCAAAGTTGTAACAAGGAAAACTGTAATGATATTAAATATGAAATGGTTCCATGGTATTCACCAAGGAATACTAGACCACAAGGGTCTCTAACTTAGTTTTAACTGGGTATATCTATGGTTAAGAGTGTAATCCAATGAGCTTTGTCTATGAAATTCAGCAATTGTATGGCTACCGAATCCAAGGTCATCAACCAAGGTAAAATAGGTATATGTAGTAACGGGGCCCTATGAGCTCTAACCATGACCACTACTTTTTAATGCTATATCTAAAGAGTTTATTCAAGAAATCATTTAATGATATTTAATGGATCCTATAGTTTCATACAATAAATCCAAAGAGTAGACAAGTATCATGATTTAGGTGGGTCTCAACCTGAGCAAGCCATGTCCTTGAATTGGAATGGGGTTCTTGAGATCCCATGGAATTCTATGAATAGAATCCAATATGAGATTGAGTTAGGCCATTACTATTTGATCATAAATACATGTAATATTTAATTTGGTTCAGGCTTTGTCTTTCCTTAGTGTGATAAGGTTAAGTAGCATGATACCTTTTAATCAAGTTATTTGGTTCAAGCCTTGCATTTCATTAGTGTGACAATGCCATGTTTATTGCAACCATTAATCTAATCCATTTAAAGAATATTCAATATTCAAGGTTCATTTGGATACCTTCCATTAATGTGGTAATGAGTTCTACAGATATGAAACCTATTATACATTTACATTTAAGGCCAAGTCATATACTTATTATAACTGCCAATTCACATTGCACATTTTATTGTCAAATTGAATCAATTAACTTTTGTGGGTCAAGTGGTGAGAATACATGGTATTTTAAATTATGAAAAACCCAATATAAATCAATATATTTCATATTGAAATGCATGCCCTTATAATGTTCAAGCCAAGGCACACCAGAATGGTGGAATAAAAATTCCAAAACATTAAACAACAATTATGAAATAAACTTTGACATTGAAAGGATGGATTTGTAGGTGTAACCACTAAAACATAATCACATATTTGGAAAGATAATAACAATATGGTAATATTTATTTTTAATAGGGAATATTAATTCCATAAACAACACCTAATGAAATCAGTGTGCCCCACACAAAAATTCCAAAATCAATAAACTTGATGGATGAGTTATAGACCACCCACCTTAGGGTTTTATGACTCTCCTCCTCTAGTATTAGAGATTGATTTGGCTTGGATAAATGTATATCTAAGAAAAAAACTCAAATACGTTGATATATAGGTCGAGAGCAAGAGAGAATAGAAAAGGCTTGAATGAACTCAAGTACCTACCATTGCACATCCAACATGATGAATGAAATCTCATATGGGTCTCGAATGAAGAAGATATCTTGATCCCTAGCTACGGCCATAAAAAAGATACAAAATGAGTTCCATGGAGGTAAATCATGCATAGACTCATATTAGGAAATAATATGTGTCTTAATAGATCATTAAGGGCAATTTAGATAGTTTACCCCAAAATATGGCCTATGCATGGTTTGTTTGCATGATTTTTCAAACTGTGATCAATTTTTTCATGTATACCTGGGTATAAGGGGAACTTGCATGGCTAGGCTGCACATCGTTGCACCAACCGGGTGATGTGACTATTTTTAGAAAAACACCATCCACAAGGTTAGTTAAATTGTGTTCCAACCATGTGCCAACCATGCGACATGGCCTATTTTCCAAAAATATGGGTTCTGGGCTTCGAACATTCCCCAGAAAAACATGAGAATATTACTAACCCATTATAGACCCATATTAGGTACAAAGTAAATATTTATATGCAAATATAAAGGATCTATACCTGAGTGAGAAACTGGTTTATTACAGTCTTTCCCCTTATAAAAATTTAGACCCCGAATGGTGGTGCAAATGTTCCAAAACACTAAAGAACAATTGTTGAATAAACATAGACATGGAAGGATAGTGTTTTGGGTGTAACAACTAACAAATAATCATATATTTGGATATAGAATAACTATATGGTTCTAATTATTATTAAAATAGAATATAAATTCCATAAATGACACCCGAGGAAATCAGTGGGCCCCACACAAAAATTCCAAAATCAATGAACATGAGGGATGAGTTATAGAACACCTAAATTAGGGTTTTATGAATGTGGTCCTTTAGTATTGGATCTTTATTTGGCTCGGATCAGAGTTGATCTAAAAAATGAGAAAAACTTTCATACCTTGATATCTTGGTTGAGAAAAAGAGAGAAGAGGAAATGCTTAAACAAACTCAACTAATTGTTGTTGTGCATCCAATGTGAGGAATGAAATCTCAAAATGATTCCAAATAAAGAATTTATCTTCAATTCTAGCTTTTTCCTTCAAAAAGCACCAAAATGAGATCCATTGAGGTAAATACCACTTAAACTCAGATTAGGGAAGAAGAGGTGTCTAAATAGATCATTAAGGTAAATTTAGACATTTAATCCAGAAAAATGGCACATGCACAGTTTGTGGACATGGATAGAAAAACCATGTGAAACCCACGCATGATTACCTGGATAGAAGGGGAACTCACACGGTAAGGATTTATGGCCGTGCACCAACCATGTGAGGTGGATATGTTTGGAAAAACAATCCTAATAGTTAGGCAAACCCTGCACCAACTATACACCAACCATGCGACATGGCCAGTTCTCCCAAAAAGATGGGTTTTAGGAATCAAACTTTCCCCAAACACCCATGAGACCTTTACTAACCTATTAGGTATCTATATTAGGTCGAAAATAAATATTTAGATCAGAATATAAAAGGATCCATACCTGAGTAAAAAACCAGGTTCTTATATATTACTCAACTTCCATATTTTAGCATTGTGTGTCCACATTTTATCTTTAAGTGTAAGAGATATAAACAAGAATCATTTTAATTAAAAAGCCTAGATAATAACATTTGAATTACAATGATTAACTATATAATTACTTTTTTTTACACTAGAAAGACACATAATAACATATGGTCATCTAAAAGGAGGCTTCTAAATTATTTAACATCATTTATATAGGAATTAAAACATATCATCCCCCATTTAACATTGAGCATCTAAATTTTAACACTATCTAGCTAGTTCTTAATAATAACAATTTTAACATGTAATATCATCCTTATAATTGAGCATTTTAAAGTTGGTAACACTAAAATCCCACATTTTTTCACTATAATTATAGGTTTAACCCTAAAAATGTACATATAAACACATTAGTGTTTGTAATGAGGCATTAAGAGAGCATAATATCAATATAACAGAAATTAACACTCAACATCCCCAATTTTACACAAATCCTCCAAATTTTAACATTACTAATACAATTTTATCTTTAATAGAAATAGATAAAAAAGACAATCTTTTTAATTAAACACTCCAGATTAAAACATTAAAGTTCTAATGTTTTACATAATAATTCCATATTTTAACATTATAAAGAGACATAATAACACATGGGAATCTAAAAAGAGGCTTTCAAAGTACTTATCATAAATACTATTGAAATTATCAAATAGAATCACCGATTTAACACTGGGAACCTATATTTTAACACTAACCATCTAGTTTTAACACCAGCATTACATACATGAAAACTAATATTCTCAATAGAATAGTTCAAATTTGGTAAAAATTAAATCTAACATTTTAACACTATTATCAAAGATGTTAACACTGGAAATAAACATCTAAACATATGAGAATTTATAACAAGGCTTGGATGGAATATAACATGAATATAACAAAAATTAACACAGAACAGCCTAAATTTAACACTCAACATCTAGATTATAACATTGATAATCCACATTTTAGGAAACAAAATAGGAGATACAAACACAAATAATTATAAGTATATAGTT
Source organism: Viscum album (assembly GCA_963277665.1). Lineage (NCBI taxonomy): Eukaryota > Viridiplantae > Streptophyta > Magnoliopsida > Santalales > Viscaceae > Viscum > Viscum album. The sequence goes on from OY728149.1 coordinate 114,365,013, forward strand.
TCGATACTAAAAATAAAATTTTAATTTTTAACACTATAATTACATTTTTAACACTCAAAAGTCAAAAAATAAAATATGGGAATATAAAATGAGGGGTTTTAAGTATTTTTCATCAAGCTTATATAAATTAACATAGAACACCCATAATTTAACACTGATCATATAGAATTAACACTAACTTTATATAAATGAAAATCAATCCTCTCAATTAAACATTTTAAAATTGTTAACACTAAATTCCGACATTTTAACACTATAATTATAGGTTTTAACATTGAAAATACATATCTGAACACAATGGAACATTTAATGTAAATATGAAATAATTTAAAAAAAAACTACCTAAAATTAATAACGAGCATCCCCAAATTAACAATTAGTATCCGTAATTTAAAATTGGGCATCCACATTTTCTCTATAAAAGTAATATATACAAATATGATTATTTTGTATTGTACACAAAAGTTAATAAAAATAAAAATCTAATATTTAACACTATAATTAATTTTTTATCATTTGAAAGAATTATATTAATATATAGGAATCCAAAATGTGGCTTTCAAAGTATTTAACATAAAACTTATAAAAATTAACACAGTGCATCCCCAATTTCCCACTAAAATCACAATTTTGATACAAACTACTTGTGTTTTGAAAAAAATATTTTATATATTAAAAGAAAACATTTCAATTGAAAATTTCATTATTGGTAACATTGAAATCCAATATTTTGAAACTATAATTATACATTTTGACACTGAACATCTAGAAATTAACACTAAAAATCCATATTTTAATACTAAAATTTCATATTTTAACTTGAAAATTTGTATATGATTATTTATGAAATATAATGATAATGTTTTTACCTGATGGGTGAACAATGTGTGATTGGGTAGACTTCCCCTTGTTTAAGTATAAGCGACATATAATATAAATCTTTTACTCATCCTTTCTAACTTCAATTTCAATTGAATGTTTTCTTCATCCCAAAATTGAAAAAATTCATAGAAAATATTTTGAACCTCACAAATATACAAGTGGATAAATAAAAATGGATAAAATGTAGTTTCAATATATTTTTATTCGTAAAATAAATTTATTAACTAATAAAAAAATGAACGGAGTTAATAATTTTTAAAACCTACCAATAAGGTATCTAGGAAACCATGGAATTTCTTATTCTACTGTCCTTATTATATTGTTTTATTATATATATTAACCTCTTGAACAATATCCACTAAAATAAACTCTTACTAATCCCATTATTTAACATTTTATTGAAAATCACACAAAATACCTCTATTTATTTCATATACTACGGAACTAGAAAAAGTATTTAACATGGTCCCAAATATAAAAAACATAGTGGTTGTCTCAAATTAATTATCCCATAGCACTAAAAATAATATTCTTTTTATGAAATCAACTTTTTTCACATGTAGAGACTCTTCATTTATTTTTATTCATCACTATCCGTTTCAATTTAGATAGTTATTCCTCTACATGGAATGCCTGGCATGTAATTAACATATACCATAGTTATAACCATTTATTTTCTTCTATGTGTTATTATACATGTTAAAGGATTGATGAAATGTATAATATTCCAATATAACTCTTTTAGAAACATTTGATATTTAAATTCCAACAGTGTACCGAATCCCAATTCTATCACCAATTGTTTTGTCTTCTCATGTAGAATAATGAAATTAATAACAACTTTAAATAAATTAACAGAACGTACACTATTTAAAATAGTATGGGGTGTAACCTATTTGACCAACTAAAGTATCCTTTTCATCAGTTTGGATCATATTATACTTATTATATTGAAATTTTTAAGGGTTTTACCATGAATATAATATTTATAATTTATAATTACAATAAAATTTATACACAATTTTATTTTTCCTAAAAAAATTATCAGCTCATAACGAAGGAAAATAAAACTCTATCACAACATTAATATAACATGATTTTATAAAAAAAATAAAAAGCACAAAAAACATCAAACATAATATTTTTCAATCTGGATGATCCCCTCCTCTCTATTATGTGCCACATAACTTCTACTAGACATAGAACTTGACAACAATAATGAAATATGTATGGAATGAGAATCATGATATGGTAGGAGGAACACACTAGGATGAGGGAAAACATGTTTTATATAAATGAAAATAATGGGAAGATAGAGATACAAAGTGGAGGTGATGGATGGATAGGGTTTTTGGGAGCGGTGGGCGATGATGTGGGAGTGGAACGTGATGATTCCAGAGTGGTGGGTAACATTGAGATGAACATTCAAGAGGAGGTGAAAGAAGGATCTTATTTTCTGAAGAGTGTGGAAAAATCCAAGTTGATGAGGGTGACATCACATTATTGAAGTGAGATAGCATAAAATTGGATGGAAATGAAAAGATGAACGAATAGGATGAGATGGCGATGAGCTAGGGATTTTAGAATTGAAGAGCAATGATGAGGGAGGGGAGGGGGATGAAGAAAGATGGGGGCGATGGTGAGAAGAACATGTTGTAAGAGGAAACACTTCCATGACATGTTTTGATAAGGGTGAAAACAAATTTTGGTATAAAGGTTAGTTTAATACACAAAGTAATAAACGAAGGTCGCCATTTTAATGTTCACAATTCTTGGTCCTTATCCAAAATTATTACTTAGATTTGGTACATATGTTTTATTCTCCCTTTTATTTATTTGGATATCCAAATATTGTCCAACACAAAACAATCCATCCCAAGGACCACTTCTCAGTTCGATTCAATCACATGAATACCACCCAAATAAATTTACTAGATAAGCACTAGAATATGGTTTAGTGATCAGTGAATCATTGAAAATTATTCAGTTGGTATGAGAAAAAAGTTGGAATTTGTATGCAATAGTCAGTGAATTATTGGAATCCAGTCTATTGAGAATATGATATGACACTGGAAGTCAAGGTTTCTAATTTTGGAAGTCTCTCCAATAAAATACAATGGTCATTAACATCATAAAATTATTCAATAAACCTATAGCTGGTAAAGGGATATAAAATATAGGGAATAATTTTTTCATCAATGTAATATTATAGGTAAACCCTAATAATGAACTAGCTTCTGTTTATTTCTCTTTCAATAGTGTAATCAATTGGAATATAATATTAATTTGGATTTAATTGCTTATAGAGTTCATCATATTAAACATTCCTTAGCTTGTTATTAAATTTTCAACCATTTAATATAAATTATTATAGAGAAATGGGAGTCTAATTAGGATGGGGAAAAATAAATATTATTTCATACCCCTCATGTATGCTTTGGATACAATGTTTAAAGGTATTATGTTTTTGGATGTGACACTAATCAGTTTCAAATATTTCTTATTTCATTATTATCACTTATGCCACTTACTAGTATTTTTTTCTCTATATATTTTTATTGTAATTTTACATGTTGAACGTACATGATTTATGATAATCATTGATGTATTCCCACTCATACTATCATCTTTATCATGTTCAAATCCTCAACTGTCAACTTTGTTTGGACTAAACTTGACAACCTTCAATAAAATAACCATTTTATTTTATATTTTAAATTAATTCTTAAATTTTTTATGCTCATTCATTATTGGATATAGTGAAGCACATTCTTAGGAAATTATAATATTTTGACTCAAATGTGATTAATCATGATATAGTAATTTTCTAGTGTTTTCCATTTATCTTTTATAGTTTCTCTAATAATAATACACAACATCTAATCTTAGTCAAAATCTTGATGTCCATTGTATCTCCTATAATTAGTGATTCAATGTATATTTACATCTTTCTTTTTATGGAATAGTGATAGTGAGTCCTCAAAAAAGAATGATTTAAATTAATATTTATATTCCAAATTTGAATTTAATTACACATTAGGTGAAAGTTAGGGTGTATTTTAAAAACAATTCATCAATAATTTCAATTTTAATTGAATAAATTCTTTATCATTACCATATTTATTAATTATTTTATTATTATATGATTTAGAATAATCACTTCATCATCCTTTTCCATAATTAAGAATTTATTTTTCCAAGAGTTGCGTCTTCAAAGCATTTCTACTAGATATATTCTTATTCAAAAATAGAATTATCTAGAAAAAGGAAAGGAAACAATGATCAAGTGAGTAGTCAATATGTCACTAATTATTCATAGTGAAATATGATGAAATTCCTTATAGCCTTATGAATTTCAAAATTTGGTTATTTTATTCGTAATTATATGATTGTTGCAAAACCCAATGAAAATTTATTTTTTCACTTCTAGTTGTTGAATAAGGATTTTTTATCTGGTTAAAGTATTTTGTTATATGGATTCCCATATAGAGGGATTTTTCTCAAATATATCAATGATTTTACAATATTTCTTCCTATTTAAAATTAATTATTCTTTAATTTACCTATAACATTTTTCTATTTGTTTTGAAGATATTTTTGGATTTTTTTATAGTTTACCACTTTCACTAGTAGTTAATAATGAACCACCATATTGTATGTCATCGTACAAAGTTCTGGAATATTATGTTGTGTATGTTTACACTCATCTTTATCATTTATTTTATACTCTTTTTAGTATTGAATATATTTTTTACTATACTTATTAAAATTATTATATTTTTGTAACATTTGGATATATGAATGAGGATTGGAAAAAAATAGTTTACAACTGGCGAGGAAGTCAAGAACAACTATTACAGTCACTACTATCATAGTGATATAACTTTATATTTTACCTTAGGAGGTGTAATCAAGGTATTATGTGATTTCATGGACTTTTAAAATTAACTATGTATAAAATTCATATTCTTGATTCCTTTTTTTCATGGTTTATGTGCCAATATTGTATTGTATTTTAATTTTTCATTACATTTGACCAATAATGTCATAAATCACCTTAGAATTGATCATTTTTCTATAATTTTAACTATATGAATGAAATTATATTTTATACCCATTATTATATTTATATTTTTTTTTATAATTTACATTTTTTCTATCTTACATTTATAAAAACTCGTTATTTTTAATCAGCCTATGATTTTGATTCATTGATGTTTCATTAAATAATATTTTTCCAATATAAAAGTTTGTTTAACCTTTAAGCCTAACCATGATCAAATAATGTTTCATGAACTTATAACAAATTTGACATTTCAAATTTTCCAAAGGTATGAATATAGTAAAATATTTTACTACCAATCCTTATTAATTTGAATGTGCATAGATAAAATTCAAGCCTCTAGTTGTAGAGAACCAAAGCTTGACGTACATGAACATTACATTACCTTTGCGGAATACTTAGTACATAACAAAAATACACACACAAGGATCGTAATAGTTTAGGGTCTTTGGAAACTCGGAACGTAATCTTCTAATCGTGGTGAAATATCTTCAACATCTCCTATTAAGATCTTCCCTTTTTTTTACCTAAAACCTTTCTTTATATCCTAGGTAAAAGAAAACATAAAAGGGTGAGCTCAAATGCTCAGTAAGGGTAAACAAAAGAAATATCAATCACATCATATACATAAGAACATAACTTTTGGAAATCTTAACCTGCAAAAGAGATCATAATTTCATAACATGGGGTAAATCATGGCAGTGAAATGTAATCACAATAATCATAACTTAAAACATGAAACTTTGTGGCATACACACATAATCATAGATAATCATATCTTATTAGTCAAAACTCATTGCCAAGACTATCTTAGTGGACAAAGTCCATTTCTGAATCGAGTAACCCTCATTTCAGTCCTGTTTCACTGAACCGGTATAACCTACTGTTCCAGCCATGTCTATCTCATGAGATATAAAATATTTACCCAATGCATTGGAGGGAGATATAGGTCCCACCCATCTCATAATGATACCATTATTATGTGTGCCACAAAATCATAAACCATACATCATAGCATAACCCATGTAATAAAAATGGGAATCTTAAACATCATGACATCATAAAACAATTCATATAGGATAAAGGATTTCATAAAAATATTTACATCACAACATAATCAAATCCATGTAATAATAGGGATAGAAACAGAACCCTATATTATATTAGATGGAAAATAATTTTGATAAAACTCTTGAACTCCGTTCTTGAGGAAAATATCCTTTCTACTTCAAAAACACTTTTCCTTTCATAACTTGTCATACAATTCAAAACTAAAAGAAGTTTATTAAAAATAAACTTGAAAACTTTTAAAGGAATCTTCTTGGAAAAAATGTTTTAAAAATCGATTCATGCCGTATAAGTTAAAAAAATATTCTTCTCGTACTTTTTTCGGAAAAGTCAAAAAGTACCTCGTAACATAAACAAAAGAAAGATTCCTTACATACCATGTGGTCAAAGTAAAAAATGGGTAAAAATGACTTTAAACATACATGAAAACACTTTTATAAAACATGGACATGGATGATAGAAAAAACCCCAGTAAATACCAAAGTATAAACAATCTCGGATAAAAATGAGAATGTGATATTTTCCCTTACCTTAGGTCCGATTTGCTTTGTGCCTGTTCGAAGATCCTGTATAATGGTTTAAATAATGTTATTGACTTATTCCAGAATCATACATATTGATATGATATCATATATGGTCATATTCTTAGCTTCTTATTAGTAATATTTCAGTGTTACTTGTTACTCGGGTCTTTATTGCCTTTTGTTCTTATGCGTGTTTTGCCGAAAAAATTCTTATTCTTATTTTAAGGTTATAGATACCTTATATCCAGAATGTTATTAGTGTAAAATATATCATATTTATTCATTCAATTCATTTATATAATTACTATGTAATGATGATCATGTAGAACGAGTCGCATCACATCGTGGAGACGGTATTCCGTACGTACGCACGAGCGATGATATTGTTCCCATGATCGTGGAATTGTATTTAAGTGTATTTATACTATTTCAGTATCAATATCACTTTATAATAATCATATATAGTTACTGATTACACCATTATACCCATCCTTGTAATGTGATGGTGGAAAATAGATTACACAACGGCGTGGAGACGGTATTCCATACGTACGCACGCGCGGTGATTTCATTTTTCCATAGGATGGATAGAAGGTAAATTAGGGTTGTTTCATATTTATAATAACATAACAGTATGTAAGTAATACTGATGTTATTACTTTATCATGAAACAACTAAAGAAGAAGAAGTTGAAGAAGAAAGAAATTGAAAAGATCGGTAGTGGATATCACCTCTTCTTTGAAACGCCTCTTTGAATCCTCCACATAGGGAACTAAGATTGGTCTTTGAAGAAAACCAGGACCTCTAGGATTATTCTAGGGAAGTGTATAAGGTATTTTGGCAGGGGTTGGACGAGCTTTAGTGCTCAAATTGGTGTGAGGAGGAGGGGGAGGAGGTGCCCTTTTATAAGGGAGGAGAGGGGCACCTTAGGAATATCTCAAAATATTATTTTATATTAAAGTCAAAATTGGTTTATAATGGTTACAAAGGGTCTCATTTCGAATTTAAAGTGGGGATGGGTCGAAATCCTATCAACCAATAGGATTTAGAAATGTTTAGGTTATTATTTTAACCTTATCAATTAGATTTAACTCTAAGTTAAATAATTTAACTTTTACCGCGACTTTTTGTTTTCTTACACTATATGGTTAATACACTTACTATAACATGCCAAACGAACCCTAAGTTGTTTATTATTAATATATATATCCTTATCTAAGTCATGTGGCCGAACCTTATATTTTTAGGAATAAAATAACAATTAATAATATAATATTTGATTTAAAAACTATTTTGTGTCAATTTTGACACTATTTGATATATGATTTTTTTGAAAGTCATAACAGAATTATATGTTCAAACCAAGTTGATTAAATCAACACTAATATATCATAGTAACATAGAAAATTAGTATAATTCATTAAAAGTCTCAAATTACATTTATTTTGGCATTTATAACATCAATTATGTTAACATTTCCTTAAAAGGGTAATTACTGCATCATCGTTGTGTCATATATAAATTAATTTATTTAAAGTCTAAAAATTATAAATAAAATATCATTATGTAGGAAATCGTTTTAGCTTCTTAATGAATATTTATAGTCGAATTTATCTTATGTATAACCCCATATTAAAATTATTTACTTATTAAACTTTGATTTTAACTATTTTAACCCTTCTTTAAATAAATTAATAATAAATGTCCTAATCTAATCCAAGTGGGCCTAAATGGTCATATTTTAATCCTAAGTTTGTTTTTGGTCGAATTTCACTTATCCAGTAGAATTAGTACATGTTTTAGGGTAATAATAATATCATCTTTACCCTTAATTACCCTATTTACTTTTAACCGTGGTAAAAAACAGTAAAAAGTTACTATTCACCAAAAATTATTTTCATATCATTGAACCGCATTTTCGTCCTTAATATTAACCGTGTCTCTCGGATTTTCGAAATTCCATTCACAGAAGCGGTAAAATTATGTTTTATGCAAAATTCAGTTTTTAACCTACCACTTAGTGGTTTCACTATTCATCAAAAATTGAAAGTTTTCAGAAAAATACCAAAATTTCACCCTAGGCTAATTTTGGTATTCCAAATCCAAAAATGAAGTCCATTTTGAAAAATAAAATTTATAAAATTTTAAAAAGTGGTTATTACTATTCATAACGGCTAGTTTTAATAATATTTTAATAGCATATTGTTATTTAGTGAAACTCGTTATTGCCTACTACACACGCTATCGAGGAAGGTCATGATTGCGTGTAATACAAGGCAAGTCAAGGATGCGTGTTGTGCAAGATCCTTTTGGTGTAGCGTACAACACAAGACATTAGTGAAATTAAAAAGAATATTTTTCATAAAATCTCGGGGTGTTACATTCTACCCCCCTTAAAATGAATTTCGCCCTCGAAATTCATCGGGGTTATAAATGGTTTACTATTCAAAAGTTTCTTTAATAGAAACCCACATCATAAAAAGGAATACCAAAACCAATCTTTAAAAACTAAATTATGAAACGTAACGGTTACCCAAATAAACTAATCACTGGGTTTCCACATAGGTGAAAATATGGATATGGAAGAAAAATCTAACCATCATGTTCTGATGGAGAGTGGTAGAGAACATGGCTATGGAAAAGCCAGTAATCACAAATCCATATATTTGTGATGATATAAGGTACCATCTGATTCATCAGGTATAAGATCACTAGGACAACATTTTTGGTTTTCAAGATCATTTCCCTAAAGTTGAAAATTTGAATTAGAATAAATACTTACTTTATTTTGGTACAATCTCACTGTTGTTCATTCCTTGAACAATTTTCACTTCATCTCTTAAATAAATGAAGTTGAATTTGTTATTCGTGAAGTGTTAGCAGATCATGTGATAGAATAACGGGTCATTCCATCAAAAGGTTAGCAAAAGTTATTAAATATACATAAGTCATTATATAGTGAGATTAATCATATATGGTACCTAAAATGGACTTATACTTCATATATCATACTGTTTAATATAATAAAACTAGTTTCTACTAAACAGGGACTTCCTATAGGTCAGTGGTAGGCGATAAAGGCCAGTCGCACTTCGGTTGTGGGTTCGATTCCCACAGCCTTGTCCGACGTGATGGGTTGTCGCCCGTCCTGCAGGTTGTTCTTTTTCTAAAGCTATATTACTATAACATCCCATCAATAATATCGAAAAACGTTTTATCCTAACTTATGTCCAACATAATCTATTCTAATCTTTAGGCTTATCTAAAATACTTCGGTCAAGGCTTATAGTATAAAGAAAATGATTACTTGAAATGTCACAGAATAATCACGTGAATGCCATCATTTATCCCCCATATATCATAATATATATCTTGTTGGTCAAATTACAAACATGTGAATACCTTAATCATGTATTCTCTTGAAGAATGAATGCCCATTGAACCTTAGTGAAAACATGAATGTAGTTAAAAGTTAACACTTTTTACATACCAAAATCCTCAAAATTCTATATACTCAAACCATGATATCACTTAGTCCTTATATCAATAATGAGGTCATGAATAATGTTAAACATTTCATTTTCTCGTTTTCCCTTCATTATGCGCATATCATCTTATTTCCAAAAATATCTCAATCACTTTGAATACCACATTAGACCAACACATAAATATTCCAATACTTTATGATACAACATTATTTTGGAATCCCATTACATAAACACTTAATCATTCCACCACATCGTTGTCATATTCAACATCTCCAATAGTGATTGCATGTGACTTCCCTTTGTCCTCTGCCTTAAGTGGTTGCTCATGTTGATCATCACTAACCCTTGGATTGGGGAATTTATTGGCATAATGTCCCATATCCTTTCACTTGAAGCATTGAAGTGTTGGTGGTGCGTTCTCTGCAGTGTTTGCTTTATTCACATCATTAGAAACCCTTTTTCCATTACCTCGACACTCATCTGCTCGATGGCCTTCTTTTCCACACTTAAAACATTTTCTAGTCCCTTTAAGACAATCTCCACCATGCATCTTTACACACTTTGAGCGTAAGGAAACATTCATCTTCTTTTCACCATTATTCTGAGATTTCTCCTTGAACTCCATCTTTCGTTTCTTGTCAAAACCATGAGATGGATATGTAATACCAAATTCCATTTCTACCTTGATAGCACAACGCACAATTTCTTCATAGCTACTGAAGTCTCTTATAGCTAATGCCCTTCGAAGACTTGGTTTTAAGCCACTGAAAAATCGATCAACTTTACTTTCAGGTTGGATGATAATGCCAGATTCATACCTTGAAAGTCTTGTAAAATTCGCTTCGTATATACCAACAGATTCATCATCCTTTTGCTTTAGTTCAAGAAACTCCTTCTCCATCTTTGTTGGAAGAATACGAGGGAAGTACTTATTGAAAAATAAGTTCTTGAACTCGTCCCATTCCATGGACTCAATTTCATCTCTTGGCCTCGTATTCTTGATAAGATTCCACCATTGATTAGCATCACCTTCCAAACGATATACTACTAAGATGACTTTATCATGTTCAGAACATTGAAGAACTGAAAATATCTTTTCAGTGGTACTGATCCATTGTTCAGCAACAAGTGGATCAGAAGTCCCACTGAAAGAAGGTGGACGTTGCCTCATGAAGGACTCAATAGAAAATTGTTCCCTTATCTTCTCATTTGGAAGCCCAGAATGATTCATAGCTTGTGTAAGTATAGCAATAAGATTTTTCACTCCATCTCCCATAACATTTGATTGTTCAGGAGGGCAATCATTGCATTGTCCATTGCATTGATCAACACGGTTCCTTCGGGTTCCAGCCATCGTCTAAAACCCAAAAAGAATAGTGTGAGAGGCAAAAATCATGCAAGGGAAAACAACATAATAAAGGGGGAGTACCTTCAATGTCTAACATCTTAGGTCAAATTCTATGATCGTTACCGTAGTTCTAGGACTGTATCCTATACGTATACTTATCCTTAGGGACATCCCTACACATACCTTAGAAATATCTCTAGGGATCTCACTAACGTTTTCGCTTCCTAGTTTCCAAAGTTTGACTAAACTTTTCCTCTGATACCAACTGTAGAGACTCGAAGCTTGACGTACATGAACATTACATTACTTTTTCGGAATACTTAGTACATAACAAAAACACACACACAAGGATCATAATATTTTAGTGTCTTTGGAAACTCGGAACGTAATATTCTAATCGTGGTGAAAGATCTTCAACATATCCTATTAAGATCTTCCCTTTTTTTACCTAAAACCTTTCTTTATATCCGGGGGAAAAGAAAACATAAAAGGGTGAGCTCAAATGCTCAGTAAGGGTAAACAAAAGAAATATCAATCACATCATATACATAAGCACATAACTTTTGGAAATATTAACCTGAAAAAGAGATCATAATTTCATAACATGGGGTAAATCATGGCAGTGAAATGTAATCACAATAATCATAACTTAAAACATGAAACTTTGTGGCATACACACGTAATCATGGAGAATCATATCATATTAGTCAAGACTCATTGCCAAGACTATCTTAGTGGACAAAGTCCATTTCTGAATCGAGTAACCCTCGTTTCAGTCCTGTTTCACTGAACCGGTATAACCTACCGTTCCAGCCATGTCTATCTCATGAGATATAAAATCTTTACCCAATTCATTGGATGGAGATATAGGTCCCACCCATCTCATAATGATACCATTCTTATGTATGCCACAAAATCATAAACCATACATCATAGCATAACCCATGTAATAAAAATGGGAATCTTAAAAATCATGACATCATAAAACAATTCATATAGGATAAAGGAATTCATAAAATATTTCCATCATAACATAATCAAATCCATGTAATAATAGGGATAGAAACAGAACCCTATATTATCTTAGATGGAAAATAATTTTGATAAAACTCTTGAACTCCGTTCTTGAGGAAAATATCCTTTCTACTTCAAAAACACTTTTCCTTTCATAACTTGTCATACAATTCAAAACTAAAAGAAGTTGATTAAAAATAAACTTGAAAAGTTTTAAATTAATCTTCTTCGAAAAAATGTTTTAAAAATCCATTCATGCCGTATAAGTTAAAAAAACATTCTTCTCGTACTTTTGTCGGAAAAGTCAAAAAGTACCTCGTAACATAAACAAAAGAAAGATTACTTACATACCATGTGTTAAAAGTAAAAAATGGGTAAAAATGAATTTAAACATACATGAAAAAACTTTTATAAAACATGGACATGGATGATAGAAAAAACCCCAGTAAATACCAAAGTATAAACAATCTCGGATAAAAATGAGATTGTGATATTTTCTCTTACCTTAGGTCCGGTTTGCTTTGTGCGTGTTCAAAGCTCCTGTATAATGGTTTAAATAATGTTATGGACTTATTCCAAAATCAGACATATTGATATGATATCATATATGGTCATATTCTTAGCTTCTTATTAGTAATATTTCATTGTTACTTGTTGCTCGGGTCTTTATTTCCTTTTGTTCTTATGCGTGTTTTGCTGAATAAATTCTTATTCATATTTTAAGGTTATAGATACCTTATATCCATAATGTTATTAGTGTAACATATGTCATATTTATTCATTCAATTCATTTATATAATTACTATGTAATGATGATCATGTAGAACGAGTCGCATCACATCGTGGAGACGGTATTCCGTACGTACGCACGAGTGATGATATTGTTCCCATGATCATGGAATTGTATTTAAGTGTATTTATACTATTTCAGTATCAATATCACTTTATAATAATCATATATAGTTACTCATTACACCATTATACCCATCCTTGTAAGGTGATGGTGGAAAATAGATTACACCACGGCGTGGAGACGGTATTCCGTACGTACGCACGCGCGGTGATTTCATTTTTCTGTAGGATGGATAGAAGGTGAATTAGGTTTGTTTCATATTTATAATAACATATCAGTATGTAAGTAATACTGATGTTATTACTTTATCATGAAACAACTAAATAAGAAGAAGTTGAAGAAGAAAGAAATTGAAAAGATCGGTAATGGATATTACCTCTTCTTTGAAGCGCCTCTTTGAATCCTCCACTTAGGGAACTAATATTGGTCTTTGAAGAAGACCAGGACCTCTAGGATTATTCTAGGTAAGTGGAGAAGGGATTTTGGCAGGGGTTGGCCGAGCTTGAGGGCTCAAATTGGTGTGAGGAGGAGGGGGAGGAGGTGCCCTTTTATAAGGGAGGAGAGGGGCACCTTAGGAATATCTCAAAATATTATTTTATATTAAAGTCAAAATCGGTTTATAATGGTTCCAAAGGGTCTTATTTCGAAGTTAAAGTGGGTATGGGTCGAAATCCTATCAACCAATAGGATTTATACAAGTATAGGTTATTATTTTAATCTTATCAATTAGATTTAACTCTAAGTTAAATAATTTAACTTTTACCGTGACTTTTTGTTTTCTTACACTATATGGTTAATACACTTACTATAACATGCCAAACGAACCCTAAGTTGTTTATTATTAATATATATATCCTTATCTAAGTCATTTGGCTGAATCTTAGATTTTTAGGAATAAAATAACAATTAATAATATAATATTTTATTTAAAAACTATTTTGTGTCAATTTTGACACTATTTGATATATGATTTTTGTGAAATTCATAACAGAATTATATGTTCGAAACAAGTTGATTAAATCAACACTAATATATCATAGTAACCTATAAAATTAGTGGAATTCATAAAAAGTCTCAAATTACATTTATTTGGGCATTTATAACATCAATTATGTTAACATTTCCTTAAAAGGGTAATTACTGCATCATCGTTGTGTAATAAATAAATTAATTTATTTAAAGTCTAAAAATTATAAATAAAATATCATTATGTAGGAAATATTTTTAGATTCTTAATGAATATTTATAGTCCAATTTATCTTATGTATAACCCCATATTAAAATTATTTACTTATTAAACTTTGATTTTAACTATTTTAACCCTTCTTTAAATAAATTAATAATAAATGTCCTAATCTAATCCAAGTGGGCCTAAATGGTCATATTTTAATCCTAAGTTTGTTTTTGGTCGAATTTCACTTATCCAGTAGAATTAGTACATGTTTTAGGGTAATAATAATATCATCTTTACCCTTAATTACCCTATTTACTTTTAACCGTGGTAAAAAAAAGTAAAAAGTTACTATTCACCAAAAATTATTTTCATATCATTGAACCGCATTTTCGTCCTTAATATTAACCGTGTCTCTCGGATTTTCGAAATTCCATTCACAGAAGCGGTAAAATTAAGTTTTATGCAAAATTCAGTTTTTAACCTACCACTTAGTGGTTTCACTATTCATCAAAAATTTAAAGTATTCAGAAAAATTTTAAAATTTCACCCTAGGCTAATTTCGGTATTCCGAATCCAAAAATGAAGTCCATTTTGAAAAATAAAATTTATAAAATTTCAAAAAGTGGTTATTACTATTCATAACGGCTAGTTTTAATAATATTTTAATAGCATATTGTTATTTAGTGGAACTCGTTATTGCGTACTACACACGCTATCGAGGAAGGTCGCGATTGCGTGTAATACAAGGCAATTCAAAGATGCGTGTTGTGCAAGATCCTTTTGGTGTAGCGTACAACACAAGACATTAGTAAAATTAAAAAGAATATTTTTCATAAAATCTCGGGGTGTTACACTAGTCTTCCCAAAATTCAACACTGAATGAGAATTCCTCAAAGTCTATGAATTAAATAATTGATTTTGATTTTTTCTGATAACTTTTTACAGCCCTATTTTATGATATAATATATTTATAAATCACAACTCATATTATTGATTGATTCTCTAATGGGAACAAACATTAATAACCTGGTAGTTTTCTTTTTTAGTCTTAACCCCCATTTTAATGGAAAATGTAACTTAATACCAATATATTTCACTAAATACTAGATATTTTGATTCCATATATAAAATTCATCAAAAAATGAATTTGGGGAACCAATAAAAGTTCAGGTAAACTTAAATCCATATAATTTTCTTTGATTCCTTGTATTATTTATATTAAATTATTTTCTAACATGTTTGAGTCCCTAAGATTCTTTTTTGGAGTTATTCGTGCCCATTTTAAATGATAACAGATTACGTTATAGTAATCAATTCTCACAAAAAAATTCATTTCTAGTGCACATGGACATTATATAGTTTAAATAGGTCTTTTTTTGAGATTTTGTTATGTGTGTATAGTAACAACTCACTAATATAGTGACTACAGATAAAAAAGAGTCATTGAATGAGGATCTTGAGAATAACAATGACATAGAACACATACTTGAAGGCACACGCTCTATAATTTTTTTGGTATGGAAAATAATCCCTACAAATGAACTAATATGGCTTATTATGGTCTAATATCCTAAAAATGTTTAAGAAAAATTCAACCTGAAATAATCCTAGAACATGGAGAAAGATAGTAATTAAATTAATAAAAAAATAAGGTTCATGTGGGAACTACATTCACTGCTCTTCTAGAGAGATTAATTTAGGGTTACATATGCCCCCAGCCACAAAATAATGAAAAACAAGTCTCATTGAATGAATATATTAATTTGGGTAGAGGAGAATGGTGTTTTGATATATTCATTATAGTGGCGGAGACTATAGAATATGTTTTTCTAGGAATACTGACATGGAACCTATTACCCACATTCCATGTCATCTATTATTTAATATGCTCTATTGGGGGTGTAATACTTCAATTAATGGTAAAATATTGGTTCTGAACATTTTATTCATTGAATATAAATTTAAAAAAAATGTGTGTTTCATCTTCTCATGGATCATTATGTTTTACCAATAAGATTTGTTATTGTTCAAGTCACTATTTTGGTAGATTAATATAAACAAAAACATGTCTGTTTCTTTGAAAATAGTCCTGAATTTTTTTGATTAGTGATACATAATATAACCAATAACATTTATTGAGAGATTTCAAGTATGTTCTTCAGTTAGTGGGACCCAAGAAGTGTCAATAAATGTTAACATATGAGATACAACATCACATAGGGGTGTATGAAAAATATAATAATCTCATTATACCTTTATGTTATCACTTTCTTCATCACTCATGTCAATTTCATAATCCTTTATCATTTCTATCATATTATTAAAAACAGCATCTCTATTAAAAATATTATCAGTCATATCCTTTTGTGATTCACATGAAACATGACCCTAGGTATTTTATTTGGACACTATGAAATGATCACTTAGTTCCACAAAGTTTTCATGTGTTTGTATCAAGATTGGATATTTTATTTTTAGAATTATTCATTTTATTTACAAATTTACACATACTCATGGATTATTTATTTATAATGTCTCTACGATTGAAATTGTTCTATGAATATTCTCATAGTATGATTCAGGTGAGAGAGATTATGTAAATTCTCTATTATTGGCTATAACCATAGAAGGAAATTTCATAACCGGTTGGGTCAACATTGAATTTACACCTACCAATGTCTATAATTTTTTACCATTTTAATACATTTTTTTCCATATTAATCTTTTTTAAATGAATGGACACTACTAGTAACTCACATGGAAGAAATCTTATCTTGGGTGAAAAAATGTGTGTATGTAGTGGGATCCCATTTATTGGGGGTCACACACAAGGGGGAGGGAGTCACAAATGTTGTGGGTGAGAATACATGGGGACACATATGATGTAGTGTGGAATGAAAACAAATTTATCTCACATACTTGTATAAAGATGAATTTTTTTATCTAGACTACACCCAGTGACAAATTAGAATTCCAAAGCATTAAGTTCATCTTTATATGATATCTAAATATTTAAAAAGGATATAAATTATAGAAACCTTCAGATAAAATGGTTATTATGGAATGACATACTATATTTCTATAAAGGGAACACTTTTCTATTGGAAGTAATTGATGAAATAATAACTATGATAAGGTTGATGATCTAGATGCACAAGAGTTGGTATAAGAACAATCCCCAAAAGTGGAATTGGGATATGAAGATGTTCCCGAGATAAAATTACTCTATTGGTCAATTATAATAGGTTGGAGGACCATTTTAATGGTTTTTTTGTCACTATATCTGGTGAAACATAACTCTTATAAAATGATGAACCAATAACCTATAAGGAAGCATTATATTACATTGATGATGCTAAATGGAAAGAAGACATGAATTTTGAGTTGGAGTCCATGTGCCAAATTAATGTTTGGATTTTTCTAGATCCTCCAAATAATGTAAATCACATTGGATGAAAATAAGTATTCATGAAAAATATGAAAATGGATTTCAAGGTTAATATATATAAGGAAAAACTGGTAGAAGTGGGTTTTAGGAAATATCAAGGAATAGACTATGAAGAAACCTTATCACCTATATCAATGATGAACTAAATCATAATATTACTTGAAATAACATCCTTCCACAATTAAGAGATTTGAAAAATCGATGTAAAAACTACATTTCTAAAGGTTAAGATGCTTGTAGATGTTTATATGACTCAACATAAGGGGTTTATTAAGATAATGATTACTATTACTGTGTGCAGGATTTAGAGATCCATTTATGTGTTAAAGAAGTCATTACGATCATGGAATGCTAATTTTGATGAGGCCACAAAAAAAATTTGGCTTCTATAATAATCATAGTGAGCCCTATGTTTATAACAAGGTTAATGTATATTTCACCTTTTTCACAATATTGTATGTTTATAACATATAAGTCATGGAAAATGAAGTAGAACTATTTCACTCAGTTAAGACTTGGTTGAAAATATACATCTCTAAGAAAACATAAGGTGAGGAAGCCAACACTATATTGATCAATAACCATTGAGATATATGTTAGTGGTTGCTTAGGATTTTTCAAAGTATATATATTTACAATTTACAAAAAAGATATTTTACAGAACAATCCAAGAGAGTGTTTTCAACAATGTCACATGGTATCAATCTGTCTATGAAATTGTTTCCAAAAACACATGAGGAGATTGAAATAATCAGTATAATCCCTTATTCCTCAGCTGTTGGATATATAATCTATTCCATAATGTCTAATAGTTTTGATGGTGAATTAATTTAAGAATGGTGATAGGTTATCAAGATAATCCAGGAGAGAATCAACGAGCAGTTTTAAAGACTATAATGAAGTACTTAAGGTGTAAAACATTTTTGTTTCTCATGTATGGAGAAGATGAGTAACTAGTAGTGAGAGGATATAGTGATTTTAGTGTCCAACCATATTGTGATGATCTGAAATCATATTCAACATATGTATTTTACCTAAATGGTGGTGTAGTGAGATGAAGAAGCTCGAAGAAACCCATAGTCACCAATTGTACAACAGAATCTGAGTATGTATTAGATTCTGATATAGATAATGATTTGGTCAATATACGCATCATTTTCTCATACATTGGGGTTTCTCCATTAAGTTTAGACCATGTTATGGTTTATTGAGATAATACTATGATAGTGGTTATTTCCAAGGAGCCCAGGTCACACTAGAGGACAAGTCATATACTTTATGAGTTTCTCCTCTTGTGAGATTTTACTCAAAGAGGTTAAGTGGTATTTAATAGTGCATCCTCATAGGATGATATTTAAAACTACAATAACAAATCTATATATCTATAGAATCATGATTATCATGTATTATCTTGTGGGTTGATACATATTAATAGTTGACTATAGTATAAGTGGAAGGGTTAAAGGTGGGTTCCCTAGACACAATATATGTATGTACTTTGATTTCCATTACATGTGTACATTTTTTTATATAAATTATTTTTTATACCATAATAATAGTGAAACTTCTACATAAATCATATTTATTATAATTTTCATCGATTAGATGTCGTATCAAAATGTTATAGTTTTTCTCAAACAGTAATTAAAACTTATAGATATTGATCCATTATTCTCAAAGTAATATCATATAGTCCAAATAAATCATAATGATAGGATTTAGATGGCATGTGACCATTAGGTGATGGAGCCTCATAAGCATTGAAACTTCTTTGAATGAGGTCCTCACTTGGTGATCTCAAGTATATGAGATCATGAGGTAAACCCCGTCAATTGAAACACCACATTTTTTAAGAGTCATTTGTTGTTCTTATCTATGAACATGTGTATTTTTATCTTGACCTGAGATTATTATCAATGTGTACCATCTAACCATGTAATTTGATGAAATTAAAAGACCATGAAAATAAATTCATAAAGAGGTAGACTATGTTGGGTGCATCATTTTTGGTATGAAATTGGACGAATATTCAATATGTAATTTGTTTCTTTTGAGTAGAGGAAGTGAAAATTGGGGCCTAGTTGATGAGGATGGTAGTAAAAAGACTAAATCAATGAACCTGGTAGAAGAAGATAGGTTCATCTAGTTATATAAAAAAATAATAAATCAAGAATAGATGATGACACAGGTTGTGAAACCTACTTTATGAGATATCATGAAATAAGGAGAGAAGATTACTTGACATGGGTTTGTATGAAGGTTATCTTTTCAATTACTATTCCATATATCTTTATGGTCTAAGATGGGTTATTTGAATTCAATATTAATCTGTGAATAGTATTCACTACTATCAAGATAAAGACCTAAAGGGTTACACATAATAATATATTCAAGATTCTTCCCTATTCTAATTAATATGATAATACTAAAATAGTGGGACCCACTATAGGGTTTGATATATGTCCAAAATTAATCAATAACCAATGAATGAATTAATTAATTTTCATTAGAGAATTGAATAAGAGGGCTGATTTTTTTAAAGTATTCACAAGTTATTATGTGAATACATTGGAAAAATATAATATGATAGAATATTATTTTAGTATTAAAGGTTTTTTTATTTTTGGTGGGAAATTTTGAGTCAAGTTATAGACTCACATTTATCATGAAATATATTTATTTTATATTAAATGTTGATAATAAAATATAAATTATTTCAATGGGATAATAGTTTTTCATAATGAGTCATTTATCACTAATTTAATGCAAGTTGAAAATACAGGGTTTAGGGAACATTTCATGGGTTTTCCCTCTAACAATATAAGAATAGATTGATCTATTTTCCATGTAATATTCATCCATTTGAAAATAAGAGAATATGTTTCCTTCTTCAACATCTAAGAGAGAGAAAGATCCAATAAAAGCAGTCGATCTATGGTCACCATGATGGATTGAAGTAATGAGATAATAATGATTGTTGGGATTCCGAACAAACCATCTAACCTCTATTCCAGAACATGTATTTTGAGGAACAATATTCTAGAAGATTCATTAAGTGTGTGTAGAAAATCAAAAGGGTTTCAAGCTCGAATACATCATGCAATGGACGCAGTTGATAATAAATATCCAAACATGTATTTGATATAAATTTATTAACCATTTAGTTAGTTTTTTTCATAATTAGGTCATGTAATATCCTCAGACCTATACTAGGTCTTAGATTGCTATAGATGTTGAAGATTCATCAATATGATGATGAAAAGTTACAAATCCCCAACCCACTATTTTCCATGTGTTCCCTTGTAAAATAAAGGGTAGAATTAGTTAATATCATGAGATTTATTCTTAATGTAAAATAGGTTTTTAGTTTTTAAACTTGAGGTGGTAAAATTTCTGTATACATGACCTCTTTAAAAATCTCAAACTGAATTCAAAATTCACACCATGAATCAATTTGGTCCTAGGCTATTTTAATGATTCCAATGATTTTAAACACTCATTAATTTCTTATTAACTTCCTCTATACATCTATTGTTTCATTGTAAATTTTTTAGATTTAATTGATTATGGAAATATTTTTCCAATGAATCTTCAAGTATTCTATCATAGAAATCAAAGGATAGGACAACATTCTTTCTTTATGTATTTTATCTCCCTTATTTTTCTTGAATAGAACCACACTTCAAGGCTGTAATAATCAGATCCATGGGATTAGATTAGTTTTTATTAGATATTCTTGGAATTTAATAGATGAATGAAATGAATAGGTGTAACAATCATGATCCAAGAACCAAGATCATGTGACCTACTTTATTTCACTGGAATAGATACAATGGTTTAAATACTGATTTACCGATTTGTATAGTATTTTTTGAAAATGATACACCTAAATGATACCCATTTTATATTAGGAAACCAAAATAAATGATAATAAAACAAATATCTCAACATCCTTGGAACTCATTCCAATAATTCATCTCCATAACCTAGGGAATAAAATCAAAACAATGGTAAGATCAAATTATCATTTGGGGTCAATTACATTTAATGAAATCATGAATAAAAAGGAATAATCAATCAGTCATGGTAAGTAATTAAAGAAAAATTCTATTTAAATAATGTTATTGAACAATTTTATATAGAATAGAAAATATGGAAAGGTAAATAACTAAAAATACACTCCATTTCATCAATAACTAACAATGTAATGAATATAGATATAATGTCAATGTAAAAATATCCCAAATAATAATAATAATTGAAATAATGGAAATGATAAATTATTGAAAATCATGTCTCTAGAACATTATAACATCTAATTTCATTATCTATCCTCCAGATTGTTTAAAACATTATGGGTAAAAACTAGTCTGATTATGACAACTAAGTTGTATCACGAAAATTCCGATACGTAAAGGGGATTAAAATAACTATTACCCAAACCATGTATTTTATGTACAAATCATTTCACATATATTGAATAATTTATTTAATTTATAAAAAAATTTCCTTATAGAATATCAGTATTCGGTAAATGTTATAGATTGATCTGTATTTCCCCAGTTCATCAAATAACATTCAAAGTAAACACCATATGGAAAAAATGGTTTATTATTTTATAAGTAATCATATCCACAAAACAATAATATGGATGTTTAAATGAAATTTAATTTCCAATGAAAAATAATTATAATAAATTGGTTGTTTTAATATAATATTAACAATAAAAAATAAAGTGATATGGAAAATAACTCTTACACTCTTTATAATTATCAAGTCCAATCCTCATATATAATATAATTCAAATTTAAACTTAAAATACAAAAATAATTAATTATTCATGATATTAAAATTAAAATTTGTATTATATACATCACATAAAGGTAAATTAGTGTATAATAACAAACAAGACCCAATGGAATGTAAATTGAGATGAAATCCCTTACCTCACTATCATTTACTTGAACATGATTTGAACTCATGTATAGTGGTTTTTGATAAGTAATTAATTTATATTATAACCATATTAATATTTATAATATTATATACTATCATTTTACAACATCTTATTTCACGTTCATTAATAAAATTTCATTATTTTCATTGATTCTTATGCAAATTGCCTAGTTTTCTTATGAGTGTTTTTTCATGAAATTTTTGGTTCATAAAAATATTATAGAGTTACATCATATCCACACAAAAATCCTGAAATTATTATCATCTCTATACTTTAGTTATACTTTTAAATTTAATCATTAATAATTGTTTTGAAAAATTTACTGCGGTACAATCACAAAGATAGTTGGTCATACAGATGCATAAGTAATGTTTCCATTTCTCACCGATCATTATGGAAACATGGTAAAAAATACTTTACCTTTACATTAATATTTTAATATAACTAATACTATATATCATACTTTAATATTCCATCCATGTTTTTTGGTAATTAAAATAGAGTTGCATCGCTTCATGAAGGTGGTGGTCCACACATACACGAACGATGTTATCTTCCTTATGTGAGTGAATATTAAAGAAAGGAAATGTTATATATTATCATTATATAATGATAAATATATCATTAATATCATAAATATTTAATTTATATAATATATAATAATTAAATTTATCATTATCACCTTCCATATGAAGCGTTATCCAATGGAAAATAAAATCGCATCGTGAGGCTGTAGTTCACTGCACAGAAGAGATACCTTATCATATCTCCTATGGAATGTTAGGTAAAAAGAATATACATTATAAGGTAAATATATAAATATATAATTTATATAAATATAATATATATCATATATAAACTATAAATCAATCATTATTCCCAACCATGAAATGTGATAATGGAAAAACAAATGATATTAGTTTGTTTGTTGGCAGTCTGCCATACACTAGAAAAATTATTATGTAACCCATTTTATAGAAGTGTGTATAGTTTTTTATTATATAAATAACATAAAAATATTTATGAATTTTTAAGATACTTAGATTATTATATATTAATTTTATAATACAAATTTAAGGATGTGGAGAGACAAATAAAATAACGATTCTAGTTGAATAACTTTACGTCTCCTTTGGGTATCTTCCTTAGGATTTCACAAAATTCCTTCAAAGAATGGGTTTCTACCCCAATGAAGGATTCTATGATGAGGGTATCTAATTTTGGATGTGATATAGGAAGGTATTTTCCAAACCAATGATGTTTTAAGGTGTGACGAAGAGAGTATAGGTAGTGGAATTTTATAAGTTAGGGAGAGAACACCCTTGGTATTTTGGAAAATAATTGAGTGCTCCAATACTTTTCATAGGGATAAAGGGTCGCAAATTGACCATTACAGAACCCTAGATGTGTAATGGTCTAAACATGGAAAGCCAATAGTTTTTTTGTACAAGTATAATGGTATATTTAACCCTTATTTTTCGGTTTAACCCCCCAAAAGTCTATTTTTACCTTACCCACATTAATTATTTTTTACTCTTTTCACCCTTCATTATGGTCAAAAAAAATAATTTTACCGTATTATAAATTATAAATTATTCTGATTCCATATATAGAATAAATTTTTTAAAATTCAATATATATGAGTGAAAAAATGTGATTTAAAATAATGATAGAGGTATTTTGAACAGAAAATGGAGAAATTTTTTTGAAAGAATATATTTCGAAATAAATAGTTGATATCAAATAAGTAAAAAGGAAAATTTTTAAAATATGGGATTGAAATATAATATCTATATTTGAAGAGAAATGTTTTTATGGATTATCTCTCATTGAGGATCATGTTTAGAAATAAGTAGAATATCAGTACTCTTTTCTAAATCCTTGGAATTGGAGATAAAATAATCATGAAGAGAACTAATTAATTTTTTGTATTATTTATTTTATAATTATTCTATTGAGATAAACATAATTGTCACAACCATCCCTTGTGTAACCCTTTTAAACAACAGGGAGTGGGAAAATTGGAAGAGGTCCAGAACCCTGTAGGAGTAGTGATTCTTTCCTAAATATTGTTACAGAAAACTAATAATGTAGTGATATTTTCAATATAAACACATTTTTTATATGTTCTAAAGGTATTTATACTAGTGAGTTTTAACCAGATAAAAATATATGTGTATGTGCATCTATAATATTGTTTTGGTTTTCATGAACAATGTTTCTTTGAAAATGTAAAGACATGATCCATTGATGTTTTTTTCATGAAACATTTTCAAGACACCCTATCCCCCCTCTTTGGGTGTGTTGTAGAACCTCAGGTCACAACATGAATTAAATTGGAGGTTTGAGGAGGAATTAATGATTTAATTAATGATAAATCTTTTATGAAATATTGAGAGAATTAAAAGGAATGAATCCACATAATTCATTTTATCATCATCAAATTATTATTATTTATATAATCTAATCACTCAAAAAACATGGGTAAAATAGTGTAACAATGAAAATTGTGAACTCAGATGAAAAATGAACAATATTTGGATAAATATCTAGTTTCAATCATATAAGGATTGATAGCATTTTGTCCTCTATTGAATCAAGTCTATTGAATTTTACATTCCTCCCCTAAATTATCCATCTTAACAGAAATGATTTTTTTTCAAGTGAGATAGATAATGTATAACAATCTATGAAGATTAATTTTGTGGAAATAAAAAAAATATGAAAATACATATTATAGATTCACAATGTCATGATTTTTTGAAATTATAATTCATTTATATGATATTTATGAAATAATTATTCTTATTGGTGAAATAGATGGACATGAGTTGTGAATTAGGAGATTATTGTATAAATTTGTAATAGAAAAGATAAAAAATGTAAATAGGTTGAAAATAGATGATTATACATTAATATAATTTCAAATGATAACAATGTAAGTATACTATTTGTGAAAAATATTAAATGATTGTTATGAATATGTAAGTGATAGATTAATTATTGTTGAATAATAATTAATAGGGATGTATCCTTAATAGTAGAATATAATTAAAAATCATTGAATGATGGATTATTGGTTGGAATTGAAATTTTTTCAAATGAAATATTTAAATAGATGATAGAATACTTGATAATTGAATTTGAATTATGATAAATAACTATTAATAATCAATGAATTGGAATCCTGACAGACATTTGGGAAAATATTTTTTTAAGTGGAAATATATTGAATAATTTTATTGATTAATTTATGTTAAATATTTTTATAATTCCTGTTTAAATTATTAAATTATTTATTAGTGGAGTGTGTGGGTATTCATCATTGTTAATGAGTAGTTTGAATCATTTTCTACATATCCAAAATCCATTTTAGTTTGTGAATATGGAAAATAGTAGATAATATTTAAGGATGTCTGATGGGTAAATTTTAAAATCTTTTAGTTGTCTATGTCTATTCAATAGAAGGATACGAAAACAATTTGGAAATAATATAAACTTTATGATAAAGTTTGGGGAGATTCAACTATGATATAAAATATGGTAGTGCCTTATATGCCTATAGTTATGCAATATTATAGAGTGGGATAAATTTTGATAGTATGTTATACATTGTTTTATGTAATCTATATGGTCTATTTCATATTGAAAGGTAAAAATTCAAAATTCGATGCACCCATGAAACTTGTTACCTATAGGTATAGTTTTTTATGTAATGTATTTATAGTAGTTATCGAACTCAAATATACTATAAACTGATGGATAATTTCTCTATTTTAAATAGAAAATGATAATTTTCATAATGATATACATTGATTTTAAAATGGATTTGATATGTGTTGGATGTGTTGTGATTGTGTAATAAATTTCTTCCCATGATATGAGGAATTTTTATTGTGAATTACTTCCTATAATCTAATGGTGTAAAATCTAGGTGGGTTCATATAATGATTGGGATATATGGTATTTGATCTTATGCTTTGTTAGTAGTGTAAAATAGGGGAGTATGATATATATAATAATTGATTATACACCCCAAAGCATTTTGACCTTGTGGTTGTCTATATGGGTGAATAAATTTATATTGGTGGTATAAAACCATTCTTTATTTATGATAATTATGTGGATATTCAGTTCTATTGCATCAATATTTTTTTGATATGAGGAAATGGTAATGATGAAGTGATAGGGACATTAATGATGGTTTTTTGAATGGTATGGATAGAAATAATGGATATGTTATGTGTAGTTCTGATAGAATATGTTTAGTAGTATAGAGGCATATATAATATACACCTTTTAATATAACATAAGGGAGGAAAAGTGCCTAACTGGTGTAGGTTGTGCCAAGGATTGGCACGTAATTTTGAAAATTAAAAAACCAGAGACTCCTTTGGATTGGAAGAGACAAAACCAATTGATGTGGGAATTTAGTGAGTTTATTGTGGATTGATATATACTTGTTGATAGATAGGTGATGTGAGTTTCTTGTGGGTGGAGAACTATTTAGTGGTAGTAATATTATTGAAATTTCTCTATGGGCTATTAAGTACATATAAATAGTATAGATATAATTATGAGTTCCCTATTGGTAAATTAATAATTTTTGATAGAGAGGTGATAACGTGTTACCTATGGGTAGATTGTAAAATTATATTACCTTATTTCAGGTAATTTATCTTATTTTTTTTATTTTCCTTTTCATTTTTGTATTTTTTCACGTATTTTATACTTTTGGAGAAAAATGATGTTTTTAGCAAGGGGATGAACTATGGTGTAAGGGATGTGGATTAGAGAGTACAATTTGAAGTGTAGAGGAGGTTTCTATGGTGTAATGTTTCAAGGGATGGATTTGGTCAGTTTTAAAATTTTGGAAACCATTATGGTGTGTGGATTTGATGGAACTGTGGATCTTGGGGAGGTGTTCAGGATTCATCTACCAATTTCGGGGGTATCTATGACATGGTGTATGGGATATAACACAACCTTACCCAATGTATAATGAATATGGAGCATGTTTTAAGGAGACTAGTTTTCTTAGGAGGTGTTGCGGTGTGGTCTGGTGTGGCTGTACTGTTTTCCATGGGTACTTTTACCCTTTTATAGTGTCTCTATCGGGATTTATAGCATGGTAATTTTTTATAGACATAAGTGTTGCAAACGTTTTTAAATTACAGCTTTCCTTCTCTTGAGAAACACTCAACGTTTTTTGGATTTTGAAGGATTCTTTGAGTCTATTGGCTTATCCAACCTCTATCCTTATCAGATCATAGCTCTGAGGGAAGCATTTGATTCATCTCCCATAATAGAACCTTATTTTTGTATAAAATCCATTTTATTCTATTTTTTCATGTTATACTAATGAATACAAATATTATTGATGGATTTTAACCCTGATATAATGTTTTTTCTTTTTGGTATTCCATTTTGATCTATTATTCCATTGTCTCTCCATTGGTGTTCTTTTTATAGTGTTGATAATTTGATCGATTGATTTATGGTAAGTAGTTCAATAAGGTGTTACTAGACAATGAAACCCTGTGTTTCTTGATTTATTTGAAAATAGATTTTTAATTGATTTAAAAACATAGATTTGATATATTTTTAGGTTTGATTTAAAAAGGAAATGGAACTGAAATTTTTGGGTGGATTTTAGGAAACAAATGATGGATTAATTTCAAAATTTATTTGATGAAAAGATTTGATTTGATTCCTAATAAAATTAGCTTAAAATTAACGATGATTTAAAAAGGCTTGAATTTCATGAGAATATATGATTTGGGTTTGAAATGAAAATACACATTGAAATAAAAACTAGGAATAGGAAATATAAATTATGAAATGATTTGACATGATTGATCTTCAAATTATTGATTTATTGATTGTTTGATGCACATGAGAGCTAGGGTAGTTAGCAGATGAATAGGGAAAGAACACTAAGAATCAGAATCCCTAGAAATGGATTGATGATAACAACACTAAAAAATCCATGTTCAGAATATTATCTCATGATGGGTCCACCAATGGTGTGGAGATTTATTTCCCATAATGGTTCCCCTATTGGGTTATTGATGTGGGTGTGTTCACCAATCATGAGCTATGTTAATGATAAAGAAGTGGGAGGATCATATTTCTATAAAAAAATGTACTTCATGGTTTATGAGCATGGTCCATTGTTTTTTTATGACTTGATTTGTAACAAATAGTTCCCGGTGACAACACAACCACCCCTCCTTAACATGGCCGTTAGGTCCTGGACCACCAGGTACCACCAGTTTCCCTGTAGAAATGTGGCCCCACCCTGGGGGCCACCCACATTCCTGAACAGGTCATCTAACTAATGACTATCCCCACAGGCCAACACATGTCCTTTCCAGTGTGCTTTGTCCTCACTCACACACACCTTGAGAAAATTCCCAGAGGGTCAACCATCCAGATCACTACTCAAGGACAAGCACGCTAAACTGTGGAGTTCTAATCAGACAGGCTCCCGAAAATAAAGATGAACCATGTTGAAATGAGTCACATCATTTATACATTTAACCCTTTATTATTCAGGGGTGTTACAATCACCCCCCCCCCCCCCCCCCTTAGATCACAACATCCTCGTTGTGGGCCCTAAATCTCAACCCAGGCAGTGCGCTGCACTTAAGGTTGGGTACCAACTCTGATACCAAATGTTACAAATGGGTCTTGGTGATAGCACAACCACCCCGTAATAACATGTCTATCGGGTCGTGGCCCACCATGTACCACAGTTGCCCCGCAGACATGTGGTCCCCACCATAGGGTCCACCTACATTCCTGAACGGGTCATCTGAGTAATGACTATCCCCACAGAACAACACATGTCCTTTCCAGTTTTCTTTGTCCACACTCACACATAACCTCAAAAACATCCCATAAGGTCACCCATCCTGATCCCTACTCTAGGCCAAGCAAACTTAACTTTGGAGTTCTAATTATGTAGGCTCCCAAAAAGGAAGGTGCACCCTGTTGAAATGAGTCACATCATTTAGCCATTTAACCCTTTATTATTTGAGGGTGTTATATGATTATACATGCCACTGTTTATAGAAAAGTTTTACTACTTCCAACTATTTAATATAAATGTTTTATATATAATGTTCATTTATTCATTTTTGATATATCTGACATACTTATCAGTTGAAAGCATGTTTTGTTGAAAATAAGTAAATGACATTCCAAGAATTATTTTATTTAAAATGAAATTATAACTTAATTATTATCATGGAATTTCAAATTTAAAATTTTTTGGTATCATACTAGGAACTTTTTCTCACAACCTAACTTTATTTTCAGGTGTTTTTTGATTAACATTTTTCATTTCAATAAAAGGAAATGTCCTAATTAGGGATGGTATGTGTAATTGATTCATGGGACATAGTGTGCTAGAGGTGATCAATGGAGATGTGATCCACTAGTTACATATGGTTTTTTGGATATTTATTTTTAAGATGTTGAATCAAATTATTATGAACTATTTTAGTATTGATTTACCTATTTTATTCTAGAACTGTCCCATTTAAGGGTGTCAAAATACCAACTTTCACTATTTATATTCTCTTGTTTTGTAGAAAAACCATTCCTATTAAACTTTATATGATTCTAGGTGATGTTTTCCAACCATTGGAGATCGGAAACACCCTTTGATATGTGTCAGGGAAAGATCGAGTGGCAGTGTACCTGGGTATCTGGGATTGTTCATGAAATAGTTGTATTAATGGATATTGAGTATCTTACAATGATGTTTTCATTCAGTTTGGGTTATACTGGTTAATATTAGGTTTATTTTCTAGACATATGAGGTAATTATGAGTGAGTGTCAGGCCATATTTCATTTTAATGTGCCTTAATACACCATCGAGTTTTGGGGAAAATGACTCTGAGAAACATTTTTACTAGATTCAAGTCCTTTCCCCATTTGAACTATGTATTGATGATGATGTTTCATTATTGTCTATTGATGTTGTCTAGCGCCATATATTAGATAAGTCAATTGAATATTCCACAATAGGAAGCTAAAAGTGAACCACAATAGGAAAATCAACTAGTGGACTAGAATCTTGTTGAGATAGTGGCACGTGCACTCCATGCTTTGGGACAGTCACCTGACATCGTTCTGGTTGATTCTCAAGTAGTGGAACCATGAAGCGATGAATTGAGAAATTTTTCTCATGATTTTATTCAATAAAATAGAATAGTTTTATAAGTATTAAATGATCCTCAAGATGCATAGGATTTGTTTAAAAATATATACTACTTTTTGAGTTCTAGGAAGGTCCATACTTGATAATGGTAAAGTATGCTACAATCATGATGGAAGGGCCTATGAGATGATAATGAGATTCAGTTGTGGTGACTCAAAAATATGAGGATATTGAGTGGAATGACATTATTATTATTTTTATGGATCATTTCTATCTAGAATCAATAGTTTGGATGTATTTTAGGTATTGTATCATCTTGTAACAGGGTTACATGACAGTGACTCGGTATGTGATCCTCTTTTATGAGCTTGTTTAGTTTTCTCCTAAGGTAGTGATAAATGAGAATCTAAGGGCTTGAATTTTGGAGATGGGTCTTCGATCCAATATTTTATCCCAATTTTTCATGTTGTAGATCTATTTTTATGTGAATTTACGCGATAGAGTATTTCTGGTTGAGCACGATCTAGATAAAATGTAGCAGTTTATGAGAGTTATTATTATATCTAGTGGTACTTTTATTAGTTACATTAATGGAATGATAAAGCGTGATGTCTCTCATGGTGGATTTTATTAGCAAGATTAATCCAGGTCTCCTAAAATTCCTAGAATATACCCTTTGTCATTCATTCATTGTTGAAAGGTTGGGAATTAGAAAAGGGTTTGTGTCAATGAACTCGTGATATATAGTATGTCTAGACATTTAGTTCATTTTTAGAGTTTCTATAACATGTTTTATATTCCATGAAATAACATGGGATCCTCAACACCAAAATTTAATTGATATTGGTTCATCTCATGTGTTCATATCAGCTCATATTTTTTATTTTCTTAATATTTCTTCACATATTTGGTCTTATGTGATTGATATTTCTAGGCCCCTAAGAACAATGAGAGAGAAGGGTCTATGATGTCCCTCCTATGTTTTCTATCGGTAACAGTTTGAGAATACAAGGAATTTTATAGTTCTTGACATGAAAATTCTTGACATTGTTTTCATGATGGATTGGCTGATTTTTTCATAAGGACCATACTGAATATTATCATTAGTTGTTCTTATTTAATATGCTCAATTCCATGTTTTTAGGGAGTGTGGGACCAGATGTTTAGTATATTAAGACTTTTTTTAGATTTGGGAAGATTAATATTAGTGTTCACTTTTTACCTATATAGAGAATATTTGAGTGATTATAGCCCTTTATTTTTCATTGAGTTTTCAGTGTGTTTCCATCAGATTTATCTAGTTTTCCACTTGTAAGAGAGGTAGAGTTATCTATTGATTTAATATGAGGAACTTAGTCTGTATCAATTCCCTATTATTGTATGTCACTTCAGTAATGTAAATAATTGAATACTTAGTTTGAATATATAACAAAGAAATCATTTATATGACCAATTTTCTAAAATTGGGTGGCATTTAATTTCACTGCAAAGAAAGCTGACTGGGAATTTTACCTCTTTATTGATAACTAAAAACTAAATATAGTTAAGATAAACGAAAAGATCATTTCCCATAAATTAGTGATATATTTACTAAGTTGTAAGGGGTAAAAGTTTTCTCAATAGATCGATATTTGAACTGGTTATCACCAATTAAGAATTAATGATTCTCATATTTAGAATACCTCCTTTCAGAGTCTTTATGGAAATTATGAGTACCATATTTTACCTTTTTGGTTCAACCAACTCCCTTAATGTTTTTATGGTGATGAAAAAAGGATATTCCTTGAGTACCTATATTTTTTGGTGTTATTTTTGGATGAAATTGTTTGTACACTCAAAAACCAAGTATGATCATGTGAGTTATCTAAGGGTTGTTCTGGAAATTTTGAGAAATCACAGAATTTATCATAAGACTTCTAAATGTAATTTCTACATTCATGATGTGAATTTATTGATACCCATAGTATTGAAACATGGTATTTTAGTTTACCCTAAAAAGATGAATGTTTTGATGACATGAGAGTATCCATTTAATGTTTTTTAGATACAGAAAATTCTGGGAATGATACGATATTACCATATGTTCATTAAAGATATCTCAAAGTTGAATAATAAAACGACCAATCTTACATGGAAAGGGGTGAAGTTTTTGTGAGATGTGAAATTTCAATGTGATTTAGATGACCTGAAATGTATTTTGAAATTTATTCATGTTTTGAATCTTCTATATGTTGGGTAGGGATACATATCCTTTTGTGACACATCAGGTTTGGGTTTGGTTGCCTATGGTTCCAAATAGCTTAGGCCAGATGAGGAGAATTATCCAAACCCTATTATAAAACTCACAACTATGATGACTTCACATAAGACATGGAGACTTTTTGGATAAAGGATTAACTTTTATTTAAAAAAATAATGAGTTACATCTTCTATAAAAATGAATATAACCTTCATAATAGGCATTGGAAAGTGTACCTAAAATATTTTGATGTCTACATTTTCTATACTCTTAGTAAGGGTAATTTTATTATGGATGCTTGGAGAATAATTATTCTAACCTTGTATATGATAGAATCATTAGAAGGGTGAAATTTGATGTCTCAAATTTTCCGCACTACAATTAAATAGGCCTTTAATAGTGCTAAAATTGCCTTTATCAGCACCAAAGAAGTGGTGACTATCAAAACGTGATTAAAATACCAATTATTTTATTATTACTAAAATGTTGATGTCAAAGGAAAAAAATTATCAACACTTTTATTTAGTGAAGATAAAGTAGAAGTTTATCAGCTCTTCTACAAGTACTCATAAAGTGTCTTCCTATTGTGTACTATAACAACACCCTGTATGACCAAAATCGCCAAAAAAATAAGCAACATAAAATACCAATTGTAACGACCCAATATTTTTGAGTAGTATATTAACTTACTCTTAATGATTTAATAAGATGTTAATGGTTAATGCAGAAAGAGGAGGCGATGGCTTCATCCATTAGACTTGAACCTTATGAAGCCCACTTATCAGATCTTGGGAAGGAGGTAGCATCTGTGGGCTTTGCTTTGGACCAAGCCCAAGCCGAACTCCAGCGTGTCAAGATTGAACGGAAACACCTACGGGAGAAGTTCAAGTTAGTAGAGATTACTACTAGGGCAATGTTATCTGAGCATCCCTCAGATTCTCTCACCATAGTACACCTTACACTTAGGTCTTATGCTGGTGTTATAAGGGGCTATGTGAAGAGACCCTAGCTTCCTTGTGTAATCCTTTCGAGTGAATAAATTGAGATTTCTACCTTTAATGATGTTTGTGAAATTTCAAATGTACAGAAAATTTTAGAATGTATTTTATTGATGAATTTTGAAAAAAAAAGGATATTTTAAAATATTTATGAAAACCCTAAATAACTAATGATGTGTAATGATTTTCAAAAAATGGTCTTCTACAAAAGTGTTCAGTAAGGAATTTGGAGTCTAATAAGATCAACTTAATTTTTGATGAATAGTAATTTATGAATAGTGATTTTACGTTTAGGATTAGTAATGTGACCAAATGGATTAGTAATTTCACTCAAAGAATGTTTTAATATAATTTAGACACCTAGATTAAGTCATGTGATTCAATAAAATGGGTAAATAACGGTTTCATAAATTATTAGTCAAGTATTAGTTTTTTCGGCTGAATAGTGTTTTTTAATTAAAAATTTAATTAAAAATAATTATAAAATTATTTTTATAAAAAGGACTTTATTTTTGAACTCAGAGCATCGATATTCTGTTAAGGTAATTTATGGGGATTTTTCTGAAAAAAATGAATTTTCGATGAATAGTGTTTTTAATTAAAAATTAAATTAAAAATATTTAGAAAATTATTTTTATAAAATGGATTTCATTTTTGAAATCATAGCATTGATATTTGGTTAAGGTGAAATTTTGGGATTATTCTGAGAAAGTTGAATTTTCAGTGAATAGTAAAAATACAGTTTTAGGGTTTCGGTATGTTTAATGACATCATAACTGTGTCATGATGATGTCATGAGATATTTCAAGGGTTGGCCGGCCAAGGGTGATGAATTATTGTTTTGGGGGCCCCATGTGGCCTAACTTTATGAAAAATATCATGAGAGAGCACATGGGTTTGAGAAAAGCACTTGTGAGGTGTCCCTTGGTCATTAATGCCTTGTCCCCTCACTTTCCCTATAAATAACCACCCTTTCCTCCTTTAGTTTTCACTCCCAACTCTCCCCCAACGACGTTCTGGTCTCCTTACCTCCCAAGGAGTCCTCCCAAGGTGCCCCCAAGCCCTCAAGGTCCAAACCTTTGAGTTTCAAGAGTCACGTTTTAAGGTAAGGGATCCGACCCCTCTCTTTCTTTTCATGTAATCTCTTTTATGTCATTCCTTTTATGCTCCATGTTCTTATGTGAGATGATGTTCTTTTATATTCCTCTTACTTCCCTTTTAATTCTTATATTATGAGAGATCCCCTCTTACTCCCATCATTTCATTTTATGAATGTTTAAGTGGTGCTGTTAGGCTGCCGAATTTTTTAAGGGATTCTTTCACCCTTCTCATATTTCAAGTTCGATTTTCATGTCAAGTATTTAAAGTTCCTTTTTATTATGTTGGGGTATGATCTCTATATATATCATACTTATATCTTATGATCATATGATGAGAGACCCTATTTGATCTTGTCAATTCATTTTTATTGAAGGTTAAGTGACGCCGTTAGGCTGCCGAATTTTCATAAGAGAAATCTAATTTTTGTCTTCCTTCCATGTTTTTCATTTCAAATGGTATGTCCTTAAAATTTCATTACCATGTCCATATATCCATCTTATTCTATCCTCATACTGTTTTATGGATCATTTATGAGTGGGTGACCCATTTCCCCTCTCTTTTCAATGTTTTCTAAAACCTTGTAACATAGCCGTTATGCTGCAGAATTTCCGTCTCAAAATGCCTCTCTCTCTTTTCTCATAAATTATTTTATGTTATAAAGTGAATACACAAAGCTCTTATTTCTACATGGGTATTCACATATATATCAAAATGTTCTATTTTAAATTCTGGGATTTACATACATGAGACCCACTTTCCCTTTCCGTGGGTTTAAAGTGACGTAAAGATCATGTCCTTAAAGCAGTTTTTAAAACGTTATGATTATGAAATGAAACCCATTTATTGTATGCTATATGAGTTATTTATGAAATTTTTGATGATGATATATGTGTCTCACATGATAATAAATGCAAATTTAAGGGTGCACCCTGATAGTGCTCCAATGCATTGGGTAATGATGTAACCACTAGAGATTACAATTTTCACGATTCCTTGGTGATTAACCTTGGTAATTTTCAAATGACACCTTGGGGATGGACCTTGGTGATATGTTTATGATTTTCTATGTTAAATGATGTAGCCACATCTTCAAGTTATGAAAAATGTTATTTTTATTATGAAATGCCTCATGATTTCTTTCTCATGCCTTAAAGTTCTTTTCTTGTTCTTATTGAAGTATATCAAGTTCACATGTAAAATGTTCCTCTTGTTTCCCTTACTGGGCCTCCTGCTCACCCTTTCTTTTGATGTGTGTCCCCAGGTTATGAGATGCAGTAATGAACCTAGTATGAACTTAAGGAGAATCCTTTCAAGTGTTTAAGAAGAATGATTTATGTTGTTTTCATGTACTATGTTCCTGGTTTCCAAGACACTAAACCTTAAAGATCCTCAGTTTTGTGTAATGTAATGAAAGTTTATGTTATAAGAAGACGGGATGTTATAGTTGGTATCAAAGGATGGTTTAGTTATTTGTGGAAATTAGGATATAAAAACTTTAGGAAGAACCCTATAGAAAAGTTTAAATATAGGAAAACTTCCTGGTATTTTGGTAAGTATTGTGTAAGTGGTTTATCAAACAAATACATCCCTGTCTGGATACGAGCAGGTAGAGGCGGCTCTGGCACAGATGTACATAGGGGTAAAACCTGAAAACACCGCTTTGATCTAGACTCGAACGGGAACTGGTGCACGATAACGGGCCTTGCTTTACTCTTGGTTACGACACTCCTGGGGGATATGTTTGGTTAATCACAAGCTTTTTATGAATCATTATGAAGGAATTATAGAAAAGTGTAATTGTCTAAGCATGAAGTCTAGTTAAAAGATCCATAAATGAAATAAGTTTCTCACTAAGGTTTTAATCATTTAGAAAATGGAGGGCAATAGGAGGAACCATGCCGATGGTGACCGCAATGCACCATGTGCTGACGGCCCTCCGATGGAAGCCGGAATGGAAACATTCATGCGAATGATGAACCAACTGACTCAAGTTATGAGTAATAACTTGAATCAAGCTGAGAGGCCGACCTCACCACGAAGGGAACAACTTTCTGTTGAGTCCTTCATGCGTCAACGACCACCAACATTCAGTGGATCTACTGACCCTTTGGTTGCGGAACAATGGATAAGCTCCATTGAAAAGATCTTTTCTGTACTTCATTGTTCGGAACAAGAAAAAGTCACCCCTGCTGTTTACCGCCTAGAGGGAGAAGCTGATCAGTGGTGGTCACTGATCAAAAACACGAAGCCACGAGGAGAGATGGAAGCTATGGAGTGGGATGAGTTTTGGGGAATTTTCTTTAACAAGTATTTCCCTCGTTCCATGAGAACGAGAATGGAGAAAGAGTTTCTCGAGCTGAAGCAGAAGGAGAATGAATCTGTCGGAAGCTATGAGATGAACTTCACAAGGATTTCCCGTTATACCTCAAGCTTCATCATGGACCCTAATAGGAAGGTTGATAGATTCTTTGGTGG
This sequence comes from Viscum album, assembly GCA_963277665.1. NCBI lineage: Eukaryota > Viridiplantae > Streptophyta > Magnoliopsida > Santalales > Viscaceae > Viscum > Viscum album. Next base: position 114,402,816 of record OY728149.1, read on the forward strand.
ACTACGACCTCATCTGCGGAAGAATCTAGCCAACAGGGACTATGATAGCTATGAAGAAATAGTTTGAAGTGCCATGAAAGTTGAACTAGAGTTTGGGGAGACACAGTGGTCTCACAAATCTAATGAGAAGAAGAGAACTCTAGAACCAAGCCTGGGAAGAAGTTTTGATCAGGAAAGAGGTGGAAAGCATATGAAACATGCCACATGCAATAAATGTGGAAAGAAGCATTCGGGGAACTGCTTGATCGGAAGTGGTAAGTGCTATAGGTGTGGAAAAGAAGGCCATATTTCTCGGAATTGTCGTAGTGATGTGAAGCCTCAACTTCCCAACACTAACGACAGAGGAAATATGGTTTTGGCCCTACCCGAAGTCACATGCTTCAAGTGTGGACAGCTTTGGCACTTTGCTAATCAATTTCCAAATTCGAGGGCGGTGGAGGGGAATCACCACCAACCTCAGCAGAGGCCAAGGGAGCAAGGTTGTGCTTTTGCTATCACAACTATTGAATTTGAAGTTCCAAATGATGTGGTAGCAGGTACTCTTGTCGTCCTCTCAAAACTAGAAAGTAATTTATTTAATTCTAGTTCCACGCATTCCTTTATTTCCTCCAAGTTTGCAAGGAATATAGAATCAATCCCCGAACTGCTAGAGGTAGAGTTGTCAGTCAAGACTCCATGTGGGATTATCCATGCATCAATAGTGTTTAGAGACTCTAGTGTTTACTTTAGTGAGCACAATCTTATCGCAAATCTAGTAGTCATTCCCATGTTGGAATTCGACGTTATACTAGGGATGGACTGGCTCTCAAAGTATAATGCTAAGATCAAATGCAGAAGTAAGGAAATCTCAGTAGTCTTGAATGAACGACCTACAGTTATCTTCCAAGAAGAGATATCCCGAACTGATCCCTATCTAGAAGCACCTCCTATAGCTTTCTTTATGGAGTTAATCGGTGATGAGGAAGAAGGGAAAGGGAGCATACAAATTGAAGATGTTCCGATTGTTCAGGAATACATGGAGGTATTTCTTGAGGAGTTACCTGGACCTCCCCCAGAAAGAGAGGTAGAGTTCTCCATTGAACTCGTACCTGGGTCCCAACCGATATCAAAGACTCCATATAGAATGGAAAATGTGGAGCATGAAGAGTTAAAGAAACAACTCCAAGACTTGTTGGAGAAGGGGTTTATCTGACCGAGTGTGTCTCCTTGGGGAGCACCAGTTCTCTTTGTGAAGAAGAAGGATGGACCAATGCGGCTATGCATTGATTATAGAGAACTGAACGGGATCACAGTGAAGAACAGATATCCTCTTCCAAGAATTGATGATTTATTTGACCAAATTAGCGGGGCTCAATTCTTCTCTAATATTGACCTTCGATCTCGTTATCATCAACTGAGGGTGAAGAAGGAAGATATTCCAAAGATTGCCTTCCGATCAAAATATGGGCATTATGAGTTTACTGTTATGACCTTCGGATTGACTAATGCTCCTTCTATTTTCATGGATTTTATGAATAGAGTCTTTAGGGACTACCTTGATAACTTTGTGGTAGTTTTTATTGATGATATTTTGATATATTCAAAAAGTCGTGAGGAGCATGAAGATCATCTAAGGGTTATATTGAAAACTCTGCGGAAGGAGAGGCTCTTTGGGAAGTTCAGCAAGTGTGAGTTTTGGTTACAACAGGTGGCTTTCTTGGGGCACATCGTAACCAATGAAGGAATCTCGGTTGACCCTGCAAAGAAAATGGTTGTGGAGGAGTGGCCTCAACCCACAATAGTAACTGAGATTCGTAGTTTCCTTGGTTTAGCGGGATATTATAGGAGGTTTGTGAAAAACTTTTCACGGCTTTCGAATCCACTAACCAAGTTGACTCGAAAAGGGGTTAAGTTCATCTGGACAAAGGAATGCGAGGAAAGTTTCCAAGAGCTGAAGAAGATATTGGTTATTGCACCTGTGTTAACACTACCCTCTATCAGAGAAGGATTCGTTATTTTTAGTGATGCATCTCTGAAAGGGTTTGGGTGCGTCCTCATGAAAAATGACAAGGTGATTGCTTATGCATCTCGACAGTTGAAGATTCATGAGCAGAATTATCCTACGCATGATCTAGAGCTGGCGGCAGTTGTTTTTGCTCTAAAGATATGGAGGCACTATCTTTATGGGGAGAAATGTGATATATACACTGACCACCAAAGTCTAAAGTATATTTTCACACAGAAAGAATTGAACATGAGACAAAGGAGATGGTTGGAGCTTATTAAAGACTATGATTGTTCAATACATTATCACCCTAGAAGAGCAAACAAAGTCGCGGATGAGTTAAGAAGGAAAGATCCTGTTGTTCTGGAAACAATGAGGATCTTAGGAGATACCTTGATTAAAGATCTAGTAAAACTGGACATGGGAATTATAAGGAAAGGGACATCATCAACCCTATCCCAAATGATTTCTCAACCTTCATTACTAGAGAAGATCAAGAAGGCTCAAAAAGAAGATCCTTTTCTGCAGGAGAAGTTCGAGGCTGTAAAGGATGGGAAGTTCCCTGATTTCAATATTGATCAAGAAGGTTTATTGAAATTTCATACAAGACTATGTGTTCCATCTATTCCAGAGATAAAGAAAGAACTGATGGATGAAGCTCATAGCTCTACTTTCTCTATACATCTGGGAAGCACTAAGATGTATAGAGACCTTCATGATCATTATTGGTGGGATAACATGAAGAGGGAGATTGCCGATTACACTACAAGGTGCCTGGTGTGTCAGAAAGGAAAGGCAGAAAGACAACTTCCTAAGGGGGTATTACAACTGCTACCCATACCAGTATGGAAGTGGGATAATATCACCATGGAGTTTGTAACTGGTCTCCCAAAAACATCCAAAGGAAACAATTCGATATGGGTTATTGTGGACCGTCTCACCAAGACAGCCCATTTTATCTCTATTCGGGAAGATTTCACTCTGGATCAGCTTGCCAAGATATACGTGAAGGAAGTGGTAAGGCTGCATGGGGTACCACTATCCATCGTATCTGATCATGACACAAGATTCACATCAAAATTCTAGAGAAGTCTTCAACATGCTCTGAATACTGAATTGAATTTTAGTACGGCCTATCATCCTCAAACTGATGGCCAATCTGAAAGGACTATTCAGACACTCGAAGACATGCTGAGATTATGCTCAATGGAATTTAAAGGTGGATGGGATCAACACCTCCCATTAGTTGAGTTCTCCTATAACAACAGCTACCATTCGAGTATTTAGATGGCACCCTATGAGGCTCTGTATGGAAAGCGATGTAGAACTCCTACTTGTTGGGATGAAACTGGTGAGAGGAAGCTTCTTGGGTCTGATCTCGTGCAAGAGATGACGGAACAGGTTCATGCCATCCAACAACACATTAAAGCTGCTCAAAGTTGGCAGAAGAGCTATGCTGACAATCGTCGAAGGGACTTGGAGTTTGGTGTTTGCGACAAAGTCTTCCTTCGAATTTCTCCATGGAAGAGAGTCATGCGGTTTCGGAAGAAAGGGAAGATCAACCCTAGGTACATTGGCCCCTATGAAATCCTTGATCACATAGGAGCAGTGGCCTATCGTCTAGCACTTCCACTAAACCTAGCTCAAGTTCATGATGTCTTCCATGTATCTCTCTTGAGGAAGTACATACCCGACCCTTCGCATGTACTGAACCCAGAGGTGGTACAACTGGAACATGAACTCTCTTATGAGGAGCAGCCAGTGGAGATCTTGGACCGTAGAGACAAGGTCCTACGAAACAAGACTACCCACCTTGTGAAAGTGTTGTGGAGGAATCACAAATATGAAGAAGCGACTTGGGAGCCTGAAGAAACAATGAAGCAAAAGTACCCTCACCTTTTCGACTAGGCCTCAAGTGTAAATTTCGGGGACGAAATTTCTTAAGGGGGGAAGAATGTAACGACCCAATATTTTTGAGTAGTATATTAACTTACTCTTAATGATTTAATAAGATGTTAATGGTTAATGCAGAAAGAGGAGGCGATGACTTCATCCAGTAGACTTGAACCTTATGAAGCCCACTTATCAGAGCTTGGGAAGGAGGTAGCATCTGTGGGCTTCGCTTTGGACCAAGCCCAAGCCGAACTCCAGCGTGTCAAGCTTGAACGGAAACGCCTACGGGAGAAGTTCAAGTTAGTAGAGATTACTACTAGGGCAATGTTATCTGAGCCTCCCTCAGATTCTCTCACCATAGCACACCTTACACTTAGGTCTTATGCCGGTGTTATAAGGGGCTATGTGACGAGACCCTAGCTTCCTTGTGTAATCCTTTCGAGTGAATAAATTGAGATTTCTTCCTTTAATGATGTTTGTGAAATTTCAAATGTACAGATAATTTTAGAATATATTTTATTGATGAATTTTGAAAAAAAAGGATATTTTAAAATATTTATGAAAACCCTAAATAACTAATGATGTGTAATGATTTTCAAAAAATAGTCTTCTACAAAAGTGTTCAGTAAGGAATTTGGAGTCTAATAAGATCAACTTAATTTTTGATGAATAGTAATTTATGAATAGTGATTTTACGCTTAGGATTAGTAATGTGACCAAATGGATTAGTAATTTCACTCAAAGAAAGTTTTAATATAATTTAGACACTTAGATTAAGTCATGTGATTCAATAAAATGGGTAAATAACGGTTTCATAAATTATTAGTCAAGTATTACTTTTTTCAGCTGAATAGTGTTTTTTAATTAAAAATTTAATTAAAAATAATTATAAAATTATTTTTATAAAAAGGACTTTATTTTTGAACTCAGAGCATCGATATTATGTTAAGGTAATTTTTGGGGATTTTTCTGAAAAAAATGAATTTTCGATGAATAGTGTTTTTATTTACAAATTAAATTAAAAATATTTAGAAAATTATTTTTATAAAATGGATTTCATTTTTGAAATCAGAGCATTGATATTTGGTTAAGGTGAAATTTTGGGATTATTTTGAGAAAGTTGAATTTTCAGTGAATAGTAAAAATACAGTTTTAGGGTTTCGGTATGTTTAATGACATCATAACTGTGTCATGATGATGTCATGAGATATTTCAAGGTTTGGCCGGCCAAGGGTGATGAATTATTGTTTTGGTGGCCCCATGTGGCCTAATTTTATGAAAAATATCATGAGAGAGCACATGGGTTTGAGAAAAGCACTTGTGAGGTGTCCCTTGGCCATTAATGCCTCGTCCCCTCACTTTCCCTATAAATACCCACCCTTTCCTCCTTTAGTTTTCACTCCCAACTCTCCCCCAACGATGTTCTGGTCTCCTTACCTCCCAAGGAGTCCTCCTAAGGTGCCCCCAAGCCCTCAAGGTCCAAACCTTTGAGTTTCAAGAGTCACGTTTTAAGGTAAGGGATCCGACCCCTCTCTTTCTTTTCATGTAATCTCTTTTATGTCATTCCTTTTATGCTCCATGTTCTTATGTGAGAGGATGTTCTTTTATATTACTCTTACTGCCCTTTTCATTCTTATATTATGAGATATCCTCTATTACTCTCATCATTTCATTTTATGAATGTTTAAGTGATGTCGTTAGGCTGCCGAATTTTTTAAGGGATTCTTTCACCCTTCTCATGTTTCAAGTTCGATTTTCATGTCAAGTATTTCAATTTCCTTTTTATTATGTTGGGGTATGATCTCTATATCTATCATACTTATCTCTTATGATCATATGATGAGAGACCCTATTTTATCTTGTCAATTCATTTTTATTGAAGTTTAAGTGACGCTGTTAGGCTGCCGAATTTTCATAAGAGAAATCTAATTTTTGTCTTCCTTCCATGTTTTTCATTTCAAATGGTATGTCCTTAAAATTTCATTACAATGTCCATATATCAATCTTATTCTCTCCCCCTACTGTTTTATGGATCATTTATGAGTGGGTGACCCATGTCCCCTCTCTTTTCAATGTTTTCTAAAACCTTGTAACATGGCCGTTATGCTGCAGAATTTCCGTCTCAAAATGCCTCTCTCTCTTTTCTCAAAAATTATTTTATGTTATAAAGTGAATACACAAAGCTCTTATTTCTACAAGGTTATTCACATATATATCAAAATTTTATATTTTAAATTCTGGGATTTACATACATGAGACCCACTTTCCCTTTCCGTGGGTTTAAAGTGACGTAAAGATCATGTCCTTAAAGTAGTTTTTAAAACGTTATGATTATGAAATGAAACCCATTTATTGTATGTTGTATGGGTTATTTATGAAATTTTTGATGATGATATATGTGGCTCACATGATAATAAAGGAAAATTTAATGGTGCGCCCTGATAGCGCTCCAATACATTGGGTAATGATGTAACCACTAGAGATTACAATTTTCACGATACCTTGGTGATTAACCTTGGTAATTTTCAAATGACACCTTGGGGATGGACCTTGGTGATATGTTCATGATTGTCTATGTTAAATGATGTAGCCACATCTTCAAGTTATGAAAAATTTTGTTTTTATTATGAAATTCCTCATGATTTCTTTCTCATGCCTTAAAGTTCTTTTCTTGTTCTTATTGAAGTATATCAAGTTCACATGTAAAATGTTCCTCTTGTTTCCCTTACTGGGCCTCCTACTCACCCTTTCTTTTGATGTATGTCCCCAGGTTATGAGATGCAGTAATGAACCTAGGATGAACTTAAGGATAAGCCTTTCAAGTGTTTAAGAAGAATGCTTTATGTTGTTTTCATGTACTATGTTCCTGGTTTCCAAGACACTAAACCTTAAAGATCCTCAGTTTTGTGTAATGTAATGAAAGTTTATGTTATAAGAAGACGGGATGTTATACCAATACATAATTTAATTGAAATAAAATTTACAACCCAAATAAAATAAAAAAACATATATTATCGATATTTCAAACATTGGTGTATGAAATTATAGAAGTATAAATTATTACATACATTTAATAACATCAATGTTCATTTGTATTTTGATCATAACCCCGACTCATGAAAAAATGAACCTGTATAAGAAGAAAAAATTTATGTTATAAATAATAATACAAAAAATAATAGAAAGAGTTAAATTTTTAAAAAATTGAGGTATACCTGGAAGAATGTGCATCAGATTGAATTGTGGTTGATTTTTACACGCCACACCATTTTTTGTTAGTCTTTAACCATTATCTAGAAGAAAATTAACGAAATAAGTATTAGATAAAAATGATAGAAAAATTAATTATGTTATTGTATATAAAATGATGAGAAAAAATATAGGGTCGTTTTCTTAGTTTTTTAATGTGATATGTGTTTTAAACTAAAATGCCACTAATATATTGAAAGGATTCACTTAGAGTCATAATGGTATCACAGTGATTCAGATTGGGGTGTGGCTGATTCCTACATGTCACCAATGACTTATGGATCATATTCATAATGTATCAAATCAATTAAAATCCATTTTCTCAGTGTTAAGTATGTTACTTTTCTTTTTTACTAAAATTTCATTTTAAAAAAGAAACATGCACATTGAAACATATTGATAACACAATTTGTAATTTTTATGTGATACTTATTTATACCTATAAAAAATGACTTATGAATCAATTTCATAATTTATCAAGACAATTAGAGTGTGTTTTCTTGTTTTTTAGCGAGTGATACTTTTCGAACAAAAATATTAGTTTTATACTGATAATGGAAACATTCTGTCATAAAAATAAAAATGTGAATTATATCAAGGTAATGATGATTCATACACATCCCAAATGTTATATGGATCATTTTACTAATTTAATAAAACAATTGGGATTATTTTTCTCAATTTTAGTAAGCCAAATATAGTTTTACTAAAATTGATGTCAATTTTAAATAAAATGATGCACTTTGATTCATAAATGTCAAATCGTGTGTTAGAATGAGGTTCAGCTACTCCATACACATCCAAAATAAATTATTGATTATTTTTATAAAATATCAAAACAACTTGAATGAATTTTCTTTATTTTGAGTACTTCACTTGTCTTTTTTACTATAATGGAATTTTAAAATGGAAAAAAATTCTTTCACTCATAGATATAACATCATATATTGGGTTGATGTGAGACTGGTTAATACACATCAGAAATTATTTATGAATTTACTTCCTAAATTATTATGGAAATCCAAGCATGTTTTCATGTTTGTTAGTGAGTTATACTTTTTGAACTAAAATGTCAATTTTAAACTGATTGTGGACTCTTTGAGTCGTACAAGGAACATTGTGCATCAAATTGAGGTGCAGTTGATTCCTACATTTACCAAATGAAATATGGATCATTTTTATAATTTATCAAAACAATTTGAATTCTTTTTCTTGGTCTTGAGTATTCCATTTTTCCTTATTACTAAAATTAGTGTCAATTTTAAATAAAAATAAACAGTTGGAGTCTTACCAGTCATACCAAGAGTTGTATTGAGGTGAGAATAAATTCTACAAATATAAAATTAGTAATGGATCATTTTATTAGATTATAAAAATATTCTAGATGTGTTTTCTGGTTTTTGAGTATGTAACTTGTATTTTTTACTAAAATGTCACTTTAATATGGAAACATCCACTTTGACTCATATTGATCAAATCACATATTAGTTTGATGTGAGACCAATTCATAAACGTCAAAAATAATGTATGAATCAATTTTAAAAATTATCAAGTAAATATGATTGTGTTTCCTAATTTTAAATGAGTGGAACTTTTTGAACTAATATATCGTTTTTAAACTAATAACGAGTACTTTGAGTGAAATTGGTGACATTGTGTTTTAGATTGAGTTGTATCTGACTCCAACATGTAATAAATTATATATAGATTATTTTACTAAAGTATAAAAACAATAAGAATGATTTTTCTCAGTATTGAGTAGGTTAGTGGTCCTTATTACTAAAATTAATGAAATTTTAAATTAATAGATGTGCTCAGAGTTATATCAGTCACTCCATGTATCAGATTGAGATGAGGCTAATTAATATACATCTTAAATTACTTATGGATTGTTTTTATAAATTATCAAAATAATATGAAGGTGTTTTCTTAGTTTTGAGTATATAAATTTTATCTTTTACTAAAATATCATTTTAAACAAGAAACATGCACTTGGACTTATATCGATAACATCTGGAATCAGTTTGATGTGATAGAGATTACTATATATCACAAATGACTTATGAATTGATTTCCTAAATTATCAGTATAATCTATTTTTTTATTGGTTTTTAGTGAGTAACACGTTATGAATTAAAATGTCAATTTTAAACTGATAACAGACACATTATGTCAAACAAGTTACACCATGTATCATATTGAGTTTTAGATAATTCCCAAATGTCACAAACGACTTATTAACAACTTCCCTAAAGTATAAAAACAATATGTATGTGTATGGTTAGTTTTGAGTTGGTTAAGTGTCCTTTTTACTAAAATTTATATTAATTTCAAATAAAAATACACACTTGAAGTCATACTAATCACACCGTACATCAGATTATGGCGTGGCTGATTCATACAAATACCAAATGAATTATAGATCATTTTCTTAATGTATCTAAACAACAAGAATATGTTTCCTCAGTTTGGAATATGGTAGTTTTATTTTTTACTAAAACTAATATAATTTTTAATAAAAAAATAACTTGGAGTTATAATTGTCCAGAAATGTGCATGATTGAGGTGTGGATAATTACTATACATCCTAACATCTAAAATAATCATAACTTCCAATGTCACCACATTTTACATTTTCTTTATTTATTGAACTACCAACATGTCATATTGACTCAATGTTCTTAGGTGAAAATCCTTTCTCATTGTTTAAATACATACGAGTATGGGAAACTTATATTCCCTTCATATAATGAGAATTCACCATGATGGGCACATGATCTTCATATAATATTCTTGATTTTAAAAGTGATAAATTATTTTTACCTAACAACATTGAGTCAATATGTAGTGTTGATGTTAGAGAAAGAAAGAGAATGAAAATCATAATAACATTAGAAGTTAGAAACATTTTATCTTGTTTATAGCATGTTGCACATTGTTTAAAAAATATAACTTCCCCAAAGAACACCAAAGAAAACTAAATAATTATTAGATAAAAATGAGAAGGAAATTAAACTACAAATAATATATGATATGATGAAAAATTAATTAAATATGTAGTATGAATTCAACTTTTTTATAATGGTCGTATGCATTATTGATTCATTTCCTTGTAGTCATTGTCTCAGTTGAAAGATCGAAAAAAATAATTCAATTGTATAAGAAAATAATTCTTATTTTAGCAATATTAAATATAAAAAAAATTTAAAATAAATATAAAAAATTTAAATTAATTTTATGGATAATGACTTTATAGTGAAAACAACAATATTACCTATGTGATTGAGTAGTGGAGGGAAATTAAAGGAATGTGATAAATTCTATAAGTACATGGGTGAAAAGTTTTTGAGGGAGAAGAATTTTGTAGAGGTTTTAGTTCATAAAGCCAAAAAATATGGACATACCACCCCAAGTCAAACAAAAGAATCCACCTGTATAAGAAAAATAATTCTTATATGAGTAATACTAAAAATAAATAAATAAAACATAAATATGAAACATTAAATGAATTATATTGATAATTATTTTATTATAAAAACAACAATATTACCTTTATAAATGAGAAATGGAAGGATGTTTAAGGAAAGTGATAAATTTAAACACAATAGTGGTGAAAAGGTTTGGAGTGAGAAGAAGTCTATGGATGATTTTCTATAGAAAGACATAAAATATGGACTAACAGCCCCAACTCAAAAAAAATAATCCACCTATATAAGAAAACAATTTTTATGTGATTAATACTAAAAATAAATAAATTAAACATAAATATGAAATGATAAATTAATTTTTTGGACAATGATTTTATAATGAAAAATTCAAGATTACATCTGTAATTGAGAAGAGGTAGTGTCATTGCTCTTCTCTACAAAGGCAATAAAGGAAACATGAAGGAAAGTTATAATGCAACACTACTAGGGTGAAAATTATTTGAGGGTGAAGAAATTTTTTTTGTTTTGTTGTAAAAATTGGTGAAATATGGACATAAATATTCTAAAATTAACTCACTCTATAAGTAAAATTGAAAATTAAATAAAATTTTCATTACATATTTTTTTGGGTAAACTAGATAACACATATCGTAACATTACCTTTACATATTCCCAAATTTTTTCCTATATTATAGATTTTTATTCTTTGGGTTTGGTAACATCATCATATAAAGAAGAAATTATATGCATGAGAAGTTAAAAAATTAATTTATATTATTGTAATGAAGTATAGAACATATGATACTATGAGGAAAAAAATAATATATTAAAAAATAATTTTACATTCTCATTGAAATATCAATCTTTTTAACCATTTTAGGGATTTGGTTCCTCTATCAAGAATCCAAATCCCCTATTTATTGTCCACTATAACATACACGAAAGTTTCTACATTAGGACTAACATGAAGTGATTGTGATCCCCTAATGAAAGGGTTATCTTTGATTGAATTTTAAACTGACCCGATATTTTTTTAGTCATTAGTAGGACAATCTACCAATTCTATTTTATAGAACCAAGACATAAAATAATTGCAATGTGGGTGTTTCCATTATAAATATCTCACCTTTTTCCCTTTCCACACTGAAATTTGCCTTCAGGAATCCCATTTCATTAACTTTCATGTATCTAATATCATCAAACCATTTTCAATATAAAATCATCCCTAAAAATGTGGTATAATACAACCCATATATTTGTATGATAATACCAAAATATGAAATATTTTAATAAATTGGAATTCTATCATTGGATCTAGATATGTACATCACTTCCAACATAAGCATAACACCATTTTTTCATCATACTAAAGTAATCAAGTTATTTTATATATAATGTATAAGTATTGATTACGAAACCAGTGTTTGATATAACTTTTTCATTTGGTCCCCTGGATATCCATTGAATTTTTTTGGAAATTGAATTCATATTTAAAGATTACTCCTTATAAATTTTATCTCTAAACTATCCTATAAACTATATATTATTTTAATTTATATCTCTCCTTCATCCCTTGATAGATTTAAATTTATAATAATTTCATTATGGGATTCAATGTATGGATTAACATATTTTCTGTTATGTAAAATGTAAATTTGCACTTGTTATTTATTTGTCACGGTAATTTTAAAAACATCTCTATTAGAAATACCTTCTCCCATAAGTCATCCTTTATGAAGGTATTTTTGGAGTCCAATGTTTCCAAAATATGATAGGAAAGCAGTACAGAATTCAATAGCTTCATAAATAATATATTGTTATGAAAAAAACTTCTAGACAACTTAGATTATTGATATACCCTTTCAAATTTTTCATATACTATTTAAATGGGGGTAAATTCATCTATAATGGAGATGACTACAAAGTTAAACCTCTCTATCTAAGAAAACCATTAGGTGTACTATTATAAAAAATAATGATGGTGCGAATAAACTCTATAATTCATAATACATGACCTCAACCTCTTTATTAATGATTATAAAGTTCATCAAGTCTAAAAATTTACTATAAATGTATTGGAAAAAGAATAATATTCTAGTGAATCTTTGCTCAACATTTTTAGATAGAATGAAATGGAAAGAAACATGCATTAAATAATTCTTCAAAATACAATAATCGTGTGATTTTAGTCCTTATATATTCAAATTAGTCATCGACATGAAATAATTGATATTTTATAAATACCCCTATGTAAATTTTACAAAATTAATGAAAATAAAAAATTTAAAATTTTCCTATTTGGATTGATTAAAAGATACTAGAGGATGACAAGTTTTCCCTTGACCATTCACTAGTGCCAACTCTTCAGTTATCTCCCTTTCAATCATGTATTTCCTAGACTTGATGTCATCTTTCATTTTTATAGGAACATTTAGTAAAATTCCAAAAACACTATCAAATAACATTTTTCAATATGTATGACATCAAATGAATTCATGAAATTCGAACAATTCCAATATGATAATTCAAAGAAGATTGATATCTTTATTCCAATCTGGTTTTGTATGTTTTTTAAAAAATGGTTTACTAAAAATAGGTTAAACATATTTTACATTATCAAATAGTTGATCACCCATCATTGGAGATGATTTTGTACCTTCTTTGATATTCCCATCAAATTTTGACATACAGGATTGGTATTTATGTAATTGAGGAACAAATTTAGGATATCCAAAAAACACAGTCTTTGAGTAATTTTTTAAGTGATCTAACTGTGTGAATTTTTCTTAAATAAGTCACCCCAAGATTCCATTAATGTTATAGATTGAGAAAATTCCATAACCGGGGAAGTCATTTATCATCCCATACAATATGGCCCTCAATGTGAATTCATCTCTTATAAGAGTATCATAAATTATGACACATGTGTCCCACATAAATTTTAGAACGTTGATAAATGGATCCAAATGGAAATAACTATCATTACTGAGTTCCTTTGGTCTAGATACAAGAAAAGACAACATAATGTATTTATGATTCATAAATAACTATGGATATAAGTTATAATTGACAAACATGATGATCCATATACTATAAATACTACACTTTACACCAAAGGGATTTATTCCATCTGTAGATAATGCAAAATGAATTTATCTTGGCTCATTTATAAATTCAAGATAGTCGTCATCAATTTTCTTCCACTCAGGATAATCTGTTAGATGGAGTAGCTTCCATTATTTAGTTCTTTTATCTAAATTACATGTCAATTATCTCATGGTTTCCTAACATTCATATAGTATTCTAAAATGTGGAATGAATAGAAATTACCATAAAAATTTTGAAGGGAATGAATCATTTTTCTTTTATTGATATATATCACACATATGACATTTTATAAGTGATTCATGGTCCTTGTGAAATTATATAAAATCATTTGGACAAACATGTGTTTTTTATAGATTTTTTCGCTTGAATATAGTATTATTTTATCATTATATGTTCTAAATTATAGATTATTTACATCTAGTATCATATCATTCAGGAGACCAAGTATTTTTGTATTGTTGTTTTCACTCCATCCACTTCCAGCTTTCAAATTATATAACTTTAATAATGGTGATAATGTTTTTATTCAGTAAAAATGGTTTATAATGATATCTTAGAATAACTATTTAACATCTCAAAAATCTTTGGTAAATCACAAATTTGATCTTCAATTTCCAATTTCATTTTATTCATGTGATCTCTATCAATATTTAAATTGGTATTTATTTAAAATGGTTCATAAACCACAGTATCATCTCTATATGTGTGCACATTTAGTTTTCCCCATATTAATTCAAACATTTATATCTCTGATATATTAGGTGACTAATCAAATGTTCCTCCAACTCTTTCAGACTAATTTTTATTGAATAAAAACAAAATAAACACAAACAACCAATTTGAGAAGGGTTGAATGCATGATCTACTGCATACTTGAAGAAATATTTAACTCCATCTTCATAGTATTCTATTAAATGATTATCATGCATCCATTTTTGATTCATATAGATCCTATAGGGTTTATAAAATATTCATTTTGTGTAATAAATAAAAAAATGTTGATAAGATATTCATTATCAATGGTGGATGTTATATATAATTATAATTATGGAAACCCAACCTTTATTTTTTCAATGAATTTCAATATACATTGAATAAAATGAGTAATTTATGTTTATAATATAATTACACTACTGTGGTTGGTGTTATAATCTGAATTTATAGAATGTTGAATGTAACAGACAACTACAATCTTCCTTAGTGCATCTTTCGAACAGTTATCATTTCATTTTTTATTTGAAACTAATCATTAATGTACAATTGAAATGAACCTATATTACTTGAAATACTCAAATTAGTAGCCATACATAGGATGAATATTGATAAAATTAGTTTAAGAAACATAAAAGATATGGGGTATGATACCTAAGAAAAATATTGGAATAATAACTATTCAAGAGATGAAATATATGAAGATAATATTTTTAATACTGTATGTCTTATAAAATGGGTAATTCCTCTCATTTTTCGAAATTACATGGATGGTAATCAAATATTCCTAAGGGTGGAACCAAAATGCAATGTTGAAGAAAGATATCCTTTTAGATGCATCAAAGTAAAACATAAATAGTGTATATTAGATGTGTGATGATTGAAGTGAAGTTAATTTAAATAATTATTAATGACTTGGTTATCATTTCAAAGATGGATATATTTTTACAATGGTATAGAAAACTAGATAAAGCATTTTTGATTTGGGGTGGGTAAAAATTTATGGTAATGGTGTTTGAATGAGTAAATTGATTTCAGGTATTGAAAAACTGATCATATTAGAAAATGATACTTTTAAATACTGAAATAAAAAGGGTTTCTTGAGATGTTTTTAGGATGGAAAGATAAAATTGAGAGATATTTTATATTAATTAGTATGGGGAGGTTGTTAATAATCAGAATAATAAAGAAAAACTGGAGGAATTTAATGTTGAATTGAGTAGCATAGGTGGATCACATTGGGATAAGGTAAAAATCAGGTAAGACATTGAAGATGAGGAAAATGAATAAGGATTATCAACAATAAGAAATATATGAAAAGATGAAATCCATGAAGAAAATTTCATTGGTGGTTAGAGAGTTTCAGTTAAAAAAATAGAGGAGTAAGTCTCTACAAAAAAAATATTTTTTCCGAAGTAGATCCTAAATCATTTAAAGAGGTTGAAAACGATATTTTTTGGATAAAATCTATGCATGAAGATCTTCATATGAATAAGAAAAACATTACATGGTAAATAATTCCAATGCTCGAAGATAAAAATTTATCAGAACGAAGTGGATATTGTGTAATAAAATCATTGACTATGGAAAAGTGGATCAAAATAATGAATTGATAGCGTGGAAGGGGATTTCATAGATCAAAGGAATTTATATTTATGATAATTTTCTCCCATATCCTAGTTATAATCTATTTTAATTTTCTTGTCTATTTCTATTAAGATGTAGTTAAATGTATACTGGATGGATATTAAATCTATGTTCCTTAATGGAATTATTAGGAGGGTGTATACATTGAAAAACCATATGGGTTTATTGTAGATTAAAATGAGAGAAAGGTGTTCTAGATAAAGAATTCGTTATATAAGTAAAATAAATCACTGATGACGTGGTATTAAAGTTTGGATCCATACCTAATAAAGCTTTGTATTTATCAACATAGATTTGATCATACCCACTACATCAAAAAGGATAGTTATCAAAGGATTTTGGTACTCATATATTTCTAAGTCATAATATTTGAGTTTTGGAAAAAGAAAAATGTAATTTCTTAGGGATCATATGAGGTGCGCTATCGAGATGTTTGTGATTGATGAGTTAATAATTTTCCATGGTCTATAATTGAATCAAGGAAAACATAGAACATTAATTTATCAACCAAAATATGAAAAAGAAGTCCCCATATGATTTTTAATGGAATATACCAAACCAATGAAAACACTGACCACTATATGGATGATTTTTTCAAAATTTGATGAGTGGAAAGAGGTATATGTCTGGGAATATTGGTATTTGGATGATATTATACCTCACAACAGTATAAAACAACAGTGGGTTTGATATATTTAAAGTCACATAGCTCCAAATTTTTTCAATGGAGAGACTATTGGGGAAGATGATACATTAATTTATCTAGATAAAATTTAATTTTGGGATGTTTTATTATTGGATAATGCAACATGAGTTGTTGGGATACACAAATATGGGATAAGATGGTTCAATAGATAATCAAGGGATAGAATAGATATCAAAAAACCTGGATTTTGTTTTATCCTTGGGTTCTTTCAACCCTTCAATCCTTCGATACTTATATTCAAGTATTGTAATATTTGGAGCCATAATTCTATCCTATATTCGAGCTTAGATTCAACAATGAGGAGCGCTGGTAGCAGGTGGATTCCATGGAGAGCATCAAATACTGCAAACTAGTCAGCGATGGTTAAGGTTCATAAAAAAATCAAGACACTTTTATCAATGTTTCCAAAAAAGGATGATAAAGATCCATTTTATTAGTGGTAAGTTAATAATCAGGGATACGGAGAATATTTATGATCTCTTTTTAGAATGGATAAAGATTTCTTTTATCAGTGCCTATCACTGAAGCATTGATAAGAGATTTATAATTATAATTCTAAATATATATTTTCTATTTATATATATAAATATATATATTTTATAATTAAATAAATATATAAATATATATTAATATAGTAAATATATTCATTATTTAAATATATTTACTATAATATTATAATTATTTAAACTTATAATTAATTATTTATAATTTTATAAATACTTTTCAAAATAATAATATTTATATCTTTATATATATCTATATAATTATCTATATATACATATATAATAAGTATATATAAATATTATTATTTTAAAAATATTCATTATTTGGATAAATTAAATAAAATTTTATTCTTATTAGAATATATATTACTATGGGTTTATAATTATATAAATACATTACAAAAAATTAATATTTATTTATTTATAATTAAAAATATATAAATATTGTAAATATACAATAATAAATATTTTAATTTATAAATATTTATTTACAAATACATTTTTAAAATTATTAATGAATATCTAATCATCAGTCCATGCATGTTAAAAAAGAGTGAAATTGAATAATTAAAAATGAGTACACTTTTACAATATCGAATAAATGGATAAGTTGAATTAATTAAAAATAAATCATTAAAAAATGGATATATATTGAAAAAATTTTAAAATAGTAAATAAATATATATAAACTAAATAATACAAATTTATTAGATTTCCAAAAAATAAAAAAATAATAAATAATAAATAGAACATATTAAAAAATAATAAATAACATCTAACATTAATAATATTAAAAGTAAATAAATAAAATTTACTGATTCAAAACATAATATATTAAATGTGTCATGTTATAATTACATTCTAAAATGAATACAAAAATTTGAATAAATTACATAAATATTATATGCATTTCTGTATAGGATTTCATAAATTGTGTTAATATTTGTGTCTGTGAGTTGTATAAAAAAATAAATTAATTTCATATATTTATGTGAGATCAATATAACACACATTTGATCTACGTTAAATTTAATATCAAATTTTATTTAATTATTCCAATTACTCGATGAAATAACTCAGTATTTTTAATTCATATTTTTTTAGTTATAAACCAATATCACTAAATATATTACTATTTAATGTAAAAGCATAAATATTTTGGATTATATAAATTATATTTATATACATTCATATATATAAGTATATGTTTAAAACACACTATTTATTAACTTTATAAATAATTATTTAATTATTAACGTGTTTAGTATTTTTCTCAATTTACTGATTTTTAATTTTTATTTTCTTAATTTTTATTTTAAGTATATCAATATATTTAATATATACAATTTCTTAGTATTTATAATTTTAATATAGTATAATTAGGTTATTCAATTTTACCAATAATAGTTTAATTAATATTTTTTAATATATTTTGTAAACTCTTTTTTCTTTTATATTTATTTAATTACACTATTTTTTTAGACCTTCACTAGTGCTAAAAAAATACTGATAAAGGGTCCATTTATGGGTGCTAAAATAAAAGAATTGATAAAGGGTATCCTTTATCTGCGCTAAAAATAGTGCATTGACAAAGTGGCCATTTGTTGGTAGTAAAAATAAATCACTGATAACAGGTTCCTTATATTAGTGCAACAAAAGAGTGTATAAAGGGTACATTTTTTAAACACTAGAAAAAGTGATGATAAAAGGTACTGTTTGTTAGTACATGTTTTAGAACTGATAAAGGGAACATTTATCAGGGCTTTTCCTAGCATTATTAAAGGAGAATAGTGTTAAAGTCCTATTTTGTAGCACTGTCTATTGTAGGTGGGAGTCTAGAAGAATGAGACTAACATTGTTTTGGAAATTATTCAATTGGCCCCCACTATTCTTGATATGATTCTTTAGGATCAGTTTCTAGATAGCGATTTTAATGGAATTAAGGACACTCCATATGGTGAGGAGTCCATTAGCAAGTGTAAATTCTCTTTTGAGGGTATCCTATGTTTGATAATTATTGTTATGGGGGACTTTCATAATTCCTATTGGGTAGTGCACCCAAATACCATAAAGATGTTCAATGACATGATATAGTGATTATGGTGTCCATGTATGAGTAGAAACATCACTGTATTTTTTTCTAGTTGGTATACATGACAACAAGTGAAGGTCAAACACCAAAAAACCTTCGGTTTTTATTAATACCCTTCCTAGGACTACGAGAAGGTGGAATTGGGATTTCAATGGAATTTTTGTTTGAGATTCCATATACCCCCAAGGGAAGAAGGTGATATGGGTTTTGATTTATCTTCATACAAAATTGGCATAGTTTACACTCATTTTATATGTAACTAATGTAAAGGACTTGGGAAGTCTCTATCTGAAATGAATTATATATTTTGATTGAGTTCGATGTTTTGTAGTATATGATTTGGATCCCCATTTTACATCTTGTTTCTAGAGGGGTGTAGTAAAGGAAATGGGATCCCATGTATGTTTAAGTTTGACATATCATCTATAGAAGGATTTTCTGATAGAACAAGCAATACAAATCCTTGAAGACACACTTTATGCTTGCCTTCACATCTTTAGTGGAGTTTGGGATATCAATTTGGGCCAGGTTGAGTCTTCCTACAACAATAGTATCTTGTCTTCATCAAGATGTAACCCTTTGAGTCCTTGTATGTCCATATATGTAATTCATTATTGTGTTTGTTGGGGAATAGTGAAACATCATTTTTTCGACTGAGTTTGGTTCCATAGGCGACAATGAAGATTCAGTTTATTCATTAGAGAATAGTGACGACACAATGTTTGTATAATTCATATGCGGATCACAGTTAATGACCATTAGAGTTTTTAATTATTTTTAATTTATTATTGTATGTTTCACCTTTTTTGGGCCACTGATGGATTGGTATATAGGGAAATCATTAGCATAAGATTATAGTTCCATTGATATTATTGGTAAAGTAGAGAAATTGGTATACTATTTTACACTTCCACCATAGTTTAATTCATTACACCATATTTTTAATATATTACACCTCAAGAAGTATCCTTATGACTATTCTAATTCATGAGATGAGATTTTATTGATTGTGAACATGATATATCCATGAATGAACGTCTAATAAAGACTTTTCATTCTAAGGAAAATGTTCTTTGTGTGAATAAAATACCATTGGTTTATGTTCTATAAAAACATGGTTTTTTTTCTCATGAGGCTTGGGAGTGTGAGGAACTGAGGAGAGATAAGTGTCCAAATATCTTTGGCATGAAATCTTGTATACATTCATTATAGAGATAGAAAGTGTTTGTGGTTGGGTGGTTGTAACATCGTGTTACCTTCCTTCCTTGAATTCTTGTTTATCGTTTTTTTTTCACTTTAATTTGTGTGTGTTTTCAAGATTTTGGAGGTTTAGAGATAAATTAGGAATTTTGGTAGGGAGATACCCATGGTATAGTGGATGCGGTATGGTGGAGGCCGATGTAGTGTAAGTGTATGAGGGAATGATTTGAGAGGTTATTCTAATTTGGACACCCTTACGTCATAGGGATTTAGTTGCAACATGGAGCACCGTTGAGTAGTTTGGGGTGCCTCAATCATTTTGGTGGGTATATGTGGCATTGTGTATGTGATACACCATAGCCTTTCCCTATCTATCACTGACCCGTGGTGTGTTTTTGGAGTATAATTTTACGAGAGGTTCTATGGTGTAGTCTAGGGTGGATTTGTTCTGGTCATGCATATTTTTACCATTTTCCACCAAGTTCATGAGTGGATACAATGTCACCTATGATTTTATGGGTTTAAATTTATTCTGTTGTTTTAAATTTCTACTCCCCTCCTCTCGATCATTACATGAATTATTGGATTTTTAAGTCTCCCAATATATTTTTTGGATCCTACAACCTCAATTCTTCTTGGATAAAATCTCATGTGGAAGAGTTTGATCCCTCTATTGAAATAATACCTAATTCATATCTAAAATTTCTTTTCTTATCTTATATCCTTGAGATTGATGAATACTTTTGTCATTGATGGATTATAATCATTTTATAATTAGTTTTTCTTCTAGGTATTCCTTGTTGATATTAAACACCTTTGAATCTACATGGGTTTTCATGGTTTAAGTGTTGATTTTTTGTTCAAGTGATTTGAGGTTGGTGGTTCTATAAGGCATTACCCTACAATTGATACCCTATTTTTCTTGATTGTTTTTAAAATATTTTTTAATTTATTTAAAACCCAAGATTTGATATGGTATTATTTTTTATTTTAAAAGTTAATGTAATTGTTGATAAAACCACCAAAATTCCAATGGAAGTGAAATTATATGGTGTATTTTAAAAAAATTAATGTTTTATTTAAAAGTGTATTTGATGAAATGATTTTATGTGATTCCTAAGAAAATTTGATTAAAATAAAATATGATTTTGAAAGACATGAATTGGATGGAAACCTATAATTTAGTTTTGAAATTAAAAGGAATGATAATACTAAAACTAAGACATTGAACTATAATTATTTAAATTATTTTAAATGATTTATTTTCCCGTAATTTATTGATTATTTGTTTGAAGAACATGTTATCTCAGGTAGTTAGTGGGTGATTAGTACATGGATGATTAAAATCTAAGTCAATAGCTACAGATTTGTGATGGCAATACTAAGTAAACCCAATTTCACATGATTACTGTGATGGGTGCCCTAATTGGGTGTATATTAATTTCTTGTAATGGGTCCCCTATTTGGGTGTTTATGTGAGTTTTTACACCTATCTTGAGTTGCGATGAGGTTTAAGAAGTGTTAAGATCCTAATACGGGAAACTAATGTACCACTATGCTTATGAGCATGGTACTTTGTTTAGTTTAACATAAATATCCATTCAATTTTTTATAAAACATATTTATTCATTCCAAATGTTTTTTATAAATTTTTTATATAGAATTTTCATTTTATCCCCTTTTGATATTTCTTCCATCTTTTTTAGTTCAAATAATGTTTGGGTAAAAATATGTAAATGAATTTCCATGCATTATTTTATTTAATTTTTTATAAAAAATGATTTATTATTATTAAATTTTTTAGGGAATATTTAGTGGAATTCCATCGAGATCTTTTTCTCACACCATACATTTTTTTTGGAATTTTAATATTAACTTATTCCATATCTATGAAAAGATAAAGAGCCAATTAGTGTTGTTGGTGTAATTGATTTGTGGGTAAAATCATGATGGATGTGATTGGGGGAGATTTTATCCACATATTTTATGGGTTTTTTATAACATTTAACTGGTTAGATGTTGTGTTTTTAATTATTTACTATTTGGGTATTGTTTTTTCAATTCTATTCTGGTACATTCTCCTTTAATACTACTGAAATGTGTACTTTTATAGTTTATCTTGCACAATTTTGTGAAAAAACCTTTAGAATCCCAACCCTAGAAGGCACAGAGCCAGCGTTTTCTACTATTACATTGGTATAATTACAAGGAATCAAAAATTTTAAGAATGATAGTTTAATAGTCTTTGTAAACTAGATACAGAAATGAGTCTTTTATTATAAAACAATACACTAATTACAACATATTTTATTCTTATAAATATGTAACACTGAGGATAACTCTAATCCTTCAAGTAAATCCTTGCATATCTTTCAAAGTATTTTTCTTGGATTCCTGGGGAATGAAACACAACAAGGGTGAGGTAAAATTCTTAGTAAGGGAATAATATAGTGGAAGTAATATTGAATCGATGAGAATAGTCAACATTTAAAGTTAAATAACAAATAACACATGCTATGTAATCAATAAACCAAATGAAAGTGTGTAAACAATATGGAAAGGTAATAACTAAAAACACATATAATTCAAATAACTAGAAAAGGTAAAATAAATAATAAAAGGTAAGAAACTAAAACACATTCTATTTAATCAATAACTTAAAATTAAATGAATCCATAGATATTTTAACACAAAATCTGATTGATGAATAATAACTAAAATTAATATGAGGGAAACTCTTTTTTAATGTAAATAATGTCAAAGGCACATGAAAACCTAAATCATGAAGATGTTTCACAATATTATTTTAAACTACGGAAAGAAACCCATTTAATTTTTACTACATATTTGTCTCATGAGAACCTATTGATGAATGGAGTTATATAAAGTTCTAGATCGACCCGTCATTACCAGTCTATATTTTTCTTCATATTGAAAAATAAAAATGAATAATAAGCCTTATCAAATATCTGTATTGAATAAAGAATAAAAAATTATCAATATTTACCAAAATAATTGAATAACTATAAAATTATACACTGTATGTAAAATATTATACATTGAAGGCAATACAAATATCCATGATAATTGAAATGGATAACTAGGGAGAATGTAATGTTTAACAATCATATGAGATTGAATATTTCAAAAGGAATAAGACAATGATTCAAGAGAATACTATCCTTCAACAAAAAAATAATAATCCATCCACAATAATAATAAGGATGATATCAACACAAAAAATACCAAGTAGAGTAAATATAAAGTGTTTTTGATGATGAATAGAAATACTATAAAATAATCTTTTAAAAACATTTTTGAGGAATGTATTATTTTATTATGAAAAACTTTTTGAATTTTTTTTGAAAATCACTTCTGGAAGAATTTTATTTAAAAATATAACTTTAAAACATTCAAAGGTAGCTTCAACGAAATGATGGCATGTAAATTCGTACTTGTCGTACAAGGTAAAAAGAATATTCCTTTTGTAGGGTGAAAAGGTTCAATAAATTCCTTATTCCAAAAAGACAACAATATTCCTTTGAAAAAATTGGTTAATGAAAAAGTGTAAAAATATATTTACAAAATAAATTTAAAAAGAAATTTTAAAGCATTTTAATAAAACAAGGTTTTTATAAGAAAACATGTTCTCCAAATAAAGAGAGAAATAATGTTGGGTTTTATGGAAAACATTTTTTAAAACGCCTTAAGTACCAAATAGTAGAAAAATGGTACTGATACATGAAAATGGTCATGAATAACTAGAGAATAATGATGGTTTTATTGAACAATGGTTATATAATTTACATAAATTGAAATTTTATTAAAATATACTTAGTATTAGTCTCGGGTAAAATAATATTTAAACATCCCAAAGTTCTGCATAACAACTTGAAACATTATAAACCATAAACCTCATAAAGGAATAATATTAAAAGAAACTTATAATATCATTAGAATAATGGGATTCATGATACAACATGTCAAAGTCAGTATATACACCATATAAAATAAACTAGGTTCAAAACCACATTTAACTCTCAATGGAATGTAAATTGTGACAAAAATCCCTTACCTTGAGTTTCCATTTGGGTGAATGTATATTAAATTACTATATAATAAAATTATGTTAATTATATAATTTATTGATAACAATTTTCTTTTTAATCATTAATTTTATTTCACTTATTACCATTTTATATACAACTACTTAATCAATTATATTTACTATATCTGTTTTGACCAAAATAATTTTATGTGTAAAAAACAACATTGGGGTGTTAACTATGGTCAAAGGGGTCATTATATAACCTATATAGAATAATAATAATTAAATAATTAACAAATTTATACATCAATAATACTTTTAAAAACATTAATTAATTTTTTTATGAAAAATGAATCGATGTTATGATAATAGAGACAATATGTCATACATACGCTAGTGTAAAGTTCTCATTTTTAAATGATATTTTTGGAAATAAGATAAGTAGAATTATATACTTACATAATTATTATTATATCCTTAATACTATATTATTTAATAATAAATAATTATATATAAAATTCTTGTGATGTAAAATGAATCACATCATGTTGAAGAGGCAGTAGTCCACACATCCACAAATGACATTATCACTTTTTTAGTGTATTAAAGGGTAATAAAAAAAGATATATATGTATATATATATGTATATATATTTATAGAAAGGTAATTATTTCATTAAAATAATGTATATATTTATTACTTCTCATATTCTTAATTATAATAATCTTTTATACATTCCATGTATTGTGTGAACAAATCACATCATTTTGAGGGGGCAGTAGTCCACACTTTCTCAAACTATGTTATCACATTAATGAAAAAAGGAAAGTATAAAAGGTTTTTATTATAAAAGGAATAAAGAGGTATAAAGACATAATAAATATCATATATATCATATATAAAAATATTTTACATCATAATTGTCACCCTAAAAGGTGGTAAAGGATAAATGAATAAGTATCATTTCATGAGGTAATAGTTCTCTGTACACAGAAATAGAATGTTCGTTACCCATTATATGGAGTTGTTTGTAAGTGTAGTTAAAAATTATATAAGAAAATAATAGTATATTCATGATAAATTATCTCTTATATAAGCTTGTAATAAATAGATTTTAGGGGGGGATAATGGAAATAAAACTATAGAGCATGAGAGAAGATATTTCATCTTAATCAGATAGGTTTTATGTATTGTACCAAAAGGATTCATTAGAAGGATTTCTTCCTAAAATGAGAATTCACGGTCTAGGGTATGTATGTTTGGAAGTTAATTGGGTATATCATGGCAGAATATAATTGGTTTTTGTGGTGTGAGGTGTAGGGAGAGGTGGTGGCCTTTTATAAGGGAGGAAAAGGACTTACTTGGTATTTTTGAAAAAGAGTTACGTGTAAAAACATTTTTACCTAAAAAATTATTAAATAAAATAAAAAACTCAACCCTTTAAGGTTAATGGACGATTTATGTCCATAAAATTTGTTTTAGAAAAGTATCTAGGTGATTCGGGCTCCTAAGATAAAGGTTTAGTCTTTTGTTAGGATTAATTTTTCAAAAATAATTGTAATTACCATTAATTACACTCACTAGAAATTATGGTCAAAAAATTTGGTATTATTATAAACCATAAATTTTTCTAATTCAAAATATGGAATCAAATTCCTCAAATCCCACACAAATAAGTGGCAGAAATTGACATAAATTTAATCTCACGGGCTGGACGACAGTGCAAGGTTTTAAAATAAAAACACCTGAAAGATTACTTTGTTTTTATAATAAATTTCAATGTGAAATTAATTAAAATAAAATAAATTGTATTAAACTATAAAAATATGATCAAATTAATCATTAAAATACATTATTATTATAATTTATCCTTATAAATAAATTAGATGAAAAGCAATTTTGAACAAAAATTTAGTATTTTAACTATTTGTTAAAAAAATGAAATGTTTCAAAAAAATATTAAAAATAAACCTAACCTAATTATATCATTTATATTTAAAATATGAATGTTATTTTGACATATAAAAACAATTAATGATTTGAAATTAATATTTTATATGGGTTCTCTATTAAAAGGTGATAACATTACAGTTATAAAAATAATGTTTTTATGTGTAAAATATAGTTTGTTCTTATCATATGCCTATAAAACATGAAAGATGAATATAAAAAATATTTTTTTAAACATAATATATGTATATATATTAAATTTATTTTAAATAAATAATAAAATTAAATTAATCTATTTGTGTAGAAGAACTTTTTTTTTAGCATAAAAATAGTTTTCAATAAAAATATTCACTTTATATTCAATTGCTACTTATATTCATTTATAATTAAT
The DNA here is from genome assembly GCA_963277665.1 of Viscum album. Lineage (NCBI taxonomy): Eukaryota > Viridiplantae > Streptophyta > Magnoliopsida > Santalales > Viscaceae > Viscum > Viscum album. The sequence goes on from OY728149.1 coordinate 114,429,726, forward strand.
TTATACCCGGTTAATTTTATCTATATTTGTATAAACCATAATTTTACTATGTCATTTATTACTATTCATTAATACTAATTTAATGACAATTTTATATCTCATTATATTTTAACAATATATTATTGTTTGATAAAACCCAATCTTGTGTGTAATGAAAGCTTTCGAGGAAGGTCACTCTTTCATGTCACACATGTTAATTTAGTGTTTCATTTATTGAAATATAGGGAATATATTATAAATAAAAAAATATATTATAAATTATCAGGTTATTATATTCCCTTACATGGTTGGTGTTGTGTTTCATTCAAGCTATCGACTATAAAGTTTTTACTTTAGATTTTCCGGGTGACACATTCTCCCCACCTTATTTAAATTAGGTCATCGCAATTTGAACATGATATTAGTGATTTACTGTTTGATATTTACTATTTTTAAATCCCACACCATGTGAAGGATTAATAATTAATCCATTAGAAAAGATAGAATGTGAAGTACAAATATCACATGGACCACCATGTAACTAGGTCTCTAAGTAGAAGAACTTCAGTGGATAGTAGACATACACACTTCGAGGAAAAAATATTTATAAGGAGTGAATGAGTCCATCAATAAATGTTTTTGAATGATCAATAGAATATTTTGGGACTAAAATCCATAAATCATTAATGATTTATAAAACCATCACTTAAACATGAATTAAGGTACTAGGAAAGTTTTGTATTTCTATGTAATTTTCCTAATGTTGGGTAATTATTTTACTATATAAGAATACAAGGAAATATTCTTAATTTATTGGTTTATATTTTATATGAAAAAGTATTAATTTTGGTTTTCTTTGAATAAATTATAATACATTCATTTAATACCAAAAATTAATTACCAATAAAGGATTTTTTATTCCCAAAGCACTAAAAGAATCATTTAAATGATTATAATGCCTATGAAAGAGAAAAAAGTATAACTATTTATCTTTAACTATCACCCAAACCCAATATGGTTAATATATTAATCTCTAATCCTCAAAAGTGATACTATAGGTTCTTCATTAATATTTATTGATCCAATTATTTAACTAAAAAATAATGAAAAATAAAATAGGATAATTCATAGGTCAATGGTTGGAATAAAAACTTTATCGTCCTTCGGTTATGAGTTCAAGACCCAGAACCCTTATAGATTTGATTGTTTTTCACCCATGCTACATGTTTTACATTTCAAAAACAACATTAATACGATTTCCTAAATGAATATCATAAACAAACAAAAAATATTGTTAATTACTATATGTCCATTTAACTAAATTTTTCAATACAACCATAATATAGAAATACTTCGTCCATTTATTTCTACGTAGGTCATTCCTTTGTCTAGGGTTTATCCACAATATAATTTATATTATTTATAAATCAAGAAACCTTATATTCAATCCAAAACACCTTATGTTTAACCTAGGATATTTATTTTAATTATCAATTAAAATAATTTATAGTGGGTTGAAAATAAAATATGGAATATCCAAAGAATATCCACCAGGAGTTTCGAACTAGTTTCACTATAATTCCCATTATCATATACCTGGTTACCCTAATTCAGGCTCGGAACACCTTGTTTGAGTTATAAAACCTATGTACATATATTCTAGAACCACATCCAATTATAGTATCCAGAAAGGGATGTATTTGTAAGAATATCCATGTAATATCTACCACACAAAATTCTAAGATGTTATTCTAGAAAAATCCAAAAATTATACCTCAGGGTTATGTTCCCTAACCTATGATTTTCTAAATCTAGTTCCCAAGGTTTCTACTATACTTCTTCTAATAACAATAGTAGTGAACCGAACCCAGAAGGCATAGAGCATGTGTCTACTACTATTAAATTAGCTTGATTACAAGGAATAAAATCTCAAAGGAATGAGAGTTTAGTATTCTTAGTAAACCAGAAAAATACATGTGTCTTTTATTACAAATGAATAAATGAATTAAAACATTTTTTTATTATAAATAAATAACCCTAAGGATAACTCTAATTCATCCAGTAAATCCCTACATATCATTCATGGTACGCTTATTGGATTCCTGGAGAAAGAAACATAATAAGTGTGATCTCAAATTCTTATTAAGGGAAAAATATAATTTAATAAATAATGAATCAATGAGATTATTCAAAATTTCAAGGTAAATAACTAAACACACATGACATGTAATCAATAGACTAAATGAATGTGTGTAAACAATATGGAAAGGTAATAACTATAAAAACATTTCATTCAAATAAATAGATATGAAAAAAATATGGCAGGGTATTAAACTAAAACATAAGACAATAAATCAATGAACTAAAAATTAAATGTATCCATATATATGTCTACACAAACTCTCATGGATGAATAGTAACTGAAACTATTATAATGGGAATTTATTCTTAATAGACATCATGTCTAAGAAATATGAAATCATAAACCATCAACACCTTTCACAAGAGGGTTTTAGGTTAGGAATATAAATCCATTTAATTTTCACAACATATTTGAGTCATGAGAACCTATTGATGCATTATGGAGCTATATAATTTCCAGGATCCACTTGTCATTGTTGGTCCAAATCATTCCTCATATTGAATAGTAAAAATAAACAATATGCCTTGTCAAATATCTAAATTGAATAAAGAATACATAATTAACAAATTTTCCCCAAATAATCTAATATCTTTCAATTTAGACACAATACATAAAATGGAACATGGTTTAGGCAAGGGTAATATCCATGATAAATGAAATAAATTATTAGGGGAAATTCAATTTTCAACGATCCTAGGAGATTGAATATTTGAAGGGGAATAAAAAATGATTATGGAAGTGAATGTGAATACCATCCTTGTCCAAATAAATAATATTCCACCCAGAGGAAGAATAATTATGGTATCGACACAAAAATACCAAGTGGAGTAAAAAAAGGGTTGTTGTTGATGAATATGAATACTAAAAAATGATATTTTAAAAACCTTCTTGAGGTAAATAGCCTTTTATTATAAAAATATTTTCTTTGATGATCCATTTTGAAAATATGTGTTTTAAAAAGTATCCTTTCAAACATGAAAATGAATCCTCAAATAAATGACTATGATTAAATCCCTACTTTTCGTATGTAGTAAAAGGAACATTACTTTTACAAGGTAAATTTTTTAGAAACATGACTTGTTAAAAATGTGATAAGAGGAACCCTTAAAAAACATTGTTAAAATACAAAAGTGTAAAAATTTATTAATGAAATCATTTTAAAATCATTTTTGAAAACATTTTAATAAAACATGATTTTTAGAAGAAAACATGTTTGTCGATTAAAGTGATAATAAAGTTGTTTTTTATAGAAAATTATTGTATAAAAAATATTTAGTACCAAATAATAAATAAAATGGTACTAATACATGAATATTTTCATGATTACACAGAGAATAATAAAAGGATTTATTTATAAATGGTTAAATAATTTACTCAAATGTAAATTCCATTGAATCATCATTAGTATTAGTCTTGAGGAAAATAATCTTTAAACATACCAAATTGTCCCATATCACATTGAAACATTTTAAATAATAAGACTAATGAAGGAATAATAATAAAAGAAAAATATAATATAATTATTATAAATGGATTCATGATATAATATTTCAATGTAATTATATAAACTATATAAAACAAACTTGGTGCATAACAACAATTAAGTCTCAATGGTATGTAAATTGAGACGAAAATCACTTACCTTGAGTTTACTTTTGGGTGAAAATCATTTATATTCAGGAATAATAGACATATATTATTTATATACTTGATTAAGATCCATTTTTATGTTTATAGTGACTTTTATTATACTTATTACCATGTCATACACAACTAATTAGTCTATTAATTTTATGTTGAGGGTTTTGACCGAATTCGATTTATGTGCCAAAAACAACATTTATAGATCAAACATGGTAAAAGATAACAATATATAATATATGTAGAATAATAATAATGACATAATTATCTTATTTACACATAAATTATACTTTTAAAACAATCATTAAATATGTTTATGAAAAATGAATTGACGTTACGATCAGGTCGATAATAGTTTGTACGTATGCATGAGTAACGATCTTATTTTACAATGATTGATATATAATGAAGGTAAGTAGAATTATATATTTATAGAATATTAATTATATTTTAAATATTATATTATTTAATCCTACAAAATTATATATATAATTCTTGTGTTGTTAAAGTAATTATATCATGTTGAGGAGGCGGTAGTCCACATATCGAAGAATGAGGTTATCACTTTTTTAAGTGCGTAAAAGGGTAATAAAGAAAATGGTATATATATAAATATTTACATTAATGTAACCATGTAATTAATATAATATATAATTTTTTATGAATAATGTGTTTAATTATTATTATGTTTTATAAATTCCAGGAATCATGCGAACAAATCACATAGCCTTGAGGGGGGCGGTCATTCACACTTCCTCAAACGATGTTACCGTATTAATGAAAAATGTAAAGTATTAAAGGTAGGTATTAGAAATGTATTAAAGAATTATAAATAAATAATAAATATCATATATTAATTATATACACATATTTTCCAACATAATGTCCACCATGATAGGTGTAATGGAAAAATGAACAATCACAATTTTGTGAGGTAATAGCTCACCGTACACAGAAACTCTTTGTTTAATACCAATTAGATAAAAGTGTGTGAGAGTTTAGGTTGTCCCCATTAATAAAAAATAATAGTATATTTATTATAATTGTTTTTTATAAAATTTTTTAATAAATAAATTTTAGAGCATGGAGAATGGAAATGAAACTAGAGAGTTTGAGAGAAAACGTTACCTCTTTATAAGGTAATTAATGCTGGTTTGTACCAAAATGCTATCTTGGAAGGATTTCTACCAAAATTTAGGCTATACGGTCTATGGGGAGGTATTTTTAAAAGTTAATGGGTTAGATAGATTCCAAAACCAAGTGGTTTGAGATATATGAGGAATAGGGAGAGGTGATGGGTTTTTATAAGGGAGGAAAAAGACTCACTTGGTGTTTTTGAAAAGAAGTTAGGTGTACCCACATTTTACCTAACAAAAGTATTAAAACCCAAAACAGTGTCAATATTTGAGGTTTAATGGACATATTATGTCCATCCAATGTGTATTTTAAAAGATTCCAGGTTATTTGGTACCCTAAGATAAAAGTTCATTCCTTTATTATGTTTAATTTTTCCTTGATAATTTTGATTAATTTTAATTAATTTCACTAATATTTATGGTAAAAACAAATTTAATATTATTAGAAATTATATATTATTATAATTATAAATATTTAATAAATTTTCCAATATAAAATCATATAAGTGATAGAAAATGATTTAAACTTAATCCTGGGTGCAGAATGGCGATGCATGTTTTTAAAGTAAAAACATCCGAATGTTTACTATGTTTTTATAATAAATTTCAAATTGAATATTATTAAAATGAAATAAATTGTATTAATTGAAAAAATATGATCTAATTGAACTTTTTAAACTAATTAAAAGTATAATTTAACCATATAAATAAATTAAAGGAAAAAATAGATTTTCACTAAAATTTAGTATTTTAACTATTCGTTAAGCAAATGAAATGTTTCAGAAAAATATTAAAAATTAATCCTAAACTATTTCTTATTCTTATATTTAAAATATGAAGTTTATTTGGAAAAATTAAATCAATTTATGTGTCAAAATTTATATTTTAAATGGTTTCTCCATTAAAAGGAAGTAAATTTGACATTATAGAAATATAGGTTTTTATGTGTAAAATAGAGCTTATTCTTATCTTATGATTATAAAACCTAATGCATGAATATAAAAAATATTTTATTGGATATATAGAATATATATAACACTAATATCAATCACTAATTTTAATTAATTCCATCTATTATCTTAAAACTACTCTTAGAATGTAAAAATAGTTTTCTATAAAAATATTCACTTTATATTAAATTAATTCTTATATTAATTTATAATTTATTTATAACCAAATAATTAATTATATATTTTTATAAACCATAATTTTTATAATTTAGTTATTAATATTCATAACCAATATTTTAATAGCTAGTTTATATCTCATTATATTCTAATAATATATTATTGTTCAATAAAACTCGGTCTTGTGTGTAACGCAAGCCATCGAAGAAGGTAACTCTTCAATATAATGGATTCTAACTCAATGAATCATGAATATAATTATAATGAATATATTTTAAATGGTTAATATATTATAAATTATCTAGATATTATATTACCTTATGTGCTTGGTATCCCATGTCATACAAGCTATCGAATATAAGGTTCTTACTTTAGATTTTCTGGGCAAAACTAAACCATTCCCTCTTGATATTGATATAATAACCAGTGCTAGCCACCAAAGCATGATGATAGGGAATACCCTTTAGGCTATGTGAGGGACAGATTGGGGGTTAGTGTACTAGAGTATAAGGGATGGTTTATAACATGGTTAGCTACATTATCATGGTTATAATATAGTGAGGTCCTTATTAGTGGAAAAATATTTGATTGTTGGATTTGGATTAATGGTAATTATTATAATGGCGATTAGGTGATGATGTATGAAGGGTAATATGTTATTGTTAGAGAACTGAGATGATAATGATGGTGTTATATTTTGGTTCTTATCGGTTATCAATTGTGAGAGGTTATGAACTTTTTTTCTTATAATTCGACATCGATCTATTTTATATGATATTTTTTATAATAGTTTTTTCATATTTGGATGTTATGAGATGTTTTTTAAAATTAATTGAATGTGGAAGATGTTCAATAGAATATATGTTGTTGAAAGGTTCAGGGAATATATAGTGTAGAATATATATGGTTGTATGGTAGAGTATTGAGTGATATTTCTTGGTTATTTAATTTTTTTAAATATTATTTATTATTCTCCATTACAAAATACACATAACTATTTTAGGGATAAACATACTAAGAAATATGATATTTTCATACTTTATTTATTCTATTTTCAAAATTATTTCTATGGAGTTAATTTTTTTTAAGAAACCATAGATTTAGAACAAGTATACTTTTTGGTGGAAGAGGATTGTATTATTCATTTCTCCTAGTACATAAGAAATAATATAATTATAATGTTTTTTAGTTTAAGGTGTGTATTTGTATGTATTTTATGCATTTATACATATTATTCATGAATTTTGTATAAGAAATCAATAATTTTATGCTTGGTAATGTGGTTTTTTATTTTGTAATGTGTAATTTTTTCTATATATATATTATGATATACCCTTGGAGCTAGTGTAAAACAAATGTATTATTTTAGATGGTATTTATGTAGATTCAATAAGGTTTTCCTTATGAATTTCCCATTCCTTCATACTTAGGGGAGATTGTTAAGTCAATAAAGTTTCTTTATGACTTTACCATTCGTTCTCATTTTGAAAATCACAAACACCTTATCTCAAGGACAAATTCTTTTTACCTTGGTTTTTACTTCTATAAGGAAAAATTTCTTTCCCCAAGGAAATTTATCCTTATCATGTTCATTGTTCATATCATAATTTTTCTAAGTGTAAAATTAGGTTTGAAACCAAAACCTCGGAATCCTATAAATACCAAGATATGAAGCATTCTGTTTTAGAATCCGAATTCTCAAAATTCGGGTTATGAACTCTTATAAGTTCCGAATCTGAATTATGATTACGAATTATGATTACGAACTCTTCTGAGTTTTGACTCCGAATTTTGATTACGAATTTTGATTACGAACTCTTCTGAGTTCTGACCCCGAATTTTGATTAGGAATTCTAATTACAAACTCTTTTGAGTTTTGACTTCAAATTCTGAATACGATTTCTGGTTATGAACTTATCTGAGCTCTGAATCCAAACTATGTAAGTTCTGGTTCTGAATTCTTGTGAATCCAGATTCTGGATTTCCCTGAAATTTAGACTCCGGAAATATTTAGAATTCGGGTTCTGAATTACTAGAAACAGAATCCGAATATCTTTGCATCAAGGACTCCGAATTCATTTTTCTTAGACTCCAAAAATTCATATTTCCTTACATTCTGAATATTGGATATTATTTATGTAACCATATTTTTCTTACACTTGTTTTTTTATAAATTGACGTCAGGAATTCAGTTACTAACTAACCTTTTTTTGAGTGACATGTGTACAGGTCCCTCTGAAATTTAAGGAACAATATGATTGTTGGAGGAGGGAGCCAACCGTTGAAGTCGTGCCTATAAATAGGAGCTCATTTAAAATAGATCAAAACTGTTCTATGACTCTAGATATTACATGCTGCTGAAGTTATTTCTAGAGAGAGACTCTCATTGCTTAGTGTGTACTGAACTTCTGGTTCATTTTTGATTTTTGTGACTCCGATTATTGATGTGTACAATCGATGGCTTTCGGGGATAGAAAGATAGAGGTGCTGACTACCTTAAAGTTGAGGGATTCCTTGCTGAGGAAGACAGAGGTGCCGACTACCTTGAAGTTGAGGGCTTACGGGGATAGCAAGACAGACTCTGATCTTCATATCGAGGGCTTACCCTGGTGTGGGTAAGACAGACATTCTTGAAAGTATAAATCAAGGGACCTTTATCCAAGGTTTTTGGATACCATTCTCTTTGGGTTAAAATATTTACTACTTGTTAAATGTTTTGTTACAAGTTTTCTATTGCATTTGTATTGTCGGGGAAAGAATAATTATCTTATACTTCCTTATATTTGAACTCTGATTTAGTAAGATTCTATACGCTTTAAGGTAGAATCTTTATTAATGTAAACATTCATTATGTTTCACTTTCCTGAACCATATTTCCATAATCACATTCTCTGAATCATATTTCCAGATACAATAAAGTGTTTAAAACTTAGAGGTTTTGTGAATTACCTTTTTTAACCTTGTTAAACATAACCATCTTTAAAATTTCCAAAGGAATTTTTAAAAGTATACAATTCACCCCCCCCCCCCTCTTTCATTGTGAATATCTTTAGATACTACATATAGTATCTCTATTATTTAGATCCTGCATTTGGTATTATATATTATATCATACTCATATACCATCTCAACAATTGTTATCAGAGGAATAGTTCAATCTGAATTAATCTCACGATTAGATTTAGAAGAAATTTCATCCTATTCTTATTCTCGGAATCAGTTTTTCGGACTTGTATAGTTCGGATTCATTTTTTCTTAGAGATAATCATGTTCTATATTTTTCCTTGCTTAGGAATAATTTCCTTGTTTACAAACTTTTTCTATTAACAAGTTTATTTGGAAAGAATTTTCTTTAAGATGGCAGGAATCAATGTCGGTTCTATAGACAATATCAACCCAACTAGACCACCTATCTTTGATAGAAATGATTTTGAATATTGGAGAGATCGAATGAAGACCTCTATTATCAATACTGGTGTTTCTAATTTTGTTATGATTATTGGAGGATAAAAAATCCCTGACAATGAAGTTAGTACCTTTAACAATCAAGAAAAGCATGAATATCAACTAAATTATAAGGTACATAATACATTTCTTTGCTCCATGACTAGAAATATATATATCCAAATTTCATCTTGTGAAGCATAAAATTGTATATGTAATACACATGATGTTACTCACTTTGGAACTTCCAATGTTATTGAAACTAGAATATCCATGCTCCGAGGTGAGTACCATGGCTTTAACTATCCTTATAGAGAACCCATATATAAGGTGCATTAAAGTTTCATGACTATTGTGAATAGTTTACAATCAATGGGTGAAAATGGATTAGATGATGAAGATCTTGTTGATAAGATCATATATATCATGCCTAATGAGTGGGAATCCAAGAGGACTGCTATTGATGAGAATAGAAATGTTACTCAGATTGCTCTTGATGAACTCTTCAAAACTCTTCTACAGCATGAGACTAGAATGAAGAGAGATGCAGATAATGAAATTAAGAAGAATGGGAATGCAATTGTTGCTTTTAATACAACTTTTAATAATATTAAAGTAAGACTCTTGAGAGAGTTACCAGATCCAAATCTAATAATGTTGTTATCCATTCTGAATCTAGTGGAAGTGAATCCTTAGAAAATAATTTAGCCAATCTTTCTCGAAGGATGAACAAGATAGCTAGATGGAGGAACTTTCAATCCAGATATAAGAAGAAAGAAAGGAAAGATAAGAAATACTTAGAAGATACATGTTATGAATGCAAGAGAGCTGGACATATAAGACCTGATTGTCATATGCTTAAGAAGAAAGAAAGGAAAAGCATTCTGAGAGAAACAGAAAGAAGTACTACAAGGCTCAAGATAATAAAGCCTTGAAAGCTAATGACACCTAGAGTTCCAGTAGTGGGGACTCTTCATGTAACACCCCAAGCTTCCATGGTACGCTTCTCTTTGAAAAATATAGTAGCGTGTGTTGTACGCAACTTCGAGTTCTAACACACACCACAACCAATCAAACTACCCGTTATGAATAGTAATACCCACTTTTTGAACTTTTATAAATTTTATCTTTCAAAATGGACTTCATTTTTGGATTTGGAATATCGAAATTATCTTAGGGTGAATTTTTGGTATTTTTCTGAAAGAATTCAATTTTTGATGAATAGTGAAAAACACTGAGTCATGGTTTAAAACCAAATTTTGATTTAAAAAATTATTTATTTTATTTAAATTTAATTAAGGTAAAAATAGATACATAATACCTATATAATTTCAATGTAATTTATTGGAGTTAGTTTAGAATAATTTTTGATATATAAAACTTTTATGGAACTTTTCACCGTCTTTTACCCACCTCCTAGGAGAATTTGGAAATTCACATAAAACTTAATTTTACCGCTTATGTGAGTGGAATTTCGAAAATCTGAGAGACACAGTTAATATATCAAGGAGTAAAATTTTGTTCAATAAGATAAAAATAATTATTGGTGAATAGTAACTTTTTACTTTTATTTACCACGGTTAAAAGTAAATAGGGTAATTAAGGGTAAAAATGATATTAATATTACACTAACACATGTCTTAATTCTATTGGAAAAGCGTATCTCGACCAAAAACAACCTTAAGAATAAAATATTATCATTTATGTCCACTTGTATTAGATTAGGACATTTATTATTATTTAATTCAAAGAAGAGTTAAAAGAGTTAAAATCAAAGTTTAATGACTAAAACATTTCTAATATATGGTTATACATAAGATAAATTCGATTGTAAATATTAATTAGAAATATAAATATATTTCGTACATAATGGTATTTTATTTATAATTTTTATACATTAAATAATTTAATTTATTTATGACACAATGGTGATGCAGTAATTACCTAATTAATGTACCACTTGGGGGTCGCTAGGATTTATATAGTATGTTTATTAACTATATAATATAAAAATAAAAAGTGACATGGTAAATGTCAAACTAATTAACTAAGAGTTAAAACTAAAATATAAGGTTAATATAATGACACAAACCTGTGTAAAACCTATTGGTTGAATGGTTTTCGACCTATACCCACCTTAAGATTTAAATAATCTACTTTAGAGACATTAGAAACCTTATATGAATTTATTATAAAAAAATATTTCTAGCTTTTCCTAAGGTGCCCCTCACCCCTCTTATAAAATGGCACTCCCCATTCTATCAAATTAATACCTTCAAAGCCTTTTGCCTCAGCCAAAACCTTCCCAAATATCCTCTCAACTTCCATCACTTCAACCTAGAGGCCTTATTTTGATCATAAATCCAGCCTAAGGAGCCCTTTTGATCAAATCAAAAGGAAGAACCCGAAGACGAGGTAATGTTTTCACCACCCTCTTTCAAGTTCCTTTCTTCTTCAACTTCTTATCTCTTTATTATTCCCTTTCTAAAATAATAACTTCAGTATCTTCTATATACTGTGATGTTATTATAAATATAGTACAACCATATTCAGTATTCTATCCATCCTTTGAATGACATGTCACCATACGTGCGTATGTACGGATTACCGTCTCCACGTCATGGTGTAATTGTTATTCAAAACATTATTATTTGGATGGGTATAATAATGATGTTTAATTAATATAAATAGTAAATATAACATGATAATGATTCTTTATATATGATATAATATCCAATTATGTATTATTTTAATATCAAAAGAGTGATATTGTCGCTCGTGCGTACGTACGGACTACAGTCTCCATGAACGCGATGAGATTCATTCCACATAGTATCCATTCAATTATAATTATCATTTGATGATTAAAAATAATGTTTAATGACTTGATATCATTTTGGATATGAATAAGATACAACCTATCCATAACAAACATGGCTTATTTAACAAAACATATAAAAGAAAACGAGTAAGTTAACACCTGAAACGACGATAATACTAAAATATTATTAACAAAGAATTATTATAAGATCATATATGATATCATAATTATGTATATGGTTCTTGTATAATTTAATAACAATGTTTTAACTATTATATAGGAGTTTAACATACCATCAACTAAGGAAAAGTACAAGGTAAGGGTTTTTTCTCAATCTCTTCATTATCCGAGGTTGTTTATACGTAATTATCTACTGGGACCTCTTTATCATCCACATCCATGTTTCTTAAAAATGTATTTCAAATCATTCATACTATTTTACAGACTATGGGTTAAAGTCATTTATACCCTTGTTGAATTTTTATAAGAAGTTTATAAAGAAATCTTTCTGTCATTTTCCAATCAAGGTCCTTTTAAACCTTTTCGATAGAATTAATGTAAGAATGTCTTTTTTATCTTATACGGTGGGTGCGGCTATTTTCCGCTGTTAAAAAATCGTTGAAGCTTCCCTTACAAGCTTATAAGAATATTTTAAAAGTAAATGTTGTATTTTAAAATTATGTGACTTTTAAATGATTTCAAAAAAAGAGATATTTCTCTCAAATAGTTTTGATTTCATCTATGTCAACATCCTTTGATGGATTTTAATCTTATTTGAAGTTTATTTATTATGATACAAAACTTCGATATTGTATTGAAGGTTTTGTGATATGTTTGAATGTGGATGTGTTATTTTTATACCATTCATGGTTTATGGAGAAAGTATTGACATTTCGTATTCTAGTTTTAATACGAATTTTTATGTTATGTTTAAACCTGTTCATATGAGGAAATCATTGGACTTAATATGTGACGGGTGGAGCCCACTATAGCTCCTTGATGCATCGTTAGTTCTCATCAGACAAACTAGTGTCTTGGAATAAGGCCTTGAAAAAATCTTATTTGTAGTCTTGGAACGAGGCCTTGGATACGTGGTTATGATAGTCTTCCATTATGCATTCTATCATTATGAAAGTGGTTATTGATATTGCATGAGATTATTTGACTAGTAGAATATCCATGTGAATAAGTAAAATGCATTATTTCATTTTATCTTACCATATTATGCTAATGTTTATGTTTAAAAAGCTTTTATTTTAGTAACACATTGCTTTAAATGTTTATGCTTATTTATGAAAGTTTCTACTATATTGTTATCTTTACTGAGCATCTGAACTCACCCCTCTCAATGTTTTATTTTTTCCAAGATGTGAATAAGTATTTTATGAATGGCTTGAAGGGATATTATAAGGGGATATGACTGTGGAGACAAGATGTTGTTGTAGTTTTCACTTTAGGATGTAATGTAAACTTTATGAATGTATCTAGTGATTCCAAGGCTACAAAACTAATCGGTCTTTCGAGACTTGATCTTTTATGATCATGCCAATGTTATATAATAATGCACCGACTCTAGGTAACTGGGGTCTAGGAGTTACAATTCAGATGAATCTTCAGATTATGAATCTTCTGGAAAGAAGAATCTTGGTCTAATAGCCAGACTACTGATTGAGAATCATTGCTTTATGGATAAGGTACACAATACTGAATCTATGGCCAATTTATCCTTGAATGCTAATAATAGTAAATATTATAACTCTTATGATGAAGAATCTTCTTCTGTTGAAGATAATTCTTTACCTGGTTATGAAGAAGTTTCTAGGTTTGCTAATGTTCTTGAGATTGAGAACCCAAAACTCATGAAAAAACATGATAAGGAAAATTATAGGAATATTATTCTTACTATAAAAATAGATGATCTTTCTAAAGATCTTGATAATAAAAATTCTTATTTTGAAAGTATTTCAAAAAAATTTGAGAAAGTAAATTATGAGAAGAGTAAACTTTCTAAAGATCTAGAAAATGTAATTTCTATAAAAAATGATTTCGAGCCTAACTCTAGTTCCAAATTGAATGATTTATAATAGAAGAACATGGTTATCAAACTGAAATCTGAAATCTTTTCCATGAGGAAGTGTTTGTCAAACTTTACCTTAGTTAAGGAAAATTTTGATAAAATGTATTCACAAATCCTACCTCTAAGTAATAGTTCTGGTTTTGGTTACACTGGTTCTAAACTGATTTTTAGTAACAATTATTTTGTTCCCCAAAGTGCTCCATTCTGCACTAAGTTTCAGTGTGGTGAACACTGGGCAAAAAAAATTACTTAAACAAAACCCAATATTTAGGATTTCATAAAGCCAATTTTTCTAAAAAGATATGGGAACCCAAACTTTTTCTTTCTGATATTTTTGTATCCAAGAAAGTCTGGATTCCAAAAACCTAACTTTTTCTTATTTTCCAGAAAATATGGAAGGTGCCAACAACAATACATGGTACATAGAGAGTGGATGTTCCCGGCATATGACTAGTAACAAAAACTATTTTGAAAAGATTATCAAGACAAAAGGGGGGGAAGTAACTTTCAGAGATAATGCTCAGGGAGAAATTATTGGTATAGGTAACATTTTTCTTCTTGGAAAAACTTTGATTTCAAATGTTTTATTCGTTAAGGGTCTTAAGCACAACCTCATTAGTAGAATCCAATTATGTGATGAAGGTTACCTTGTGAATTTTAGGAATGAAAAGTGCTTATTACATAATTACATGTAAAAGTTTATTCTTTCTACCCATAGGCAAGAGAATATACACACACTAAACTAAGAAGACCTTAGGATCCAAGATCTTCCTCGACTTAGTACAATAGAAGATCATTCATGGTTATAGAATAGAAGGTTAGGACACTATAACCTTGGGAACTAATCAAAACCTTCTATGAAAAGATTAGGTAATGATCTAACAGAGCCTAGATTTTATTCTTCAAAAGTTTGTGACCCTTGTCAATATGGCAGGTAACATAAATCATGTTTTAAATCAATCGGTGAAATTTCAACTACTAATGCATTACCGCCAGTGCATATAGATCTCTTTGGTCCTACACAACTGGAAGCATTGGGGGAAAGTATTATGTATTTTTCTAGGTTGATGATTACACTTGATTTACCTGGGTCTATTTTCCAACAAAGAAGTCAGAATCTTTTTCTTATTTCAAAAGTTTTATATCCCAAGTTAAAAATGAAAAGAACCTTCCATTGAAAACTATTCATAGTGATCATGGTGGAGAATTTAAAAATTCTGATTTTGAAACTTTTTGTAGTAGAAAAGGCATTACTCGTAACTTCTCAGCACCCATAACACCTCAAAAAAATGTTGTTGTTGAAAGAATAAATAGAATTCATCAAGAGATAACTAGAACCATGTTGAGTGAGTATTCTGTAGCCAAACATTTTTGGGCTGAAGCTGTAAGTACTGCGTGTTAAACTATAAATCAAGTTTTGATTAGACCTTTTCTTAATAAAACTTTTTATGAGTTATGGAATGGTTGAAAAACTAAACTTTCCTACTTTAAGGTTTTTGGTTGTAAGGTATTCATCCTGAATACTGAAGATAATCTACATATATTTGCACCAAAATCTGATGAAGGAATTTTCTTAGGCTACTCCACAACTTCTAAGGCTTATAAAGTTTTCAATAAAAACACTTGTACTATTGAAGAGACAGTACAGGTGAAATTTGATGAAACTGATCCTTTTGTTTTTAAAAAACCCCAACAAACATTTTCGGATGTGTTTTCAAAAACTGATTATCAACCATTGTTATAAGATCCTTATGATAAGGAAAATTCAAAAGAAAATGTTTCTGAAGTATTTACCCCAGAAGATTTCCTACCCTATTTTGATGAATAGGTTTTACAAAACCCAAATCAGTTGTTTATAAAGAATCATCCTAATGATAGCATCATTAGTGATGTGAATCAACCTGTAAGGACTAGAAGTTCCGTAAGAAATGAAGTAGAACATCTATCATTTCTTTCCCAGTTAGATCCAAAAATCACTGATGAGACTTTAGGTGATGATGATTGGATTAAATCCATGCCAGATGAACTAAATGAATTTGAAAGGAATAAAGTCTGAACCTTGGTTTAAAAACCTAAGGAAACTTCTGTTATTGGGGTAAAATGGGTTTTCAGAAATAATTGTGATGAAAATGGAATCATTGTAAGAAATAAAGCTAGATTAGTTGGTAAAGGCTATAATCAACAAGAGGGAATAGACTATGAAGAAACATTTGCTCCAGTAGATAGACTTGAATCTATTTGTATCTTACATGCCTTTACAGCATTCTTCAATTTCAAACTTTTTCAAATGGATATGAAATGTTCTTTTCTTAATAGTTATGTACAAGAGGATTTTTTTTGAACAACCTCCTGGATTTGAAGATACAAAACATCCTAATCAAGTTTTTAGACTTACCAAAGATTTTTATGGACTTAAGCAAGCCACTTGATCATGGTATGATAGAATTACAGGATTTTTACGTCAAAATAATTATGTTAAGGGAAATGCAGATCCAACCCTTTTTATAAAGAAATATAGGAAAAATGTTTTGATTGTTAAAATTTATGTTGATGACATTATATTTTGTTCAACTCAGAAATCTTTAACCGATTAATTTGCAAATCTAATGAAATATGAGTTTGAAATGAGTATGATGGGTGAGTTAACATTTTTCCTTGGTTTTCAAATCTATCAAAAACCAGAAGGAATCTATATATCCCAACATAAGTATATTAAATATCTTCTTAAAAAGTATGGATATGACAACACTAAGAGTATAATTACTCCCATTGGTACCTCAAATACACTTGATCTTGATGATGTTGGGAAACAAGTAGATCAAACATCTTTTAGAGGTATGATAGGAAGTTTACTTTACTTGATATCTAGTCATCCAGACTTAATGTTTTCAGTATTCTTATGTGCAAGATATCAATCCAATCCTAAGGAATCTCATTTAAAGGCAGTGAAAATAATTTTTCTCTACTTAAAGGGAACCATGGATTTAGGACTCTTTTATACTTCTGGAATGATTTTTCTTTAAAAAAAATTTCAGATGCTGACTTTGGTGGATGTAGAATGGATAGAAAGAGTACATCTGAAACTTTTCATTTCTTAGGAGATTCATTAGTTTCTTGGTCATGCAAGAAGTAACACTCAGTACCACATTCCACTGCTAAATCTGAATATGTAGCAGCTGGAAGTTTTTGTGCTTAGGTGTTGTGGATGCAACACACACTCACAGACTATGGTATGAGTTTTACCAGAACACAAATTTTTTGTGATAATACAAGTTCCATTGATCTTAATAAAAACTCTTCACATCTTTCTCATGAAAAGAAAATAGTCATTAGGCATCACTTTCATATGGATCACAAAAAAAAAAGATATCATTCTTCAATTTATCGGAACACAACATCAACTTGCTGATATTTTCGAAAACTATTTACCCTCTGATAGATTTGAATACATTAAATAGAAGTTAGGAATGATAACTATAAGGTAATATTCCTTGGTAACTTCTTGTGGAATCAATCTACTTACAGTAATAAACTGCTTCTCGTAGGGGGAGTAAATTTCATTGTTATTTTTTCATATTTTTCATAATGAAGCTTTTCATGTTTTTCGTAATGAAGATTTTTATGCTTTTTGTAATGAAGTTTTTCATGTTTTTCATAATGAATATTTTCATGTTTTTTGTAATGAAGATTTTCATGTTTTTCGTAATGAAGCATTTCATGTTTTTTTGTAATAAAGTTTTTCATGTTTTTCATAATGAAGCTTTTCATGTTTTTCGTAATGAAGCTTTTCATTTTTTTCTTAATGAAGCTTTTCATGTTTTTTTGTAATGAATCTTTTCATGTTTTTCGTAATGTTGTTTTTCATGTTTTTCGTAATGAAGTTTTTCATGTTTTTTGTAATGAAGTTTTTCATTATTTTCATAATAACGCTTTTCATGTTTTTCATAATGAAGTTTTTCATGTTTTTTGTAATGAATCTTTTTATGATTTTCATAATGAAGCTTTTCATGTTTTTCATAATGAATTTTTTCATGTTTTTTGTAATGAAGTTTTTCATGATTTTCATAATGAATTTTTTCATGTTTTTCATAATGATGTTTTTCATGTTTTTTGTATTGAATTTATTCAAATTTTTTTTGTAATGAAGATTTTCGCAATGAAGGTTTTCGTACTCAAATATCCTTTTATTAATAGATATTTTTTGTAGTCAAGTTTTTTTTGAAATATAAAGTTCTTCAAGAAAACTTTTCCCTAATAAAAATAATTTTCCTGATAATCTGAAAGGTATGATTCTTTCTTGAGTTTTTCGTAATCACTTTTTACTTGCTAGAAGTTTCTTTGTTTTTAAAATTTCTCGAATTCAAGTTTCCTAAATCCGAATGTTTTCATTTAAAAACTCAACAGATCGGATCCTACCAAATTTTCCTTGCGGCTATCATTTCAACCGTCAGATATAATCATAAGGTTTCTCAGCCGTTAGATCGAGTTTGGAAGTTAAACTGTCACATAGATGCCTATATAAAGGACCCCGATGGGTGATCCCACATTGGTTTTCATGATTTTGTGTGTCGAATATTTACCCCAATTCAAAAGCCCAATCTGTATTTCCAAATATTTCTCAATTCTGAATGTCTGGTGAAGTTCCTTCTCAAGATATGTCTTCTGTCAAGCCGATTACGAAATGGAAAGTATACAGAGAGAGGTTAGTGCATCCAAATTTCTTCAATAAGTATGACACCATTATCTACAAAAACACCAATCTGAATGGATGGGAAAGTGTCTGTATATCAAACCTGGAGCTCAAGACCCAGTGTATCTGGATCTACTCATTGAGTTTTAGGAGTCAACTTGTTTCTTTAAGGAAGAAGAGAGAGATAAGTTTTCATTCAAGAGTTATGGAAAAACCTATGCCCTTTCATACACCAAGTGTAACATCCCAAGTAAGTAATGAATAATAGATATTCTTATATATGTCTATTTATGAATTATATAGTGTTTTAGATGCTTAAATGAGAATAAATCCAATCGTAAGCATGGAATACACTAATATTTTTAAAAGATTGTTTTACTACCATTTGATGGCAAACCATTATTAAATCAAAATTTTGACAATTTTATATGCTCTATTTGTCAAAATAAACTTATTCACTATGCTTGGGACATTTAAATTTACTTTGGATAAATTTTTGGTATTTTTTTGACAATGTTCATTTTTTTAATGAATAGTGAAAAATACTGCATTTTACATCAAAACTGCTTTTTCATCTAATTTAATTATATGGTTATATTATATTTTTAATTGATTTTAAAGTGTAATTATAATATATTTTTACCATATAATCCAATGGTGTTCATTGGGATTAATTTCACTTTATAATTGGGCATAAACAAGTGCCAAACTTTTCATAGATATTGTTTAAAAAAACCCGCTATTTGTTTTGACAACGGGAATTATTTTTTAAATTAACTATTGAAATTTCTGTGTTTGGAATTTGGTAAAACAGATTCCATATTTGGAATCATAAGGTCCAAATTATGTAATTAATACTCTTTTGTTTTTGGACATTATGAATAGTAATGACGGTAATTATCTTTAATTATCGTGATTAATTAGTAATCGTGTAGTTAAGGATAATAAAATAATATCATAATAATAAAAAATAACACCAACATGTGTCCTAATGCTACTGGTTGTGTCATGGACAACCATGGGATGCCTTGTACCGAACTTAGGGACCCCATAGAATCACTTTTAGTGTGATAATGACTTTTTATCTTTTTATTTTTTTTAAAGAAAGTTAAATATAACAAAGTATGTAACACCCAAGTAAAACAATTTTCATTTTGTCTACCTAAATGATCTATTAGACTATAAATATTCATTGTAAAGATAAAATTATTTCCTACATCATAGTATTTGTTTTATAATCTTTATACTTTAAATAAATTAAATTATTTATGACATCATGATGATGCATCGATTACCTCATTAATGAACGATTTAAATAAAATGAAAAGATAGTGTAAAATATAAGACTTACACTTGTCAAAAACCTATTGGATGAGTATATTTAGAACAATTATCACCTTATACTCTAAATATATCAATGTGGGACCTTTTAAATCTGAATCACATTTCAATATAAAGTAACATTTTATAACATTCCAAGAGTGCCCCTCCTCTTCTCTTATAAAAGGCCCCCACCACTACCTCCTTACCCACACTTCTCAAGCAATTGTCTCGGCCAAGCTCTACTCATTGTATCTCTACACATCCCTATCCTCATCCTAGAAGCCTTACCTTAGGCAGGAAGCTCTTCAAGAAACCCTTTTGGTTCAAACCAATGGGAGTTACCCGATTTAAAGGCAATGTCTTCACTTGTGTTTTTTTTATTTATTTTGCTTCTCCAACCCCCTAAAATATTCTTATTACTTTATTTTGTAATAGAACCAGTATCTTAAATATACAAGGATGTTTTTATAAGAAGGATTCTAGCTACACTTACACACACCTACATAATATGGTTAAAGAACATACTGTTTCTATAGATGACAAATTTCTGCCTCACGAAACGATGATTGTTCAATATTCTTTTAACACCTTCAAAGGTGGCCATTAAGATGACACTATATTAATATATGATATATAATATGTTTATTTTTTACTTAAGCTTTTTTATTTTTCATTTATGTCATACCTTTATGGTTTCCATTATGGGTAAACGCGATATCTTCATTTTAGGAAGTGCGGACTACCGCCCCCTCAAAGTGATTTGATTCATTAATGCCATATGTGGGAAATATAAAGGATGGAGTTAATGGTATTACATATTATATTATACTGTAATCCTAATATACCTCTATATCATTATGATTTCATTCCATTAAATACGAAATAGAAATGAAAGTAGCATTCATGCGTACGTACAGCTTACCGTCTCCATGAACGATGCATTTCATTTCTTACCTCTAAATGTTATGTAATATTATAAATACATGTATATACTTGATATATATGATATATATTATATCTAAATCATGAATATAATTCTGGATATAATGGATATTTTACCACATGAACAACTTGTAATTATAAAGAGTTTATTTTTGACTCAAGTATCAATGATCGACAAAATGACAGTTATTAAACAAAATAATTACAAAGTGTTCATAACATGGTAATAAGTGATATAAAAGGAATAATTAACATGAAAAAGGTTCTTAAGAAAGCATAAATTAACTCAAATTTATTATCTAGGAGATTAAAGAGCGATCAAGTCAAGTCAGACACATGGTAAGGGACTTTGTCTCAATCTCCTTTCATTGAGGCATATTTTGTTTTATACACAACTTTAATTTATACAGTGTATAAACCCCTTTGAATTTTATGTTTATTCAAAAGGAATCTTTTTTATATGAATCATTTACTAAACAAAAAAAGGGAATGTTTTTTTGTCGTACGTATGTGGCGACAATGACTTCTCTGCTGTCGTGACCATTATTTGAGTTTCGACTTCCTCTACAAGCCATAACTTTTTTTAAATGAAAAATAAATACCATGTTTTACTTTTCTTATATTTTGGTATTGAAAATGGTTTTGATAATGTTTTTATTATATCAATGTGTTATTGATATCTTGTGATTGAAACGTGGAAATGTTATATTTCCTTTATGCATGTTTTATGTGATACAATTATGTTATGGTTCTTGGGTATTGTTTATGATGACGGGTGGTTCTGTGATAAACTAATGGTGGGTGAGCCCAATATAGCTCTCCAATACATTGGGTAACGTGAAGGGGTTAAACGTTAAGGTTTATCTGAATAGATTTAGGGAATATACTATGATGGGTATTCCAAACGTAACCATGAGGGTTACTCCCTACGTAAGAATGTTATGTATGCCTCAAGTTACCTTTATGTGTTATGATTTCTATGAGTTATTCATAAATCTTATTATTTCATGAGGTATGTTAACATGCTTATGTTTTATGAGTAAAGCATGATTTTATTGATTCTTATGTATACATGTACTAATGTTTCCTTCCCGTACTTTTTTACGCCTTACTGATCTTTTTATGCTCATCCCAAGTTTTTGAAATGTTTTTCACAGGTAAATGGAAAGGTACATGATGTGATGATAGTGTCAAGGAAGTGTCAAGAAAGAATCCATGTTTTATTTTAAATATTTTTCTGTTGATGGGGAAAATGAGTACTATCTTTTATGTAACCACTTTGTTTAAATTTAGAGTGTAATGCATGATTTATGATATAATTCTCTAAAAATATAAACATGAAAATATCCTCAATGTGTACT
This sequence comes from Viscum album, assembly GCA_963277665.1. Classification (NCBI taxonomy): domain Eukaryota; kingdom Viridiplantae; phylum Streptophyta; class Magnoliopsida; order Santalales; family Viscaceae; genus Viscum; species Viscum album. The sequence continues at coordinate 114,452,410 of OY728149.1, forward strand.
CTTAAAATAACTCAAGAATAAGTAAGGTTTAAGGCTGGGGCCTTATAGTTGGTATCAAAGGTCAGTTTAGATAACTTTAGGAGTTAGAATTATATTAAATGATTATCCAAAAATATTTTTTTATGGTCAAATTGAAATGATATAGAATTTGAAGATTACTATGTTGCTTCATCTATGGCATGTTTGTTCATAATGGTCTTCCACAGAGGAAACAGGGAAGCAGTGCTAGGAAGGAATACAGAAGAAAATGACCTTCTGAATCAGCATCCTGAGATGGTTGGAATTGGAATTGAATAGTTTGTTGCAGTAATGGCGCAGTTGACTCAAGCTATAAATGGTGGTGGTATCCATGCACGAGATCATACAGATCAACTGCAGAGGAACATGTCATTGGTGGAACATTTCATGAGGAAACATCCCCCATAATTTAGAGGATCATCTAACACTGTGCTATCTTAAGGGTGGATTAAAGCACTGGAGAAGATTTTCGATGTCATGGGGTTTTCAGACAATCAAAAGGTTAGTCTTTCTATTCAACATTTTGAGGGTGAAATAGATCAGTGGTGGTCGATGATTAAAAATATCAGGGACACTGATGAAATTGATGCTCTCGAATGGGATGAATTCAAAGGTATGTTTCTTGAGAAGTATTTTCCTAAGGCTGTTCGACTTAATATGGAAAAACAATTCTTGGAATTGAAGCAAGAGGACGACTTAGTGGCTGCTTATGAAGAAAGGTTCACTCGATTGGCAAGGTATGCTCCAAATTTTATCCGAGACCTTGATAGTAAAATCAATCGTTTTTACTCAGGATTAAAGCCAAAATATCGAAGGGATTTAGCTTCTCACGAGTTCAAGAGTTATGAAAAGATTTTTCAACGTGATGAGAATGTGGAAATGGAGTGTGCCGATGATCAAGTGTTTTATAACAACCAACCGAAGAAGAGACTGAGGTAGCAGGAGAAAGGGAAGAATTCTTCAAAAAGGTCTGATGGTAAGAAAAATAAGTTTCTAGTTTGTGATAAATGTGGTAAGAGGCATGCTGGGGAATGTCTTCTGAATCCTGGATAGTGCTACTGATGTGGTAAGATTTAACGTAAGGCTCATTACTACACTGGAAACGATTAGGGTGATGGTAAGACCAAATTTAATTTAATGTTAGTGAAATGTTTTAAGTGCAATGAGATGGGTCACTATGCAAATGAGTGTCCAACAAAGAGCTCGAGTGATAGGAAGCAGTCAGACTAAAAGAAGAAAGGGGTGGTGAAATATTTTGCAACTACTTCATCAGATGTTGGGCCATCAAATGAAGTGGTATCAGGTACTTTGTTTGTTTTTTCAGATTATGCCAGTGTGTTGTTTGATTCAGGGTCTACACATTCCTTCATCTCTGAAAACTTTTCTAGTAAAATGGGAATACAATCTCAGGAAATGACTCTTTAACTTGTGGTAAAAATACCTGGGGGACATTTTGAGGAAAAAAGAATTTATAAGAATCTTCCTATCATTATCCGTGGAAAAAACTTACTTGCAAACCTTATTGTTTTACCTCTAGTAGAGTTTGATGTTATCCTGGGTATGGACTGGCTCTCTATTTACCATGATAAGATTAACTGTAGAGATAAAGAAGTTTCTTTTCAGAAAGACTTTCAGTTTGTGTACAAGAGTGAACCCTTACTATTGATAACATATCAATAGGTTGAGAAACTTGTAAAAGATGAAAGTGAATGTTACCTTGCAAATATTTTTGTAAACAAAAGAACTGTTAAGATTAATGATGTGTCAGTGGTAAATGTGTATCCTGATGTTTTTCCTGATGATTTTCCTAGAATAATACCAGATTGAGAAGTTGAATTTACTGTTGAATTAGTTCCTGATGCTAAGAAAATTTAAAAACCCCCTTATCGAATGGCTCAAATTGAACTTTTAGAGTTGAAGGAGCAATTGCAAGATTTATTAGAGAAAGGTTTAATTCGACCTAGCACATCACCATGGGGTGATCCTATTTTATTTTTTAAAAAGAAAGATGGTTCAGTGAGACTTTTCATTGATTATATATCCTTGAATAACATCACTGTTAAGAACAAGTATCCTTTTCCTCATATCGATGATTTGGTTGATCAGCTCCAGGGAGCTCAGTATTTTTCGAAGATTGACCTGAGATCGGGGTACCATCAGTTCAAGGTAAAGGAATAAGATATTCTGAATACCGCATTTCGTACAATATATGTCCATTATGAATTTGTAGTTATGCCTTTTTGGCTAACCAATGCACCTGCTGTATTCATGGACCTTATGAATAGAATTTTCCATGAGTTCTTGGATAAGTTAGTGGTTGTTTTCATTGATGATATTTTGGTGTTTTCTAAAAGTAAAGAGGATCATGAAATTCATTTAAGGGTTATTTTGAAAACCTTAAAAGAAAAGAAATTATATGGGAAATTCAGGAAGTGTGATTTTTGGTTGCAAAAAATTTGTTTCCTTGGTCACATTGTTTCTAAAGATGGGATAACTGTTGATCTTGCAAAAACAAAGGTTGTGGAAGAATGGCCAAGCCCCACCAATGTATCCGAGATTTGTAGTTTTCTTGGTTTGGAAGGCTATTACTGAAGGTTTGTTAGAAATATTTCTTGGTTATCTAGTCCAATGACTATGCTAACTCAGATGGGTGTTAAGTTTATCTGGACAAAAGAAAGTGATGATTGTTTTCGAAACTAAAAAGAAGATTGGTGAATGCTCCAATTTTGGCACTACCTTCCAGAAATGGGGAGTTTGTTATCTACAGTGATGCTTCATTGAAAGGACTTGGTTGCATCCTAATGCAGAATGATCAGGTAATTGCTTATGCTTCACATCAGTTGAAAACTCATGAGGTAAATTACCCTACACATGATTTGGAATTAGCTGATGTTTTTTTTTCTTTGAACATTTGGAGGCATCATTTGTATGGAGTAAAGTGTGAAATATATACCGATCACAAAAGTTTAAAGTATGTATTCACTCAGAAAGAATTGAACATGAGACAGAGGAGATGGCTAGGATTAATCAAGGATTATGATTGTACAATTCATTACCATCCGGGAAAAGCAAATAAAGTGGCTGATGCTTTGAGTCGAAAAAGGAATACTTCATTAACAATGTTGTGTTTGGAACATGATATTTTGGTTAAGGATTTTATGAACTATGGAATAGAAGTTGTTGGTGCAGGATGTCCTTCTGTTTTGTTTCATGTATCAGTGAAATCTTCTCTATCAGACAGCATTAAGAAGGCACAGAAGCAAGATAGTGAGTTGTAGAAAAAGGTAGAGCTGGTTCAGAAAGGTAAGTTTCCTGAATTCAACATTGATAATGATTGTGTCTTGAGATTTGGGAAGATATTGTGTGTGCCTTGTGATTTAAATTTGAAGAGAGAGTTGTTATGTGAATCTCATAGTTCTCCATTTTCAGTTCATCCTGGCAGTACTAAGATGCATAGAGATCTTCGGGAGTATTACTGGTGGGATGGAATGAAAAGAGATATTGCTGATTTTACTATGAAGTGTTTGACTTGTCAAAAGGTTAAAGAAGACCAGTAGTTACTGAAAGGGATGCGTCAACCTTTACCAGTACTAGAGTGGAAATGGGAGAATATATCCATGGACTTCGTTGTGGGATTGCCAAAGACACCTCGAGGTAATAATGCAATCTAGGTTATTGTCGATTGCTTGACTAAATCTGCTCATTTCCTTACTATACGAGATACGTTTTCCCTAGATCAACTTTCTCATTTGTATCTTAAAGAGACATTCAGGTTACATGGAGTTCCTCTCTCCATTGTGTATGATCTTGATCCAAGGTTCACTTCTAACTTTTTGAAAGGCCTTCAGAAGTTGTTGGGTACTGAATTAAATTTTAGTACATCTTTTCATCCTCAATCAGATGGATAGTCAGAATGAACGATTTAGACTTTGGAGGATATTCTATGTGCTTGTTCGATGGATTATAAGGTAAGTTGGGACCAACGTCTTTCTTTGGATGAGTTTTCTTATAATAACAGTTTTCATTCCAGTCTACAGATGGCACCATTTGAGGCATTATATGGGAAGCGGTGTCGAACTCCAACTTTCTGGGATGAAGTGGGTGAAAGGAAGTTGATGGGACCAGAATTGGTAGAAGAGTTGGCAGAAAAAGTTCAGCTGATACAGAGACACATGAGAACAACTCAGAGCAGGCAGAAGAGTTATGCAGACAACAGGAGGAAGTATCTCTCTTTTGAGGTAGGTGATCATGTTTTTCTCAAAGTATCACCATGGAAAAGTGTGATGCGATTTGGTAAGAAAGGAAAGATGAGTCCAAGTTTCATTGGGCCATATGAAATTCTGGAGAGATTTGGATTAGTTTCATACCGAGTGGCTTTACCTCTGAGTTTATCTCAGGTACACAATGTTTTTCATGTTTCAATGTTAAGGAAGTACATGACAGATCCATCTCATATTTTGAGTCCAGAGGTAGTTCAGCTAGAAGATAATCTATCTTATGTGGAACAACTGGTCCAGTTTCTTTACCATAGGGAGCAAGTGTTGTGGAATAATGTGATTTATCAAGTAAAGGTTTTATGGAAAACCCACATGATTGGAGAGGCAACATGGGAATCTGAAAATGTAATGAGGGATAAATACCCCCATTTATTCTATAAGTAAATAAATTGCGGGGATACAATTTTCTAAAGGTGGGAAGGATGTAACATCCTAATTAAGTAATGAATAATAGATATTATTATCTATGTCTATTTATGAATTAGATAGTGTTTTAGATGCTTAAAATGAGAATAAATACAATCTTAAGCATTGAATACACTAATATATTTAAAAGATTGTTTTACTGCCTTTTGATGGGAAACCATTCTTAAATCAACCTTTTGACAATTTTGTAAGCTCTATTTGTCAAAAAAAACTTATTCTCTATGATTGGGACATTAAAATTTACTTTGGATAAATTTTTGGTATTTTTCTGACAATGTTTATTTTTTTAATGAATAGTGAAAAATACTGCATTTTACATCAAAACTGTTTTTTCAACTAATTTAATTATATGGTTAGATTATCTTTTTAATTGGTTTTAAAGTTTAATTATAATATATTTTTACTATTTAATCCAATGGTGTTCATTGGGATTAATTTCACTTTGGAATTGGGTATAAACAAGTGCCAAACTTTTCATAGACATTGTTTCAAAAAAACCCACTATTTATTTTGACAACGAGAATAATTTTTTAAATTAACTATTGAAATTTCAATTTTCGGAATTTGGTAAAATGGATTCCATATTTGGAATCAAAAGGTCCAAATTATATAATTAAGACTCTTTTGTTTTTGAACATTATGAATAGTAACGACGGTAATTATCTTTAATTATCGTGATTAATTAGTAATCGGGTAGTTAAGGATAATAAAATAATATCATGATAATAAAAAATGACCCCAACATGTGTCCTAATGCTACTGGTTGTGTCATGTTCGACCATGGGATGCCTTGTTCCGAACTTAGGGACCCCATGGAATCACTTTTTTGTGATAATGACTTTTTATCTTTTTATTTTTCTAAAAAAAGTTAAGAATAACAAAGTATGTAACACCAAAGTAAAACAATTTTAATTTTGTCTACATAAATGATCTCTTAGAATATAAATATTCATTGGAAATCTAAATATTTTTCCTACATCATAGTATTTTTTCTATAATTTGTTTACCTTAAATAAATTAAATTATTTATGACATCATGATGATGCATCGATTACCTCATTAATGGATGATTTAAATAAAATGAAAATATAATGTAAACTATGATAATTTCACTTGTAAAAAACGGATTGGATGAATATATTTTTAACCCTTATCAACTTATCCTCGAAATATATCAATGTGGGACCTTTTAAATCCAAAACACATTTCAATATAAAGTAACATTTTATAACTTTCCAAAAGTGCCCCTTCTCTCCTCTTATAAAAGGCCCCCACCTCAAACTCCTTACCCACACATCTCAATCCATTGGCTCAGCCATGATCTACTAATTTTATCTCTCCACATCCCTCTACTCATCCTATAAGCCTTACCTTAGGCAGTAAGCTCTTCAAGAAACCCTTTTGGTTCAAACCAAAGGGAGTTACCTGATTTAAAGGTAATGTCTTCACTTGTGTTCTTTTGTTTTATTTTGTTTCTCCAACCCCCTAAACTCTTTTTATTACTTTCTTTTTTAATATAAACAGTATCATAAATATACTAGGGTGTTTTTATAAGAAGGATTCGAGCTACACTTACACACACCTACATCTAATGGTTAAAGAACATACTGTTCCCGTGGATGGCGAATTTCTGCCTCACGAAACGATGATTGTTCAATATTCTTTTAACACCTTCAAAGGGGGCCATTAAGATGTCACTATATTTAAATATGATATATAATATTTTTATGTTTTACTTAAGCTTCTGTATTTTTTATTTATGGCATACCTTTATGGTTTCCATTATGGGTAAACGCGATATCTTCATTTTAGGAAGTGCGGACTACCGCCCCCTCAAAGTGATTTGATTCATTAATGCCATATGTGGGATGTATAAAGGATGGAGTTAATGGTATTACATATGATATTATACTGGAATTATAATATACCTCTATATCATTATGATTTCATTCCATTAAATACGAAATAGAAATGAAAGTAGCATTCATGCGTACGTACGGCTTACCGTCTCCATGAACGGTGCATTTCATTTCTTACCTCTAAATATTATGTAATATTATAAATATATGTATATACTGGATATATATGATACATATTATATCTACATCATGAATATAATTCTGTATATAATGGATATTTTACCACATGAACAACTTGTAATTATAAAAATTTTATTTTTTACACAAGTATCAATGATCGACAAAATGATCGTTATTAACCTAAATAATTACAAAGTGTTCTTAACATGGTAATAAGTGATATAAAAGGAATAATGAACTTGAAAAGGTTCTTAATCAAGTACAAATTAACTCAAGTTTATTATTCAGGAGATTAAAGAGCGATCGAGTCAAGCCGGACACGAGGTAAGAGACTTCATCTCAATCTCATTTCATTGAGGCATATTTTGTTTTATACACAACTTTGTTTTATATGGTGTATAAACCCCTTTGAATTTTATGTTTATTCAAAAGTAATCTTTTTTATATGAATCATTTACTAAATGACAAAAGGTAATGTTTTTTTGTTATACATATACGGCGACAATGGCTTCTCCGCCGCCATGACCATTATGTGTGTCTTGGCTTCCTCTACATGCCATAACTTTTTTTTAAATGAAAAATAAATACCATGTTTTACTTTTATTTTATTTTGTTATTGAAAATGGTTTTGATAATGTTTTTATTATATCAATGTGTTATTGATATCTTGTGATTGAAATGTGGAAATTTTATGTTCCCTTTATACATGTTTTATGTGATACGATTATGTTATGGTTCTTGGGCATTATTTATGAAGACAGGTGGTTCCATGATAAACTAAGGGCGGGTGAGTTCGATATAGCTCTCCAATGCATTGGGTAATGTGAAGGGGTTAAACGTTAAGGTTTCTATGAAGAGATTTAGAGAATATACTGTGATGGGTATTCAAAACGTAACCATGAGGGTTACTCCCTACGTAAGAATGTTATGTATGCCTCAAGTTACCTTTATGTCTTATGATTTCTTTGAGTTATTCATAAATCCTATGATTTCTTGAGGTATGTTCACGTGCTTATGTTTTATGAGTAAATCATGATTTCATTGATTCTTATGTATACATGTACTAATGTTTCCTCTCCATACTTTTATATCCCTTACTGAGCTTTTTATGCTCATCCCAAGTTTTTGAAATGTGTTTCACAGGTCAAGGGAAAGGTACATGATGTGATGATAGTGTCAAGTAAGTGTCAAGAAAGAATCCATGTTTTATTTTAAATATGTTTTTGTTGATGGGAAAATGAGTACTATATTTTATGTAACCACTTTGTTTAAATATGAATTGTAATGCATGATTTATGATCTAATTCTCTAAAACTCTAAACCTGAAAAGACTATCAACGTGTACTCTTGAAATTACTCAAGATTAAGTAATGTTTAAGGTTGGGGCCTTATACCGAGGCAGCTAGCTTGGTGGTGATGTCTTATGAGGGGGAAGCCGAGTTCTGTTCACACAAGATGCCCGATGTACAAGGATGTTTTGTTAAGGTGAAGCCTAGGGATTTCCTTAGACTTACAGATGTCAAGACTGCAAAGATTTCTCATTTGTCTACCAAAAATCAGATCCTTGAGTTATGGGTTCAGGGTTTTATTGTACCTAAAAAGGGTGACAAGGACACCCTGAAGAAAATTGATATGTATATCTTAGATTTTCTGGTAAATCTAAGGACGATAAATCTAATGAAGCATATTCTCATTACGATAGAGAATATCAAGAATGGGAATTTGAGAGCACAAATAATCATGTATCATTCCCAACTCTCCAAGTTGATTTTTTGGTGTCTTCAGTCCTTAAATATTCCTTGCAACTCCAAGCCAAGGAATTGCAAAGTTATGCTAGTTAGTGATGACACTTTGAAAGGAATAAATGTCAGTTTTTCTAAAGTTTCCGGAGAATTTTATGATCTTCTAGTGGGAGAAGCAGAAGTCATTCTGAAGAATGTAGAAGAGGCTGAACCGTCGAAGAAGGCTGGAAAGAAAAGAGAATTGAAGGAAGTAGAATATGAAATTGAAACTTCTAAAGATAAGGAATCCCAAATCACACCTCCAAATCCCAAAAATAGAAAGCCTGTTCGGATGAGGTAGTAGCCAAATAGAGGGAGGATAAAAAGAATCGGAAGGAAGGAGAACCACAGTTTCATCTAGATCCTGCTGAGTCCAAGTCTCTAAAAGAAAAGACTACTGAAGATCTTGATAAGTGAGCCAAAGAGAAGAAGTTAAAGAAGAAAATTTATGTGGCTGAAATTTTTCAATCCCTTCTAAGGGATACTGAAAAAACAACAGAGAACATTCTAGCACCGAAAACTTTCTTAGTAGAACCATTACCTGAGACACTGGGGAAGAAGTTCATGACCCCGGAAAAAGTACCAGAGAAGGTTTTTGAAGAAAAGTAAGTTATAGAAGAAGTTCAAGAAGATGAAAGTAGTGATGATACAACTGATCTGATAAAGCGAGTTGAAGACTTTCATGAGAAGGAAAGTGCTTCCGAAAAATTGTCAATCCAGACTTCTCAAGCCAGATATTTGAAACTTGTTACTCCTGGAATTGATGAAAAGGTTCAAGAGGAAGTGAACAAGTTATCTGAGGAAGAAATCTATAATCATCACTTTATTCATCCTAAGGATATTGATGTAGGAGCCGAGAAAGAAAAAAATTGATGAAGATAAGATTGTTCAATTGTCTGAAAGTGAGCATGAGTCTCCAGATGAAGAAGCTGTTCCGAAAAATAATAAGGGGAAACAGGTAGCTGAGGATACACATTCTAAAGTTTTTTTGAGAAAGAAGGATGGTAAATATTCTAAGAGGAAGCTGGTTGAACTAGAGGAAGAACCATTACCAAGCAAAGTGTCAGATTCAGAATCATCAGCTCTAGGACATGATTTTGTCATTCAGTCTCTGAAGAAGCTTTTTGACAGCATTCAGATCTTTCCAACCATTGAATCCAGATGTCAAATGCTTCAACATAGTATGAATCAGAAATCGGATTCCGTATCCATGGTGATGGATAGGTGCATAAATATTGAGGCTAATTACAAGAACTTCTTTATCAAATATGAAGTCCATATAAAATCTTGTAAGAAAATGGTTACATGTTCAAAGAATGTAGTTGAATATTTGAGAGAGCTTGATGAATTTCAAGGTGATGTTTAGGAAACTTTTAATACTCAAGATAGAAAAATCAAGGATCTCACAAATAGCTTCGAGGAAAAGTTAAATCTTGATCAGAATTCTCGGAATCAGGATTTCAAAGATCTGAATGGGAAGTTGAATTATGTTTTCCAAAGTTGGAAAATAGAGAAGGGATCTCCAAATAAAGATTGAAGAGAAGTTAGTGAAGCAAGATGACCTATTTAAGGCTCAGGTAGAGACTCTGAAGGCTCAGGATGATAGGATCAAAGCCTTAAAAAAACAAGTATAGGAAGACCACAAGGAGCTGAAGAAGCCGAAAACCACAGTAAAGAAGTGAATACCCAAAGAGAAGGAAGGAAAATAGATCAATTCGATATTTTTTTGCTTTTTCCCTTGTACAGATTCTTCCAACCTTAATGAAATTATGGTTTCTTGTTTTTTTTTTTGAATGTTTGTACTAATATTTCAGGTACCATATTCTTTTGCATTCCCTCAAACTCTTTTTTAAAGTCATGAAGGGGGACAAAATGAAAAAAATGATAAGTAAAGAAAAAATATCCCTATATAAGGGGTGTTTATCTAATTGGGAGTTTTCATACAAAGATTTACATACTCAAGATAATGAAAAATCACATTCTAGAAATATAGAATATGATCCTCAATGTTCCAAAACCTAAGGAGGAGTTAGTCGTATTCATCTTTGCCAATGTAAAAAAGGGAGATAAGTTTTATTTCAAAGTCTAGGAAATTCTTCAAAGTCCTTATATTCTTTTTCATAAGGATGTTTTTGCTTTCCAAAAAGGGGGATATTTTTGATTCAATAATGTTTTCCTTATGAATTTTCTATTCCTTCATACTTGGGGGAGATTGTTAATTAAATAATGTTTCCTTATGAATTTATAATTCCTTCTCATTTTGAAAATCACAAACACCTTATCTCATGGCAAAATTATTTTTACCCTGTGTTTTAATTATATAAAGAAAAATGTCCTTCCCCAAGGAAATTTATCCTTATCATGTTCATTGTTCATATCATAAATTTTCTAAATGTAAAATTCGGTTTGAAACCAAAACCTCAAAATCCTATAAATACCTAGATATGAAGCATTCTATTTTAGAATCTGAATTCTCAAAATTATGGTTACGAACTCTTATGAGATCTGACTCCGAATTCTGATTACGAATTTTGATTACGAACTCTTTTGAGTTCTGACTCTGAATTTTGATTATGAATTCTGATTATGAACTCTTCTGAGTTCGGACTTCCAATTTTGATTACGAATTCTGATTATGAACTCTTCTGAGTTCTGACTCCGAATTTTGAATATGAATTCTGGTTATGAACTTACCCGAGCTCTGACTCTGAACTTTGTATGTTCTGGTTCAGAATTCTTGTAAATCCAGATTCGGAATTTCCCTGAAATTCAGACTCTGAAAATCAATAGATTTCTGGTTCCAAATTCCTAGAAAACAGAATCTGAATATCTTTGTATCATAGATTCCGAATTCATTTTTAGTTAGACTCCGAACTTTCATATTTCTTTACATTCCAAATATTGGATTTTAGTTATGTGACCATATTTTGCTTACACTTGTTTTGTTATAAAATGAGATTGTGCATTCAGTTACTAACTAACCGTTGTTTGAGTGACATGTGTATAGGTCCCTCCGAAATTAAAGGAACAATATGACCGTTGGAGGAGGGAGTAAACCGTTGAAGTTGTGCCTATAAATAAGAGCTCATTTAGAATAGCTCACAACTGTTCTATGACTCTAGAAATTACATGTTGCAGAAGTGATTTCTAGAGAGAGACTCTCATTGCTTAGTGCGTACTGAACTTCTGGTTCAGTTTTTCTTTGTGAGACTCCGATTGTTGATCTGTACAATCGAGGGTTTTCAGGGATAGGAAGACAGAGGTGTCGACTACCTTAATGTTTAGGTCTTCCTTGCTGAAGAAGATAGAGGTTTTGACTACCTTGAAGTTGAGGGCTTGCGGGGATAGTAAGACAGACTCTGATCTTTGTATCGAGGGCTTACCCTGGTGTGGGTAAGACAGACTTTCCTGAATGTATAAATCAAGGGACCTTTATCCAAGGTTGTTGGATACCCTTCTCTTGGGGTAAAAAGATTTACTACTTGTTACTTGTTTTGTTACAAGTTTTCCGCTGCATTTGTAATTTTGAGTAAAGTATAACTATCATATACATGCTTATATTTATACTCTAATTTAGAAAGATTCTATATGCTTTAAGGTAGAATATTTATTATTGTAATCTTTCATTAAGTTTCACTTTCTGTAACCATCTTTCCAGAATCACTTTCTCATAATAATATTTCTGGATTCAAGAAAGTGTTTAGAACTTAGAGGTTTTGTGAATTACCTTGTTTAACCTTGCTAAAAATAACCATCTTTAAAAGTTACAAAGGAATTTTTAAAAGTATAAAATTCACCCCCTCTTGTATTGTGAATATATTTAGATACTACATATAGTATCTCTTTTATTTGGATCCTACATTTGGTATTATAGAGTATATCATACTCACATACCATCTCAACACTTTAGTGATAACACTCTATCTCATTGCATGCTTTGGTGGAGTTTCATTGAGGGTTATTTTGGAAAACTATAACTAATTTAGAAACAATATCCACCACAAATTATATACTAGAATATATCAATATCAGATAGTATAAACATAATGTTTATATTTATGTTATATTATTAATGTATATATTCAATATTGATATATAAGAATCAAACTAAAGATATTAAAAAATACATCATTTTTAGATAGTACAAATCAAAAGATTTTAAATGGATGATAAAAATTATAAATTGATATATATCTATGAATTAGTAAAAGATGATATATATTGTAATATGTTTCAATATCATAATGAATATTTTCAATGATAAAATTTGATGAATTTTCTAAACTATCTCAAAATATTTTGAAATATTATAAAAGATAATCATGTATAGAAAATGTTAATGTGAACCATTATAGCTATCATTGTGGAAATCATCTAAATAGATATTATAAAAATAGATCTTATATTGATGATTATTTTAGTGATTTTCAAAATCATCTAAGACTCAATATTTTTTGGATAAATTATATTTTCTTTTTTAATTATGAAATTTCTATTTGTTTTATTCTGTAACTTATGTATTTTTTATCCATTAAAAAGATCGAAGCCCTTATTTGTTTTAATCTCTTTGTATTTCTATCAATTTCATAATAGATGAAGTTTTTACTTGTAGAACTAGTTTGTATATAAGCATTGTTTCAACAAATTGTTTAACAAATTAGATCTAGTTATATGATATTCCTTCCACTTTGGGATGAAAGAGAAAATGATCTATGTGTTGGAAGTTATTCGCATCTAAATAGTTGTTTTTTAAAAGGAATTGGGATACCTTATCCCAAACCACATTATCATTTGGAATTATTCATGCTTAATCTGTGTTCAAATATACCTTTACTATTTCATACTGTATTCTCTATTTAATTTTCATATTTTCAATTTTCAAGGATATATATATATTATTATATTTCAAAAAAATCCGTACATTATGTTCAAATTAAAACTATTTAGAAATTTTATTTTTACTGCATATAAAATGTTCTTGAGTTTCCATACTTTCGAACATTCTTATAAAATTTAGTTTTCCTTTTTAGTTATTTTTTCATTAAATTTTTAATTCCTTATTCCACTCCGTATTTATATTTTTTTATTTGGTATAACCAAATAGTCTTTATAATAATGGTTTAGTTCATGATACTATATATTGATTTTTATTTTATTTTGGGGCCCAGATGGTAAATATTTATTATGATATAAACATTTTTATACATTTAGTTTAATTTGAATTTTAGATCAATCCATGTGAGAATTTATATATAGATTACTGTGTTTATAATGATGAGGTAATCATTCAGTGATTCTTATATAAGGGTTTTTCACATGCTACCATATAGAGTATTTAATTCTATAGAATCTAAAAAGTATTTTGTTGGAAAGATATTAGATAATGATATTTAGTGAATGAAGGGGGAGGGTGTGTAAAATCATGCCATTTTCATTGATAGTTCATCCATTTTTACTATTTGTTTAATTTATTTTCATATGATGGATTTTTTTCACTAAATGAGTTTTGGGACAAATTTTATTTTCCCCTTTTAATTCTTTATTTTAGATAAGGTTTCATTGCAATGTATTCTAGGCTAGAAACAAATTATGAAGGGTGAATCATTATGAAATGGTTTTTTCTTCCTAAGGGTGATGTGTTGTGACCTAATATCATATTTTTATGGGTGACATGTTTTTAAATAACTATGTGTTTTAGATGGTAATGTGTTGTAACTCTACAATTTTTTATTGATTTTTGAATTTTATGACCTTTCTACCTATTCTATAGGATAATTTTTTTAACACGAATATGTATTCTGGATGGTGATGTATTGATACCCATCATTTTGTTCGAAAGAGTGATGTTCTTCAACCTATTTTCAAAACCTCATCTATAATTTTTATGTATAGAAGTTTTGAGATAAGATTTTATGATTACATAAATTTTTTATTTTATTTGAACAATTATGATATATGATCAATATTAGTATCATTTTAGTGGGAGTATATTAACATTTGAATTCCAATTATAAGATATTACTGAAAATTATTTTAAAGTGAATGAAAATTGTATTGGGAGTCTTAGATCAATGGATATAATTAATAGTTATCTTGAATTGTATGGTACCATTGGGAAGTGTTCTATATGTTATGAACTAACCTATTCTAGTTAAACATTATTAGTTTTAGTGGAGTTTGGGGAATTCATACACACCTCCCCATATAGAAAATGATTTTTACTAACAATGTAGTCTATAAAAAATGATTGAGGGACTATAATCTCAATATCTAATATTATAATATTTGATAAATAATAGAAACTATTGTCCATAATATAACAATAGGGTATTCTTATGTAATTAAAACTTCAAGATAACCATCATAAAATAATCACACACCTATTTTATATGAAATGAACTATTTTGGCCATATATCTCATATATCAACTGAATCACCCACTAATCCATTCATTGACAAATTATAAATAATGAGTGGACCGATTTCTATGACAATTAATGTGGATCCATAATAATAGGGGAACCTATATCCATAATAATGGGATAATAATTTATAATAATTTTCTAGATATGTCCATATTAATGGGATGATCCTTTTTAACAAGATAAATAACCATGGGATAAGTATTATTAATAGTCTTAATAACTATATCTATAATGATAGGATGAGTATACCTAATATCATGAATAAATTTGTCCAAAATTACGAGTCTATCATCCATAAAAATGGAAGTAACTATGTCTATAATCACCTGATGAAAATATTTAATAATTATAATAATAGAAGTGTTACCTCATAATAATGGTTCATTAAACCATATGATGATATCAAGTAAAAAACATACATGTCATTTATAACCCATTTCCTGTCACCATACTAGTGACTCATACCTCTAGGAGATTCTATATCCTAGCTCCAACATCATGACTCTAGTTTTCATGTAAAAATTTCACTTTTTACTATAACAAATCCTATCACTTACTAAGACATATCAGATAACTTTTAATTCCATGTATCATATCACATGTCATCTTAATATAAATAAATAAAATATTCGATTACATTTGAGTGAAACCATCTCACCTGGTTCAATGGGCATAACTATATTCATTACCAACCGATACCTACTCATCCATAGTACCACCAAGGAGAATATATAACTAGTATGCCTCAAAAATCATTCCTCAAGAGACCCCACAGAATTTCCCCATTTATAAAATATATTTATTATCATTTTATACATTAGTCATAGTAACATATCAATAAAAAATGATTGAACAATTCCTCAAAAACATTAGTAACCATCCAAAAATCCAACCATTAATCCCAAGATAAAGTAGAATGTTTATCCATGCACACAAAAAAATTCTAAGATATTCTTCTAGGCCATGAATCAATATACCCACCATCTTCCTCCTAATAAATACCGAGAACTTTTACTTCCATTTCATTAATTTCCCTATATTATTTCCAATAGAATACAATCACCATTAACCACCAACCTACTAATACTATCATAAGGACCCCACATAGAGATTCATCAAACCTCTAATATCATAGTCAGAATAAATTACAAGATTGTATAAAACTACTAGAAACAATTAACCAAACCATGATATTCCATCCAAGGATACACATAATTTTTATGAAGCCCAACAACCCATTTTAATTTGTTCTTGCATTTTTTATTTTCTATACCCCATAGTGACTTTCACTTTTTGATTCTAAAATATCAGAACCAATAGTGGAATCTCTATTCCAGCTATAGGATACTACACCCAATCTACAATTAAAGTTAGAGAAACCTTTATCCCAATTCAGGTCCCTTTTTATAGAAATCCCATGCATATATATAGATTAAACATAAATCAGAAAACATATTTTCTAATATTAAGGGGAACATATATATCAATGCATCTGAGTATTCTCCTCAACCAATGTAATCCCACTCTATCAAATTGCACACCATCAGTAACCCCTATTTCAAACTCCTACCTCAATAAATATTTATAAATTAATAAATTATAAAAAATTAAAAAAACTGTAATTAATTAAAACCATAATTTATTTTAATATGACAAACCAATAAAATTTAATGTGAAACTAAATGAAACTGATACCTCATCCAATAGTGGTCTAATGGTCCATAATGACTCTTTGGAACTAAAATAAACAAAATGAAAAAAATAAAACTCAATAGATCATGAATTTGGAAATGGAATTGTAAAAGATATAGGAAAAATCACAGAGAAAATTAATTTTTTTAAAATATTTAGAAACAAAGTGTGTTATTTTTTATTTGATATCTCTATTTCTATAGATAATAAAATACACTTAATATTGGTAATATGTGCCCATAGTTTGGTAAAATATGACCTAAATACAAATACAAAACTGATATAAATTAGAGGTAAATAAGAAGAATGAAAGGGCAAGATAAAAAAATAATGTTATATTTCAATCAGGTGTAATAAACCTTCTTAAAAGGAACCGTATGAAAACATGGGGAGACATATGAAGGTGTTTTTTAGCGATAGACCCAAACCCATAATTTAGACATCCCCAACCCAATACCCCTAGAATTCGTTTTAATGAATACCCCTAAAAATGACACCCAAACCTAAATAAGGGGTTGGTGTCCTCTATAAAACTCATAATAGACCCCCACTAGAAATCCACTGGTCCACTGAGTTTCTAGTGGGAAGAAACTATGTTCATAATGGTAGGGGTTGTAATATCCCACTTCTATCAAGCTGAATATTATTGTAGTTAGTTTCCACCAAGAATACAATAAGTTCTATATAATACCACCAAATTTTTTATCCTTCAATTAATGCTCATGAACACTTATGGGGTTTTTTTACATAAATTTCCACCTATATTCCAACTTATAGAGTTTAAACCATGATCAAAACATTTTCAATCTTATTATAATAACCTA
The DNA here is from genome assembly GCA_963277665.1 of Viscum album. Classification (NCBI taxonomy): domain Eukaryota; kingdom Viridiplantae; phylum Streptophyta; class Magnoliopsida; order Santalales; family Viscaceae; genus Viscum; species Viscum album. Next base: position 114,469,892 of record OY728149.1, read on the forward strand.
GAATTTTTTTTACATGAAATCAATGAAAATTCCCATGCTTCATAAACTATAATATGATAGTTATATAAGATTGTTGTTACATAATAAAAGAGTTACCATAGGATAAAAGAAATTATTATTCTTAAAAGACTTGATACATACATAAATTAAAATTGAAAATAAAAAGATACAACATGAATGATGGATCCACACTTTCTATGGGAAGATACTCCCTCATCTTGGATTTTTTTGTTTGATAGTGCCCCATTGGGTTCTCCTCCTTGAAATGATGGTGGATGTTTTTATAGAAGTTTCACTCTATAGTTATTTGTTGGTGGATATATACGAAGTTGTGTTTCCTAATCTTATCTAAATAAATTTCTACTTCCATCTACTATTGGATCATTTTAAGGAAATTTTTAGTTTTATCTTTCTATTTATCTTATTTGATCATCCACATATCTTGGTCTAGTTCAGATATTTTTTCCCTACTTGGACTGAAGGTTGTAGTGAGGATCATTGGGCTTGATTATCCGGTGACCTCCTAAGGTGATGATGTTTTTGGCAGTAGATTTGATGCCTTTGGGAGGTGATGTTGGTGGTGGATAAATTTTATGCGACAGATGATGTGGCTCATTGTGGAGAGCTCGATTATATTAAGTCCTGGTTTTGGTAGATGTTCATTAATGATCAAGGATTTTGGTGGTTTCTGGTTGGATATTGAAGCTAGTGTTATCTTCATCAGAGTCTTACTCTATGTTTGTTTTTGTTTTATTGTGGTTACACATAGTTTTTTTGGGTATTATATTTTTTTTCTTGTGTGTTCAATTAGTAATAATATTACCTTGTGATCTATTGATTTTATCACATTTTATTTGGATAGTGGTGCATGCTCTTGTAGGTATTTCTTGTTGAGTGGACTCAAAAGTTGGTTGGGTGTGATGACACCCTTCATCAGGCCATACTTCATCTTCTGGTTGGAATATGGGTTCCTTGATGTTTATTTTTCACTTTTTTTATAGATTTGTGTTGTGTTGCATTGACTTTTTTATTAGTTTCTACCAAGAATTGTCTGGTGGGAGGCTCAAAATAGGGATATGTGTAGATGAACTTATAATATGGTCATCCCTCCACATGTTTATGTAGATGGAGGGGTTCTCTAACTCATTGTTTCAGTCTAGCATGACAATGATTCTGGGTAGGGGGTGACATAGCATCTATGATTACATTCACTATTTCATTATCCAGAATGTGCGGACGATACATTTTCTATTTCATATTTTTACTTTTTTCACCAATTAGTCACTCAATATATTTATTTCCTTTGGGTAATTATTTTTTTTAAAAAAATTATCTATGATTATAATAGGTTCTCTCTTTTCATAGTTTTCAAAAGTGCTCTACCTTTTTATGTTCCATAAAAGGGGATTTCCCCTCAAACTGTTTTAAAAAATAAGATTTTACCTGAAGAAATTATGAGAAAATTCTTATCCCATCAATCATATACCTAAATAATAAACATATTTCTCCGCAAAATTCTCTATAGAAAATTAAACAAATAATTGTGATCTCAAGTTCCCATTAATGAGTATCATAGTGTTGAAACATTCATAATATAAACAAGACATTAGTTATACGTAATGAATAAATGAAAGACATTAAGACATAATTAGTTGAAATTAAGGGTATATTATATCCATAAAAATATATGAAAGCATGGACAATTATTATCATTGATCTCATACTGATGGAATATATAATTTAGGACATAAAAACATAAAATCAATGTATTTTTTCACAACACTTATCCTATTATGGGATGTGGTTTACACCAACCCAGAACCTTTTTTCTTACAATAGTCATGTCAACACATTGTGTGGCTATATAATTTTTGACCCCACCCATAACCTAATTATGTCCAATGTGTATACCATAGGACTTATAAAGACAATTTAGACCATTCCATGAGGAACCAATTTTTGAATAAAACATTTTTATCTACATGTTGTGATTTATAGATATAAAAAACACCCCCATTCAATAGAATAATGTAAATGTCTAGGAAAAAATATCTTAATCATCTTGGAAGACATGTAGTATCATCAAAGTACTAGGTACTACCCTTATAAAAAATATTGGTCAAACAGTAACTTTAATTTATTGGGTTATCCATGGGTGATAATATTTGGGTTTAATAGTTTCCATTCGAAGGAGTCTAAGGAAATGGTAGGAAAAATATTTGACCAGGGTTCATTAAGTGATTTTTAATATTATAACGAATATCTCCATGTATTCCCCCACCAAGTGTGTAGTCAGAAGCCAACTTTTCATGCACTAAGGTGATGATTTAGTCAATGATCAACCAAACCTTTTTTGGGTGATTACCCTTAAGTGTGTATGAACCACAACCACATACACCTTATAGTATCCATGAATGGACTTATTTTCTAATAAATTACACACAATTTTACCTTTCCAAACATAGGATGATTTATTCACTATGGAAAATATTGAGTTTAAGAATGGTTTTGGTTACTCTTTAATCAATTGAATATATGAGGGGGATAAAAATGTATACTTGTATGCCAAATAAGTTGGTCAATTAATATGGAAAAAATAATAAATACATTTTTATGCACCATACGCATGTATGTAGGTATTGATTATAAAATGAGTCTGAAATAATGAAGATTTAGATAGAAAAACCCCACTTATAGATTGGGTAGAAATTAAATCAAAAACACTTGAAATATAGGGATCAAACATAATCATAAAATACTATTAAAAAAAATATTTCATGATAAAAATATCAAATAGCCAGTATATACACCATATAAAGTAAATTTGGAGTAGTATAAAATACTTCTTTCAAAGAGTGGAATTTGATACAAAAACCACATAACTATTTTCTTGGCTTGAACGAATATAATTTAATATCATGAATCATAAATGTAGATATCTTAATAAATTTATTCAAACCATTACCCATATACATTTACCTCAATACTCTTCATAAATATTTAATTTTTACATTATTTCTTCTGATTTTTCACATTGGTGATTGTAGTGTTAATCAGTTGTACTAGTTTCATAATAGCGGTGTTTGTATTGATTATTCTTCCAAAGTTCATTATTAATATGTAATTAATGTTAATAATTTGTATTATTTATAATAATTTATGTTGTTTTAAATTCCCTTCAAGAGTGTTTTAGACCATATCCTTGTTGATCAAGCTGATAATAAGTATGTTTTGGTGATTTTTGAAGAACAAATGTTGTGTCCTTAATAGATGAATTAAATATTAAAATAATACCCCCATAACTAAAAAAATCTCTATTTGAAAATTTATATTATATTATACTTTAAATTATTTTCCAATGTTATTCATGATATAAATTCAATTTATTTTTCAATTTTTTGTCTAAAATGACCCAAAGATGAGCATACCATAATTTAATGAAATATTAGGAAGTCACATTATTGTAATGTCGTTATAAAAGAATAATAATGATCTTATATATCATTTATTAGTGACATATATGTATATATATATTAATTTTAAGTAATTATAAGAAGAAGTAATTGATGTAGAAATTTTAAATGATATTAATAAAGGATTATTCTCTTAGTATGCTTATTTAAAAGGATTAATGTATAAAAGATCTTTTATTGATCATATCATTCATTGGTTCCATAATTTTTTATAATATCCATAATGATATCATAAAAATCATATTTATACTTTAATACCACCATTATATTCAACCACGTAAGGTGGTGAAGGAAAATGAAACATGTTGTGTCGTAGAGGTAGTAGTCCACCCCATGCACAAACAACTAGTTTTAGTGGATGGAGTAACATTACAGTATATAACTGAAAATAATATCATTATATTAGTGTGGAAATAATAAATTGGAAGGAAGATAATTTATAAGAAATCTAAGTAGTTGAAAATACTCAAGTCGGTGGCATAAATGTTCATTAGATGTCCCTATGAAACACAGACATTCTACTAACTATTAGATTCCATAATCCTATTATGGTGGAATATTATTATATTGGGAATAAAAAAGGAATTTTTTTAAGAGGAAACTGTATTTTTAGGAGTTCTTTGAAGGGGTGTTGAGAGAAACCTTTTATAAGTGGTGAGAATGACATTTTTTACATATTTCAACTTAATATAAAGGGATAATGTCTTAATCATTACATTTTCCCAAAAAAATATACAAAAATTTATTAGGTAAGATATAAGGTTTATCCAATCCTCAAACATTAAATTTTATCATTTTTTTCTTGTTTTAAGCCCTTTGTTCCATGAATTATTACATTTATCATTTTAGGTTTTACCATATATTGTGGTTATTAACTAAGATAACATTATCATTATGCCTAAAAATAAATGGATCCCTATTATATTTTATTTTTTGATCTATTAATTTTAAATTTTAAAAACTATTTCTTTGATTCAAAATCTTTATGTATTAAAAATTAATGTTGATATGAAAAATGTATAATATAGAAAGTAATTTTTGAGAAAATTTAACTTGAGCTCTGAAATACCAATAATGAGTTTGTAAATAGAAATTTATTTTTTAATTTCATAATGTCGACTGTAGAGAATTTTTTAATGAAATGGTTTAATAAATTTAATATAAATTGATAATAGCATAAATGACAGAGTATTAATAAAATCTGTTTATTTCATAATTCAATGAAAAATAACCCGTTTATAAAAACTCAAAAATTATTCTTAATAAAATATCATTAAAACAATGAAAAATCATTTTTAAAAATAATATTGTAAAATTGTAAAATTTTTCTTTTAAATAATTTTATAAAGAAAGGATGTTTAGAGTCTGCCTTGAGTGATAGTAATGGATATAGTGTTTACCAACAATGTTTGGGTATCATGAGTTAAATTGTACCTATTAAATAATTGTGAAAATGAAAGATTTTATTATATTTTTCACTGTACATAAATATTATTTCTTTAATATATATTTTACATGAAAAATGGGTTTAAACAAACCATTTTTTTCCTTTAAAATATTATTATTCAATGTCACAATTATCACCTAGTAATTTAAATGGTTGATATGATTATGCTTAGAATTATTATGAAATATATAAAATGTTATTAATAAATGAAAATATAAAAATAAAATCTCAATAAATAGTAAATCGATTTTTATTAAATTCATTTGGTTCTTCATAAAACTATTTTCTTAAAAATGTGGTTTATTTTATTTTTGTGAAAAAAATTATAATTAAATTATGGAATTATTAGAAAATATATTAGGTAAAAATGAAATAATTATTTAAAATAAAATATCAAATGTATCATAGAGAGAATATTTTTGATTTTTATAAGTAGATTTATTTTACAATGAATACTAAAAATGTTGATTTCTTGTGAAAACTGTATTTTTTGTTTCAATAATTTACTGTTTAGAATAGTGTTTCATTTGTTGTTAATAAGGTGTAAATATGTGTATAGAAAGGTCATGATTTAAGTTTGGATGATAATTAAAGTGGTGATTCATAATGTAATGTTGTTGAGTCAGTAAATATCCCACTTTGATTATGATGAAGTTGTCACACAACTACTTGTACTTGGAGAATTACTATTTAACATTGGATATCATGCTTGATCATTCACAATATGAAATTCAGATGATTGATTGAGCTGGTATTATGTTCCAAGACGTGTGTCACTTAAGGATAATTTGTTACATAATTTAAATAATTCCATGAAATACTTGATTGCATGATGCCTTTGGAAGATCCATCCACTGGTTTATAATGGGATGTTGTGATTGTAAAAAATGTGTTGTTCTTAAATATCTAAAAGTGCTTCCAAATGGGAATAAAAGAAGAATAATGATGTTGGTTGAGGAAACAGGTAAATGTAATTATATGTAGGGTGATTTTCATGTTAAATTACTTATATATATACTTTGGTTTATAACCAATTATTTTATGAGGTTTATAAAAAAATATGGGACTTCAGTTAACCATCTAGCCAGCCAACCAGGGAAGCGGCTTACACCACAAGTAGTGGGTGACTGAGCTTAACCCCAGCCAACCAACAACATGACTGACCATAGTCATGCACTAGACACATGGGATCATGCCCACAGGGGATAATGGGAGAGCCAGCGGATCGGCACAGTGTGGGGCGACACAACGATTGGGAGCATAAGGTGGGTGCATAGCGCGCCCACAAGAATCTAGTACGGGGTGGTACCAGAGGAGGGGGAAGAGAGATAATTTCTCAAGCACATCCATGAATTGATATTTAAACTATGAGAAACCTATTTCTGAATTTTTATGTGGGACAAAATTTTAAAAATAAAGAAGTAATCTCAATCGTCTATCAGATATCATGTCTAATCCAAGCCGCTCATCTCATCTGCACTCATCCATCTAATCAGGGTCATCCATCCATCCCACACCGCAACTGTTTGAACTAGAATCGTTCGATGACCATCCACACCATGTTGTCTTCCACCTTAGGGCACTCGACAATGTTGTGTTTCTGAGACGAAGACGATCATCCTTGATCAAACTCTGACGACCTTTGTTGATCCAAACTCATGCATAAGGATCGTCTGGATGGTATTAACACATGCATGTAATTATATTTTCATGCACGCAAATGAAATAAAAAACCCACATAAGCTGAGATAAAATGAAGTTTCATAGGCTTCATCATTCGTATGAACAACATGGATGATTTTATATTCATTTAATGGATATTTTATGTGATGTTTAAATTCATGCACATAACTCAAAAGGCCATACATTTGAATAATAAATTTCCCACATTTCACAGTACATCTCTCCCCCATTTGAAAATATTTGAAGCTGATGATCTCTGCTATTCAAAGGAGTGATTCAATCGATGAAGCTTATTGGATTATAATGATGAGAAATGATGATACTCTCCTATAAATATAAAGACCTAGACCGAATCTCTCTTGTTGAAAATATTGAAGAATTTCCTATTTTCAAAGAAGCAGAGCACCGTGCTAAAGAGATTACACACAACTTAGCTACAAAAAGTAGAAGAGACATCCACAAGCATTCAATATGTGAAACACACTTTTGAACCATCCATTCAAAGAGAATAAGTTTCACCCTCTATGTTAAGAATACCAAGATCATGTGACAGGCTCTCTAAAACACTCATTGTGTTTCATGAAGTTAATTCCATGTGTACACAACTGGTTCAATCACACCCTTGTTGTACTCTATGAAGATAGAAACTAGGAAACACTTATGATTATGTGAAGTAGATCCACACAAACACTCTGAGTGAAGAAGAAGAATCCATGCTCCTCTGATGCTTGGGTTTCTTTTTGAAGAATATGGATAGTGCATGAGATAAAGGTTTTGCGAATCCCTTGAGACAATTTTCCTACACACTACCTATTGATAAGAAGAACTCATGCGTACACTAATCTTATACCCATTTGTGGTTGAACAAGATCACATAAGGTGGACAATGTGCGTACCTAAAAATAACAAAAGGCAAATCGTGTGTTTGTAATGAACAATGGATAATTCCTACAAAATGAATATGTAAATCATGTGCATGATTTTAGATACCCGAGTGTAAAAGAACAAATATAAATAGTGGACTACGCCAATTTGGGTTTAAATAAAACACACGAATAACAAACATTGAACCCAAATTAAAAAGAACAAGTTTGTGTGTGAAATGAACAAAAAGGAAAGAAGAGAAATATAAGAGAAGAAGAGGAAGTGTTTGTGCTCAAATATTGATACCCATTTGGATTTTCACACAAGAATAATTGAGTGGATAGTGCATGTGTAATTTCATGACCCACACAGAAATCCTAAAATATCGATACAAGATAGTAGTGTGTGCTCAGGTTGACAAGCTACATATTATATATGCATGGAAACATACATAATCACACACACATGTGAGAGGTCTTTGAGATACCCAAGACAATAGGTATTGAATGTCATGTAACCCATGGAGGAAGTGAATAAGTATTAAGACTGAAGCCATATATTTTTAAAGAAGATCAAATAACCGAGTGGTCATTTTCTAATAATTCCATAAGAGAGAAAAATATGATATTATGAAATATCATTCTTGCATACTTTATTACTTAAGAATTTGTATGCACTATTTGAACACATCTTAGTGATACCAGGTCTTCATCAGACGAAGAATGAATTTACAGCACAATTTAGAACTAAGGAATAATCATAAAGATGATTACAATTACTGAGCAATTCCCACAGACCTTACCAACGACTGTTAAATATTATTGAAGAGATACACGGGAAAGTATGATTCAGCAATACCATGGGGAAATAGAATCATATCACTTATATTGAATCAAATAGAACCCAAAGAAGGAAGCTTTATTTGTGACTGTAGATCTAGAAGAACCTTATGTGATTTAGGGAGGAGAAGAAGCCTTCAGTGGTACTCTGAATCAATCCAGTGGACTCTAGTAACACTGTGGGATGCAGTATAAAGACCCTCCTATGGGACTCAAGAGATATATAGTGTGACTCTTTATCGACCATTTTAATTTATAATAAGATAATCGTGGAGAATATGTGTTGGGGGAATAAAAAACACATCAAAGAGTAGGTCTTGGAACTGAACCATGTAAATCCTTGTGTTTAGTGCCCTTATATTTATAGTATCAATCTATGTCTGGAAAAGATAAACAAGAAGAGTAGATCTATGCTTTAAAAAACCATATAAGTTTTATTTAAAATAATAAATTTGTAAAAAAATTAAATGGATCGTTGATTCACCCCCTCCCCCACTCAGTGATTCTACAGTGATCTGGGAAATTCAATTGGTATCAGAGCGAATGTCACCTCTAAAAGATACAAGGGAGTATTTATGAAGTGAATATTTCAGTAAATGAGTGTATAAACTCAAATGGATATTTCATCAAATATTCATAAGAATATGAAGATGAAACTTACTACTAATGGGGAGACACCTTCTACTGAATAAATTTTGAAAGGTACAACATGTGATAATCCTTTTTTTTCATTTTGAATATTTTGATGAAGCCTATTCAAGTTGGGATGAAGATTGATCAATTAGTGATCTTCATTATATACTCAAAGAACATCTAATGAAAATACATAGATATGTGGAAAGACATACTGTTTCAAGCATTAGTTCTCTTCAAGATGAATAATTACACCTAGAAGAAGAAGTTGATTCCATGGGAGACACATTGGCTAAAAGTGTTGTCATATTCAACAATCTCAAAAAAACTCATGAAGGAAAAGGAAGAAAAAATTTCTATATATAATTAAAGAAATTATCAAGTTATTGAATAATTTTAGGGAAGTATTTTTGAGAAATAATTCTAGGATATAGTATTTGTAGAAGATTTCTATGCATTTGAAAAGTTTCACAAAGTTTCTATGGTCGTTAATGTTTCCCAACTTGAAGAAAAAGCTAAAATTGTAAAGAAGCTTAACATATATTTGAAATAATTAAGGAATGTGCATAAATAACAAATGATAATGATGAAGAATAATCAGGAAAGTAAGCTGAGGTCAGTTTGGTATGATAAAAAATCTCTAAAAATGAAATGTCTAGAGTTGGAGGTGAAATTGAAGATTGATAAATCACTCCAAGATGGAAATTCTCCAATAGATAGAAGAATTGATATTTCCACTCAAGTTTGCATTGAGAACTATGGTTATAAAAGGAGTATTATATCATCTTCTAATCCAATGGAAGCATCCTCTAGGAATAAGGTATCCGATAACCCAATTATTTATTTTTCTACTAATGTAGTTTCATATGGAAGTACGGGTTCAAACTTAAAAGTCGTGATGATGTGGATTGATAAAAATACAGATAATTACCACAAATATTCTAGGATGGATACTTGAATAATTTAGAATAGAAAATCCCAAATGGATGATCTAAAGAAAGAAAGGCAATTCCAGAAAAAAAAAACACTAAATCTAGACAAACTGATACTACATGAAAAAGAAGGATAGTTATTCGCTATTGTTGGTGTTGTTTGAAGTTTGGGGATCAGGAAAATGATTTCTAGAATAATGTTCTAGCATATGAAAATTATAGAAGTCCCGTATTCAGGGAAATTAGATATGAATAAATGAATCAACCCACAATAAAAAAATATAATACATAGATAAAGAAGAATCTATCTATGAAGAATAGATTTGAATATATTGATGACTTCTTTGATCACTTCAAGATAATTGGACATGGTTATGATGAGTGTTGGTTTAGTCCAACCATGTATAATGCATATGTTGATAAGAAGAAAAGTCCAAAACAAATGCATAAGAATGGAACAATAGTTGGAAATTATTCCATTGGGAATATGCAAAACAATGAAGTCAAGAACACTATGAAAAAAACTATTCCCAAGAAGAAGTTTGAGATGGATTACAAGAATACCATCCAAAGCAAGAAAAGATGCTTCTACTGTGGATTGAATGGTCACACCATGGATCAATAAAAAATCCATGGAAATTAATGGTAGTAAGTATAAATTAAAAAGAGAATCAATCTAGGAGAATTTGTGATTGATTGAAGACATTCCTAAAGATAATTTTGATAAGTTTCCTAGTAAATGTTACTTCAAAATTGAATAATCCATGTGGATGCTCAAAAATGGAATATATTAAGGAGTTTTTTGTTATCTGGCCTAATCAATTGAAAATTCCTAGAGAATTGAAAAAGGATGAAGATGAAGTCCTCTCTAAAGCAAAGGAAAAGGGGGAACAAATGATTACACATGAAGATGAATTAGAATTTCATGAGTAGTTTCCATCACATGACAACCCAAGTGTCTCACATGTACAATGCGGAAAGTGAAAGAAGGCTAGAAACTATACCAGAAAATGTATAACTATTTTAACAGGACACATGGAGATATTGAAAATTAAAACACATACACCAATGGAAGATAATTAACTATTTGAAGAAGTAATGGAGAAAAATCCACACATGTTAATGGTGAATGGAAGTAAAGGGTCCATGCTGACAATGAAAGATCGAAGAATCAAACGGATAGGATACACCAACAAGGAGTTGACAAGATACATTAGAGCTACATGGAATGGTGTTCTTGGGTTGAGAGACAATTTTTGTCCATGTTTATCCAACTAATAAGATCACATTTTTTCCGTATTATTCCCTTAAATTTTTGTTGTATATGTGTGCTTACATTGTAAGGAATTTAGTTCGAAGGTCATTCTCAAGATGATAATTGAATAAACAAAGGGGAGAACAAAAATTTGGACTCACTATTCATGATTTGATAATTAATTGAAATGTTCGATAGTGGAATATTAGGAACACAAATATATTTAAGATTACATGATGATATTTTCTATTAGCGTAAATCAAATGGATTAATCCCCTTGAGGGGGATAAAATATTACATAGATGATATCAAGGATTATTTCATGAAAAATATTGAAATTCATATCATCTCAAGAAGTTGAAATTTGAGGTATTCCAATCGTGCTTTCAAACAATGTTATTACATAAATTTACCATTCCAATTAAGGGGTAGTTCATGATTCAAGACTAAGAGGATATTAAAAATATTACCCATGATAGAAGGAAAATTAAAAAACATCACCATGGATTTTTTTAACAGGCTCCCCAAAACATCAAAAGGAAATAATTATATTCAAGAATTATATAATAATTTAAGATGTGATCATAAATTTTTTCTATCAAAGAATATTTCTTTATTGATTTTATTTATATAATATATATTAATAAATTTTTTAAGGATACATATAGAATGACATTCTATTGTTTCTCACATGGATCTGATTTATGACTTGCTATTTAGGAGATGTATTTAGTTTGATCTAGATCTAAAGTTGAGTTTCAATATTAATTATCATCCTATAAAAAATGGAAAGTCTAAGAGAACCATTCAAACCCTATAGGATATATTTATTTACAATTCTATGGATTTCAAAGGTGTTTGGGATCAATAACATCCTCTAGACAAAATTTCTTAAAAAACATTCATTAACTCAACAATTTATATTTATCCTGATGAAGGCCACTATATTTGGAAGTGTAGAACTCCATCATGATGTGACGAAGCTAGTGAAATAAAGACATTGGTATATGAGTTAGCTTAGGATTTGTTATGAATATTTAGGGGCACATAGAAGCACATCAGTGCATCTCAGAGAAAAAAAAATTTATTCGAACAACTATTTGTGAAATATGGAATAAGATATTGGTTAAATGGTATACCTATGAATTTCTCTATAGACTATGGTTATGAGACTAAAAAAAATGGATAGTTGTTCCCTAGATATATTAGACCCTTTAAGATTCGTGATTATGTAGGGATGATATCTTATCCTATGACGCTTCCATCGAACGTCTCCCTAGTATATGATGTGTTACTTCTATCTCATACTAAGAAGTACATACCTGATCCTTCATATATACTAAAAAGTGAGGTTATACTATTAGGTCATGATATTTCATATAAATAAAACCCAGTAGTAATTTCACATCAAAGATAGATAATTCTATAAAACAAGGCCACTCACCTAGTCGAAGATGTGTGGTATAACTGTATTTATGGTGAAAATACTTTTAATGGTTAGGGTGTGATGAAACAAAGGCATCCTCAATGGTCTATAACAAAGTTATAGAATTGTGAAGGAAAATTCATTTTAATGGGGTTATAATGTTACATAGTGTTATTTTATGATATTTTCTCTAAAAATAAATTTAATCTCATTGATATATTTCTGTACATGCAACGCTGAGTTTAATCAAACCTTGTTATACTATTGAAGTATTGTAATTTAATATTCCAGTCATCAAATAACTATTAAATAGGTGGGTATGAATAGTAATAAAACAATTATAAAGTATATAAATGTGGTTCCATATAAAAATTTATTAATTAATTCTTATGAAATAAGAAATTAATTTTTAGTAATGAAATTTTATTAAAAAAATACTACTTCATTAAAAAATTTGATTTTTATTTTATTTTTTTGAGAACATATTATAATAAAGGTTTCAGACAATTCAAAAATTCATTTGATAAAACATACTTAATTTTTAAAAATAGAATATATAAATTTGTTTAGGATTTTTTATGGAATTTTCCTTAAAATATTTAGTTTCTTGTAATTAGTTAAAAATGCATATTTTTATTAAACAAAATATTGTATTTTGTTTCAAGAACTTGCAGAGATACATTTTATGAGAATTTATTTTAAATTTAAAATCAGTTCATTTTTATTATTTATAATTAAACTAAGGTCATTTTAATAAAATTTATGGTTGAATTTGGTCTGAAAATAGTATTATTCACCAAAGAATTTTTTTTCTAGAAAACTGCATTTCATCCCATTTTGTGAGTACTATTTTAAATTACATTTTTAATGTTTTTGAATTGATTTTTAATAAATGACACCAATATTTTGAATTAGGATGATCAAATTTGGTAAATAGTTCCCTTTAGTTTTATTCCTTATGAATAGTATTCTGGGTAAATATTTTTCAACTCGATATGGGGAAAATGGGTAAAACGTGATTAAAAATTTAGGATAACTCTTTAATATTTCTCTAACACATTACCTTATCCTATTGTATGAGTGGAGTTGAATAACTCTATTCCATGTCTTGAAACTATTTCCACTTGGTGTAAGTTTTGTTTAAATATTATGTTAATATTATATTAAGAAAAGGTTAAATACAAAATGTCACTATATTAACCTTAATATATTTGAAAAATTTACATAAGGATAAAAATGGGATATGATTAGTTATATTTTTTTTGAAAGATTGATTAATTTTTTACCATATTAATTAATTTTTAATTTTTATTAAATTAAAAGTTACTGAAATATTTATGCAATTCTAACAATGTATATATTCAATTAATAGAAAAATAGATTAAATGAATTTAAAAATATTACAAGTAGTACATTTTCCAAATATTATTGTGTCACAATAATTTTTTAAACACATATAACATATTTTGGGATCTTTTAAAGGTTTAAATTCAGATTCCATAACTATGTTACTAAATTTAAATTTAATGTAAAAGAATAGTTCTAAAAGTGACATAAATGATATTTCATAATAAAAATTATTTTATTAAATGATTTAAAATTCTTATAAATTATATATTCAGCTATGTGAATGGGATATGTTTGAAAAAAATAAACCATGTCCCATTTATAGATCAATTTTCCTTTAGGTCAATATTTCCCATCCTTAAAGTGTAAAAAACATTGATATTACGGTAATTATCAAGTGATTTTACAAGGTTTAAAATAAAGAGGTAATGGTGAAAACATCACCTATAAGAATAAAAATAATATATTATGATATTATTTGAAATAATAATTAACTTATATGTTACATATATCAATTTTGGACAATTATTCATCATAATTAATTTCTATTAATTTAATACTTTAGCTAATTCCACGAGTTACCCTCCTTTCACTTATAAAAGGGTCCATATTATACATTATACATCACACCTTTAAATTCATATAGAATAGAAAATACCTATCATAAAACCATCATATATTACTTAACCACATCCTATATATTCTATTCTTTGCAAAAGATAATTCCTTCAAGGAATAAGGTGTAATCCAAATGATGTTTCTCATTTTAGATTTATAACTCTTAACCGAGCATTTTCAATTTTATTTATTATTAGTCCTCAAAACCAATGTAATTCACTCTAAAATAATGAAATTAATATATTGAATATAATCACTTGTTATTATTTTTATTATTGTGTTTCTATAATCTTTCATCTTCAAATTCATTGAAAAATGATAACGTCACTCTTGTATACGTGTTGACTACCATCTCCCTTGAGAGATATGAATCGTTTTTCCTTTACACATTACATAGTTGGTAATAATAATATATTTAATGAATATATATTTTATATATGATATGATAACGACCATATAAATTTTAATTATTAATTTCCTTATTTTATTCCATTTTTTGAGAAATGAAAAAAGTGTTCATGTTTACTTATGTCCCAACTTATCTATAAATAATGTAACCAATTTTTATATTTATCCCATTTATATATGAATATATACTTATATAAAGAATATATGTATAGATAATGAATATATAAAATATTTATATCATAGTTAAAATTCTATTTATGATGTATCCATGAACAATGCATAATGTCTGGAACTACCTACCTAAAACTCTTCTAAAAAAATACACATGAAAATAATGATTTTAAAAAGGAATTATTAATATAGTAGTGATAAAATATTATAATTGGATAATATGTGATATTATAAGTATGTAAACAATTATGTTATATAATTATAATAAATTTAAATTTATTATACAGGATGTTTGAGCACTTTTTAATCAAGTCAAACCTATGGTAAGGGGTATATGATACAATATAATTGTTTATGATTATGTTTATAATGATGAACTTTTATTAATTATCTCTCATAAATCCAAATAATTTTCTAATCCTATACTTATTTTTGGTGGTAAAGTTGTTGCAATTCATTTTAATATATTTTAGAACTCAAGAGACCAAAACAATGTTTTAAAGGAAGATAATATATTTTTCTCTCTTTGGTCAAAAACCATTTTCTTTTCATATCCTTGTTTTGAAAAAAAACATTTAATTAATGTTCTTTATTATTGCACAATGATTTTTTAAATTCATTTTTATCTGTGATTTATTTTTTTTAACAAAATTGGTTTAAAATGAATTATTTTCCATTTTCCAAATGGAAAACTATGACCTTTTACTGAAAATGTGAATGGAATATTTATTTTAGTATAATCAAAATGAATATAAATTAACTCTATCATGAACTCTCAATGACATGAAGCATCCATAAAAACTATCAAAATTTCTATTTAATGAATTATTTTTTTAATATTTTATATATTTATATATTTTATATAATAAATTTCCAAGTAAAAATGTAAATTTCTTTAATAAGTGTTCTATGGATATTTTAAAGACATTTTCATCTATGTTTAAATATTATTATTTTAATTATGATTTTCTAGGGACATTATCCATATATACCATCAAATTTAATTATTTGGATGGATTATGTTGATGTCCATTTAATTATGATTCTATGAAACCAAATAATTCTTCTCATGTTAGTTATGATATGGAAACCATTTCTTTTCTATGGGTTATGAAATTATTAAAATAAAAAACTATTATGATACCAATTTAATTTTAAAATTTTATGTTAGGGTTAAGGTTTCATGATCTTCCAACACAAATATGTTGGATTGTGATCATGTGATAGGTGGGCCCAAAAATATATATCCATACAATTAATTGGGTAATGAAGGATATATCATGAGGTAATGATTACTGTTATGTGGAGTCATCCAAGTATAGTTAGGGTGTCTATCCCCTATTTTATTCTTCATAGTAAACCATAATTAAGGATAAGAGGATTTGGGGAGTGTTCCTAATCCACATTAATATTCTTTATGGTGATCCTTTACTAATAACAAATTGATTAACTATTCATGAATATTAGACAAAAACATATGTCTTATGATAAATTTCTACCCCCATGGATCATGTTATTTGATTCCTTTATTATTTATGTTTAATTCACTACCATGAATTTCTCCACAACTCGTGATTTGGATCCATGATTTGTGGGTTATTGTTTACAAAGGTTATTCACATGTTCTTATACAATTATAGTTGTGTTATTCATAATTTATCATTTATATCTCCCTTATTTACCCTAACTGAGCATATGAGTTCACCCTTTCTTATGTTGCATTACCACACGTTATAAAAGAAGGATAAAATATGCAATTTCTAAGAAGGTACTAGTTATTAATAAAATAGTGTGAGATGATATAGATCACTTATTAATGTGTTATTTTGAATCCAAGTTTCTGAACCCACTATACCTATCCTATTATGGCATTGATCTAAATTTTATGTAATCAATATTCCATTACTCTGATATAATATCCATGTATGAAATATATAGGATTCTATAAAAATTATATCCTAAATTTTTTTGAATATATTCATTATTGAAAAAGTGTGTATGTACCTTATTAGTAGATTCTTCAGGATCCCAAGTATCTTATTTTAGTTTGAGATATCTCCAAAGAACATTCACAAACTGTGTTATCCAAATATTTGATACCTACACTCTTATGTTAAGAATATGGTAAGGTTCTTATTTATAAAAAAATTCTGGCTTCAAATCTATTCCCTCATATGTGAGAAAAATAATTTGATACAGAATTGTTTTCCTCAATAATGATGAATGGAAGACATCATGTACCTTAGAAAGGTTGGGTACCATAGCCAATCATAAATTTAGAAACCCAATTTTTATCATTTAAATAGGTAAAATTTTCATAGGGATTAACATCCCCTTTTACCAAATGTTACAACTATATTACATGGTTGAAACTTCAAGAATATACACCAAAATATAAAGTTCCAAATCATTCCTTTAATTATCTATATAGAACTTTTTTCTCCTCTATGGTGATTTAATGTGATCCTGAATAGTGAAAAATTCAATAGTAGTATTCTCAATATGATTTTTGAAATCTAATATTCTAACTCCAATATCATCCCAATAGGTTGGAGTGTGACACCTATTCCTAGAAAATGATTTATACGGTGCCAACTAGATACTCAAATGGAAACAATTAATGAACGAAAATTCCAAAAAAGGAATATATTTTTTCCAAATACCTTGAAATCGAAAATAATATGATCTCAGTATGTCTTTAATAGTTTAGATACTTCTTTCAGACTAACCTTCACTATGGGGATGATAGGAAGTTCATAAATGTATCTTAGTGTTGAGAGCCCCTTGAAGAATATTTAAAATATTTTATGTGAACCATGGGTCATTGTTATAATTTTTTTAGGGATACCCCATGAAACATTAAGATATAATTAATATAGATTCACTAATGGTGATCAAGTGGTATATCCAATATTATTAATAATAAACGAGTAGGTTTAATAAGATGATTAATGATACCCCATATCATGTCATTCTTCCATGGAGTCATTTGGAGTCCAATGGCAATGTCCATTGTATCCTTTTCCTAATTCCATTTACTTATAGGGATAAGTTTCATGTATCCCTTAGGATATTTAACTTTAGCTTTCAAATTATGTAATACTAATCATCTAGACACATATTCCCCAACTTCTCACTTCATATTATCTCACTATAAATGTTCTCTTAAATCCCTATACATATTTATGCTACTAGGGTGTATAAATAAATTCAGTTTATGTGATTCATCTTGAATTTCACTCTTTCATTCTATTATGGATGGAATAAATATTCTCTTCCCAAACCTCAAAACACATAATCTATAGATAAATTCTATCAATATTCCATCATTCTTTATATATTATCTTCATCTTTATGGTTCATTATGATCATTTCCAATAAGGATAGTTTACAAAATTCTATAAGAAGAAAAGATATATCATCTTGAATAAAAATCACAATATATATCTTTACTAGATTTCTATATATAAAATTATTTATAATCCTCAACAGGTTTAGAACACAAACATCACTCCTACTCAATGCCTCAACCCCATTCATTTTTATCCCAGGGTAGTAGTGTATCAAGAAATCAATGTCCTTGAGTACTTACAAGAATATTATTTTCTTAATGTTGATCTCTTTTTGAGATAATATATACATTAAAATTATTTATTCTATATATATATATCAAAAGTTTCACCATAGAGGTAGTGCCACTATATTTTCAAAATAAGTATTATGTATACCCTCAATATGTAATTATTTGGATAGTTCTATTAATATATCTTCAATTTCATTGATACATAATCAATCACACTATCACTATGAAAAAGGACACAACCAAGTCATTTCATTGATGAATCACTATATATTAAAAATCATTAATAAATGATGGTATATTTAGTACTAATTCCTTAATATCTCTCCACTAAAACTCTTTAAAAAACATTATCACATTCCATTGACCCTGGTAATTTAACTCCTCTACATGTTAACATGGTAAATGGTCTATCCAGTCAGTAAATATCTTGAATAATCCAATGATAGTAACCAAATAATCCCAAGAAAATTAAAATATCAAAAATATTTTTATGTTCATTCCATTATTTTACTACATTTTATATTTTTTAGGTTCAATAGATATCACTTATTTGGAGGAAATATGGGAAATAGAAAAATATTCATTGAGTAAAAACTCACACTTACTATGCATCCCTTATAATTCAATCTTTTTATTGGTCCCCAAGAATATTTATATATGAATTTCATACTCTTAAAATATATTATAGTATATCAAGTTATAATTAATGAATACCACTATAAAGGTATCAAGATATTACTTTAATAATCTATTAATCATATCTCTAAATACATAGGTGAAAAAGTCAAACCAAAAGGCATTAATGTAAACTCATAATTTATATAAGTTATTCAAAATGTCATCAATGGTATATGATCCTTCTTAATACATAGTTGATGATAAATATAGTGAAGATTAATATTTATAATGTATTTGGTTTTTTGAAATTTATCAATGAATTCATCAATGAAAGGTAAAATTTACATTTACTTTATAGCGATTAAATTGATCTGCCGATAATAAATGAACAATCCCATGGATCCATCCAAATTATTTATAAATTAAATCGGGGATTCCCATAGTGAAACAATATGGAATATAAATACATTATCACACAACTATAGGAACTATTTATTTAACTCCACCATCTAAACTAGTGTCATTCTCTAAGGATTTTTAGATATTGGAATTTAATTAATAATGTGTTAGGTAGAGAAAACAACTTTATATTTTAGTGAATGACTCGCTTACTCTTCTAGAAAAAATAAATGATTTTTTGTTCCATTTATATGTATTTTATTTTTAGTATATCATCCTCAACCACATATCACACTTAAAAGGAGAACAAATAGGAGTGGATATAAGGATAATTTAAATAATAAAGTTTCCCCCTTAAAGGATAAGATATTCTACTTAAACTTCATGAATCATAATCTCCATCACTTTGAAATAAAATGTTTCTTTATAATTTGAAATTCAATATATTCCAAGGATCATTTAAATGTCAGAAATAGTAATGATACAAAAATATTCAAATAGGTTATTACCAAGAATCATAATTGGAACGACCTGATACATCTTTGTTACATTAAGACACCCACTTAGTATCATAATTAATAATACCATTACTAAAATGAAAGAGATGTATTAAATGTTTCTGGAAAACAAGGTCGATATATAATATTTCATATATATGAAATCAAATACAACATTAGCGAACATTGATTAAATAATATAAGTAACTTATACTACATCATTAAGAAAATTTATACCATACTTTGAAATCACATAAGCTTGGGATTTATTCCTTTGACATTTTTTATGTAAATTTCATTGATGTTTAAAATAAAAATCATTTTAACATCCCTTTCATTGGTGTGTTTGATGTCCTTTTTCATAATACATTGTAACAAACTCTCATTATTTTTTTCAATACCTAGGGTGTTTCTTCAAACCATAATCACACATGTGAAATATCATCCTTCCTTTATTGCCCTAAGTTGGATTGTTCTTCCCACGATTCTCACCTTACTGCTTATTCTGGTAATTTCACCTGAATACATACCTCTTGGAGAAATTTTTTTCTATCTTAATTATCATTGAGACTAAATCCTCATATGATTAAATGTTACAAGATACCAATTCATGTTGAGGGCTTAGTTTCAACCTACAAAATAAATAGTAAATCTTTCTTTCCAGTCTATATACATATTCCATAAAAATCCTTGGTAACTTTGTAATTTTAAACACATATTCAGAAATATTTTCCTCCTCCTTTTCTCAAAAATTGGGGAATTACCAATCTATTTATGATCTCTATTAAAGTGGAATGAAATTATCCTTGAATAAATCATGAATATTTTCCCATAACATGAACATGATCTCATATTCCTATATATTTTTTGAATTATAGACCACTATTGGTCTACATATTCCTTTATACAATAAATTGTAATGAATACATTTTCGTTTTCACTATTTCCTGATGAGAGAATGACCTTCTATAGTGACTTGATCCATTGTTCAACTACTAATGGATTTTTAGTTCCATAGAATAGTGATTATTGTTTTTGAATGAAGTTCTATAACATTGTTACACCATGTTACATATTAGTAGGTTATTATATTACTGTGATATTACTTATCATAAACTAGGTTAACTTCCTAAATACAATAATGAGATGATTCTCCTCAACACTAACTTCTTTAACTTATTTTTGGGGAATATCCCTTAATTGAATATGATTATTGACATGGTTCTAATTCCTCTTTTTTTTCTACATCTTTAAACATTGGTATATAGATAATTATATTTGAAAATTGATTTGAAAAATAATATTCTAATTAGTTTTTCTAGAGCTTTCCTTATAAATCATGAGGGTTAATTATACAACTATTCATTATATCTCGATTCCTCTAAATTTAGTCACCAAGGTTCCAATTAAAATTTCTCTTATACCAAAAATAAAAACTAGAACTCTATAAAAATTGATTAGATAGTTATATTTCATTATTGGTATAGAATACTTGATTTCCCATATAATCGAACAAATAATTTTCATAAAAAATTGATAGATATATACATTATTCATGAAAATATTATATATAATATGAACACATTTTGGGAATATTTTTATCCCTTCTATGATACCTCGGAAAATTATACATAGTCCTCTAGATTTCTAGGGTAAATGAATAAAATAATGGTAAGATTTGATTTGCAACAAGAAGTAGAATAAAATGAATGATTCAAAAATACAAACATGACATAGATAAAATGTAAATAATAAAAGTAAAACATTAATCCATAATCAACCAATACTAATGAAATATTATAGAAATAATAATAAATGAAAACATGTATAAAAATAATCTTCGATCTGATACTAATGGAATGTATAATTTGGAATATCAACACTATTATCAAGGCCATATACCAATACAATTATCATACTATGGGAAGAGCTAAACATCAAAACCCAAATTGGTTTTCTCATGAGACATGTCGATGAATCAATATACTATATAATTATAGTCCCAAAATGTAACATGATCAAGTACAATGTGTTTAGTATATGAGTCATGGTGATCATTCATACCATTTCCAGAGGAACCTCTTGTGATATAACGTTTGGATATCAATATATTTAGAAATACAAA
Source organism: Viscum album (assembly GCA_963277665.1). Taxonomy (NCBI): domain Eukaryota; kingdom Viridiplantae; phylum Streptophyta; class Magnoliopsida; order Santalales; family Viscaceae; genus Viscum; species Viscum album. Next base: position 114,492,210 of record OY728149.1, read on the forward strand.
CATCATTTACTTCCCTGTATAATATAATAATGTGAATGTCTAGGTGAATATCCCTTAATCAGCCGGAATGTTATGGGGTATCATCAATGTAACAGGTAGTACCCATATTAATAAAATATATGGGAGAGGGAACCTTAAATGTGTTTAGTTATTTATAGAATATTGCAGTTGGATTTCCTAACTTACAATTTTAGGAGAGAAATTAAATGCTATGAAAACCCCTTCATCAAGGTTAATTAAGACCGTGTGAATATTCCAAAGCATATCCCCGAGAAGTGTCTCTACCAAGGTATAGTTTTTAGAGGACTTGTCATGCATTAGTGTGACGACTGAGTCAAAGTTAAAGAAACCTTTTTTGGATGTCTACACCTCGGTGAATCTGAGTTATATCCATATTTACATTCTAGTGTCCGTATAGGTTTTTATTATTTAACAATTTACACACGCCTTTACTTACCAAAATGTTGGATGGGTCTTCAACCATAGAAAATTATGAGTCTTACAATAGTTTTTCAAACTCTTGAATAAAAAAATATTTGATAGGGATAATAATATAGACTTATTAATTAATTAAATTTCATAACTAAAATGAAAAAATATTCCATGTTAATGTATGTGCTGCAAAATAAAAAATACATGTTTATTACAATATGAGTTCCAAAGAATGAAGATTGAGATGGAAAAACCCCACTTATGTCATGGGATGAAATTAAATCATAACCTCTTGAAAAAGAGAGAATATACATGATCTTAAAATACCATGAATATTGATATTTTGTGATATATCTTATAAAATATAAAATATTAACACCACATAGATGAAATTAGGAGTGTAATATAAAACATTCCTCGAAGAGAGGAATTTGATATAGAAAACTCTTAAAACTTGTCCTGAATTCCACAAATTTAATTTAACCTCCTATATATTAAAAATAAATATCATAAAAAATTTATTTAATGCCTTAATCGTAGACATATTCTTCAATAATATTCATGAATTGTCGTTTTTTACATGAATTCTTCCAATTTTACACATATGTGTTTATAATTTTGATAATTTTTACTAGTTACATAATATAAATGTTTATATTCATTCTTGTTCCATATTTAATAGTAACTGGGCCAATAAATTTTGTATTTGGGATGATTTCTAATAATTTATGATGTTTTAAATTCCCTTCATGATTGTTTTAGACCTTATCCTTAAAGATGAAGTCAATAACATGCATGTTTTGGTGATTTTTTATGAACAAATAGAGACTCCTTAATTTATGAATAATATATTGATATAATATTTCAAAAAAAATATTTAAACAATTATATCCTATTATACCAGTAAATATGTACCACTAGTCTTTTATAGTATAAATTCAATGCATTTTTCATGTATGTGGTAAAATCAACTGAAACATGAATGTACTTAGATTTAATGAATAATTAGGAGTAGTTTTTATTGTAATATCATTATAATATAGGAATAATTACAAATTTTAGTCCATAATAGTGATATTTACAATAATTTTATGGAATTATATGATGTAATGGATAAGAAAATCATACCTCATTTTGATAAAATATTTTCTATTTAGCATGCTTATTTTAAATAATTAAATTAATGTTAATGATTTATTGACCATATCCTTAATATGTTCATTAATTTTCCATAAAATAACATCCATTATTTCATAAAAATCATAATTATCCTTTAATACAATCATTATATCCCGTATAGTAATCTGATAATGGAAAACAAAACATGTTGTGTCAGGAACAAACCCGAGTCAACCTTGAACTGGTCACCAAGGATAGCCCACGAGAAGTCCTTATATGAATTCTAGATCCTCCCTGGATGGAGAAAATCACTCAGGGCATCAATATAGTACATAATGGAATTATTTATACCAAATATAAAAACAATAAGACAAACGGAGGAATGAAATTTACAACCCAAAATAAATTTACCTAGAAATTCAAATGAATATTATTTGTACAAGAAACTGAAATTACAACTAAAAAAACACAACTGAACAATCAAAGGACCAACTTACTCTATGTGACCTCTTTTATCACTCTCAAACACAATTATCACATGTATCCCAAGGCGATCAAACTCAAGCAAAAACCTGTACAAGGGATAAAAACAGAAGAAGACTATAGGCGTGAGTATTAAAACTCAGAAGGTTAGACCGATATTATATTCCCAATGTATATCCTTAAAAATAAATTAAACATCAATTTCAAGTTTTAAATACAATATAAAAAGGTATTTTTTTAAATTAGGTCCCATTATATAAAAAAATTACCAGAAAAAAAGTTGCATGTTTTATAAACAAGAATGATAGTAACAATTTTCTAAGTGGTGAAACTTCAAAATGAAACTACATTTCAAGAGGGTTGTGTTAAAGAATGTAAAATTTTAAATAAATCACACACCCTATTGAATTTAAAAACCAAAACACCATATCATGATGGTGAGTAAAAAATAGCCAATGAGCACAAGTCATGGGAACACCCCTAGGCACCAGTTAGTAGTGATCCCCTTGTACCTCGTATCTCGTTGAAAGTAACCATAATAAATATCCATTATCTTGAAAATGAGAAACTAGTAGGGAGCACACCCATAAACTAGTGGTCTCCCAAAAAATCATCATTATAGTTTAGTTAGTGTGGTCATCATCAATCTTTCTATGTGAAACAGGGGCCAAACCCTACGGTATCACTAGCATACTAGTGCAGGTCCACCCACCTAGATACTCGGGATTCCCATGAGTACTCAATCAAGTTACCCATATTATCAAATACACTTTTCACATTAAAATTACATTCCAAAACCATAAAAAAACAAGCATCCCACCAACATACTTCACATTTAATCCATAGATCAATAAACAACTAATCTTGTTTGATAAACAATTTCAAGGAGTGTATTGAGGCTTTCCATATAAAACTCATTAAAAACAATCATCTCAGTATAAAAAAACAAAAAAACATACCCAAAAAGATTTTTTCAGCCCTATAAAAATTTAATAAAATCATTTCATAAACCATAAAACAATACCAATTTATGCAACATGGTATATATATGTAAAACACTCATTCTTCATTTTTTGGAAAGTCCAAAAAGGCCTTTAAACATTTTCTAAAAATGAACATTTGGAAAAGGTATGAATTTAACTTTTATTAATGAGGTTTATACAAAAAATTTACAACAACAAAAAAAATCTATAAATCCCTTAAAACACTCAGGTTATATATTCAAAATACATCCATTTTCATAAGGATGCGAAATGAGCCATTTTCTTGCAACTCAGGCTAAAACATATTGTAAACCAAAACCCATTTGTTTGTAAAACCAAATAAAAATTGGAACACCATAGAAGGAACAAAAAATACCATTTTAAATTCTTAAAATAAATTTATAAATCTAAACAAATAATTTTTAAATCACACTTAACACATAAAATTCAACCAGGCAATTTACCCACCACATGACATGCACTTTTAAACAAAATAATATATTTTAAGCACTTGAGAAAGAATAAAACAAAACTTTCATGCCATATTTTATTCAAGATACTATAACATGTTCAAAATACTATATACAAGGTTCTAAACCTCAAAAAATATTTTTGAAAGTTAGCAGAACATTTAAACAAACACTTGGTGTGCACTTTCATGATAAAACAACACTACCTTTAACAAAACAAGTCTTAAACAACCATTTTGCACACCAAGAAATTTATCCAAAGGCTTAAAAACAATAATAAAAATATATATCATATTCTAAAAATAATAAAATTATGATACATAAATGGTCAAGGAATGTGTAAGGGTTATCCTACCTCCAATCCTTGGCGCAATGGAAACGCACACCCGATATCACCATCCGAGGGTTTATAAACCCTAAACATATGATGACCAATCCAAAATCAACAAAAACCCTAATAAAAATCATGGTATAAAAGAGCCCCAGATTTATAATGACTATAGGAGAATATAAAAATAAGAAATGATGAAAGGAGGAGGATGAGGGAGGAGAATTGAGAAGGAATATCACCTTAGAAACTTGAAAACTCTTTGTATTCCCTTAAATATGCCCCCTTAGAGGAAATGGAATGACTTGAAACTAATTGGAGGGTCTCCTTAGGTCTAAAAGAACTATGAAAAATAAAATTTGTGGGAAAATAGTAATAAATGAGTGATTTATGGGTGAAGGAATTTACCTTCTCAAATATGAATGATTTGAGGAACCCTGAGCACTTTCTCCAAAATATGCGTTGAAAAAGATCTCCAAGGAGGAAAATTAGATAATTGGGGTGAGTTTAGGGATGTGTTATTCGAGTGGGAGGTGTAAGAACCAAAACATATCAAAAAATAAAAAGATATAAAAGAAAAAAATTATTATTTTTAAAACTGGAAAGTGGCCCACGGGCTGGGCCAATACCTCAATAAGTAACCAAAATTCACAATGATTATAAATTCTTAAGGGGTCGAAAATGATATAATTGTTTGAATATGTATGGGGAGGAAATGTCGGAAGTTTAATGGGTGAAAAATGTTGAAAATGTAGTTATAAAAGAAACAATTTTGGTTTTTAAATAAGGAAATGGTGTCATGGTTGGCCCAAATCATGAAGTAACCACCCATTCTCCAAAAACTCCCAAACAAGAAATGGGGAAACTAAAGTAGGATGATTAGACATATATGGAAGTTAAAAACTCAAAATTAATCTCACCAAAAACCCAAGAAAAGTATTTGGATTTTCAATGAACCAGATCAAAAGCAAGACATGAAAAAGAAATAAAATGGGTGTGATAATTCTCCCCACAATTAAAGATTTCCACCCCCAAAAAGCCATAAAACTTTATAGCTGATAGAACAACACCTAAGGATTCCTTATCACCATAGTCCAGCCTCTAAAGCTAAGGAAATATCATTCACCATCGAAAAAACTTAATCCTCTCCCTAAAACAAAACACTAACTGACAACCACATCCTGAGAATCAGAGGAAAGATCAAGCCACTACCTCCACGACCAATCTAAGAACTAGATTATTGGGACTTCTTCCAATAAACCCAAAGATCACCAAAACCAATGTTCACTCACTAAAGAAAATAAATTGGTAGGGGGGTTCAAAATGGTCTCCCCACCATTAAATTACATCTACCTTCTAAGAAATACTTAAAGGAAAGATATTTAAGACTCACAGTGGGTATCCCCACTATAAGAGACCAACTAGAAATGAACAAAAAAAGAATTGAACATGAACTAAAATTGGGCCTCACCTGCACAAGCCCACCGAAACTCCCACACAACAACCTACAAACCCATGTTACGAGGGTTAAAACATGAACATCTAAACCACCCACTCCCAAACAGAGGGGAAACGAACTGGGCCAACTCTTTTTGCACATATTCGTACCCCCACCACTCGGGGAGGGTATGGAAGGGGACCCAATCATTAGTCCACCGAATCCAAAAAATAAAAAAAATGATCTACCCAACATTATCCACCCCCAAATAGGTAACACCCAGATTACACCCATTTTACATAGGCATTACACACATGGACATTGATCAGAAACCCGCATCCATGAAGCCATAACCATAGACACTGTGTGAGGGGTTAGTCCACCATACTTGTTGTGACAAGAGGAAATTAAAATTGACGGGGAACCACAATATAGAAATAGAAACTACCATAACTAAATAGTGGAGGAATGATCCTAATTAATCACCCCACACATCTATCAATTTCTCGACTTTGTGAAAATCTACACTTCAAGGCCTATGGTTGGAGCCCAAATGTTTGAATCATCTTTTATGCCACATCCAGGAGCTATGAATCAAATTATCTCATGAAATTTAATAGCTTAATAAAAACACTAATACCCAACAGAGACATGGGGATACACAACACCATTATAAGATACACCTAATTAGGATTGAAATGAACAAGGAATACGGTGAAACACACCAAGCCTCACTGAACACAATTGGTATGATCTAGAGAATCATTATAACAGGAAGACAATATAAATTGAGCCCAAATGGCTCTTTATTTAAAAAAAGGTATGATTAATTATTCAAATAGGTGTATATAGCTTGTGAAACATGAGAAAGAATACTTGGGTTGATCAACTAGAAATATTGAAAATAGAAAACTATCTGGGGCCATATCACAACATCCAACACATCATTAGAAACCCAGTGAACATTACTCCAAAACCAAGCCACCAACAAGATCCCATCTCAATACACAACTAGAGTATTACTTCCATATCACAAGGAATAATACTGAATAAATAAATCTTCTTATACATAGAAAAAATAATGGCCTCATAACCATTGGTTTATAAACAAATGCCAAAAAAAATCAACTCAAAAGTCTTTTGAAAAAAAACTAACTTGGTGGATTTCTATATTCACCAATATTGTTTCATCAAGTCTCACTAAAATTCACATTTCCATGCCACCGTAGGCACCCAAAAACTATTGTATATAGGCCATTCTTCCAGATATCAATAAAACCATACATGTGATAACACATGAAAACACATAAGGCTAAAACAATACAACATCATTCCAAAAATCATGTACATTCCAAAGGAACACTAACCACCAAGTCAAAAACCCTTTTCAAATTTCACATAAAAACCATACTTCATCAAGAAGAATTTTCATAAAGACACACCCCTTTTCATTTTTAAAAACATTTAAAACAACCAATCTACTCCAAACAACCCCTTCCCATTTTCTAAAATTCAGCAAGGTATATTTTCATAATCTGATGTCTATTGAGACCGATTCACTTTCTTGGAAAACACTAACCAATCAAAACCAATTTCCAAAACCAATTCATCAGATTCAAACACTTTTCAACATCCCAAAAAACACCATTTAAAAAATGATTCAAAATCACCATAAAATGATTCACACTTTCAAATAATTTTATTTCCACAAACCACGTGTTTATATTAAGGAAAATACAATCCTGTTAAATCATTTCCACTTATACCCAAAACATTGTTTCACAAAAACCACAAAGTACGAAAACCATTATTATATTTAATTTTTGAAAAATGCTTTTCCAATTTTCAAAAACAACTATTCCTTTAAAAAACTATTTTTACAATTCTCACACAAGAATTTTCAAAGCAAAAAAAAATCAGAATTCAAGAATGGTCTAAGTGACCCAAAAAATTGAACAAGTGTCGGTGGGTGACTGGATCATATGGTTAGAGGCCATATGTCAAAAAAACACCAACACATAGACACATATTAGGACCATTCCCCAGATCCACATGGATTTCCAGACAAAGCGAGCTCACGAAGGCCATTAGTCAGACTTACCTGGTCATATCATAACACCAAACAATCAACAAGAACAATAGACACTAATAAAACCGGAATTCCCATGGAAACATGAGGATTAGAATGAGAAAGAGTACCTACCTCTCTTCCCATACTTAACCATCAAGTCCCAAAAATCCTAATCCATCTACCTTGACATCCCCTAAATAATAAAGGAGCTCTAAAAATAAAGGTCTTCTTAGATATGACCTCCTATGATTCCATTTTGTCATGAACCAGCCTGAGTCGACCCTGAACCAGTCACCTAGGCCAGCCCATTAAAAGTCCTTATTGTTTTTCCCAATACTACCAGGATGGAGACAATCCCTGAGGGAATCAGTAGAGTACACATGGGAATGATTTATCCCTAATATAAATAATCAAACAAACAACAGAAAGAAATGGACAACCCAAAATATATTTACATAAAAATTGAACTGAGCATTATTTATATAGGAAACATAAATTAAAAATAAACCAAAAACTCAAATAAACAAACCTGATAACTAACTAACTCCATGTGACCCATATGATCACTCTCCAGAACAATTATCATATGTCAACCAAGGCGATTGAACTCAAGCTGAAACATGTACAAGGGATAACAACAAAAGGAGACTATAGGCATGAGTATTAAAACTCATTTGGTTAGCTGGATATTATATTCTCAATGAAAATCCATTAAAATTAAAGAAACATAAATTTCAAGTTTTAAATACAAGATATAAAGGTATGTTTTCCAAATGAGGCCACATTCTATAAAAAATTACTAGGAAAAAACTTGCATGTTTTATAAGTATGAATGCTAGTAACAATTTTCAAAGAGGTGAAACTTCAAAATGAAAATAGATTTCAATAGGGATTTAAAGAATGTAAAATTATAAATAAATCACACACAATATTGAATTTACCAACCAAACACATGGTATGCTGACTATGTGTACTAAATATCCAATGATCTGAAGTCACGAGAACACCCCTAGGAACAAGTTAGTTATGAGCCCCATGTACCTTGTATCTCGGTGAATGTTACCATAATAAATATCCATTCTCGTGCACACAAGCCACTAGTAGGGAGAATAACATTAACCTAGTGGTCCCCCAAAATCATCATCATCAATGTTTAGTTAGTTTTGTCATCATCAAACATGTTACATGAAACATGGGTCAAACCCCACGGGATAACTAGCATACTAGTACACATCCGCCAACATAGATACCATGGATTACCTTTAGTTCTCAACAAAGTTACAAATATTATAAAATACACTTTTCACATCAAAGATCCATTTCTAAACCATAAAGGCACAAACATTCTTTACATTTATTTCATGGATCAATAAACAACTAAAAAATTTCGTAAAACAATTTCAAGGAGTGTATTGAGGCTTTTCACATAAAACTCTTTAAAAAACACTATTTTAAGTATATAAACACAACAAAACTATACCCAAATATATTGTAAATCCCTAAAAACATTTCAAAAATTCATTTCATGGACCATAAAAAATCACAATTGACGCAACATGATATAAACATGTAAAACACTCATTATTCATTTTTAGGAAAGGCCAAACTTTCCTTTAAAATTTTTCCCAAAAATAACATTTGACAAAGGTATAGATTGCACATTTATTAATTAGGTGTATACACACAATTTACAGTAGAAAACTGAATTCATAAATCCCTTAAAATTCTTAGGTTACATATTCCAAAAACAAACATTTTCACCAGGATGTGAAACATTCCATTTTCCTGCAACTATGGCCAAAACATGTTGTAAACCAAAACCCAGTTGTTTGTAAAACCAAATAGAAATTGGAAAGCCATAGAAGGACCCAAAAATAACATTTTTCATTCTTTTTATGAATTTATAAATCTAAACATATATTTTTTAATTCACACTAAACACATAAAATCCAACTGGGTAATTTACCAAACACATGACACACACTTTTAAACAAAACAATTTATTTTAAGCTCTTCACAAGGAATAAAACATCAATTTCATGCCATATTTTATTCAAGATACCAGAACATGTTCAAAATACCATAAACCAGATTCTAAATCTCACAAAATAATTTTTAATGATAGCAAAACATTTAAAAAAACACTTGGTGTGAACTATTATGACTAAACAACACTACCTTTCACAAAACAAGGCTTAAAGAACCATTTTGCACACCAAGAAAATTATCCAAAGGATGAAAAAATAGTAAAAATATATATCAGGTGGGAAAATAATAAAATGATAAAACATAATTGATTAAGTCATGTGCAAGGGATATCCTACCTCAAATACTTGGCATAATGGAAATGCACACCCGATATCACAATCTGAGGGTTTATAAACCATAAACCTATGAGGACCAGCCAAAAATGAACCAAAAACCCATAAACAATAATATTATAATAGAACCATAGGTATATCATGATAATAGGATAATAAAAATCCAAGAAATAATGAAAGGAGGAGGAAGAGGGTGGAAAAATGAGAAGGAATCTCACCTCAGAAACTCAAAAACTCTTCGTATTCCCTTAAATTTGAACCCTTATAGAAATGGGAATTAATTGAATCATAGTTGAGGGTCTACTTTGGTCTAGAATAATTGGGGGAAACAAATTTTTTAGGAAAAGAGTAATAAATAAATGATTTATGGATGATGGAGTTTGCCTTCTCAAATCTGAACGATTTGAGGAACCCTGAGAACTTTTCCAAAATATTTGATGAAAATGATCTCTAAAGAGGAAACATCAATAATGGTGGTGAGAATAGGGATTTGGGATTCAAGTGGGAGGTAAAATAAATGAAAAATATTAAAATATTAAAAATATAGAAAAGGAACAATCTATTTTTTTAAAAAAGAAAATGGTCACATGTGCTGGCCCAATACCTAAATAAGTAACATAAATTCACCAGGATTATGATTTTTTAAGGTGACTAAAAGGATATGGTGGTTTGAATATATAATATGAGAAAATTTAGGTATTCCAATGGGAGAAAAATGTTGAAAAAAAGTTGTTATAAAATAAATAAATTTGGTTTTTAAATCTGGAAATGGGCTCATGGTTGGCCCCAATCATGATGTAACTACCCTTTCTCCAAAAACATCAAAACAAGGAATGGGGCACCAAAAGTAGGATGATTAGAGATATTTAGTAGTTAAAAACTCAAAATTAATAACCCCAAACACCGAAGAAAGGTAAATTGATTTTCATTGAATGAAATAAAAACCATGACATGAAAAGGAAATAAACCATGTGTTACAATTCTCCCCACCATTAAAGCTTTCGGCCCCCAGAAATCCATAACACAATACAGCTGACAGAACAACACCTAAGGATTCCTTATCAACATAATCCAGCCTCTAAAGCTAATGAAATATCATTCACCATCAACAAAACCTAATACCCTCCCTCAAACAAAACAAAAACTCACAACCACATCCTATGAATCAATGGAAAGATCAAGCCACCACGTCCACAACCAAGCCAAGAACCAAATTGTTGGGCCTTCTCCCAATGAACCCAGTAATCACCCAAACCAATGTTCACTCCTGAAGGTCAATGACTTGTGGGGGAGGCAGGGATGGTCTCCCCACTATTTAATCACAACTAATATTCGATAAATCCTTAAAGGAAAGATCTTTTAGACCCCTAGTGGGTATCCCCACCACTTAAGACCAACTAGAAATAAACAAAAAAAAGGAATTCAAAATGAACAAGAATTGGGAATCACCCGCATAGTCCCACCAAAACTCTCCCACAAGAACCTAAAAACCCATGTTATGAGTGTTAAAACATGAACATCTAAACCACCCACTCCCAAATAGAGGAAAAAATGATTGGGCCAACACTTTTTGAACAGACTTAGACCCCCACCACTTAGGGAGGGTAGGGAAGGGGACCCAATAATTGGTCCACTGAAACCACAAAATAAAAAAGAGCTACCAAATATTATCCACCTACGAATAGGTAACACCAAGATTGAACGTGATTTATACAGGCTGTCCACATAGGGACATTGATCAGAAACCCACATCCCTGAAGGCATAACCATAGGCACTATGTGAGGGGTAAGTCAACCATGATTATTGTGACAAGAGGAAATCAACAGTGATGACGAACCACAATATATACATAGAAACTAACTTTCCATAATAGTGGAGGCATGAGCCTAATGGTGCTCCCCACACCTCAAGAGATTTCCTGCCTGCGTGAAAAGCTTCACTCTAAGGCATATGGCAGGAGCCCTGATGTTTGAATCATCAGTTGCGCCACAATTAGGAGCTACAAATAAAATTATCTCATGAAATGTACTAGATCAAAAAAAATACAATACCCAACAGAGACAGAGGGATACACACCACCATTATAACTTATATATAATGAGGAGTGAAATCAACAAGTAACATAGTTAAACACACCAATCATCACAGAACATAATCGCAATAACAGAGAGAATCATCATAACATGAAGGAACGATAAATTGAGCCCAAAGAGATCTCTATTTCAACAAATGGGAATATGAATTATTTAAATAAGTGATCTAGATTATGAAACATGAGAAAGAATCCTTGGGTTGATCCATTGGAAATATTGCAAACGGAGAACTATATGGGGCCACATCACAACATCCAATATTAGAAACCCACAAAACATTACTCCAAAACTAAGCTACCATCAAGATCCTTTCTCAAGACATAACTACAATATGACTTTCAGATCACATGGAAGCGTACTGAATAAACAAGTCTTCTAATACATAGAAACAAAACTAGCCACATAACTATTCATTTATAAACAAATGCCACAATTTTTCATCTCAAAACACTTTTGAAAAACAAACTAACTTGGTATATTTCCACATTCACCAATGGTGTTCCATAAAGTCTCACTCACATTCACATTTCCATACCACCCTAGGCTCCTAAACACCATTGCATATAGTACATCCTTCCAGATATCAATAAAACCATGCATGTTAGCACCCATTAAAACACAAAAGGCTAAAACAACACAACATCCTTCCAAAAATCATGTACCTTATAAAGGAACACAAACAACTAAGTCAAAACACCTTTTTAGATTTCACAAAACAAACCACACTTCATCAAGAACCATTTTCTTAAAAACCTACCCCTTTTCAATTTTAACAACTTTTAAAACAACCAAGCTACTCCAAGCAACCCCTTCCCATTTTCTAAAATTCACAAAGGTATCTTTTCATAATATGATGGCTATTGAGACCAATACCCATTCTATGAAAACACTAACCTCTCAAAACCAATATCCAAAACCAATTCAACTGATTCAAACAGTTTTCAACATCCCAAAACACCCCATTTATAAAAAAGATTCAGAATCACCTTAAAATGATTCACATTTTCAAAACATTTTATTTCAACAAACCACATGTTTAGATTATTGAAAATAAAATCTAGTTAAATCATGTCCACTTCCTCCCAAAAATTAGTTAAAAAAAGCACAATCTTCCAAAAACCATTCTTATATTTAATTTTTGAAAAGCCCTTTTCCACTTTTCAATATCCAACCATTCCTTTAAAAACACATTTTTAAAATTATCACACAAGAATTTTAAAAAAGAAGTAGAATTCAAGAAAGGTACAAGAGACCCACAAAAGGGAACTAGTGTTAGTGGGTGACTTGACCATATGGTTAGCGGACATATGTCAAACAAAACACAAACACAGAGAGACATATTAAGACTATCCCACAGCTCCACATGGATTTCCAGAACCTGTGAGCTCACGAAGGCCATTAGTCATACTCCACTAGTCATATTCCAGCACCAAACATTCAACAAGAACAAAGGACCGTAATAAAACTAGACTTCCTGTGGAAACCTGAGGATTAGAATGATCAAGAGTTCATGATGCAATTCCCACACTTACCCCTCATGTCCCAAAAATCCTACTACATATACCTTGACATCCCCAAAAAAACAAAGGAATACTAAAAATAAAGGTCTTCTAAGAGATGACCTCCTTTGATACCAATTTGTCACGAACCCGCATGAGTCAACCCAGAACCGGTCACCTAGGCTAGCCCGTAACATGTCCTGATAGGCATTCCCGATCCTCTCGGGATGGAGACAAGCACTGAAGGCATCAATAGAGTAAACAAGGGAAAAATTTCTCCCAAATATAAACAATCAAACAAACATCATAATGAAATGGAAAACCCAAAATACATTTATATAAAAATTGAACTGAATATTATTTTTACAAGAAACTGAAATTACAACAAAACCAAAAACTCAACTGACCAAACCTGATAACCAAATAACTCCATGATACCACTCTTTTCACTATCCAAAACAATGATCACATGTAACCCAAGGCGATCAAAATCAAGATGAAATCTATACAAGGGCTAAAAATAGAAGAAGACTATAGGCGTGAGTATTAAAACTTAAGAGGTTAGCTCAATATTATATTCCCAATGCACATCCATTAAAATAAAATAAACATCAACTTAAAGTTTTAAATAAAATATATAATGGTATGTTTTCCAAATGAGGCCCCATTCTATAAAACAATTACCAGAAAAAAACTTTCTTTTTTTATAAACAAGAATGCTAGTAACAATTTACAAAGACTTGCAACTTCAAAATGAAACTAGTTTTCAATAAGGAATCTTTAAAGAATGTAAAAATTTAAGTAAATCACACAAAATGGTTAGTTACCAAAAAAACACACTATATTTCGATGGTGAGTAAAAAATATCTAATGAGCACTAGTCACAAGAACACCCCTAGGCACTAGTTAGTTGTGAGCCCAAGGTACCTCATATCTCTGTGAAAGTAACTATAATAAATATTCATTCTCATGCACACGATACAATAGTAAGGATCATACCCATAACCTAGTGTTCCTTAAGAACATCGGGGTCATATTTTATTTACTGTTTTCATTGTCAAACTTGCTACGTGAAACATGGGCTAAGCCCCATGAGATCACTAGCTTACTAGTACATGTCTGTCCACCTAGATACTTGATATTCCCTTTAGTTCTCAATAAAGTTAAAAATATTATCAAATATACTTTTCACATGAAAATACTATTCCCAAACAATAAAAACACAAACATCCCACAAATATGCTTCAAATTTATTTCACAGATCAATAACCCACTAAAATATTTTCATAAAATAATTTCATGGAGTGTAATGAGGCATTACACAGAAAACTAAATGAAAAACTCTCTTTTAAGTATAAAAACACATTAAAAACATACCCAACCATATTTGGAAACCCTAAAAACATTTAATAAAATCATTTCATAGACCATAAAGTAGTAATAATTAACGCAACATGGTATATACATGTAAAACACTCATTCTTCATTTTTTGGAAAGGCCAAATGAGCCTTTAAACATTTTATGAAAACTAACATTTCAAAAAGGTATGAATTTAACATTTATTAAGGATGTGTATAAAAAAAATTCATAAATCCTTTAAAACACACAGGTTACATATTAAAAAAACCAGTTTCATTAGGATGTGAAACGGGCCATTTTCCAGCAACTCGGGACAAAACATGTTGTAAATCAAAAGAAATTTGTTTTTAAAATGAAATACAAATTGGAAATACATAGAAAGAAAAAAATAACATTTCCCATTATTCCAATTCATTTATAAATCCATACCAAGAATTTTTAAATCACACTTAACATATAATTTCCAACCGGGCAATTTACCGAACACATGACATGCACTTTTAAATGAAACAATTTATTTTAAGGACTTGACAATGAATAAAACCCCAATTGAATGCCATATTTTATTAAAGATAATTTAATATGTTCAAAATACCATAAAATGGGTTCTAAACCTCACAATATAGTTGCGAAAGATAACATAACATTTAAAAAACACTTATTGTGCACTTTTATGACAAAACAACACTACCTTTCACTAAAGAAGGCTTAAACAACAACTTCTTTCACCAATAAAATTATCAAAAGTCTATAAAAATAATAAACATATATATCAAGTGAAAAAAATAATAAAATTATGAAACATAAATGATAAAGACATGTACAAGGGACATCCTACCACAAATCCTTGGAGAAATGGAAACGCACACCTGATATCACCATATGAGGGTTTATAAACCGTAAACCTATGACTACCAACCTCAAATGATAAGGACCCAATAAAATTATGGGATAACAGAAAGACTAGTTTATAATTTCTATAGGATAATATAAAACCATGAAACAATGTATGGAGGAGGAAGAGGGAGGAGAAATGAGAATGAATCTCACCTTGGAAACTTGAAAAATCTTCATATTCCCTTAAATATCCACCCTTAGAGGAATGATAATTGCTTTAAACTTAGTGTAGGGTCTCCTTAGGTTAGGAAGAACTCGAGGAAATATATTAGGGGGTAAATGAGTATGAAATTAATTATATATGGATGAAAGAATTTAGTTTCTAAAACCTGAACAATTTGGGGAACCCTGAGAACATTCTCCCAAATATGCAACGAAAATGAGCTCCAAAGAGGAAAGGTCTATAATTGGGGTGAGGATAGGGATTTGGGATTCTATTGGGAGGTGGAATAATGGAAACGTATTAGAAAAGTAAGAATATATAAAAGAAACAAATTATATTTTTAAAACTGGAAATGGGCCAACAGGCTGGCCCAATACCTAAATACGTAACCAAATTTCACCATGATTATGAATATTTAAGGGGTAAAAAAGTATATGGTGGTTTGGATATGTTAGTAGATGAAATTTAGGAAGTATAATGAGTGAAAAATTTTGAAAATAGAAGTAGTTAAAAAAGAAAAAAAATTGTTTTTAAATCTGGAAATTGGATCACGGTTAGCCAAAATCCCGAAGTAACCACACTTTCTTCAAAAACTCCCAAAACAAGCAATAAGGCACCCAAATTAGGATGATTAGAAACATATGGAAGTAAAAAACTCCAAATTAATATATCCAACCACCCAATAAAAGGATCTGTATTTTAAATGAACCAGATCAAAACCAATATAGGAAAAAGAAAAACACCAGATGTGACATGTTGTGTCACGAAGGTGGAAGTGCGCACATCGCACAAGAAATTTTTTTATTAATATATGGGTCATATGAATAAAAAATAGCAATAAAATTTAAATATTTAAATTAAATTATATAAATTATAAAAATATAAATTTTTTATTGAGGATAGAATAATTTAGAAAGAAAATAATTATTAAAAAACTAACTAGTTGATAATACTCACATCGAGCACTTGGATTTTCCATTAAAGTATCCTTTTAAAATGAAGGTCATAAGATAACTTATGGTGACCCTATGATTATGAACTTGGAAGGTTATTATTGGGGAATGAAAATTGGAAGGTTTTAATGAGGAATAATAATTTTTAGGATTTCCTTGATGGGACAGTGGGAGGAAAATTTTATAAATTTTAAGAATTTCATTTTTATAATGTTTTAAATATAATATATATTGGTCACATGTTACTTGTAAAGTTGAAAAAAAACTAAAAAATAATGGATTTCATAAGAGGAAATTTCAAGCAAATCCATTCAATTTTGTACAAGTTTTTATCATGTTCCAAACCCTTTGACTCTTGAATTATTACTTTTAACATTTTATCTTATATCATGGAAACTAGTTTTTACCTAACATAACATAATCAATATTCCTAAAAATGTTATCCTTATTAAATGATTTAAATTTATATATTCTTAATTTTATATGTAGTGTTTATAATTCAATTTTTAATGTTTTAGAAATTAATTTTAATATGAAAAATGAATAATATATTAATTTTTTGAGAAATATTACGTGTGTTCCCAAATACCAATAATGGGTTTTAAAAAATTAATTAGTTTTTTAGAATATCTAAATTAAATTATAATATAAATATTTTTTAATTAATGGGAATTTTAAATTTATTTAATACCACTAATATTGTAAAGGACATGACCTCTTTGGTCCATTACTTTGTGAAAATATGGTGTTTGAGGTGTTCTAGGAGGTCATGGTGACTTATCCCCAACACTTTTCACAATTTCCAATTCTGTGAACAGTTCCATCGGTGAACAGTTCTATCGGGAACCTATAATGGTAGGTGAACAGTGTTCTATTGGTGATCTTCAATGAACAGTGTTCTATCGGTGAGGTTTATTGAACAGTGTTTTATTGGTGAGGTTTAGTGAATAGTGTTCTATTGCTGAGGTTCAGTGAACAGTGTTCTATCGGTGAGGTTCAATGAACAGTGTTCTATCGATGAGGTTCAGTGAACAGTTTTCTATCGATGAGGTTTAGTGAACAGAGTTCTATTGGTGAGGTTTAGTGAACACTATTCTAATGGTGAGGTCTCTTAGAAATCTCTATCGGTAACCTCTAACGGTAGGTGTACAGTAATGGTAGATGTACAGTGTTTTATGAACAGTGAGGTCTATTGGTAACCTCTATTGGTAACCTCTAATGGTAGGTGTACAGTAATGGTAGGTGTATAGTAATGGTAGGTGTATAGTGTTTCCAGAATGGAGAGGTCTATCGGTGACCTCTATCAGTAACTTCTAACGGTAGGTGTACATTAACACTAGGTGTACAATAACGGTAGGTGTACAGTAACGGTAGGTGTACAGTGTTTCCAGAATGGTGAGGTCTATCAGTAACCTCTATCGGTAACCTCAAATGGTAGGTGTACAGTAACAATAGGTGTACACTAAAAGTAGGTGTATAGTGTTTCTAAAATGGTGAGGTCTATTGGTAACCTCTAACGGTAGGTATAGAGTAACAGTAGGTGTACAGTAACGGTAGGTGTACAGTGTTTCTAGCTTCCTACAGTTTCACCCCTTTGACATTTCCTTTGACATAAAATACATTTAAAGACTGATTTTAAAGACTCTTAATGCTGATTCAAAGTCCATAAATCGTATATTAATTATTCACAAGGCCCGGGATGTTTTTACTTTTTCAAACTGTGTGGTTTAATGCGATCCGCTTTTAATGGGTAATTAAGCGTATCTTAATCCGTCGCCCCTTTAAATCTTCAAAAGGGAAAAGATATCTTACTCCCTTTTTCTTCCTCTTTGTTCTCGACTATGATATTCTAGAACCTTTCAATCCTTCCTGTAGGAGTTGCACGATCAAACTTTACTCCTCAGATTGCTTCCGCTCTGTTTTGATGCAACCAAGTTGTATCGATCAATCTTTGATATAAGGTACTCTTTATCGTCATTAATTTGGGGATCATCTTCTCATTTTTCTCCTTTCCATATTATATAATGTAATCTCCATGATTCTAATGATTTTTTCTTGGGTTTTCGTTGGTGCGGTCCTACCATGGCATCCTCGGGTGGATGTTGTTGTCGTGAGAGGAGGATCGTGACCTGTTGTGTAGATAAAGAACGTCAAGAACTGTTTGAGGTAGGGGATTCATTTCTTCTCTTTATTTTATGTTCAACTACATTGTTATCATGTTAAATCCCACTGGATGAAAATGGAATTGAAATAATAAATATTTTAACTGGATAAATAAATTGATATTGATCGTATATTATTTCCTCTTGTTTTGCTAGATAGCGTGATATCTATGCTTTCTTCGTATAGGTGTTCGTTATTTACAGAAATTGGTATAGAATGTAAACAAAGATTAATTGATAATTTTTTGGCTAAAGATTAAGAGGCATGTAAATGAATCTTGTTCTTCTTGTGGTAATTTTGATGTTAACCAAAATGGCGTAGTAAGCATGTTTAATTTTATTTGTGATAGCTTACTATTTAGGTTTCCTGAATGTCGAACCTACATATAATAAATCGGTTAATTCAAGATCGATAAAGAACTGATTGTTTGATAATTCCTTGAAGGGTTCTGAGTTACCCTCTTGATTGTTAAAGGTCCAATAGGCCAATTGATGTGATGTTTTGTTTTCCCTACTGCTTGTGTTGTGAAGTGATCCGGGATGGCCGTTGTGATATGTGGGGGCATGGAGGTTTTTGGTTGTGGAAGCAGATGATGCCTAGTGTGGCAAGATGCATCAGTTTATGCATGTGGGTGTTGGGGAGGACACTAGGGATGGTGGAATGGGATGGATGTGATTGTTGGATGCTTTCTGATTCTTTGGTTGTTTATATGCTTTACTTTTCCCCACTGCTCAAGGAATCGGGTCTTACTTACCCTTCTTCCAAAAGAGGTGAAGACACATGGGGTATGCCACATGCTTTCCATGTTTAGGTTCTCAAGGAAGGATGGGTATATGCTCTTGCTATAAGCGGCAAAGACTCGACGGGTGGTAGATCTACTCGCTGTGTTGAGACCCCTTATGTTTAGTTGCATGGAATGTTTTTCTAGAATGCATGGGAATGTGGGAAGGTAATTATATAATGAATAATTGAATAAATGGTGTTAACCCATGGGGATGGAGTTGCTGGAACATAATGATGAGGTTGAAATTTGAAGGAATGGTGGACTTTGGGTGTGATTCTAATGAAATTTAATGTGGAATTGTTCATGATTAATTAATGTTTAAAGAATTAATTAACGTAAAGTGGAACTGGTAAAAAGGGAATGAAGTAATCTAAAAAATCCCTTTAAATGGTTGTCTGCTTATAGGATACCTAGTCTTAGAAGTAGAATCCCGGAGTCTGAGAGACGTTAGCTGCAGTTATGTCTAAGACTAGGTTATGCCCATTGTGTTGTTGTGAGTTATAGTATATTATGTACTTTATGTGTTTCTATATGCTACTTCACCCTTTCAGAAAGGGAAACTAACACCCTTAGGGTTCTAAGCCATGAGGGGTGTTTACCTAACATTCTAGTGGTAGGATGGATGGTTGACTACCCCCTTTGGCCCTGCTCTCTTCTCTTTGTAGTTACTTGTGATGGCAGGCACATTGGTTAGTTTTCCCCATATATTTGTGTAGAGGGCTGTAATGGATTGTGGTTATTCACACACACATATTCTTGATATAGTTTTCTATGGATTACTATAGGTGTAACGTGTATAGGATATGATGGCTGGAGGATCCTTACTCGGTGTATGGGTTGTAATGGCTTGAGGTATAATACCCGACGTATGATATGTGTTATGAGAGCTGTGGTGGCTCTCAGATACTACCGGGTTACTTTGGTGTGTGGACATTGTGGTTTTATTTCACGAGGTGCAAATTGTGGTGCTTCTCCTAGGTGTCTGCGGGCAAGCCTTTTTGGAAAGATATGCTCAAGACGTGCGATGTTGGGGCCGAGCCAAAAACCAGTGGGGAAGTAGTAGTGGGGTACCCTTGATATTCTTTATTATATGATATATTCATGTATGCATTACTTGGTGAGAGTATCCATGGTGAGGTTGGAAATTTAGTATACCTGTTTAGGTGATGAGTTAGTTTCACCAGTTGTTCAGTGTGTTTTAGCATGCTTTCTTTACTTTTTCACGAGAGGCTTCGAGGAGGATCCTACTGAGTATACTGTTATACTCACCCAATGTATATATAAATTGTTTTTCAAGTCACTTGGAGAAGGATGGAGATCAAGCTGTTTTCTACTAGCTTGGGTTTGGAAGAGCTGTTTGGGCTTGTGGTTGCTTCTGTTTTTACTTTATTTTGGGTACTTACAGTTTTTCCCCTTTCAGTTGTAGTAATTCTGCATGACATTTAATATGTGTACATGGGCTTTCATTTATATTTCTATCTGAGTTGGAGTTGGTTGGTGACTATCTTATCTCTCTCTTCTGCATATGTTCTCTTATAGGGTAATGCCTCCCATTTGTGTGTTACTATACCCTCAGTTCTAGTCGCTGACCCAGGGCCTACTGGAGGCGGGACCCCGGGGTCATTATCTCCCTTCTCACAACGCCGGCCTAGGAGGGGTACACTTTGAAGGGAGGTGGTCATGACAGAGTGGTATCAGAGGGAGGCTGAGGGATAGGATGGATTTTGGAGTTAGGCACAGGTGAGATTGCATGGGTTGGTTGGGAAACAATGTCATTCATGTTTAGCAAGTGAGGTAAAAAATGGAGACTAGCTGAGACATACGGACCTTTAAGTTTAAAATGGCTACTAAACAAGGTGGTACTAGTTGCAGGGTAGAGACTTAGGAAAGGATCATTCATCATTCTTATTTGAGCCTGTGTTTGAATGAGTTGACCATGGGATAGGTTAACCTAAAATGAATAAAATAAAATAATTAATTAATGATGAGTCTTCCATATTCCAGGTTTAGGAGCTCTAACAGTTAGTTATTTTATAGGTATGTATCCAGGTCGACGTCCTCGTCAGGTTTGCGTAGAAAATTTCCAGCAGGCTATTCCAGCAGATCGTCATAGGGTAGAGGTTGATGACGACAACACATAGAGGAAGACACTCTGAGAGTTGCAGCTCCAAAGTCTACAAAAGTACGAGGTCTCCGTTTTTGATGCAGTCATGGAAGACTGGTTAGAGGAGGTCAATATTGGATTCAGTTAGATTCATGCTCAAAAGTAGCACTGGGTGTCCTTGGTTGTGAAGATGCGGTATGGAGCAACGAGGCAGTGGTGGTTCTTGTTCCTTGGGGATCATGAGGAGTCAGTGATCTCATGGGAGGAGTTCCAAGAAAGGTTTAGAGTCGAGTTTTGTTCTTCGAATGTGAAGGAATCCAATCGCCAGGAGCTTCTTACCCTTCAACAGGGGAGCTCTATTGTTCGAGAGTTTGGAACCCATTTTAGGAACCTTTTATTGTATGCTTCAGACCCGTTGCCAGATGAGGAGGCTAGGGCGAGGCATTTCGAGGAGGCCTTGCATCCAGAGATCCAGCTCCAGGTCACCCCATTTATGCTAAAAACATATCTTAAGGTTCTAGAAAGGGCAGAGGTTGTCAAGAAGACTTTGGCCAAGACATGATCCTCACGAGTAAGGAATCGGCTTGATTCCTCATGAAGCAGAGCTGTGGTATGGGGTTCTCAGTTTTCTGGGCAGAAGAGTTTCCGTTCAGCAGGGTGTAAGTCCCAGCCCTTCACATATCATTTCTCCAGAGGCAGAAACTCTCAGGACTATACCAAGGGATCAGGTGCTTGTTTTTTTTGCGGTGGTCATGGTCATCTGTAGTGGGAGTGCCTGACATTTCAGAGCTGTCATTGTGGACCAGTTGCTACGCTCTAGGTTCCTCTATTGAGGCAGTTCCAACCGAGGCAGCAGTAGCCAGTTGACCAGCTTTAGACGAACAGAGGGTACATGGGGCAGGTAGAGGAGAGCCCCAGGATACTTCCCGTTCTTAGAGAGAAGAGTGTGACCGTGGTGGTGGTCGTCATCAGGGTCAAAGAGGCTGTGGAGGAGGGCTTGGTCTTCTTCATGCTCTAGCATTACAAGCTCCATGTGATCTAGATTTCATTCAAGGTACCCTATTCTTATTTTCTACCTTGTTGTAAGCCTTGTTTGATTCAGGAGCAACACACTCCTTCATACAACCTACCCTTTTCCATGATTTGGGACTTGAGGTAGAGAGGATTCCAGTGACCTTGGCATTGACTACACCAGTTGGTGGTCGAGCTGACTTGTTTGAAGTATGTAGAGACCGTGAGCTAGTGTTGGGGCAACAACTCTCTTGGGGAGATTTCCTATGTTTACAAATACAACCATATGATGTCATCCTTGGCATGGATTGGTTGTATTTGGTATAGGATATCATGGATTGATTTAGAAATAAGGTCATTTTCATTGGTGCGGATAGAGAGCCAGTGGTGTTTGTTGGCGAGCGAGATCCTCAGATGGGTCATAGGGGCATTCCATCCTTATCAACCATTATGTCTGAGATGATGTTGTGTTCCTTAGAGGTTCAGCAGTTGGCGTTTCCTAGGGTCGTAGAAGAGTACCCTGATGTCTTCCTAGAAGAGGTTGTAGCATTACCCCCTCAAAGAGAGATCGAGTTTGGGATCAAGCTACAACCAAGAGTGTCTCCTATCTCTATGTATCCTAATATGATGTCCCCTTTTGAGTTACGAGAGCTACGCATACAACTTGATGGTCTGTTACAATGTGGATTTGTTCATCCAAGTGTGTCTCCATGGGGTGCACCAGGTTTTTTTGGGAAGAAGGCTGATGGCAGTTTGCGATTGTGTGTCGATTATCATCACTTAAACTAATTGAAAATAAATAATCTCTATCCTCTTCCATGGATTAATGATTTATTCTATCAATTTAAGAGTGAAAGTTGGTTCTCAAAGATCGACTTGCGGTCAGGATATCATCAGATGTATGTGAAGGATGAGGATATCCCAAAGACTGCTTTCTGTTGTTTCCATGGGCATTATGAATTCGTTGAAATTCTGTTTGGAATGAAGAATGCTTCAGATGTATTCATGGGATTGATAAATGTTGTGTTTAGTGAGATCCTGAAAAATTTCCTGGTAGTTTTCATCGACGACATCCTTGTGTACTCCACATCTGAAGAGGAGCATACAGAGCATCTATAAGCCGTTTTGGGAGTTCTTCGTCAACATGAGCTATTTGGGAAGTTGTCGAAGTGTGAGTTTTGGGATTGAGAAGTCCATTTTATGGTGCATGTTGTGTCCCAACATGGAGTAGCTATGGATCCATCAAACATAGATGCATTTGTGTCTTGGGTAGCGCCCAAGATAGTTTCAGTGGTGCGAAGTTTACTTGGTCTCGCAGGCTACTATTGGATGTTCATATCCAATTTCTCACGATTGGCGACTCCTATGATAGCTTTTACTAGGAAGGATCCGGAATTCATATGGGCTGATTAGTGTTAGGTAGCTTTCGAGTATCTAAAGGAGAAGTTATTAATTGCTCCAGTTCTTTGTCTTCCAGCTGAGGGAGTTTAGTTTGATGTTTTCTACGATGCTTTAAATCTGGGGTTAGGATGTGTCCTCATGAAGCAGAGGCCAATTGTTTCTTATGGGTATCAGTATTTGCGTCCCCATGAACACAACTATTCCACCCATGATCTTGAGTTGATAGCCATGGTGTTTGCTCTGAAGTTGTGGAGACATTACCTAATTGGTGAGCGCTTTGTGGTTTCCATCGATCATAAGAGTTTGAGTTATGTTTTCTCCCAGCGTGACTTGAGCATACTATAGTGTCGGTAGATAGTGTTCTTACAGGAATACGACTTTGAAATATCATATACACCTGGAAAAGGGAATGTTGTAGCTAATGCGTTGAGCCAAAAGTCACGTAGTGATGCTGTGCGTGAATCTGGTGATTCCTGAAGAGTAATGGATGAACTTTCAGCATTATGTATTGATATGGGAGAAGTTTGGGGTAGATGTTGTCTTTTTCAGATGACGGTACTGTCATCCCTGATGCAAAAGGTGGAAGAGTCCCAGTTGGGAGATCTTGAGGCAGAGCTCTGGAGAGCCCAGTTTTTTGTGATGAGGCCCCTGATGGTTCTACTAAGGATGAACAACACCGAGTGTTGTATCATGGAAGGCTTTTTTTTTCTTTGACGATGCGCGAGATAGTTCTCATAGAGTTTCATAGTTCACCTTTAGCGGTGCATCATGGAGTGAGAAAGGTATACCGAGCCTTGAGGAGCAAGTTTTGGTGGCCTGGACTGAATCATGAAGTTGTGTAGTTTGTGTCTTGATGATTGGTCTACCAGAAGGTGAAAGCCAAACACCGTGTTCTTGGTGGTATGCTCTAGCCATTAGATATTCCTCAGTGGAAGTGTGAGGACATCTCATTGGACTTTATTACTAGTTTACCTCGAGCTCTCGGAGGATATGGTGCTTTTTGTGTGGTAGTGGATTGTTTAACAAAATCGTCCTACTTCATAGTGATCACGGAGTCGAGCACAGTGGATGTTTTGTCGTGGCAGTATCTAGAGGAGGTGGTGAGAATTCATGGAGTCCCTAGGATGATCATTTTTAATCGAGATCCTTGTTTTAACTCCAGGGTGTGGAGAATTCTCCAACATTCTTTTGGTTCTCAACTATGCCTTAGCACTGCTTTTCATCATCAAATGGACGGTCAGACAGAGTGAACCACCCAGATACTTAAATACATTTTATGCTCTTGTGTTCATGATTTTGGGGGTTCGTGGATGAAAAACTTACCCTTGGTGGAGTTCTCAAACAATAATAGTTTTCACTCCATCATAGGTATGGCACCGATTGAAGCCTTGTATGGTCGTCCTTGTCGTTCTCCATTGTGCTGGACTAGGGTCAGAGAGTCAGCAATTCATGGACCAGAACTAGTGCAGAATACAACATAGATGGTCTAGGTGATTCATGAGAGGATGAAGACAGCTCAAGATCATCAGAAATCATATACTGATCAAAGGAGGAGACCCTTGGAGTTTATTGTTGGGGATCGTGTGTTTCTGAAGGTGAATCCCCATCATGGGCAGCGAAGGTTTAGTCATGGAAGTAAGATTTATCCCTGGTTTTTTGGGCCATTTGAGGTGTTAGCTCATGTTTTGTCTGTGGCATATCGAGTAGCACTTCCCCCACAGATGAGTCAGATACATAATGTTTTCCATGTATCTCAGCTCCATCATTATCTTCATGATGACTCTCACATCATTGATTGGGGAGAGATTGATGTTGATGATGATGCAACCTTTGAGGAGTGACCTGTGGAGATCCAAGACCGCAAGGAGAAGGAGTTGTGCGGGCATTCTATCCCCTTATTTCGTGTCTTGTGGAAACACGGTGGCATAGAGGAGAGTACTTGGGAACGTGAGTCAAAGATAAGTGCTCAGTACCTAGAGTTGTTTGATGTTTAACTCTTTTCATGTAATGATGTTCCCTTTGTGGTTATACCTTTAATGTTTTATTTATTAATTTCTTTGGTTGCTATTATGGCTTGCTCTGTTTTGAGAGGTATCTTGCGGGGTGGTTGCTCAGACCCTGTTTCTTTTGGTGGGTTTTAAATTCTCAAAGATGAGAATGTTTTAATAGGTATCTAATGTAATGGCCT
The DNA here is from genome assembly GCA_963277665.1 of Viscum album. Lineage (NCBI taxonomy): Eukaryota > Viridiplantae > Streptophyta > Magnoliopsida > Santalales > Viscaceae > Viscum > Viscum album. Next base: position 114,518,472 of record OY728149.1, read on the forward strand.
AGACCACTCCGGTCTATTACTTTGTGAAAATATGGTGTTTGAGGTGTTCTAGGAGGTCATGGTGACTTATCCCCAACACTTTGCCAAATTTCCAATTCTGTGAACAGTTCAATTGATGAACAGTTCTATTGGTAACCTATAAGGGTAGGTGAATAGTGTTCTGTCGGTGAGGTTCAGTGAACAGTGTTCTGTCGGTGAGGTTTAGTGAATAGTGTTCTGTCGTAGAAGATCAGTGAAAAGTGTTCTAACGGTGTGTTCTATCAGTAACGTCTATCAGTAAGCTCTAACGGTAGGTGTACAGTAACGGTAGGTAGACAGTGTTTCCAGAATGGTGGGGTCTATCGGTAACCTCTAACGGTAGGTGTACAGTAACGGTAGGTGTATAGTAATGGTAGTTATATAGTGTTTCCAAAATGGTGAGGTCTATCAGTAACCTCTATTAGTATCCTCTAACGGTAGGTATACAGTAACGGTAGGTGTACAGTAACGGTAGGTGTACAGTGTTTCCAGAATTGTGAGGTCTATTGGTAACCTCTATCGGTAACCTCTAACGGTAGGTGTACAGTAATGGTAGGTGTATAGTAACGGTAGGTGTATAGTGTTTCCAGAACAATGAGGTATATCGGTAACCTCTAACGGTATGTGTATAATAACGGTAGGTGTACAGTAACGATAGGTGTACAGTGTTTCCAGCTTCCTACAGTTTCGCCCCTTTGATGCTTCCTTTGATGTAAAATACATTTAATGCCTTATTTTAAGGACCCTTAAGGCCGATTCAAAGGCCATAAAACCTATATTAATTATTCCTAAGGCCCAGGATGTTTTTACATGGTCAAACCGCGTGGTTTAATATGATCCTCTTTTAATGGTGACTTAAGTATATCTTAAACCGTCACCCCATTAAATCTTCAAAAGGGACAAGATATCTTCCTTCGCTATTCTTCCTCTTTTTTCTTGGCTATGAGATTCTAGAACCTTTCAATCCTTCAAATAGGAGTTGCACAATCAAACCTTACTCCTCTGATTGGTTCCGCTCTGTTTTGATGCAACCAAGTTGTATCGATCAATATTCGATATACGATATGTTTTATCATCATTCCTTTGGGGGTCATATTCTCATGTTTCTCCTTTCCATATTATAGCATGTAATCTCCATGATTCTAATGGATATTTCTTGGGTTTTGGTTGGTACGGTCGTACCGTGGCATCCTCAGGTGGATGCAGTTATCGCAAGAGGAGGATCGTGACCCGTTGTGTGGATAAGGAACGTCAAGAACTATTTGAGGTAGGGGATTAATTGCTTCTCTTTATTTTACAGGCAATTTTTTTTATCATGTTTAATCCCACTAGATGACAATGGAATTGACATAATAAATATTTTAACTAGATAAATAAATTGATATTGATCGTATGTTAGTGCATCTTGTTTTGCTAGATAATGTGATATCTATGCTTACTTCGTATTGGTGTTAGTTCTTGATAGAAATTTGTAAAGAACGTAAACCGGGATTAATTGATAATTGTTTGGATAATAATTAAGAGGCATGTAAAAGAATCTGGTTCTTGTTGTTGTAATTTTGATATTAACCAAAATGGTGCGGTACACATGTTTAATTTTATTTTTGATAGCTTACTGTTTAGGATTCTTGAATGTGAAAACTACGTATAATAAATCAGTTAATTCAAGATGGATTAAAGAACTAATTTTTTGATAATTAATTGAAGGGTTCTGAGTTACCCTCTTGATTATTAAAGGGACAATAGCCTAATTGATGTGATGTTTGTTTTTCCTGCTGCTTGTGTTGTGATGTGATCCTGGATGGCCGTGGTGATATGTGGGGGCATGAAGGCTTTTGGTTGTGGCAGTAGATGATGCCTAGTGCATAAAGATGCATCAGTTTATCCATGTGGGTGTTGGGTAGGACACCAGGGATGGTGGAATGGGATGGATGTGATTGTTGGATGCTTGCTGATTCTTTGGTTGTTTATCTGCTTTACTTTTCCCCACTACTCAAGGCAGAAGGTCTTACTTACCCTTCTTCTAAAAGAGGCGAAGACACGCGGGGTAGGCCACGTGCGTTCTGTGTTTAGGTTCTCAAGTAATGATGGGTATATGATCTTTCTTTAAGTGGAAAAGACTCAACGGGTAGTACATCTACTCACCTTGTTGATCCCACTTGTGTTTATTAGAATAAAATGTTTTTCTAGAATGACTAGGAATAAGGGAAAGTAATTCTACATTGAATAATTGAAAAAATGGTGTTAACCCATGGAAATGGAGTTTCTGGAACATAATGATGAGGTTTTAATTTTGAAGGAACAGTGAACTTTGGGTGTGATGATAATGAATTTTAATGTGGAATTGTTCATGGGTAATTAATGTTTAAAGAATTAATTAACATAAATTGGAACTGGTAAAAAGGTAATGAAGTAATCTAATAATTCCCTTTAAATGGTTGTGTGATTATTGGAGAACAAGCTAGTTTCTACTAGCTTGGGGTTGGAGGAGTTGTTCGGGCTTGTGGTTGTTGTTGTCTTTTACTTTCTTTTGGGTACTTGTAGTTTTTCCCCTTTCAGTTGTAGTACTTTTGCATGAAATTTAATATGTGTACTTTGGTTTTCATTTATATTGCTATCTGAGTTGGAGTTGGTTGGTGCCTATCATATCTCTCTCTTCCGCATGTGTTCTCTTAGAGGGTAATTCCTCCCATTTGTGTGTTACTATACCCTCGGTGCTAGTCTCCAACCCAGGGCCTACTAGAGGTGGGACTTGGGGGGCCATTATCTCCCTTCTCATATTGCCGGCCCAGGAGGGGTACACTTTTTGGGGAGGGGGTCATAACAAATATCATAATATTCACTCTATTAATAAAATTTTAATATTATACAATTCACATAAAAATGATTTTTTAGATAAATCCTAAAACTAGTCTTAATATAACATATTTATGATGAATTCATAAATGAATTTATTTTTATTAAAATAAACTTCAAAAAAACATTAAAATATAATTATGAATAATGGCTCTTTAGAGTTTTTATTATGTGATAGTTGAGGATACAGTGCATACCTGATAATTTAAGGTCTCATGTATGACATTATAAATATTTGATACTAGGTTCTTTTGTATTTATACAGATAGATAAATAATATTTTCATAAAAAGCTATTGATCATTTGTCTTTTCATCCTCAAGAATCATTATTTAATGTCTTCCCAACCTCTACTATATCCACTCGAATAAAAATCCATTTCCCATTCTCTATATTATACTAGATATAGTCATGAAATCTATGAAAATGTTCTACACTAACTATAGTTCATTTAATAACTTAAATTAAAATCCATAATATATAAAAATAATTTTCTGAATGATGTATCTAGTAATAATTAAACTTTTAGATTCATGAATAAATGCATAAATAATCTTTCATTTTATCAATTACACTATTTCCTCTAAAACATATATGAATTCTTCTGATAGTGATAAATTTGAAATCCTTATTAATGATTTATCAAAACTAGTGATCTAAATACATCCTCATGATAATTACTATGATTAACTAAAACATCCAAAATGATTCAATAAAATGTTCATCTATTTTATAAACCCATTAATGTACTCCCAAGAACACCTCCACATCTCAATCCTATATCATACAAAATACATTCATTAAAATCATTTCCATATTTTTTACAAAGAATTATTGATTGAACCAAAACACTATAGATGAATCCTAAAATATTATATTATATGTAAAATAGGTTTGGATAGTTTAATATTAATTCCCGATCAGTGGTTCCATAATTATGTAAAATTAAAAACAGATTTTTTTGACCAAAAATAACAAATTAAATGGTATCAAAGTGATTACACAATCCCATAACAATAAGAACCTATGAATTCATCAGTAACTATTTTCAAGGGAAATTTTATTCTCTAGCTCTAGGTAAGGAATAATAGTGATAATCTAGACTCATAATAGTATTTTGAGTGTTGGAACATTCATTGGGGGTTTTTTCAACATGTGTTAGTGAAATTTGGTTATTATAAGGTGTGTTGGGAGAGTATTGGAGGAGTCAATTTAGTATTTGTAATGATTTTTGGGTATACATGGTATCATATTATGTGATGGGGGGTGTTTCGATGTGGAAAAGAGTAACATGAGATTATAGTTTGGGGATAGATTGGTTCTCACACCAAAAGATAAGGTATTTTATTGTGATTATATTTTTATTACTAAATTTTCTATAGTTTTCCATGATTATATTTTTGCCTTTGGACTGGGCCATTATAAGAACACTTATTTTTATTACTCATTAATTATTGATTTATTTCAAAAATTACTCATAATACAGCCTAAATGATAAAGAAGTATTTTTTATTTTGGAAATATGTACATTATATAACTACATAAAATTCCAAAATTCAGATTTATTGAAACATTATTTAACATGATTCTAAAATTATATTGCTTCTAAAACTACACTAGATAACCTAGAATCATACATAAAAAAGGGGTGAGCTATAAATACCAATAAGGGAATAAACATGGCATGACATGAAGAAACTGATACATTTTAGAACATACACATATCAGTGGAGCATAAAAGGAATGGGAATCATAAACGTGAATGTTGCGACATGATAGAGCATGATAATCATAAAGGCAACATGGGAAATGTGGCAATAACATAAAAAACAACATCATAAACATTGTTGAAAGATAAATTCTAAGACATAACGATGAAAAATTTACTATATAGAAATCATGTTGATTCCCTGTCCCAACATGACGTCTTATGTTACTAAACAATACCCAATGCATTGGAGCACTACATAATACTAGACACACCCGTCCAATTTAATTAATTCTCATTCTTTAGTGTGTCACATAGATCATAAAACAAGGAATCATTAATCGTCAATTTGTTTGCCATTAATATAGAGTGTGGAATACAAAACTATATGTTTCTATTCAAATAGGTATGTGTGTTTAAATTTGAACGCCCTTGATAGGAAATGGGAATGGTATTCTCTACATAATTGTTTTGGAAGGAAAAAATCACGATGAAATTTCGGAATCATAAAGATGCCACATAAAATTTCAAAAAATGGGTTCATGAAAGAGAAATGGGTTTTAATAACTTGGAAATGAAATGATTAGAAATATGGACATGGAAATATATATCCCAAAATTAGAAATTAAACATTATAAGGCATATATAATAAAAAATCTTGAATAAAGAAGATGAGGTGAGGATCCATTACATGAGTGTGTGACTCACAATTCTTAGAAGGAGCTTATTGAGAGAAAGGGGTCACCTTGGGAGGACACTAAAGATGGTTGTAAGATTAAGGATGTTCTTCATGTATTTTGAGTGAATAGAAATGGGAGGTTGGGTGGGTTTATATAAGAAATGAGTGGCGATTTCATTATTATTTCTTACACTTAGCTTTTCGACTCTATATAATAATATAACCAAAACCGACAAATACCCTATGGGTTTTTACCATGGTTTTTAAAAAATGTGAATTTTTTCCATTTTTTATAATTCCAAGGGTATATCATAGTAAAATAATCTGTTTGATTATTTGGAAGTGAGTCAAACTCTTAATGAAATGATTTTAAAACCATAAAATATACTATTAGTTTTCAAGTAGTCACAAAGGATATATAAAATTAATAAAAAAAATGAAAACTCATTATTTTAATGTAAAAAAATATATTTTTTCATGAATACCCTTTATAAAATTTATCACACCACTTTTGGGTTATATTGATGTCACAATACAAACCATATATTTATACCATATTTAATTTTTACCCAAAATTATAATGTCTCGAAAAATAATGAAAATATCATTGTTTGATAATTCCCTAGTTATTATTCCAAAAATAATAATCATTTATTTAGAATACTTTTCAAAATATTCGAATTTTCACTTATAAAATAATAATTGACATTTATAAGGAAATTCTAATTTTTTTGACAAAATAGTTTTCAACCCATTATAAAAATTATATTTGACTTTGTAAAAATTATATGTAAATCAATATTTAATAAAAAATATTTAACAAAAATATTTTATTAAAATATTTTTGATTTTAGAAATACATTAATTCATCAAAATAAATTCTTTTATTGAATTTAATATAACCGAAAAATAATATTTCTTTTTTATAGTATCAAAATCAAAATCATTTATAAACTAAAAATAAAGAGATGATAATATACTCATTATTATATAAAAAATAATGTGAATAATAATATTTATAGGGACTTGATACATATACCTTTAATACATGAGCAAAGTCCCTAAGTGTAAGGTGCACAATGATGAGATTTTCTTGGGGTGGTTCAACAAATATGTTTTAGGCCATGATCTCAATGATATTGAAATTGTCAAGTAAACAGTTTCAATCATTCTTAAGTTATTGGGTCACATCTTTCTCATGGTCAAGTAAAATATCAATGATGTTATCTCCCTTATAATCTCCAATAAAATGGATTCATAGGGTACAATCTTACTATTTGAGTCCATCACTTCCCATGTACATTTCAATTGGATTCATTAAAACCCTATATTTATACTAATCATGTGATCACTATTCAATGTTGATTTTATCAATGGTAAATATTATTAAGGGTAATTTAAATTCAATTGGATATAATAAAACCAAAGGAGTTCATGTGTTTTCTATACCAATATTACATAATAAAACATTTAATTAAATAAAAAAGTGGAATTTTATTTATAATTTTTCAGTTCATTACATTATTCCTCCCTTAAGAATGTTTTCCCTTGAAATTATATTTTCCCACAAAAACACTAAAGGGGGTAATCTATTCTATCACCTCCTCCGATTCCCTTGTCGCTTCTTCAAACATTTTTTTCTCCACATCACTTTGAATAGGTGCATTATCTTATTTCATAGAATGTTTTCTCAACAATATAGGATCTTAACCAGATAATCTCCATATGAAATACAATTCTCTAATGGTACCATCAATGGATTTGGTACATGTGATTGGTCTAGTACATACTTCTTCAAGATGGGTACATAGAATACATCATATACTTGAGAGGTTAGTGGTTGTTCAACTTGATACGCTATTGCTTTGATGTAATAAAAAATCTCCAAGGGGTCAATTTATACTTGAATAAGCTTTATCTTCCTAAAAAATCTTACTACATTCATCCATGGATATTTTTGGAGGAATACTAACTCTCCAACATAAAACTCTATATCTCATCGATGATTGTCAGCATAGCTCTTCTCTCGACTCTGAGTAGCCTTGATGTCCGTCTGAATGATCTTGATATTTTCAACCATTTCCTTGACTATATTAGGCCTTGACATTTTCATTCCCCAACTTCATCCTAGTATATAGGAGTTATGTACCTATTCCCATAATGGTCTTCTTAGAGATACATTTGGATTCTTGAGTGGACATTATTATTTTAACATAACTTGACCAAATGCAGATATTGATCCCATCATTTATTTAAGTCAATTGAGCATGTTCACAATGTATCCTCATGTGTCTGGATATTCCAATTATATTTTCTATTAGTTTTGGGGTGATATGTAATGTTATGCCCAACTATCTGTTTATATCATGTTGGATAATTTTCCAAATTGTGGAGGTGAATCTCAGATCTCGAGAAAATAGAATCGATAGTGACACTCCATACAGCCTCACCACTTATCTAATTTATATCCATGAAATTTCATCTGAAAATAAATCTAATAAAATCATAATTAAGTGTTCAGTATTTGTAAGACAATATACAATAACTCATATAGTATTATCTCCTCTTGATGTCTTGGGAAGATCAGTGAAAAAGTCCATTGTGATTTTTCCCATTTCCAAGTAGATATGGGCAATGGTTTTATAATCTCCATGGATTTTTTCCTTTTGAATTTCACTGGATAATATATAAGACATATTGATGTATATTGAATGATTTACTTCTTCATATTTTCCCACCAATACTAGTCTTGGATATCTCAATACATCTTTATGCTTCCTCGATGGGTGGAGAAGGTTGACTTATGTGCATAATGAAATATCTTGTTATTTAACCTAGTATTTGATGGTACACATTGTCTTGACCCAAATATTACATGTCCTTATTTATAATCATTAAATATCAAGGATTTTCCATTCCCTATTACTTATAATATCTTCTAAATTCCCATATCATTTCTCGGATCATACTTTATGATTTTCTAGATGGGATGTTTGTAAAATCATTTGTGAATGGATTATTGTTTTCCCATCATTTAGGATTCCCATTTCCATCCTTTTTAAATATATGAATAGAAGATCCCTATATATTCTCATCAATAATATAATTTCTAGATTCTTTTTACTTATTGAATCTTTAACTTTATTTTCCATACCAGGATGGTAGTGGATTGGGAATTCATAGTCCCTGAGCAGCATTTCCCATCTTTATTGGTGCATATTAATCTCTTTATTTGTGAATATATATTAGAGGCATTTTTTATCATTTTTTATTTCAAAATTCTCTAAAAAGAGATAATTCACTGATATTTTTAAAGTTATGATTAATGTATATAAATCAGATCATGCATTTGCTAATTTTATTCACGAAAATTCAACTTCTTTAAAGAATAGGCAATGTCCATTTCATTCTTCATTAAAATACATCCCAATCAATTATTTTTCGCATTACTAAATACCATGAAAAATTATCCACTTTTGGGTAGTGTGAGCATAAGGGTAGTGATAATCATTGTTTTCGTCTCAATGAATCTCTCTTCAAACTCATCATTCTAAGAAGACATGATTCCCTTCTGAGTTAACTTGGTTAGAGGGTCTTATAATTATAAGACATTTCTCACAAATTGACAATAATACCTTGATAACAAAAGTAAACTATAGATATTTTTCACATATGATGGATTCAAACATTTTTCAATGGATTATATCTTTGAAGGGAAAAAAGATATCCCATTTCATGTTAGGATATTCCCAAGAGTGAGTTTTCCTTCAACCAAAACTCACATTTTCTTGAATTGGAATACAACTTCACCTTTTGTAATGTCTTTAACATAGTGCACATATGATCCTCATGATCAACCTTGATTGTGGAAAATATTTGAATATAATATATAAAGGTTAACAAATTTATCCAATTAATCTATAAATACACATTTCATCAATTCCATGAATATTTTTGGGGAATTAGTGAGTCTGAATGGAATTATTAATAACTCATAGTTCCCATACATTGTATTAAAAAGTATTCTTAGGGATATTATTCTTCTTTAACCCAACTTGGTAATATCCCAACTATATATCCACATTGGATAAGTATTTTTCTCTACATAAATGATCGAATAAGTCATCAATATTGGGAATATGATACTTGTACTTTATCATGATCTTCCTGATCTCATGATAATCAATGAAAAGGTGTAATGACCCATAAATCTTCTTAATGAAAAGGATCGGTGTACACCATAGTGAATCAGATAGGTGTGTGAACCTTTATAAAGATTCTCCTATAGTTGTTTCTTCATCTCCTCAAGTTCACAATAGACATTCTATACACAGTCTTGGATAATTGAAATTACCCACGTACAAGATGAAATAAAAATTAAACCTCTTGGCTAGGAGAAAGACCATTTAATTCCTCCAGAAACACATCACCTATTTCGTCACAATAGGCATTTATTTGAGGATTATTATTTTCTTAGAATCAATCATTTGAGATACATACACTTTCTTGTAGGGAAATAATATCTATACTTTTGATTTTGGTTCAAATGAAGATTCATCCTCCTCTATTCACTTGTATAGAATTGGGGGTTTATTATTGATAAAGAGAGTTATTAACTTTTCATGGAAATTGATGTTGGATCTAAAAATGGGAAGAAAACCCATACCCAGAATTCCACAAAATTCCAAAAAAGGGAGTGTGACAATGTTCTTTGGGATGTTTATCTAGAAAATTATGATAAGTTATGGGTTATATATTTGGGATGTAATAATTTCCCCAATTTTAATTTTCACTAAAATCTCTACTTCCATATAATTTTTTGGTGTTTGAATTTTTATACTAAATATTCATGATAAGAAAGAACATATAGAACCATAATCAAAAAGAAAATTCACTATTAATGAATGAATAACTAGATTACCTATCACCACATCATTTTTAGGATCCACCTCAGTATATGGGACTAAAAAACACTTCGCTCACTACAATAAGGGTTATTGGTTATCTCAAACAACCATTGGATTTCTGTATTTATTTTCATAGTTCTCTAGTTCCATGTTGTTTATGTAATGAATGATGTGTTGAGGGTTGAGTATATTATTCCATTCCTCCATCAAATTAGTGAGATTCTCCTATCTGAAGATTCTATCAAGGTGCCCTTTCTTCCCACATCTAAGGAATTTCATCATCCCTAATAATATATTTCTCGGGTTCTTATTTCCACACATTTGACAAGTGGGATTTTGAAATTTTCAGAAACCATTAGATTTGTCCAGCGAACATCAAGAATTAAATTCCACTTCCTGATTCTTATCCCCATGATACCCTAGAGATTCACCAATCAACATGTCTACTTTAAGGGAAAATCATGAAATTTCAACATAGCAATAAAATGTAACTAATCCTTAGGGATTTTAATATACTAGGTTTTAGACCACCAAAGAATAATTCAACCTTGGATTTATGGGCAATGAAAAATAATTATGAGTAACATTTATATATTGTGAATTTTGACATGTACACCTCAATTGATTTGTCATATTATTTTCATCAGGGAAAGGAAATCCCTTTCCATTTTAAGATTTATAGAGTTAGTAAAATATTTATCTAAATTTTTTTTCTAGAATTCAGTCCACACATCACTTTGACCTCTTCCTCATTCTTCTTATTCTAGATCAATGACCATCACTGATCAGCTTCTCCTTCCATATGATAAATAGCCATTAGAACATTATATTGATTGAAACATTTAATTATAAAGAATATCTTATCAATGGACTTTATCCATTGTTCTGTGATTAAGGGATTAGATGATCCATTGACTGTCAGAGGCCTTTATTTCATAAATGATTCAATTGTAACATTTTATTTTATAGGTGTATTTTGGTGCTCCTCTTGGTACAGTTTTTTATTAAAAACCCATGTCATCAGAGAGAGTATCATCACAAGTTTTTCTATTCATACTCCCATCAGATTGGGAATCTTGTACGAGCCATCAAATTTCCCATCCCATTGATTATTTACCCAAATCCTCATATTTATAGGGATTGGATTGAAAAAATGTAAAATTAGGGAAGAATATTTTCAAACTATTAAACAAAATTGGAATTTTATCAAATTAAAGGGATAAATTATAATGTACATTTATTTCATTATCCTATGAATATATAGGTTGTAATCGATGTTATCCATGATATATTTCCTAACATAAATTTTTATGAGAATTTTTTCTTTATTAATATTTTTAATGAGATATTGAATTTACCAATGTATAACCCCCAGATGTGTTAAACTAGGTGTGTGTCCAGTCTTGTTGTCATGTACCAGGTTATGAAATGTCAGCCCCGACACACCATGTCAGAGTTGTTACACATACATAAATATGTTACAAAACCGCATCCACATGTATTATCTAAATGGTGATATATTTTTCTGATAAACGACTTAATCTATAATTACAAAAAATTAGGGATATTTTCTTATAATTTATCTTATACCTAATTCATTCACTAGAGTTTTCCAATACTAATCCCAAAAATAACTAATTTTTTCCTCTAATACCAACTATGAAAACCATTTTCTTTATTATAAATTAATTCTTTACTTATTAAAAAAAGATAACATAATAAAACCTGAAATATTTAAAAGTATAGTGTACTTGGAAAATAGGCACATTACCTAAAAATGTAAAACATGAAAAAATTATATTTTTTGAAAATCTCTTTAACATTCTTCCAAAATTCCATGGCCCTTAAAATCACACATGATAACCCATGGACATATATATGAAATGGGTGAGCTATAAATAATAGTAAGGGAATAAACATGGAATACAATTAATAATCTTTTTTTAAAGAAATTTGATGACATGAACTCGTTTCCTAGTTCATGACATCAAAAAGAATTTATTAAATTCAAAAAGATGCATTATAAACACGAGTTGTAATGTACTTACACGAGCGGGTATTAATAGGGGGGAAATGATACTCAGCAAAAAAAATCAAAGATAAAAAATAGCCAAGATTCTAGAAAATGCAGTGGTAACCTCCCTCCTAAAGAGAAATGAAATATTCCAGATACAGCATGAAACTTCAGAGACCGCAGCAAGAAGCAGTCTGAAATTTCCTTTCAAATTCTCCAGAGAGCAGCTAGATCACAAAACATCAGATTCCATCAATAGAGTAGAATATTCATCTGTTCTGTCCAGAAAGTAATACCAGAATAGATTCATAAACAGTCCATAAAAGATTCCAGAAGAAATATCCAAGCAGATATTCTTCAAAGTAGAATCCAAACAAAAACAGCAACATAAATACAGAATCTTAGATAAAATCCATCAACATGCTGAAGCAATCAATGACAGCCTGAAATCAGGGGCAATCTCAGACAAAGATAAATTAAGGAGATCTTTGGAAGTCCTTTATTAATATTTCCTTCAAGATTTCATGCTTAATGGCAAGATAAGTGTCCTTTGATATTTCCCCTTTTATAAAAGTTTGATAAAGGATCGTATCTCAAAGATTCTCTAAAGATTCAGGTTCCTGACAGCAGGGGACATCTTGTTTTAAAATCCCTTCATTATGTTGATGTTCCTCCACCTATTGGGGTGTGTCAATCACTTTGTATGATATGTCAGCAGGTAGTTCAACTTGACTAGTTTCAGCCTTTTCTTTTCTAGCAGGAATACAAGAACGTGTAACAATGGTTCTCTCAATCTATGAGTAGTCCTTTCTTTCTCTTGTTTTCCTGGGGTGGGGTGTGATGAAACCATCATCATCCACTAAAATATTTTTACCTTCCCTTGCCATGGATTTCAAATAATCTTCCTAAATTTGTTTATGTTGATCCTCCACTTCAATTGAGGTATCACTAGAGAATGAATTCTCCTGATCTTTTTATTTATCCCCCACTGGTTCCCTATGTTCATTTTGCTCCTCATTGATCAAGATTGGGTTGGTACACTCATTCCTTTCAACATCGGAGTGTTCTTGCTGTTTGGTAAATCCATGAGTGGAGTTTTCAGTGACAACCAGAACTTCATTGACAAAGTCTGAGATTTGATTTTCAAGTACTTGAGAATTCAATCCCCCTTTAACCCCATCATTTCCTTATTTGATAAAACAATCAGAGGATCCACCTTCACCCCTGTGTTTTTCTCTACCCTTTTCTATCCACTTGGAAGTCACATTTTTAGAACAATTATTGGATTTTACACAACTAATAGAAGTGTGCCCAAGCCTGAAACACAAATGAAAATAATCTGAGACTCTTTCATATAATACCTCCTGAAAAAACCCAAAGTCCCCACTTTGTATCCATATGGCCAAGGGTAGATGTTGTGAGACATCTATTTCAATACATACTCTGGCTACATAGGGCCTGGAGAGAGTCTTAGTGGCATGATCAAGCCTCAGTGGGGAACTGATAAGTGAGGAAATGGAAAACAAGGAATTTTGTTTAAATAAATGAAATGGAAATTCAATAAATCCGACCCATATTGGCACAATCGAAGACTCATAATGAGGATCAAAATTTGGCATCCATTTAAGAATTCTCATTTGACATCCCCCAAAAGACCATGTCCATTTTTCCCAGAGTCTGTAATAGTTCTCTACTGAGTCAAATAAAAGAACGATATGCATGGGATTGAGGAGACTTAATTGAAAACCCGTAAAGCCAATGAATTATAAAGTAGAATGAATAAATTTCAAGGACGAACTTCTATGTTGAAATTTCACAAACAAGACATACAGAATATCCGAAGATAGAAAAATTACCTCATCGGCTGAGAAGGATATTGTGAGTTGTCCACGATGTCGATAGGTCTTAGGATTAATCTAAGTATTCTAAACCTCATCAACATGAGCAATGGAGTCTTCGAGTGATTTCCCAGCAAACACTTCAGTGAAGGTGTGAAGATCTGTGCTAGGGTTAGAATTATGTGGCAGGTGCGTTCCTCATTCATGACGGGTCCCCATACAATGAATAATGTAATATATGCTAGATAATAGGAATATAGATATGGAATAAAAGGAATTAGAATCATAATAAATATTGATAAGATGTGATGTGGCATGATAATCATAAAGGCAACATGGGAAATGTGGAAAAAACATAAAACACTACATCATAATCATTGGTCAATGATAAATGCCAAGAAAGCATGATAGAAAAGTCCCATAAAGTAATCAAGATCACTCCCATTACAAATAATATATCTTAATAGACTAAATATTAAATAATTTATCTGATCACTATATAATTCTGGGAACACATGTCACATTAATACCATTCAAACTCTTAAGTGTACCACATAGATCATAAAATATGGTAACATTTAACATCACATATTACTCAAAAAAACATTGATAGGAGAATAAATACATGTATGTACCATTTCAACTAGGTATAAGTGTAGAAATGTGAACACCCTTGATAGTAAATTGGTATGGTATTCACTACACAATTGTTTTGGTATGAAAAAATAACAGTGAAATTTTGGCAGCAAACCAACGTCACATAAAAATTAATAAAATGGGTTGATAAGAGAAAAGGGGTATCTCAAAATTTGGACATGAAAGGGTAATTAATAAGGACATGGAAATAAATATACCAACATTAGGAATTGGAAATAGACGGCATAAGATAATAAAAAAAATTGAGTAAAACTAGTAGGTGAGGATCCCTTACATGAGTATGTGCCTCCAAATACTTAGGAGGAGCTTCATGGGAGCTTGTGGGCACCTTGGGAGAACTCTAAAGAGGGTAGGTAAGAGTAATAATGTAAAAAAAGAATTTTTAGTGAAGATAAATGAGTGACATGGTGGGATTATATAATAAATGATTGGGGATTTATTTATTATTTGTCAAACATATGATTCGGACACTATAAGAAAATAACTAAAAACACACAATAACCCATGGTTTTCACCCACAGTTTCTTTCAAATGGGAGTGGATTTTATTATTATATATGTAAATGGTATTAAAAAAATAAAATAATACTCCCTCTTATGTGGTAGTGAGTAAAACTTTTAAACAAATTATTTTTAAAATCTTATAATATATTAATGGTTTTGGAGGATTCCAAAAGGATTTCTAAAATTAATCAAATAAACTTATAATAGAATTATTATAAATGGAAAAAATATATTTTTTCATGGATACCATTTATATTATTTATTACATTACTTTTGGTTCATTGTAATGCCTTAATACACATCATATATTTATGTCGTATTTAATATTTACCTAGAAAATTTGATGGTCTGAGAAAATTATGAAAAATTCACCGTTGGATAATTTTAATGTTTTTTATTCTAAAAATTATTTTCATTTTCTCAAAATAATTTTTTAAGTGTGTTTATTTTCAGTTTCAAAATTAGAATAAACACTTATGGATAAATGATGTGTTTTTTTACAATAAATGTTTTCAAACACTTATAAAAATTACATTATAATTCACTAAAATTATATTAAAATTTATATTTTTAAAAAAATTATTTAATAAAATTATTTTATTAAAATATTATTTATTTCCTAAATCCATTAATTCATCAAAATAAATTCCTTAATTGAATTTGAATATTACATAAAAACACTAGTTGGGTTCAATTATATCAAAAGAAAAATCATTTATAAAGTAACAATAATATAGTTAAAATATAATAATTATTCAATAACAAATATTGAATATAATAATGTTCCTAGGGTAATGAGACATATCTATTTAATACACTAGAATAATCCCTAAGGTAAGGTGTGCAATAGATATATTTTCATGGGGTTGTTCAACAAACATGGTTTGGGTCATGATCTCAATGATCTTGAACATCACCTGTAGATTTTTTTTTCTCATGAGTAAGTTGATATCAAATTGGTATTGGACCAGGAAATATCCTAGTGATATTTCTGCCTTAGAAGCTGCAAAAAATTGGATTTATAGGGTGATATCCTACTGATTTAGGTCGTCAATTCCTTTGTCTACGTCAATTGGATTTGTTAAAACCCTATACTTATAATAATAATATGATCACTATGAAATGATTATATTATCATTGGTAATGATATTGAAAAATAATTTATGTATGACAATATATAATAAAACCAAAGGACTGAATGTGTTTTCTATATCCATATTACATAATAAGAAATTTAATTAAATAAAAAAGGGGAATTTATTTTATAATAGTTTGGGTCATTACAGCTAAAAAATGTGATCGAGAGGTGAGTGTTGTTCAATAACATAGGGGGGATTACCAATAGAGGGGTTTTTTGAGAATATTATTAAGCTACTCCTAGGATGAGTGTTATACTATAGGGAATGTGGTTACACCAAAATTGGTTACTTGGGTTTCCCTAGCTCTGCCCTTGGGAATTTCAATGCGGTGTAAACCTGATGGTCACAACATAATGTGTCTCCATAGGATCCATTGCACCATAATCCACCTAATCAATTCACTATGATCTAGTTTATGACTTGTTAAATAAAATAAATAATTTTTTTAATGGAGTCCCCTTACCCTTTTTTAGCTACATAACCCCAACACCCAAACCCTGCCCCTCTCATTTTACCCTTGAACCCCTCCACCTTTTATGCTTTTAGATCACCATCTGTCAAAGAATCAATGTGATACTTGATGTAGGAGGATCCTATCAATATGTATAAGGTAAGACCTATGTCTATTCTCAATATTTATCTCATTTCACTATTATTGTGGTGTAGACCCCATTTTTGGGATTACCAGTATGATTTATCAATTCCATGAAAATAGGGATAAACTGAGTTATGATATAAGAAGAGTAGGCTTCTATAAGATCAAGGTAGTAAATTCCTTTCATATATCAAAATTCCCAATGTGTATTTATTCAATGTTTATTCATGTTCCTAGGGTTGTGTCTTATCTAATTTTTAAAGTTCCCAGGTGAGGTTCAAAGAGTGTGGCTGGCTTATGAAAGGAATCTAAAACATGAATTATGTGTGTCAAAAAGGATTAGTTATTTTGGAATGGATAATTTTAAATAAAGCTATGTTTTTTTATCTATAGTTTTTTCATAATAGATCCCAGATTCCTTTTTATGCATAACACTTTATATGTTTGTCCTAGATTGAGAGGGTATATGGTCTCCCACATGACAAGGGATTGGGTAGAGTTTTTAGTGAGTAAGGAATTTTTGTTTTCATATATGAAGTTGGTCAGAAATTATTTATGTATGTCAATCCCATGTTAGTGGTTGTAATATGGTGATTTTTATTCCTTGGGTTAAGGAATTATTATTGATAATGGTATGGTTTTTTTTAGGATTTAAGACTTAATGGGTTGTCATCTATCGTACATTGGCATATCATTGATGAGTTTTAGGTAGGGAATGATTTCTAGTGGGGATAATTGTAGTGATTTTTCGAGTATTCACATTTAATATACATGGTGGATTATTACCATGGATTTGGTAGCCTATTAGAAGGGATTCTTCTAGGTAGGTGGTTTTGTAGAGAATTACGAGGGCTCTCATCGGTGTAATTCATGGAAAGTATCATTGTTTGGTTATGGACTAAAGGCCTAAAAATAATTTTTAGATAGTGTTTAGTTTCCATGATACAAGAAATTATTGTTAGGAGATATGTGTTAAATGTAGTTTATGTTGAATTATTATGAATTACCCTCTAGAATAGTTTTAAGTTTGGAACAAAGACTAGTTGAGAGAAAGGGTAGGATTTCCTTCTCTGTTATTTATTATATCATGATTATGTTTGTGTCACCATGATGTGGATGACACATTGATATGTAAGGGTTAATATGTATGTTATACCTTTTGGGAGATATTATTTTTAGGTTAAGAATTTTTATATCTGGATGCATTCCATGGGTAAAACAAGATATGTCCTTGTGAACTACCTTATGATGGTGGTTTGAATCATTTGAGTAGTTGGATACTGGGATTCCCTCTATGATTTTCTTATGATATTATCAATGTATCAGTTTTTTATCCACGAGAACATTCCCTATGGGTAATGTTTCACTTAAGTAAGAGGTTATCTACTGGTATTATCTCCTAATATTATTCATGATATGATCAATGGATTTAAAATATAGTCTTGGGATAATATTTTAACATGATGGCTCATCATGTAAAAGAGGATCACTATTTTGATGAACTACTCAGATCACTTATGATGTGGCACAAGGATTAGTGATGTGTCCTGGGATATTAATATTTGTCTAAGTGATTAGATATTATAATTCCCTCCTCTATCCTCTTATTATGTGATAAGTGGATCATATAAATATCCATGTAGATATACCATTGTAAGAACCTAGATCTTCTTTTCAGGTATGTTTTTCCTTTTCTGGTGTTTTTGAGGAAAAAGTGGAGTTTTTGGAAATTTCCTATGTACATGCCATGTACCTTATGAGTACATGTCATGCACTCGGTTACCACGGGTAGCCTTGTGATGGTCGTGTAGCGGCTGTGTACACGACCATGTGGGGTTGACCTAGAGGCAACCTAAAGAGGAGTATGGAAAAGGAAAGTACACACCATGTACTTAAAATGTACATGCCTTGTACTTTCTTTTTTTTCATTAAGTGCACAAGGGTCAGGTCTGACAGATAGAACCATCTGCTTCTAGGTTTGGTTCGTCCGAGGGCGAGATTACGTCCATGATCCTTCTCTGAGCCCCCGAGCCTCCGTCTGATCTCTGTTTCGACCGCCATCAATTGCGTTGGGATCACCACAGTAAGCTCTTCCTTCTTCTAGATCTTCATTTCCTGATTCCTATTCTTTCTCAAGTTATGATCTGTTGAGCATTTTAGGTTTTTTTATAGATCTACAGTTTTCTTGGGCGATTCAAGGCTTGAGGTTCATGTATAGAGATCTCCCAACACAGAGGTAGGTGGTTTGTGCCTTTCTGTTGAATGTCTATAAGTTATATGTAAAAAATCGCCAATACCCTTGAATGGGGTATTGCGTGTTTACTGTTTTATCCCAATTATTATCCTACATTGCTTATATTCTGGAGTATAGGTTGACTTCATAGGAATATGATTAATTTCTACGCTTGGAGGTGTTTTCCCATGCCTGTTTTTTTGTGGCTGTTTTATTTTTCTTATCTTATTAGGATGCTATTTACTTCCCATGCCTAGTATTATAGGATGGAGTGATTGTTCTTACATGCTGGTATGTTGTAGATTGTTTATCCATGTAGTTCTTGTTGTTTACTTTGGTCGATACACATTGGTATTCTTTATTGACTTACCCAGGGTCATGATAACATGGTTTATAGACCATAGAGAGAATGGACGTAAGGGCTTCTCCATAGTTTCTTTTCTACTAATGATGTGGGACAAAAGGGGGGAATTGAAGTAAGTACTTCCTTAGAGTGTTTGTATTTCTTCAAAGTGGGCCACAGAAGGAATGTAACATAAGTCCTTCCCTAGATCACCTTTAGTTACCGATACGAGACTATAGGAGGAACTGACTGCGAGTGCTTCCTCAAAGAGTCTATGCATAAGCTGAACTAGAGGGTTTAGAGTGAGTGTACTTCTTAGAGGGTTTCTTGTGTTGCTAGGTAAGACCAGAGGGGATAAGTTGTGTGTACTTTGCATAGGGTTACCTTTTGTGTTTACCTGCTTTCTTGTGTCACTAGGTAGGACCAGAGGGGATAGGCTGTGAGTACTTTCCAGAGGGTTACCAGTTTTAAATTACCTACTTGATTAACTATTGTTTGATATATGAAACTGAATTCATTGAAACTATGGATTGTTTACTACTATGTACTTCCATGTTTAATGCTTTCTTTTACTTATTACCTTCCATATATTCTCTGACTATTATGCAAAGATCTTGTGGTGGTTTCCTAATGGGATTATATCTCACACCCTATTTGGGCCACACTTTTGTGCCCAAACTAATTATATTGTTGCATGTATAGATAAGGGAAAGATCCCTTCTACTTCAGGTACTTGATTGTTGTGGATCTGGAGAGCATGGGACCAAGCTGAGGCTTGCGATGCTGAGGAGATATTATCTGTTTTATTTTGTACTTTAGATTAGTACGGTTTGTATTCGAGCATTGTGATTTTGATGGGATTCTTTCCTAGACCTATGTTTCTTGCATCATTTATATATATGTGTGTGTGCTCTAGTATATTATATTTCAGTCTTCCACTGTTTACTTTTGTATGGATTATTACTGCTTCCACAATTGTTATTATTCTCTTACATTGTGTTACTCTGCCAATGAGGGCATTGTTTTCCCACTATCAAACCCAAGGCCCCCTACTTGTCAGCAGCCTCTGGAATTCAGGGAAATGTGCTTGAGGCCATGTGACCAACTAGGTACGGGGCTCCCTTGGGCAGCTTCCAAAACCGGGACATTAAAAAGTGGCATCAGAGGGATTAAATTCTCTTGAATTACTATTTGGTTCCTTTAACTAGGGATATGAAAGAATAGGTACTTGGAAATAATCTATGCCCAGGAGTCTCTAACCCGTGTACAGGGAAAAGCCAATTTACCTCGTATACTACAAGTTTTCTGGTTTTTCAATTTTACAGTAGATTTGATTTTCACCGTTGGTGACTCACAAGTTTTGTGTTGTTATAGTTTATATTATTGAGGTTCTATTTATATTACAACCTGATTAGATGAGGGTATGCCATCCAATGAATCATATAGGCACTTATTAAAAATCACATCTCATGCATTCTTGTCATTCCATTTAGGGTGCATTAGCGACTGCATGTTGTTGTGATAGGTATTGTGATTGATATGCAGCTCGTTGTGATAGATGCCTTGATAGAATATGTAACACCCCAACCCTAGTTACCCAAAGTTGGTGCATTATTACATAACATTGGCATGATACAAGGAATCATTTCCTGAAAGAACGATTAGTTTAGTAGCCTTGGAAGTACTAGATACATTCATAAGTTGTACATTACATCATGAAATAAAAACATAAACAACATTTTGTCCCCTTTTTAATCACACTTATATCCTTAGGCTATCCCTACAAGTAAACCATAAAATACTTCTTCACATCCTGGGATAAATAAAACATAGAAAGGGGTGAGATCAGATGCTCAGTAAGGATAACAATATATTAGAAACTTTCATAAATAAGTATAAACATTTAAGGAAATGTAAAAGACTAAAACAAAAGCCTTTTTAACTTAAAATTCAACATAATATGGAAAATATAAAATCAAATAATTCCATTTACTTATTCACATTTATATTATTCTAGTCTAATTATCACATGTAATGTCAATAGCTACTTTCATAATGATGGAATGCATAATTCCAAACTTCATAACCACATATTCAAGGCCTTGTGCCAAGACTAAAAATAAGATTTTGTCAAGGCCTTGTGATAAGACACTAGTTTGTCTCTTGAGACCTACATATGAATCGAGGAGCTACAATGGGTTCCACCCATCACATACTAAGTCCAATTATTTCCTCATATGAAGAGGGTAAAACATAATCTAAACATTCTTTTTAAAACTAGCATACGAAATCTCAATATTTTAACCACAAACCATGAATGGCATACAAATAGCACATCTACAGTAAAAAAACTCATTAAATGAAATATGGATGATTTTATTATAATAAATCAACCTAAATCAAGAATAATGAAGGATAATGACTTAGATGAAAATAATTATCAAAATTATTTTAGAGAAATTCCCCCTTTTTCTTGAAAACAGTTAAAAGTCTCACTATTTATAAAAAACTGTTTAAAATAGATATTTGAATTAAAGTGTCCCATACCACTTTGAATATTCTGAAAGGAATTAACATTTTAAAACATTAATTCCCATATAAATAAATCCATATACCATTTTTAATACATGGCCATTAATGAGAAAGATTTATCATAATACATTTTTAAAACATTTAATATGATATTTTAGTTAGAGTTTCAAACCAAATAAGAGACGCTTGAATAAAAATAATTGAGGTAATAAAAACATTATAATATCATGAGAATAAATGGATTCATTATATACTATGTCGGAGTACAGTATATACACCAAAAAAAAGTGAGTTGGTGCATAACAACAAAGAAGACTCAATGGAATGTAAGTTGAGATGAAATCCCTTATAAAGACCATATCCATAGGTTAAGGATAAATCAATGTCATAATTATATGTGAAAAATATAAATACACTTAATATGATTGGATATTCATTATAAATAAATCATAGGACATTCACACATATTCTTGTAAAAACAACACCAATGAATTGGATGTTTCACTCAATGAGTAGAGATTGAGTTAAAAATACTCTTATCAAGTTCATATCGATGACTTTAGAATTTATAAATGGACTAATTATGTGTATCAAAAGTATATCCACATAAAGGGGAGTGGAAATTACTACACAAATAATAAATATTTATTCCACACATAATCATGAAGTAAAATAATCAATGAAGTATGCGTAAAGCCCAACGAGTGGAAATTGAAATTTGAAATTCCCTTACCGATTTGGTAACAAACAAAACATACACCCCATGAAAAAAGTATCATACAATGAAGATGTAAATACCCATAAATTAAATTATATTACATAAAGAATAGAATCATGGGTAGTCCATACATCACACAAAAGGAAATTGTTGCAATATAGCATGAATCTCACGGGAATAAGAAGTGAGATGAAAACCCCTTACCACATTGTAATCAATCGATTCGTATGAACAAAATTTAATAACCACTAAAGGATTCGTATAATACCATGAATATAAATATAATCATAGCAATATATATCAAATGGCAGTACAGAATACACAACATACAATAAATAAGTGGCGAACAATGGAAATATCATGAAATCACGAGTGAGATAAGAAACCCCTTACCTTATACTTTTCCTTGTTTGAGGTTAGTTTAACCACATTTATAATTTTGAAATAATTGTTATTAAATTATACAAGAACCATATACATTAATATGACATCATATATGATCTTCTAATATTGTTTTGTTAGTGATATTTCAGTAGTAGCATCGTTTCTGGTGTTAACTGATTAATTTTCCTTTATATGATTTGTTAGGATGCATCTCATTCATATTAATAATGATATTAAGTCTTTAAAAACTTATTTTTAATCATCAAATGAAAATTAGTCTTGAATTGATACAATGGGTAATGATTCTCATCGCGTTCATGAAGACGGTAATCCACACATAAGTACAAGCGACAATATCATATTTTTTATATTAAAATCGTATATAATTGGATGGTATATCTTATGAATAATAATTTTCATGTTATATTTATTATTTACATAATTTATACTCATTATTATACCCATCCAAATGATGAAGTGTTTGAATAACAAACTACACTACGACGTGGAGATGGTAATATGTACATACACACGAATGGTGACTTTGTCCTTTATAAAATGGATAAAATAATGGAGAGGGTTGTAACATTTTCATAATAACATAAAAATATATTTAAGATACTGGATTTATTATTTTAGAATTGAAACAACAAATAAATGGGAATTGGAAGAAGAAAAGAACTTGAAAGAGGTGATGAAATATTTACCTCTTCTTTAGGTTCTTCATTTTGATTTGATAAAAAGGGCTACATAGGTTGTCTTTATGACTAAAGTAAGGCCTATAGGTATAAGGGAGGATAGTTAGGAGGATATTTTGTCAGGGGTTGGCTGAGACATATGTCTTTGAAGGTGTGAATTTGAGAGAAGGGGAAGTTCCCTTTTATAAGAGGGGTGAGAGGCACCTTAGGAAAAGATTGAAATATTATTTTATAATAAAATCCTTTTAGGTTTATAATTGATCCAAAATGAATTATACAAATTATAAGGTGGGTATGAGTCTAAAACCCCTTAAACAATGGGTTTTATAAAGGTTTGGGTCACTATATTAACCATATATTTTAGATTTTATTCTTAGTTAAATAGTTTGACATTTACCATGTATCTTTATATTTTTATATTATATTGTTAATAAACTTACTATAAACTTCCAAGATAACCCCTAGTGGTTAATTAATGATACACCTATCATTATATATGTCTTTTGGGAGAACCTATGATTTTATGGATTATTATATCAACCAATAATATTGTATTTTGTTTTAAAAACTCATTAATGTCAATTTTGACATTATTTAATAATTGATTTTTTTAAGTCCTAAAAAATTTATTACTTATAAATAAATACATTTAATCAACCATAACATGTCTTAGTAACATATAAAATAAGTTTAATTCATTAAAAGTATAAAATTAAATTTATTTGGATATTTATAATATCAATTACTTTAATATTTCATTAATCTGGAAATTACTACATCATCATTGTGCCATAAATAAATTTGATTATTTAATGTATAAATATTATAAATAAAATACCATTATGTATGAAATATTTTTATATTAATAATTAATATTTATAGTATAATTTATATTATGTGTAACCCTATATTTAAAATTTTTTAGTTATTAAACTTTGAATTTAACACTTTTAAATCTTCTTGAATTAAATAATAATGAATGTGCTAATCTAATAAAAGTGGACCTAAAGGATCATA
The DNA here is from genome assembly GCA_963277665.1 of Viscum album. Taxonomy (NCBI): domain Eukaryota; kingdom Viridiplantae; phylum Streptophyta; class Magnoliopsida; order Santalales; family Viscaceae; genus Viscum; species Viscum album. The sequence continues at coordinate 114,543,310 of OY728149.1, forward strand.
TTTTATTCCTAATGTTGTTTTGGTCTAATTAAACCTATAAAATATAATTAGTACATGTGTTAGGGTAATAATAATATCATTTTTACCATTAATTACCCTATTTACTTTTAACTGTGGTAAATAAAAGTAAAAAGTTATTATTCACCAAAAACTATTTTCATCTTATTGAACCAAATATTACATACTGATATCAAAAGTGTCTCTTATATTTTCTAAACTTAACTAAAAGAAGTGGTAAAATTATGTTTTATACATATTTGTAAATGCTCCTAGGAGATGGGTAAAAGACGGTAAAAAGTTTGATAAAATTTTATATATCTAAAATTATTATAAAATGAATCCAATGAAATATGTTGAACATATATATATATATATTATGTATCTATTTTTACCAAAAATAAATTTAAATAAAATAACTACATATTGAAAAAAAATCGATTTTAATCAATAACGCAGTGTTTTTTCACTATTCCTAAAAAATTTAATGTTTTAAGAAAAATACTAGAACTTTACCCTAAGATAATTTTAATATTATGGATTCAAAAATGAATTCTATTTTACCAAATTAAAAACATATAAGTTGCATTAATTAATTTGAAATTAATTCCCATTGTCAAAACTGAAAAATGGGTTTTTTAAAAAGTAAAAACTAACAAAAGATTGTCATTTGTTTATGTCAAATTTAAATGAGAAATTACTTATAATGACATAAATTGTATTAAATGATAAAAATATATTCTAATTATACTTCCAAACCATTCAAATACATAATTTAACACTATAAAGTATTTCAATTAAAAAATTAGTTTTCAATTAAAATTTAGTATTTTTCAGTATTCATCAAAATAAGAAAGTTATCATAAAAGTACCAAAAATTAATCCAAAATAACTTTTTATGTCCCGATTCTAAAGAATAATTTAATTTTCTTAAATTGAATATAGAAAAGTGTCAAATATTGGATTGAAAAAGGGTTTGCGATTAAAAGGTGGTAAATTTTTATTTTTTGAAAAATACTTATTTTATCTGAAAAAATGAATTTGTTCTTATATTATGTATAATAAATTCATAATATGGATTCTAAAATTATATAGAGTATATAAAATTCCAAATTCAGTTAGTACTATTCATATCCACTTTTGAACGAATGGTTTGTTATGTCATGGTGCGCTCGAACTCGGTGATGCGTGTAGAGAAAGTTATTGAATTTAGAGAATGTAACTTACTATGAAATATTGGGGTGTTACATTCTTCCCCCCTTTTGGAAATTGCATCATAGAAATTTTAAAATTGGGCTTGAGAACTTCATTAAAAGTCCCAAATCAAAAAAATAGTGAATAAAACTATCTCTTTAAAATAAAGAAAGGTAAGAACAAAGGTCACCCAAGATAACTCATACTAGGATTCCATGTAGGAAAATGGATATAAAAGATAAACTAAGTGTCAAGTTTGGGTGGAGAGTGTTAGAAAAAAAGATTAGGAGAAAGCTAACAACAAGAAAACCACAAACTTTTTATGGGATAAATGGTCATTAGTTTCCTAGTAGGAAAAGTAAATGGATAATGGTTTTATTTTAAGTTTAATTTCATAAAGTTGAGGAATTTATTTATGATATTGACTAAGTAAATAAAGATATATACTTACTTTTTATGTAGAGTTTCATCCTTTAATAAATTTCTATAACTAAATCATTTTTTTTTCTAATGATGATTATTCAAGAATACTTGGTCACACCTGAAGTGATATAATCAACTTCTAGAGAATCAAATAATCTGCAACGAATAAACAATATATATTTACCTAGTCTTTAGAGATTAACCAAAACAAAAATGGTTAGTACAAGATCAGATGATCCCAAAAAAGTTAATCCTTTAGAGAAAGAAATACTAATTTTAATTTCTAAAATTAAACGAACAATACCCAAAGTTCAATAAATACCTTTTAATAAACAATTGTCCTTAAAATCCTTCAATATAATCCAACCTAATATTGAAACCCAAAACTTAGAGGAATATGATTACATAGTATTCCACGTTAAATTTTATCTCCCAATAACATTGACTACTCTTAAAGTCACATACTTAAAAGTAATTAACCTAATAACATATTCTCTATGATAGGTTAATCATTTACATAAATTTCCTAAATCACTATAAATCCACAATAAAAACATAGATAATAATCCACCATTACTCTTCAAATAAATCCCATAGTATTCTATTTTCCTTAGGCATATAGTATTCCCAATAGAACGAACATCTTCCAAAATAACATGTATCACTTAATCACCAAATCATTTTCCTATACTAAGGATATCTATTTTATAAGACATAATATACAAACTCAACATATTATTGATAAATAAAATCAATTAACTGAAAATAATTAGTCACACTAACCAGGGACTTCACGTAGTCTAGTGGTAGGAGATAAATTCCTATCACACTATGGTTGTGGGTTCGATTCCTGTAGATTTTTCCGACGCGGCGGGTTGTCACATAGTCTGCATGTTTCCATTTTTCAAAAACTATATTTTATAATGTTCCCAAAATGAGATAAATTCCTCAAAATAACTATAACATAATTTCACCACAAATGTTATCTTATACCTCTCATTTTCATCCTAAAATTTAATAAGTTGTAATTGCCTCAAATTCAAGGATCATATAAACCCAAATGGTTATTTATAATTATATCAACAATATAAAAAACAATTCTTCCTAAAATAGAATTTTCACATAAAAAACTATAGGGTTACACATACAAGAGAAAAGTCTCCCAAAGTAATCCCATAAACAAAGAGCACTAATAGTTTTAAACATTTTACCATTCATTTATTTCCAAATAGGTTCTTCCTTAACCAAGAGGTTACCCTATAGAATAGGGCATTCACTCAGGTAATTCCCAAGTATCCTACGTTTATGGAAAATTAATGTAAATGGATTCTTGGTATCATTTTTATTTTCTTCCATTGTATTCTTCATTTTTTCTCATAAATTCTTTATTTTATGTTTTTCTTTCCCACACAAAAAGCATTTCATTGTTCCATTGATACACTTCCCTAGGTGTTTCTTTACACATTTATTGTATGATGTAAATTGATCTTTCTTTTCTCTATGACCTCCACTACTGGAGCTCTTATCATTCACTGAATTTATCTTCTTTTTTGAGTCGTGTAGTTGGTTAATATATATATTAGTGATCATATTTTTGGAAAACAGATTCGGCATGAACATGATATCTTTTAAACCTATCAACATTTCATTTCATTTCTCATTTCCACCGCCCTACCCACCATATACATCAGGTTCAATGTTACTATGAATTCCCTGGAATCCAGCCATTGACTAACACAATAATGTATAGTGTGAGTCATAAAATAATTTAGAGAATATCATAACACCTTATTTTTAATCTAAAACACCATAGGATTAACCAAGGTTATTTATTATCATCTTATTTTAAAATCATTTAAATTGGTTTGTAAAGAAAATGTGGATTATACTAAGCATATCTCTCGGGAGTGTCATAACCAAGAGTTCAGCAAGGCCCATTGTCGTGTACCAAAATACCCCAGGTCAAGCCCAAAACTCCTTGTCAGAGTTTTCACTCCTAGGTACATCTGTTCCAGAGAAACCTATACCTTATCGTATCCATTTAGGGATGTATTTCTCATAAATCACACATAATATTTACATTACAAAAATTTATGGATGTTGTTCTATACTATTATTCAAGGTCTATCTTAGGGTAGTGTTTTCTAATTAGAGTTTTTCTAAATATGGCTTCATATGTTTGTACTAAACTTCCTCTAAAACCAAATGTAACACCCTGGCCCCAGTTTCCCAGAGTTAGTGCATTATTACATAACATTGGAATTATACAAGGAATTATGTCTCAAAAAACTGATCAATTTAGTAGCCTTGGAAGTACTAGATATACTCACAAGTTTTACATTACATCATGAAATAAAAACCCCAAAGAAATTTTGTCCACTTTTTAAACACAATTATATCCTTAGCCTATCCCTGTCGATCAACTATAAAATACTTCTTCACATCCTAGAAAAAATAAAACATAAAAAGGGGTGAGCTCAGATTCTCACTAAGGATAACAATATAGCGGGAACTTTCATAAATATGTATAAACATTTAAGGCAATGTATAAGACTAAAAAGAAAGAATTTTAAACTAAAACTTAAACATGATACGGAAAAGATAAAATCAAATAATGCCATTTACTAGTTCGCATGGGTATTCTACTAGTTGAATAATCACATGTAATATAAATAGCTACTTTTATAATGATGGAATTCATAATTCCAAACTTCATAACCACATAGTCAAGGCCTTTTTCCAAGACTAAAAATAATATTTTGTCAAGGTCTTGGATAAAGACACTAGTTTGTCTCATGAGACCTACCGATTCATCGAGGATCTATAGCGGGATCCACCCGTCACATACTATGTCCAATGCATTCCTCATATGAAAAGGTTAAAACATACTCTAAACATTTTTATTAAAACTAGCATATGAAATGTCAATATTTTAACCTCAAACCATGAATGGAATAAAAATAGCACATCCACAGTCAACCATAACTCATTCAATACAATATGGATGATTTTATTATAAAAAATCAACCTCAATCATTAATAATGAAGGATAATGAAATAGATGAAAATAATCATCAAAACTATTTGAGAGAAATATCCTACATTTTCTTGAAAACAGTTAAAAGTATCAATCTTTATCAAAAATCTGTTTAAAATATATTTTTGAATCAAAGTGTCCCCTACCACATTGAAATGTTTTAATGGAATTATTATTTTAAAACATTAATGTCTATATAAATATATCCTTATAACCATTTTTAAAACATGGCCATTAATGAGAATGATTTATAATAATACATTTTTAAAACATTTAAAATGATATTTTAGTTAGAGTTTCTAACCAAAGGAGAGATGCTTGAATACAAATAATTGAGGTAATAAAAACATAATAATATCATGAGAATAAAAGGATTCATGATATACTATGTCAAATTATAGTATATACACCAAACAAAAGTAAGTTGGTGCATAACAAAAAAGAAGACTCAATGGAATGTAAGATGAGATGAAATCCCATATAAAGACCATATCCTTAGGTTAAGGATAAATCAATGTCATAATTATGTGTGATAAATATAAATAAACTCAATATGATTGGATATTCAGTGTAAATCAATCAGAGGACATTCACACATATTCCTGTAAAAACAACACCAATGAATTGGATGTTTAACTCAATGAATGTAGATTGAGTAAAAATTACTCTTATCAAGTTCATATTGATGACTTGAGAATTTATCAATGGAGTGAATATGTGTATAAAAATCATATCCATAGAAATGGGAGTATAAATTTCTACAAAAATAATAAATAATCATTCCACATATAATCACAGAGTAAAATAATCAATGAAGTATGCGTAAAGCCCAATGAGTGGAAATTGAAATTTGAAATTCCCTCACCGATTTGGTAACTTACAAAACATACACCCCATGAAATAATTATCATACAATGAATATGTAAATAACCTTAAATTAATTTATTTTACACAAATAATACAATCATGGGTAGTACATACACCACACTAAATGAAATAGTGGAAATATAGCATGAATCTCATGGGAATAAGAAGTGAGATGAATACCCCTGACCACATTGTAATCAATTGAGGCGTATGACCAAAAGTTATAAACCAAAAAATTATTCACATAATACCATGAATATAAATATAATCATGAAAATATATATCTAATGTAGTACACAATACACCACATGCAACAAATAAGTGGCGAACAATAGAAATCTCACGAAATTTAGAGTGAGATAAGCAACCCCTTACCTTGTACTTTTTCTTGGACGTGGGTAGGTTAACCTCCAGTATAATGTTAAAATAATTGTTATTAAATTATAAAATAACCATATACATTAATATTATATCATATATGTTCTTCTAATATTGCTTTGTTAACGATATTTCAGTAGTGTCATCGTTTCGGGTGTTAACTGATACATTTTCCATTATATGATTTGTTACGTAAATAATGTTTGTTTTGGATAGTATGTATATTATTCATATTAAGAATGATATTAAGTATTTTAAAACATTATTTTTAATCATAAAATGAAAATTAGTCTTGAATGGATACGATGGGGAATGAATCTCGTCGCGTTCATGGAGACGGTAATCCGTACGTACGCACGAGCGACAATATCATTTTTTTAATATTAAAATCATATATAATTGAATGGTATATCATATAAAGAATAATTATCATGTTATATTTATTATTCACATCATTTATAATCATTATTATACCCATCCGAATGATGAAGTGTTTGAATAAAAATCTACACCATGACGCGGAGACGGTAATCTGTATGTAAACACGTATGGTGACTTTGTCATTTATTGGATAGATAGAATAATTAATATTGTTCTTAAATTTTTATAATAACATCACAGTATATAGAATATACTGGAGTTATTATTTTATAATTTAAACAACAAACAAATATGAAGTGGAAGAAGAAAAGAACTTGAAAGAGGTGATGAAATACTTACCTCTTCTTAGGGTTCTTCCTTTGGATTTGATCAAAAGGGATTCTCAGGTTGGAATTATGACTGAAGGAAGTCCTCTAGGATAAAGGTAGGATAGTTGGGAGGATATTTGGGCAGGGTTTGTCTGATCCAAATAGCTTTTAATGTGTAAATATGAGATAAGGGGAAGTTCCCTTCTATAAGAGGGGCTAGGGGCACCTTTGGAAAAGATTGAAATATAATTTTATAATAAAATAACATTAGGTTTATAATGGATAGAAAATGAATTATTTAAAGACTAAGGTGGTTAGGGGTCATAAAACTCTCAACCAATAGGTTTTAGACAGGTTTGTGTCACTATATTAACCATATCTTTTAGATTTAACTCTTCATCAAATAGTTTGAAATTTACCATGTCTCTTTGTATTTTTATATTATATGGTTAATAAACATACTATAAACTTCAAAGACACCCCAAGTGGTTCATAAATGATACAAATATTAGTATATAAGTCTTCTGGACAAACCTTATATTTTTAGGATTATTATATCAACCAATAATATTGTATTCTTTTAATAACTCATTTATGTAAATTTTGAAATTATTTAATAATTGATTTTTGTTAAAGTCCTAACAAATTTATTACTTCGAAATAAATACATTTAATCAACCATAAAATTTCATATTAACCTATAAAATTATTTTAATTCGTTAAAAGTCTCAAATTAAATTTATTTGGATATTTATAATAACAATTATTTTAATTTTTTATTAATACGGTAATTACTGCATCATCATTGTGTCATAAATACATTTTATTATATAATGTCTAAAAATAATAAATTAAATTAAATTATGTATAAAATATTTTTATCTATCTAATGAAAATTTATAGTCTAATTTATCTTATGTCTAACCCTATATTAAAAATGGTTTAGTTATTATACATTGAATTTAACACTTTTAACTCTTCTTTGAATTACATAATAATAAATGACCTAATCTAAACCAAGTGGACCTAAAAGATAATATTTTATTCATAAGGTTGTTTTTGGTAGAATTACACTTATCCAATAGAATTATTACATGTGTTACGGTAATAATAATATCATTTCTACCCTTAATTACCCTATTTACTTTTAACCATGGTAAATAAAAGTGAAAATTCACTATTCACCAAAACTTATTTTCATCTTATTGAACCAAATGTTACGTAAAAATATCAACCACATCTCTTAGATTTTTGAAATTCAAATCATAGAAGTGATAAAATTATGTTTTATACAAATTTTCAAATGCTCCTAGGAGGTGGGTAAAAGACAGTAAAAAGTTCGATTAAATTTTACATATCTAAAATTATTATAAAATGACTCAAATGAATTACATTGAACATATATAGGTATTATTTATCGATTTTGACCTAAAATATATTAAAATAAAATAACTAATTATTTAAATAAAAATTCAATTTTAACAAATAATGTCATGTTTTTTCACTATTCATCAAATATTTAAAGTATTCAGAAAAAATACCAAAACTTTACCATAAGATAATTTTGATATTTTGAATTCCGAAATGAATTATATTTTACAAAATTAAAAATATATAAGTTTAATTAATTAATTTAAAATTAATTCATGTTGCCAAAATCGAAAAGTGGGTTTTTTAAAAAGTAAAAAATATCAAAAGATTGACATGTGTTTATGTCAAATTTAAATGTGAAATTACTTATAATGACAAAAATTGTATTAAATTATAAAATTTAATCTATTAATACTTCCAAACCCTTAAAATACATAATTTAACACTATATATTATTTCGATTAAAAAAGTAGTTTTAAATTAAAATTTAGTATTTTTCAGTATTCATCAAAATATGATAGTTATCAGAAAAGTACAAAAAATTAATCGAAAATAAATTTTTATGTCTCTATTCTACAGAAGAATTTAATTTCATCAAATTGAATATATAAAAGTGTCAAATATTTGTTTTAAAAAGGGCTTTCTATTAAAAGGTGGTAAAATTGCATTTTTTGAAAATTACTTCTTTTATCTAAAAACATGAATTTGTTCTTATATTATCTCTAAGAAACACATAATATGTATTCTAAAATTATATTGAGTATATAAAATTCTAAATTTAGTTAATACTATTCATAAACGCTTTTGAACGGCTAGTTTGGTAGGTCGTTGTGTGCTCGAACTTGGTGTTGCGTGTAGCGCAAGCTATTGAATTTAAAGAAAATAACTTACTATGAAATCTTAGGGTGTTAAAGAATACATTATATTTGATAGAGTATTAAATTGTGTATGGTTTTTTTCAAATGAAATCCAAACTTTGGTTCTTGAGGTGTTATGGGACCTCTTGGACCTGAATTTGGCGGATCATTGCATTGTTATGCTTGTTTTTGACTTGTCTAAGATGCCGATATTTTATTCACAGGGATTATGGGCCCTCACATATCATAATATGGAACTTAAGGGACTATTTTAGTGTTTTTTGGTTTCCAGAGTAGTTTTTGAGGTTTACTATCCGAAAAAACCCAGAATACACGCCGTGTAGTTTGACTACTCACCATTGGTTCTTCTATTCGAGAAGAAACTATTTTTCTTAAGTACATGTCATGTACCTTATGTACATGTCGTGTAGTCTCTAACCATGTCATAGGCCGTGTAGGAAGAGACATGGTATAGGGAAATTCTCGTGGGAACATGTCGTGTACTGGTTGTACATGTTGTGTTGTGTTGACCCTCTGTCTACCCGTGTGACTAACAACACGAACGGATAAATATTAACTTATACACACTGTGTCCCATTTGGACACGCCGTGTATAGTAACCCTGGAATCCTACCATGTAACTAACAACACGGGTCGGTGAAATTCATCAGGTACACGTCGTGTCCGTCGAGAACACGTTGTGTAGTTTCAGCCGTGTATCCAATCGTTTAACTAACAACATGGGTTGGTGATGGTCTTCTAGTACATGCCATGTCTAGAACTAGTACGCTCTATAGATTCTTTCTATGGAGAACCGTGTGGCTTAGTCATGTGACGGAACTCAGGAAGGGAAAGAGGATTCAAGTACATGTTGTGTAGTGAACATACACGTCATGTATTCTTGTTTTGTTAAACTTGAAAGATTTCGGTATCATGTTCCCTTCTTATGATTTTGGTTTATAGTACTTATTAATCTTGATCTAAGGTGTGTGATTGACCTTGCAGAGTCATTACACTAAGACGTCCTCCGGTTTTACGCCAGTTACAGGGAAATGATCAGACATCGGACATGGATAATCAAGGACTTCCAGCAGATCATACAATCGTTCCATCCTTGGCACCAACCGTCATTTCCAACACAGGTGCTGATGCACAGTTCCAAGTGGGATTTATAAGGTTCATACAGACCTTCTGAGGAGTACCGCATCCTACCCCGTCTATGGCAGAGCTGATCCGGGTCTTCTAACTGCAGCATCCTCCCACTTTAACAGGGGAGGGAGGACCACAGGTTTCTGATTCATGGTTGGAAGCCATGCTATCTATATTCAAGCATCTGGAGATGCCTCTAGAGTGGAGGTTCAAGATCACTACGTACATGCTTCAGGATTCCTCCAAGAGATGGTGGGATGTGATCTCTCAGGCGGGACGCCAGCAGGTCATGTCTTGGGATGAGTTCCAGTGTGCCTTCTATGACTATATCTATCTAGAGACTTTGAGGGTCGATCGAGCCTGAGAGTTTATGAGCCGGGAGTAGGGTACTCTTTCTATTATGGAGTATTATTGTCGTTTCACTAAGTTTCATCACTACACAATTATTCCAGGAGGTGATGAGTAATTCCAAGAGGGCTTTATTATAATCTCATACTATGATGTGGGAATGTTATGACATGGAAAAGTGAAATGATAAAATAAAGTTTATAGAAAGATGAGAGATAATTATATTATCAAATTGAATACCCCATGATGATATGTGTATGATTACATTTCCTCAAATTATCCCATCTCGTGTTTTATTTTATGGAATATGCATTGATGGGTTCTCACGATAAGAGTGTTTCATCACATCCATGGGGGGTTGTGATATATAGGGAGTTTCGAGGATGAGTATTAGGATACTACCAGGATGTTTGTTTCACCACTTAGAACCCAGTCTCACCATAATTAGGCTCCTAGATTTATGTAGTTTGTTCATATGGAAGGGTTTTGTAGCCTAAAGATAGTAGTCAAACCTCAATGTGTCCACATAGGGTAATTAAACCATTATTCCCTTTTACAAAACACAATTCACCCCTATATGGATTTGGTTTATGTAACGACCCAAACTATTATTAATAGAAATTCCTATTTATCTAATTAAATGTATTATTATGTAAAATGATTATATAAAACATGAACCCCATTGGTTTTATGATTTTGGATTTTAAAATACCATTATGAATTGTGATCTTTGCTAATATAGTTTTTGAACATTGATCACATGATTAGTATAAATGTAGGAATTTAACAAATCCAATTTACTCTGCCAAAGGAAGTGATGGCCTCATCCTGTAGACTTTCCCTATATGAATCCCATATTTCAAAGCTTGGAAAGGAGGTGGAGTCATTGGTATTTTCTCTTAACCACGCCCAATCCGAGCTTCAACATGTTAAGCTTGAGCGGAACCGCCAATGAGAGAAGTGGAAGTTGATAGAGATTACCACTCAGGTTATGTTATCTGAGCCACCCCAAGAGTTTTTCACCATCACAGACCTTACCCTTCAGTCATATGTGGGTGTTATAAGGGGTTATCTAACAAAGACCATATCACTATGATTATGTTCATTATTATAATGAATATACAATCATTTTATTATTATTACTTTATAAACCATTTTTAAAGCACAAATAGAATTTTTAGTTAATATTCAACTAAGGAATCAATTTTGATGAATTAATGGATTTTTTGAATTAAATAATATTTTAATAAAATATTATTAATATTTATTATATTATTTTTTATTAAATATAAATGTTCGTATAATTTTATGAATAAAATTGTAATTTTTATCAAGGTTTGAAAGTTGTTTTTTCCAAAACCCAGGAGTTTTTTTATAAATGTCAGTTTTTATTTTAAAAGTGAAAATTTACATATTTAGAAAATTAGTTAGATAAAATGAATATTATTTTTGGAATTCGGAAGTCTAAATTATCCAACAGTAAATTTTTCATAATTTTCTCAGACAGTTGAATATTTGGGTAAAAAATTAATTATCGTTTAATTATTAAATGTGTTTTATGAGATCACAATGAACCAATAGTTAGGTAATAAAATAAAATAAACACTGTGTTTGGAAAATATATGTTTTACCATTAAAATTATATGATTTTCTGTTTTTTTAATTTATTTTACAAAGCCTTAGTAGACCCTCGAAGGCTTATAAAACATTTTAGCTTTTTAAATTGATTTCCTTGAGAGTGTAACTCACCTCCACATAAGCCACCCTATTATTTTAAGAATTTTGGAAATTGGCCTTATAAAATATTGTTTTTACTCCCCATTGGAATAAACCATGGGAAAGAACCATGGTCTTGTTTGTGGTTTTGACTAGTTTAATGTGTGGTGTCCCAAACCTAAATAATAAATAATTCCCTCTCCTTTCCTATATAATCCCACCCAATATCCCACTTACTCTTCCCTAAAACCCTTTGGAGTTCTTCCAACATCTTTTCCACTCACTATAAATCTACCAAGTCTCTCCAAGCTCCCAATAATCCTCTCTCAAGCCTTTAATATCACTCTTCAAAGTAATGGATTCCTTTCTTTCTCATTTTATCCAAGTTTCATAATGTTGTTATGCCTTTTTATTTTAAATTATAAACTTTGGGGTATGATTTGGTACCTCCCCCGTACTTCCCTATTTATGTTTTAATGATGAGAGACCCCTTTTATCTTTCTTTAATTCCTTCCATGTACATCGGTTACCATGCCTAAATTCCTTAAGGGATTTCTCTCTCCTCATTTACATTCAATCAATTCTTTTGTATTAAAAATCTAAATTCCATTACAAATGTTGGGACATGTATCTATATAACCCCTTACTGTCCATTTAGTGTAAATATTATGAGACACCCCTTCCACTCTCATCATACATTTTTATGAATTATTATTTTATGTCGTTACGCTGCCGAAATTGCACCACAATTTTCCAAGCCAATGTAATTTTATAGTGAATACCATAACAATTTCTCTATCAAGGGTATTGAACTATATGAAAATTTAATTTTTGATTATAAATCTTCATGTACATATTCCACATCCCATTATCATGTAATAAATTATGATGAATGATTCTATGTTGTATGATCAATGTGGAACACCAATGCATGAAATAAAATGTTTACGAAGGGTGCACCCTAATAGCACTCCAATGCATTGGGTAAATACTAGTATCATGATACGTCAAGTGCAATTAGGGATTACTCAGGCTAATTCAAGTGAAATTAGGATTTAATCATGCTAATTCATGTTCAATGTGGGTTTAAACATTCTAATTCAAGAGCAATGAGGATTTACTCATGCTAATTCAAGTGCAATGAGGGGTTACTCATGCTCCATCTTAAATGAGCCTTCGCTCATGCTAATACCGTGTTAAGTGTTGTTGCCACATTTCCATGTTATGATAATAATGTTATAATTCCTTTATGTTCATGTTTCTTTTATACAATATTTATATTCCTATTGCCTAACATGTATTGTATTCTCCATTATAGGCCTTATTTACTCCCTTACTGGGCTTTATAGATCACCATTTTCTTATTTATGTCCTTAGGTTATCCCATGAAATTATAAGTAAGAGAGAATGTAGTGGTCATGTAACGGATATTTTCAATATAGATTTTGTGTTTCATGATTTAAGTCATTATGTAATGTTCATAAGCCCCAAAGACACTATACCTCTCTATCTTCTATAAGATACAAGTGAATATTTTATGTAATAAATCATGTTTAAGTGTGAAATAAAGAGAAAGGTTTTTAGAGTTGGTATCAAAGGGAGGTTTATTTTTTTTGGTATTAGGATTAGAAAACCCTAGTGAATGCCTGAGGGATAAGACTATGTATAATAAAAACTTACCTATGTTTTGGTTAGCATTTAGTAAGTGGTTTATCATAAAAATACAACCCTATCTGGATACAAGTAGGTAAAGGAGGCTTTGGAACAAATGTACGTAGGATTGAAAACTCTAATAAGGAGTTTTGTGCTTGTCTTGGGGTATCCTGTTACACTATAACGAGTCTTTCTTCACTCTTGGTTATGACACTCCCTAAAGATATGCTTTGGTAAATTTACATTCTTAGTAAGAACCATTATTAATGGAATAAAAAATCACATAAGAATATTTGTTGGGAAGTAAATCATGGATAACATATATTGAAGCCTATAGATTAATAAGATAAGGAAATAAAAACTATTTATAATTCATCTGTTTTGACCTTGGATTACCCTTTATGTGTTACCCATAAATTTCATTTTATTCTAGCCAATGGCCGGTAATAGAAGGACTCAGTCTAACAACCAATGCAAAGACCAATGTGATGGTTGTTCTAATGAGATGCCCAATCCTATGTGAGCAGGAATCAAAAACATTGTCATGATACTCTCTCAGTAAACTCAAAATTTGAATTAAAACACGGGTCAAGAGAAATTTCACCCACCCCCCAAGAAATAACAAGTTGTTATCGAGATCTTCATGAGACAAAGGCCTCTTACTTTTAATGGATCATCTAATCCCTCAATAGCCGAACAATGGATCAACTCATACATCCTTCAATGTTTTGAACAAGAGAAGGTTCTTTTGGCTGCTTATCATCTGGAGGGTGAAGCCGATCAATGGTGGACATTGATAAAAAATATGATACCTATGGATGATATTGAGGCATTGAAATAGAAGTATTTCTAGAAGATGTTTTCAATAAATATTTCCCATGCACCCTCCAACTAAATATGGAAAGTAACTTCCTTTCCCCCAACAAAAAAATGATGAATCCATCAGAACATATGAGGAAAACTTCAGAAGGCTTTCATGATACACATCTAGATTTTTCATTACCCCTGAATGCAAGGTTGACTACTTCTTTCGTGGGATAAAACCATTCCTGCAGAAAGCCCTGGAAATCCATGACATTGACAGCTATGAGGAAATTTTCTGACGTTCCCATAAGATATAAATGGAGATCATAGAATATCAGGGTCATCATGGGGATTAGAAGGGCAATTTGTAGTTTAATTCTAGCAATCTAATGGATAAATATAATGGTGCTATGAAAATATAACACCCCACTTACCAAATGTGTGTAAAGAAGCACCCTATAAGTTACCTGAAGGGGATGAAGAAATGATTTAGGTGTGGAAGAGAAGAGAATCTAACTGTTAACTACTGATATGATAAAACCATGACTATGACATAGGAGAGTAACACTCTATTAGACTCTCAACACGTTTTTCATTACTTCAACTACAAATAAGCAAGGCAACTTGTAAACTAGTGCCCTATGCCAAAGGTTTTCAGAGGCAACCAACAACCTCCAAGGTAGTAATGGAGATCTTTTTCTATCACTACTATTGAAGTAAACCCCGACAAAGAAGTGGTGATAGGTATGCTAGTAATTTATTCAATAACAGAGAATATATTTTTTTGATTTTGGTTCTTATCATTCTATTATTATAGAGACTCGAAGCCTGACGTACATGGACATTACATTACTTTTGCGGAATACTTAGTACATAACAAAAACACACACACAAGGACCATAATAGTTTAGTGTCTTTGGAAACTCGGAATATAATCTTCTAATCGTGGTAAAAGATCTTCAACATATTCCAAAAAGGTATTCCTATTTTTTTTACCTAAAACCTTTCTTTATATCCTGGGGAAAAGAAAACATAAAAGGGTGATCTCAAATGCTCAGTAAGGGTAAACAAAAGAAATATCAATCACATCATATACATAAGAACATAGCTTTTGGAAATATTAAACTGCAAAAGAAATCATAATTTCATAACATGGGATAAATAATAGTAGTGAAATGTAATCCCAATAATCAAAACTTGAAACATGAAACTTTTTGGAATCCACACATAATCATAGAGAATCATTTCTTGTTAGTCAAGACTCATTGACAAGACTATCTTAGTGGACAAAGTACATTTCTAAACCGAGTTCACTCCTCGTTTCAGTCCTGTTTCACTGAACCGGTATAACCTACTGTTCCAGCCATGTCTATCTCATGAGATATAAAATCTTTACCCAATGCATTGGAGGGAGATATAGGTCCCACCCATCTCATAATGATACAATTATTATGTGTTCCACAAAATCCTAAACCATACATCATAGCATAACCCATGTAATAAAAATGGGATTCTTAAACATCGTGACATCATAAAACAATTCATATAAGATAAAGTAATTCATAAAAATAATCAATCACAACATAATCAAATCAATGTAATAATAGGGATAAAAACAAAACCCTTTATTATCTTAGATGGAAAATAATTTTGATAAAACACTTGAACTCCATTCTTGAGGAAAATATCCTTTCTACTTCAAAAACACTTTTCGTTTCTTAACATGTCATAAAATTCTAAACTAAAATAAGTTGATTAAAAATAAACTTGAAAACTTGTAAAGGAAGATTCTTGGAAATAATGTTTTAAAAATCCATTCATGTCGTATAAGTTAAAAAAACATTCTTCTCTTACTTTTGTCGGAAACGTCAAAAAGTACATCGTACAAAAAATGACAAAAGATTCCTTTCATATCTTTTACTAAAAACTCACCGAAGGGTAAAATTGGATATAAACAATTTTAGAAGGATATAAATATTACATATTGAGGAAACATGGATGTGGATGATAAATATTCCCCAGTAAATTCTTAAGTATAAACAATCTCAGATTAAAATGAGATTGCGAGATTTTCTCTTACCTTAGGTCTGATTTGCTTCGTAAGTGTCCGAACCTCCTGTATAATGATTTAAATAATGTTATTGAATTATTCCAGAATCATAATCATTGTTATGATATCATATATGGTTCACTTATGACTTTTTATTACCCGTTCTTTTGTAAATTCCATGTTAAAGAGCGTTTTGGGTAAAATTGTTTCATTTGTCGTCCGTGATTTGACTTGTAATTATTCATATGATTACATAGATAATGATTACATAATTCCATAATATAAAACATGATTTATATATAATATATATTCATAATATACATATATATAATAAATTAGTAAATGGAAAGAAATACACCGTTCATGGGGACGGTAGGTCGTACGTACGCATGAACGCTGTTTTCGTTTCCTTATTGAGTTGAATGGAATTAAGTAGATGACATACATATATATACACATAAATCCAGTATCATTATTATTTCATATATTTCATTATTACTTATTATATATACTTTATAATCATTTATGAATGGTTAACGTGGAGAATGAATCTCATCACGTCGTGGAGACAGTAGTCCGTACGTACGCACGAGCGATGATATCGTTCTCATGATCATTGAATTATATTGGAGTGTATGTATAATATTTTAGAATCAATATCAATTTAAAATAGTCATATATATTAATTATTTACACCATTATACCCATCCAAGTAAGGTGGTGGTGGAAAATAGATTACACCACGGCGTGGAGACGGTATTCCGTACGTATGCACGCGCGGTGATTTCGTTTTTCATAGGATGGATAGATGGTGAAATAGGGTTGTTTCATACTTATAATAACATATCATAATATGAGTGATACTGATTTTATTACTTCATAATGAAAAAACTAAAGAAGAAGAAGTGGAAGAAGAAATAAAGATGAAAGAATCGGTAACGGACATTACCTCTTCTTTGAAGTTCTTCTTTGAGACCTCCTTTTAGGACACTAAAATAGGTATTTGAAGAAGACCAGAACCTCTAGGATGTTTCTAGGGAAGTGGAGACGAGAAATTGGCAGGGTTTGTCCGAGCTTGAAGGCTCAAAGTGGTGTGAGGAAGAGGGGTAGGAGGTTCCCTTTTATAAAGGAGGAGAGGGGCTCCTTTGGAAAACTAAAAATATTATTTTATTATAAAGTCATATTCGTTTTAAATAGCTCCAAATTGATTTATTTAGAATCTAAGGTAGGGATGGGTAGCAATAATCTCATCCAATAGAATTTAGAAAAGTTTAGGTTCATATTTTAACCTTATCATTTATATTTAACTTTAAGTTATATAATTTTACTTTTACCGTGTCTTTTTGTGTTCTTACACTATAAGGTTAATAAACTTACTATATCAAGCCAAACAAACCCCAAGTTGTTTATTATTAATATATATAACCTTATCTAAGTCATTTTTCCGAACCTTATATTTTTAGGAATAAAATATCAATTAATAATATAATATTTGTTTTAAAAACTATTTTATGTCAATTTTGACACTATTTAATAATTGATTTTTTTGAAAATCGTAACAGAATGATTAGTTCGAAAAAAGTTAATTAAATCAATACTAAAATGTCATATTAACCTAGAAAATAAGTGGAATACATAAAAAGTCTCAAATTACATTTATTTGGGTATTTATAACATCAATTGTGTCAATATTTCATTAATAAGATAATTACTGCATCATCTTTGTGTCATAAATAAATTAACTTATTTAATGTATAAAAATTAAAAATAAAATACCATTATGTAGGAAATCTTTTTATCTTTCTAATGAGTATTTATAGTCGAATTTATCTTATGTATAACCCTATATTAAAAATGACTTACTTATTAAACTTTGATTTTAACTATTTTAACCCTTCTTTAAATAAATTAATAATAAATGTCCTAATCTAATCCAAGTGGGCCTAAATGATCATATTTTATTCATAAGGTTGTTTTTGGTCGAATTACACTTATCCAATAGAATTAGGACATGTGTTAGGGTAATAATAATAACATTTTTACCCTTAATTACCCTATTTACTTTTAACCGTGGTAAAAAAAAAGTAAAAAGTTACTATTCACCAAAATTTATTTTCATCTCATTGAACCACATTTTACTTACTAACATCAACCGTGTCTCTCGGATTTTTGAAATTCCACTCACAGAATCGGTAAAATTAATTTTTATGAAAAAATCATTTTTTTTTAACTACCACTTAGTGGTTTCACTATTCATCAAAAAATGAAAGTTTCCAGAAAAATACCAAAAATTAGGCCTAAGCTATATTTGATATTATGAACTCAAAAATGATGTCTATTTTACCAAATTCAAAACATATCAGTTGCATTAATTAATTTAAAAATTAATTCCCGTCGTCAAAACAAATAGTGTGTTTTTAAGAGATAATAACTATCAAAAGATTGACACTTGTTTATCTCTGGTTTAAATGTGAAATTATATCCAATGACCAACATTGTATTAAATTGTAAAAATATATTCTAAATATACTTTAAAACCACTCAAATTAATAATTTATCACTATTAATTATTTTGATTAAAAAGGTTGTTTTTAATTAAAATTTAGTAATTTTCACTATTCATCAGAAATTGAAAGTTATCCGAAAAGTACCAAAATTTCACCCTAAGATAATTTTGATATTCTGAATCCAAAAATTAAGTCTATTTTGAAAAATAAAATTTAAAAAATTTCAAAAACTGGTTATTAATATTCATAACGGCTAGTTTTAATAATATTTTAATAGCATATTGTTGTTTAGTGAAACTCGTTATTGCGTACTACACACGCTATTGAGGAAGGTCACGATTGCGTGTAATGCAAGGAAATTCAAGGATGCGTGTTGTGAAATCTCCTTTTGGTGTGGTGTACAACACAAGACATTAATGAAATTAAAAAGAATATTTTTCATAAAATCTCGGGGTGTTACATTCTACCCCCCTTAAAATAAATTTCGCCCTTGAAATTCGTCGGGGTTATAAATGGTTTACTATTCGAAAGTTTATTTGATAGAAACCCACATCGTAAAAAGGAATACCAAAACCAATCTTTAAAAACAAAAGTATGAAATGTAACGGTTACCCAAATAAACTAATCACTCGGTTTCCACATAGGTGAAAATATGGATATGGAAGAGAAATCTAACCATCATGTTCTGATTGAGAGTGGTAGAGAACATGTCTATGGAAAAGCCAGCAATCACAAAGCCATAAATTTGTGATGATCTAAGGTACCATCTGATTCATCAGATATAAGAGCACTAGGACAACATTTTTGGTTTTCAAGATCATTTCCCTAAAGTTGATGAAATTGGAATTAGAAGAAATACTTTCGTGATTTTGGTATAGTCTCACCGTGGGTAGTTCTTTGGACAATTTCCACTTCATCTCTTGAAGAAATGAAGTTGAATTTGTCATTCGTGATGTGTTAGCAGATCATGTGATAGAATGATGGGTCATTTCATCTGTCTCAAACAAAAGGTTAGAAAAGTTATCAAAAAATATATAAGTCCATATATAGTGAGATTAATCATATATGGTTCCTAAAATGGACTTATACTTCATATATCATACTGCTTAATATAATAAAACTAGTTTCTACTAAACAGGGACTTCCTGTAGGCTAGTGGTAGGCGATAAAGGCCAGTCGCACTTCGGTTGTGGGTTCGATTCCCACAACCTTATCTGATGCGATGGGTTGTCGCCCGTCCTGCAGGTTGTCCTTTTTCTAAAACTATATTACTATAACATCCCATCAATAATATCGAAAAACTTCTATCCTTAAACAATACTAACTTATGTCCAACATAATCCATTCCAATCTTTAGGCTTATCCATAATACTGCAGTCCACTCTCATAATATAGTGAAAACAATTACCAGAGATTTAATACCATCGTTGATCCCCATATATCATAAGATATGTCTTGTTGGTCACATTCCAAACATTCAAAGGCCTTAATCATGTATTCTCTTGAAAAATGAATTCCCATTAAACCTTAGTGAAAACATGAATGCAGTTAAAAGTTAACACTTTCCACAAACCAAAATCCTCAAAATTATATATACTCAAACCATGATATCACTTAGTCCTTATATCAATCATGAGCTCATGAATACTTTCAAACATTTCATTTTCTCCTTATCCCTTCATTATGTGCATATCATCTGCTTTCCAAAATATTTGAATCACTTTTCATGGTTACCGGTACCTCAAAATTATTGAAAACCACAATAGAATAATACAAAAATATTCTAATACACAATAAAAGTACCTCAACAACATTATTCTTGAATACCAATACATAAACACTTCAATCCATCCTCTTTAATTATTGTCCTGGAATAAGTCCTTCCTTGATTTAGAAGTAACTTTTTAGGTTAGGGAATTGAGTTGGGTAATGCTCATGTTCTCCACAAATAATACATTGAACTCCATAACACTCTGTCACTCTATGAACCTTTTCTCCACACAGATAACATCGGTCCCTCCATTTGAGGTATTCCTCAAGTTTCTTCTTCCCTTCTTTAGAAATCTCAATCTTCCTTTATTTATGCTCCTCAACATGCGAACATGCATAATAGTTTATCTTCCTCTTCTTTGATGAATTAGGCATACCACTAAATTTCACCTTGTTAATCATATATCGTGATGACTGATTCGGCATAATCACAATATCTTTCTCTCTAGGAATTACACGATTTTGTTGCTCATAGTCACTAATTTGTCCATTGGATTCAATGTTAACTGAATTCCTTCTGGTTCCCTTCATTAACTAAAACACAAAAAGAATCTTGTGAGAGGCAAAAATCATGCTAGAGAAAACAACATAGTAAAGGGTGAGTACCCTCAATATCTAACATCTTAGGTTAAATTCTAAAATCATTAGCGCAATTCTAGGACTATAACCTATACGTATACTTAACCTTAGAGACATACCTTAGAAATATCTCTAGGTATCTCACTAAATTTCTCGCATCCTAGTTTCCAAAGGTTGACTAAACCTCCCTCTGATACCAACTGTAGAGACCTGAAGCCTGACGTACATGGACATTACATTACTTTTTTGGAATACTTAGTAGATAACAAAAACACACACACAAGTACCGTAATAGTTTAGTGTCTTTGGAAACTCGGAATAAAATCTTCTAATCGTGGTGAAAGATCTTCAACATCTCCCAAAAAGATCTTCCTCTTTTTTTTACCTAAAACCTTTCTTTATATCCTGGGGAAAATAAAACATAAAAGGGTGAGCTCAAATGATCAGTAAGGGTAAACAAAATAAATATGAATCACATCATATACATAAGAACATAGCTTTTGGAAATCTTAACCTGCAAAAGAAATCATAATTTCATAACATGGGATAAATCATAGTAGTGAAATATAATCCCAATAATCAAAACTTGAAACATGAAACTTTGTGGAATCCACACATAATCATAGATAATCATTTCTTGTTAGTCAAGACTCATTTCCAAGACTATCTTAGTGGACAAAGTACATTTCTGAACCGAGTTCACTCCTCGTTTCAGTCCTGTTTCACTGAACCGGTATAACCTACCGTTCCAGCCATGTGTATCTCATGAGATATAAAATCTTTACCCAATGAATTGGAGGGAGATATAGGTCCCACCCATATCATAATGATACAATTATTATATGTGCCACAAAATCATAAACCATACATCATAGCATAACCCATGTAATAAAAATGGGATTCTTAAACATCGTGACATCATAAAACAATTCATATAAGATAAAGGAATTCATAAAAATAATCAATCACAACATAATCAAATCAATTTAATAATAGGGATAAAAACATAACCCTTTATTATCTTAGATGGAAAATAATTTTGATAAAACACTTGAACTCCATTCTTGAGGAAAATATCCTTTCTACTTCAAAAACACTTTTCCTTTCTTAACATGTCATACAATTCTAAACTAAAAGAAGTTGATTAAAAATAAACTTGAAAACTTGTAATGGAAGCTTCTTGTAAATAATGTTTTAAAAATCCATTCATGTCGTATAATTTAAAAAAACCTTCTTCTCTTACTTTTATCGAAAACGTCAAAAAGTACATCGTACAAAAAACGACAAAAGATTCCTTTCATATCTTTTACTAAAAACTCACCGAAGGGTAAAATTGGATATAAACAATTTTAGAAGGATATAAATATTACATATTGAGGAAACATGGATGTGGATGATAAATATTCCCCAGTAAATTCTGAAGTATAAACAATCTCGGATAAAAATGAGATTGCGAGATTTTCCCTTACCTTAGGTCCGATTTGCTTCGTAAGTGTCCGAACCTCCTGTATAATTATTTAAATAATGTTATTTAATTATTCCAGAATCATACTCATTGTTATTATATCATATATGGTTCACTTATGACTTTATATTACCTGTTCTTTTGTAAATTCCATGTTAAAGAGCGTTTTGGGTAAAATTGTTTCATTTGTCGTCCGTGATTTGACTTGTAATTATTCATATGATTACATAGATCATGATTACATAATTCCATAATATAAAACATGATTTATATATAATATATATTCAGAATATACATATATATAATAAATTAGTAAATGGAAAGAAATACACCGTTCATGGGGACGGTAGGCTGTACGTACGCATGAACGCTGTTTTCGTTTCCTTATTGAGTTGAATGGAATTAAGTAGATGACATACATATATATACACATAAATACAGTATAATTATTATTTCATATATTTCATGATTACTTATTATATATACTTTATAATCATTCATGAATGGTTAACGTGGATAATGAATCTCATCACATCGTGGAGACGGTAGTCCGTACATACGCACGAGCGATGATATCGTTCTCATGATCGTTGAATTGTATTGGAGTGTATGTCTACTATTTCAGAATAAATATCACTTTACAATAGTAATATATAGTAATTATTTACACCATTATACCCTTCCAAGTAAGGTGGTGGTGGAAAATAGATTACACCACGGCGTGGAGACGGTATTCCGTACGTACGCACGCGCGATGATTTCATTTTTCGTAGGATGGATAGATGGTGAAATAGGGTTGTTTCATACTTATAATAACATATCAGTATATGAGTGATACTGATGTTATTACTTCATAATGAAACAACTAAAGAAGAATAAGTGGAAGAAGAAATAAAGATGAAAGAATCGGTAACGGACATTACCTCTTCTTTGAAGTGCTTCTTTGAGACCTCCTTTTAGGGAACTAAAATAGGTCTTTGAAGAAGACCAGAACCACTAGGATGTTTCTAGGGAAGTGGAGAGGAGAAATTTTCAGGGGTTGGCCGAGCTTGAAGGCTCAAAGTGGTGTGAGGAAGAGGGGGAGGAGGTGCCCTTTTATAAGGGAGGAGAGGGGCTCCTTTGGAAAACTAAAAATATTATTTTATTATAAAGTGATATTCGGTTTTAAATAGCTCCAAATTGATTTATTTCGAAGCTAAGGTGGGGATGGGTCGAAACCCTCTCATAAAATATAATTTAGAAAATTTTAGGTTCATATTTTAACCTTATCATTTATATTTAACTTTAAGTTAGATAATTTTACTTTTACCGTGTCTTTTTGTGTTCTTACACTATAAGGTTAATAAACTTACTATATCAAGCCAAAAGAACCCCAAGTTGTTTATTATTAATATATATAACCTTATCTAAGTCATTTTTCCGAACCTTATATTTTTATGAATAAAATAACAATTAATAATATAATATTTGTTTTAAAAACTATTTTATGTCAATTTTGACACTATTTAATAATTGATTTTTGTGAAAATCATAATAGAATGATTAGCTCGAAAAAAGTTAATTAAATAAATAATAAAATGTCATATTAACCTATAAAATCAGTGTAATACATAAAAAGTCTCAAATTACATTTATTTGGGTATTTATAACATCAATTATGTCAATATTTCATTAATAAGATAATTACTCCATCATCTTTGTGTCATAAATAAATTAAATTATTTAATGTATAAAAATTCCAAATAAATTACCATTATGTAGGAAATATTTTTATCTTTCTAATGAGTATTTATAGTCTAATTTATCCTATGTATAACCCTATATTAAAAATGATTTACTTATTAAACGTTGATTTTAACTATTTTAACCCTTCTTTAAATAAATTAATAATAAATGTACTAATCTAATCCAAGTGGGCCTAAATGATCATATTTTATTCCTAAGGTTTTTTTTGGTCGAATTACACTTATACAATAGAATTAGGACATGTTTTAAGGTAATAATAATAACATTTTTACCCTTAATTACCCTATTTACTTTTAACCGTGGTAAAAAAAAGTAAAAAGTTACTATTCACCAAAAATTATTTTCATCAAATTGAACCACATTTTACTTACTAACATCAACCGTGTCTCTCGGATTTTTGAAATTCCACTCACAGAAGCGGTAAAATTTAGGTTTATGAAAAATTCATTTTTTTTAACTACCACTTAGTGGTTTCACTATTCATCAAAAAATGAAAGTTTCCAGAAAAATACCAAAAATTAGGCCTAAACTATATTTGATATTATGAAATCAAAAATGATGTCTATTTTACCAAATTCAAAACATATCAGTTGCATTAATTAATTTAAAAATTAATTCCCGTCGTCAAAACAAATAGCGTGTTTTTAAGAGATAATAACTATCAAAAGATTGACACTTGTTTATGTCTAGTTTAAATGTGAAATTATATCCAATGACCAACATTGTATTAAATTGTAAAAATATATTATAAATATACTTTAAAACCACTCAAATTAATAATTTATCACTATTAATTATTTCGATTAACAAGGTTGTTTTTAATTAAAATTTAGTAATTTTCACTATTCATCAGAAATTGAAAGTTATCCGAAAAGTACCAAAATTTCACCCTAAGATAATTTCGATATTCCGAATCCAAAAATTAAGTCCATTTTGAAAAATAAAATTTAAAAAATTTCAAAAAGTGGTTATTACTATTCATAACGGCTAGTTTTAATAATATTTTAATAGCATATTGCTGTTTAGTGAAACTCATTATTGCGTACTACACACGCTATTGAGGAAGGTCGCGATTGCGTGTAATGCAAGGCAAGTCAAAGATGAATGTTATGCAAGCTCCTTTTGGTGTAGCGTACAACACAAGACATTAATGAAATTAAAAGGAATATTTTTCATAAAATCTCGGGGTGTTACAATTATATCCCAAAATTTTAGTAGAAAAATCCCAACACCCCCAAAAATCATAGAAGTGAAGATGTCGAAGAGTTCAACAAATAAGGAAACCATTGAATCCCATGAATATAACTCCTCCCCTATCATAATTTTTGGATTAAACTTCATGGAGAACCTCTTCATACTCCCTATGGTGGAATTTGATGCATTTTTTGGCATGGATTGTCTTGTCCTATATAAATTGAAAAAAATTGTTGTGAGAGGTAAATTACTCTCCATATGAAATATTGACCCCTGATTCTATACAAATGAAAGGAAGAATATGAATATTTATTAGCACCATCATCTCAAGAATGGATATTACTTCCCTATGAGAACACGTATCTAGCTCAGACGATTGAGTCTAAGGAGGCAACCATCCTTGAAGACATGTCTATTGTGAGGTAATTAACTGAAGTGTTTCCCTAGGAATTTCCGGGTCTTTCTCCTAAAAGAGATGTTGAATTCTCAATTGACCTTATACTTGGGGCATTTCCAATATCCAAGACTCTGTATAGAATGGTTGTTTTAGAGTTTGAGGAGATGAAGAAACAACTATAGCATAATCTGGATAAAGGGTTTATATGCACCTTGGGGTGCACCGGCTCTCTTCTTCAAGAAAAAGGATGGTTTAATGTGCCTTTTCATTGATCTTAATGATCTCAACAAAATCATGATAAAGAAAAAAGTATCCTCTATAATGAATTGATGACTTGTTCGATCAGCTGTGTGAAGCACAATACTTATCCAAGGTAGATTTGTGATCAAGATATTATCAAGTAAGGGTGAAAGAGAAAGATGTCCCAAAGCATGCTTTCATACAAGATACATGCACTATGAATTCATAGTAATGACTTTTGGACTCACTAAAGATCCATAAATCTTCATGGAATTGGTGAATTGAGTCTTTAGATATTAACTCAAACTGTTTATGGTAGTATTTATAGATGATATTCTAATATACTTCAAAACCAAGGAGGATTATAAGGAGCATATAAGAACCATACTAGAGGCCTTGTAGAAGGAGAATCTCTATTCAAAGTATATAAAATGTGAGTTATGGTTGAAGGAGGACTCATTCTTGGGTCATATCATCATAATAAATGGGATATATCTAGATCCCTCCAAGATAGATGCATTTGAGGGATGGCTAAGGACAACATTAGTAACTGATATCTGTAGCTTCTTAGGGTTTGTTGGATATTATTGCTGATTTGTGAGAAATTTCTCATAACTTTCCAACCCTCTTACCAAGATAACTCAGAAGGGAGTAATATTTTATTGGAGTGATGAATGGGAAGATAGCTTCAAGGAGTAGAAAAGGAGGCATATCACTGGTCCCATGCTCACACTACCCACGAGTGGAGAACTTTTTTTGGTATTTAGTGATGCTTCGAAGTAGGTCATGGGTTGTGTGTTGATGAAAAATGATAATGTGAGAGCCTACGCCTCAAGGCAGGTGAAAAACCATGAAAACAACTATCCCACACATGATCTGGAGTTGGCAGTTGTGATCTTTGCATTGAAAATCTGGCATCGTTATCTCTATGGGGAGAAGTGTGAGAAATAAACTGATCCCAAGAGCCTCAAATATATATTCACACAAAATGCGCTTAATATGCGCCATTGAAGATGGATATAAATCATCAAGGATTATTACTTATCAATCCACTACCATCACGGTAAGGCTAACAAGGTGGGAGATGCTCTAAGTAGAACAGATCCTACATCTTTATCAATGATGAGAATTAAAAAGGATCCATTCTTCATAGATTTAATGATTATGGACATGGTAATCATTAAGGGAGGAACATCATCAATACTTTCCCAAATGAT
Organism: Viscum album; assembly: GCA_963277665.1. Taxonomy (NCBI): domain Eukaryota; kingdom Viridiplantae; phylum Streptophyta; class Magnoliopsida; order Santalales; family Viscaceae; genus Viscum; species Viscum album. Next base: position 114,570,958 of record OY728149.1, read on the forward strand.
TTCTCAATTTTCCCTCATGGAGAAAATAAAGGATGCTCAATGAATAGATGTGGAAATTCTGAAAAGGGTTGAAACTATCAAAAATGGGAAATCCTTAGTGTTTGTGGTTGACAAGGATGGTATTGTGTGATTTGGGTCATGATTATGTGTAACATATGATCCAAAGATAAATAAGGATCTTCTAGATGATTCACATAGCTCAAAATTCTCTATTCACTTCAGGAGCACGAAGATGTATCAAAATCTTTGATAAAACTTTTGGTGGAATGATATGAAAAGTGAGATTGCTGAATATACATCAATGTGCCTAGTATATCAGAATGTGAAGGTTGAGAGGAAAAATTCTAAGGGGATAATGCAACCACTACCCATACCAACATGGATGTGGGACAACATTACCCTATAGTTTTTCACTGGACTTACATGAAAATCCATAGGAAATAATGCTTTATGGGTTGTTGTGGATCGTCTTACAAATACATCTCACTTTATCATGATTCGGGAGGAATTATCATTAGATCAAATTGCATGGGTTTACATTAATGGAGTGGTAAGGCTATATGGAGTACCACTATCTATTATATCTGATCATGATCCTAGATTTACCTCGAAGTTCTGGAAAAGTTTCCAACATGCTCTACGCACTAAAATGAACTTCAGTACGACTTTTCATCCTCAAACTGATGGCCAATCTGAGCGAACTATTCATACACTGTAAGATATGTTAATATCATATTATATTGACATCAAAGGTGGATGGGACCAACATCTTCCACTGGTTAAATTCTCATACAATAAAAATTTCTAATCGAACATCATAATGGAACCATATGAATCCCTTTACAGGAAAAGGTGTAGAACACCAGTGTGGTGGGATGAAGTCAGCAAGCGTAATTAGATGGGACTAAAAATGTTTGAAGAAATGGTGGAGAAGGTGAAAACCATCTAGTAGCATACCAAGGCAGCCCAAGTCGATAGAAGAGTTATGAAGATAACCATTGATGAGAAAATGAATTCAATGTTAGAGACATGGTATTTCTATGCATATATCCTTGGAATAAGGTCATGAGTTTTGGAAAGAAAGGGAAGTTAAGTCAATGGTACATCGGCCCCTTCGGGGTACTTGATCGTATCGGGGCTGTGGCTTATCGACTAGAACTTCCACCTACCATGGCCAATGTATGTGAGGTATTTCATGTATTACCCTTAAGTAAGTATACACTAAACCATTCACATGTACTCTCTTTAGAGTTAGTACAGTTAGAGGATGGTCTTTCTTATGAGGAGGAACCCGTGAAGATTTTAGATCATAGGGAAAAAGTTATACAAAATAAGACAATTCCCCTCTTCAATGTGTTGTGGAAAAACCAAATGTTTGATGAGGAAACATGGTAATCAGAGGATGCGATGAAGTAGAGTTAACGACATCTATTTTAGTGTGGGAAAATGAAATTTTGAGGGTGAAATTTCTTAAGGGGGGAAGATTGTAATGAATAAAACTTTTATTAATGGAAATTAATCTTAATTTAATTAAATGTATTATTAGGTAAAATGGTTACATAAAATGTAAAATTCCTTAGTTTTATATATTTGATTTTAAAATACCTTAAATAATTGTTATCCTCGCTAATATAGTCGTTGAATAGTGATCACGTGATTAGTATAAATATAGGGCTTTAACAAATCTAATTTATGTAGACAAAGGAAGTAATGACCTCATCCAGTAGACTTGACCTATATGAAGCCCATTTTTAGAGTTTATAAAGGAGGTGGAATCATTGGGATTCACTTTTTACTAAGCCCTAGTTGAGCTTCAACATGTTATGCTTTAGCAGAACCGCCTAAGGAAGAAGTGGAAGTTGATGGAGATTAACACCCGATCGATGTTATCCGAGCCGCCCTAAGATTCTGTCACCATCGAACACATTAACCATTTTTCCTATGTGGGTGTTATAAGTTTTTATGTAACAAGACCATAAAACTATGATTATGTTCACTATTTTAAAGAATATACATTAATTTTATTATTGTTACTTTGTAAATAGTTTTTTAAAGAAAAAATAGTATTTTTAGTTAATATTCAACTAAGGAATCTATTTTGATGAATTAATGGATTCTAAAATTAAATAATATTTTAATAAAATATTATTATTATTTATTAGACTAATTTTTATTAAATTTGAATGATCTCTTAATTTTATGAATACAATTGTAATTTTTATTAAGGTTTGAAATTGTTTTTTGTCAAAAGCCATGATTTTTCGATAAATGTCGGTTATTATTTTAAAAGTGAAAATTCAAATATTTATAAAATTATTTATATAAATTGAATATTATTTTTGGAATTAGAATGTTGAAATTATTCAATGGTAAATTTTTCATAATTTTCTGAGATAGAAAAAATTTTAGGTAAAAAATTAAATACCGTTTAATTATAGATTGTGTTTTATGACATCATAATGACCATACAGTGATGTAATAAAATATTATAAACACTAATTTCTGAAAATATATGTTTTACCATTAAAATAATTCTATTTTAGGGTTTTTTTATTTTTTTTAAAAAGCCTTTGCAGACCCTCCAAGGCTTATAAAACATTTTAGCTTTTTAAATTGATTTCCTTGGAAATGTGATTCACCTCCACATATTCAACGATATTATTTTAAAAATTTGGGATATTTGCCTTATAAAATATTGTTTTCATCTCCCCTTTGGAAAAAAACATGCTCAAAAACCATGGTCTGGTTTGTGGTTTGGATTAGTTTATATGTGGTATCCCAAACCATAATAATAAATAATTCCTTATCCTTTCCTATATAATCCCACCCAATATCCCACATTATCTTCAATAAAATCCTTTTGAGTTCGTACAAAATCTTTCATCTTCTTTCTATAATCCTATAAAGGTTCCCCAAGCTCCCAAGAATCCTCTCTCGTGCCTCTACCAAGCCTTTGAGATCACACTTCCAAATTGGGGATTCATTCCTTTCTCATGTTATCCACGTTTCGTAATATTGTTATGCACTTTTATTTTCAATTATAAATGTTGGGGTATAATTTATCACCTACCCCATACTTCCCTATTTATGTATGAATGATTGGGGACCCCTTTTATATCTCATTAATGCCTCCCATGTACACCTGTTAGCATGCTGAAATTCCATAAGGGATTTATCTCTCCTCATTTATATTCAAGCAATTATTTTTTATTACAAATCTAAAGTCAATTACATATTTTTGGACATGTATCTATATGAACACCTTACTGTATATTTAAATTAAATATTATGATACATCCCTTTCACTCTCATCAACCATTTTTATGAATTCTTATATCATGTCGTTACGTTGCCGAAATTGCACCACGATTTTCCAAGCCAATGTCATTGTGTAGTGAATACCATACCCATTTCTCAATCAAGGTATTAAAATTTATAAACATTTAATTATTTATTATAAATATTAATGTATGAAATACACATCCCTTTATCATGGAATAAATGATAATTAATGATTCTATGTTTTATGATCCATGTGGCACACAAATGCATGACATAAAATGTTTATGAAGGGTGCGCCCTGATAGTGCTTCAATACATTAGGTAAAGAATAGTATCATGATACATCAAGTGCAATGAGGGTTTACTCATGCTAATTCAAGTGTAGTGAGGATTTAATCTTGCTAATTCAAGTTCAATTAGGGTTTATTCATGCTAATTTTAGTTCAATGAGGATTAACTCATGCTAATTCATGTGCAATGAGGGTTTACTCATGATCCATGTGCAATGAGCCTTCAGTTATTCTAATACCATGTTATGTTTTTTTACCACATTTCTATGTTATGATAATCATGAAATATCATGACTTTATTTTCATGTTTCTTTTATGCTCCATTGATATTATTATTTCCTAAAATTTATTGTATTCTTTCATGTTATGCCTTGTTTACTACTTTATTGGGATTTATAGCTCACCCTTTTCTTATGAATGTCCTTAAGTTATCCCATGCAATTCTAAGTACTAGATAATTTATTGGTCATTTAAAGTATGTTCTTAATAAAGATGTTGTGTTTTCAGGTTTTAAGTCGTAATGTAATGTCCTAATCCCCAAAGACACTAGACCTATCGATCTTCTATGTTGTGTCAAGTGAATATTTTATGTAATAAATCATGTTTAAGTTTGTAATAAATAGAAGGGTTGTTATAGTTTATGATTTTTCTAATATAATTAAAATAATCCCCACCATACATTATAGCTAGAAAACCCACATTTCCCAAATCACCTCCCTTCTATTTTACCTTTCCCTATCAGTGTTTAGGGCTTCTATATTATCATCTATAAAAGGATTGATTTGTCCTATAAGGTGGCATATTTCTCTTGGAAAATATAATTTAATACCTAGGCCTTCCATTATTAGTTAACACATTTCACTACTATTTTAGTTTAAACCCTTTTAGGTATGATTTTGAAACTTTATCAATTTTGATTTGATGAGAATAAATTGGGACATGGTGTCTCATGAGTGGTATTTTGTAAGGTAATTGAAAGTGGTTCCATTAATATCTCACCATGCGCCACATGTTTCATGTGATGTTTTTGAGTGTTCCTAGGGTTATAAAGTTGGGAATTTTAAAAAGAGTCTAGTTTTGTTTTAGAGAGTGTTTGGGATATAGAAAGGCTTCCATAGAATTAACTAAACTTAACATTCATGGTTTAGTGATTTTTTAATGGCCCAAAAGCTTTGTCTCTAAGGGTCCCAATATCATGTTGGGTTTAACAGATCCTATAATGGATGAGAATTTGGAAATTTCTTATGAATATTTTAGGATTAGTCTATATGATAGGTTTATGGTCTCTTGGGTGACATGGACCTTAGGTAGAGGCTTCAATGAGTGAAATGTTCTGGGTATCATATGGATAGTGGGATGAGTGTAACTAATACTCATTGAACCCTTGATTTAGGGTTTTTTATTGTAATTTGGATTCCTTAGGTTATAGTCCATATTATATTAAGGTAGTAGGTTTTGTTAGGGATAAGGCCTTAAGGGGAGTTTTCGTCAATAGGGAACTAACATAATGTATTTTGGTTCCTTAAACTAAATTTCCCTAGGTTGATTTGATACATAAAATGTGTTTTTGTTTCTTTGTGCATTGGATTGGTGAAATCTTGGCTTGACATGGGTATCCATTGGAAGGGATGTTTCTTAGTAGATGATTATGTGGTGACTTTAACAATCTGACAAGGGTTTTAATAATTGAATGTATTGATATATTTCTATATACCAATGTCCATGGAATAATTTTTATATTTATAATAGCTTTATGGATGCAAGTGATGAATATGTGTGGATATATATGATCAATATATGTTATACTCAATTTTTATGTGTTACCCTCTTATAGAGTGTTAGGTGTATAGGAGTGTCTAGTTTGGATATATGATGAGATTTTTTTGTTTGTTATATTTTGATTGTGTTTATGCCACTTTAATGAGGCTTTAGCATTGAAACCAAAGGATTGGGGTATAATACAGGTCACCCATGTGATTTTACATAAAAGTTATACAAACTCATATTGTTCCAAACAATTTTAGTAAAATAAGATGTATCAATGGGATGTAAGTAATGTTTCTAGATTGTATTATGTGATTGGTTGGCCAATGTGGTTCCCTCATCATATTTCTTGTGATGTGATCATTGGACCGATGATGTATCTATTAGGCTATAACCCAAGGGGTGGTTCAACTTTTCCTAGTGGTTGAATATTATAAAACACTACTTATATTTATTATTATGTAACTAGTGGATCAATGATATATCAACATGACCATACCCAAAGGGGATAGACAGAATTACAAGGGAGGTTGGATATCGTGATTCCTGCCTCAAATTTCTAATGACATGATCAATGGATTAACGATGTGCTTAAGAAACCATATCATGAGGGGCTTGTTTTGGTTTTGTGAGAAGTTAATTATTGTGATTACTAACATATATAACTTATGATTTGTAATTCAAATAAAATATTTATCCATTTAGCGATACCCTAATTGTTTTTTTTTATTTAATGAGATTTAATATATTGTAATTCCCTCTACAGATCACTTACTATAATATCATGGACGCTTCTTATAAAGTAGCTACTGGGATCCTTGTATGGGGGGTTCCCTTTCCTTTATATTAATTATATCATGTATATTATAGTATCATAGTGGCTGGGATGAAATAGTCTGACATAATATGTTTTCTTGTGTTCATTTATTTTACTTTATATACATTCACAAATTATATATTGTGATATATCATTTAAATCCGATTACTGGTTCCCAACTAAGATTTTTTTTGTCATAGACTACAAGAGAATAGAGACCCATGATTTTTAAACATAAAAAATACATCATTTTTTGTTCAATACATAAAATGTAACACAGAAAAATGCCTAGACATTGTATTAATTTAGTGCATTTGGAAACATGGAAACAAAAACATTATTACATAAGTGAGCTACATTATGTCCCACTAGGTTCCTATGACTTGCACCCTTCTTAGTCATATAATACATAATACATATCTTCATAACATAGGGAATCAAAATATAAATAGTGGTGAGCTCATATGCTCAATAAGGGTAAATAAGGGAGATATATAAGCATAAACATGAAATAAGGGTATGAGAATGTGATCATGACATTTGCAGATCATAACCAGGATAACAAAGATCATAAAAACTAATCATTAAAAAAATGATTGGATGTTCATAACACATGAATAATAAGGGAATCATTAACCTAAGTCGTGATGTTATAACATAGGAATAAACATTGAATTGTGTAAGAAACATAAACATGTAATATCGTTCCCTATAAGTCAAGGAGAATTTCAAAAACATGAAAAGGAACTTCATGGGGAATGCACCAACTGAGGAGGACACACCCACATCCCCAATCAGAGTCTATTTCATGTAAAGTATCAGGTTTCCCCATCATCCCATAGTGGACCTAGTTTCCCCATCATCCCATAGTGGAATAAGTTTCCAAATCATCCATAGTGGATCAAGTTTCCCCATATTACCATAGTGGATCGGGTTTCCCCATATTCCATAGTGGATCAATATCATTGACCTTAATCCCATCATTAACTAATGATATATTAATATTTACCCAATTAATTGAATAGAGATACAGGTCCCACCAAACTCATAATGGAAAGAAACATAAATGTCCCACAAGAATGTAAACAACCATATCATAAACTATGAAATAAAATGGGTGTCATAAAAATGTAATGATATTATTACCTATGGAATAGATAGAGGTTTCATAATCATTTCATCAAATCATAACCTGTGAAAATAAGTGGTTTTCAAAAGCATGAAACCCATTAAATAATAATGTTTTTCATAAACATATAACCGATCAAAGAGAAATAGGTTTCATAAACATCATTATATCAGTTAGAAAACCATCAAAAGATTAAAAATTAATGGAAGAATTATATAATTTTATAGAATGGAATGAGTAACAACAATATATGTCATCTTATATGGAAAATAGTTTTTAAATATCCTTTAAAATCATTTATTGAGGAAAATATCCTTCTTGTTTAAAAAGGTTTTTAAAAAAAACATTTTTAAAAACTTATTTATTTGGAAATGGATTTGAAAACATATAAACTAATATTTGTAAAACATAATATATTTTTAAAATCATTTTTACTTGAAATAACATTCAAAAGAACATTTTTTAAAATCATTTTTTTGATAACATTTTTGAAAACATGGTTTTTGAATAAAACAGGTATCTGACTGAAGGGGGAAATAAATTAATATTTGGTTAAATACATTTTATTAATTATATTAACCAAAAAAGTGTGGAATATGGTAGTAATAAATTAATACCTCATGTCTAATGAAATGAGAATAAAATTAATGTTTGTTCTTGAATTTGGAATTATAATATTACATCAATGAAAGCATAATCTTAAACAATCCCAAAAAATTAGGGGACTACTGAAATAAAAATTTACAACATCATTCAATTAAAACACACTTCCCATGTAAGAAAATTAAATTACATTAAGCATAAAATATCATTAAATTAAGGATATTCATGAAATAAAATATCAAATGGAAGTATATACACCACATATAAGAATATAGGTTCATAAGAAAACATGTTTTTAAAAGAAAGCAAATTGAGATAACACTACCTTACTGATTTGGTAAATTTTGAACCATAAAAACCCATGAAATAGATATCATAAAATGGGTATGTAAATAAAATAAATACTACTATAATAATCATAAAATACATTATCAGGATGTATATATACCTTATTAATTAAATTAGTGGTGAATAAAGAATTATCCTCACAGAAATAAAAGTGATACTAGAAATCCCCTTACCATATGAATTGAATCTACTCATAAACATTCAAACCTCCTATATAATAAATATAGGATTATTATAAATATAAAAAATAATCATATTATTATATCTAATTCCTTTTATGGGTTTATATTATATTGTTATTAACTATTCCATGTTAATGTAATGCTTCAGGTAATATCCTCTTTGTTTTTCCTACGTGTTTGGAATTATTATTCTAGATCCCATTGCTTAGATCATGATTTAGATATTTTGAGAATATGAAAAACTATATATATAAATATAATTTATATTTAGTATATAATTTTTTTTTAAACTATAAATGATAGAAATATGTATTGGAAAACACCGCTCATGGATATGGAAGGATGTACGTATGCATGAAAATTGTTTTCATTTAATTATTGGGTTTTATAAAAGAAAATAAATGACACATATATATATATATGTGTGTGTGTGTGTGTATTATCATTCCGATAGAATATTTATTTCATATATTTATCAAATATGTTTTCTAAACCCACCCTTAATATTTTCCTTGTAATGTGTGAATCAATCACATCACTTTGAGGTGGCGGTGGTCGACACTTCCATAAAAGAAGTTATCATATTTACAAAAATTGAAATTATGAAGTTATGTTTTATAAAGAAATTAACAAAGAATTAAAAAATCATAAATATATTATATATAATATAAAAATATATTTTTTATCCTATTATAAAACCATGATATTTGGTAAAGGAAAAATAGAAAACATCATTTCGTGAGGTTGTAGTTCATTTTGAAAAAGAATCCAGTGTTCATTAACGATTATATGGAAGTGTGTGTAAGTATAAGTATAACCAAAAGAATAAAAAAATAATTTTATATTTAGGATAATTATTTAATTATTTATTCATGGAATAATGATATTTTAGGGGGTGTAGAATAATAATAAAACTAAATATCTTGATGAAGGTTTTAACATCTTCTTTGGGTAAATCCTTTTGGTTTTTAATGAAGACATTACTTAGATGAAATAATACCCAAATGGATAATTCTAGGATAAATATAGGTATTTTTGGAGGGTATTTATCGGGAGTATTTCTAAGAAAAAATTATTGACATTTGTGAGAATGTTGGAGGGGTGAGTGCCTATTAATAGTGGATGAGGAGTGTCATTCCTATAATGTTTAGAAAAGGGAACTCCAACACGTTTTTACTATATTATGTGGCTCCAATAATGGACCCAATATGATATAAGGGATTAAAGGGTATAAATATTAACAATAAATGTAATTTCGACAATTTTAGGTCATTTTGGTCCTTATGTTTAAGGTTCAGTCTTGTGTTAAGTTATTTTTTTTATTTATCGATGTAATTTATTTTAATCACCTTCACTAATCCTCTTAGTAAAAAAATATTTCTATGTTTTTAGAAATAATAAAATATTAATATTATAAATATGGAATATATGTTTCCAAATTCAAATAATATTAGTGGGATAAATTATGTTAAATTTAATCTCACAGATGGGTCCCAACCTCATGTTTTTAAGGACAAATAATTAAAATATTAGAATGTTTTGTTATCCAATTTCTATTTGAAATTTGTTACAATGACTTAAATTTTATTAATTAATTTAAAATTAATATCATTAAAGTTTATAAAAAAATAAAATAAAATTTAACTATATAAAAAATAGATAGAAAAGTAGTTTGGAATTAAAATTTTTTATTTTTCACTATTCATCCAAAAAATGATGTTTTTTTAGAAAATATCTAAAATTCAACCTAAGATAATTTTGACATTCTGAATTCAAAATAATTTTTATTTTATAAAATTATGATTTAAAAATTCACTAAAATTAATTCTATTATTTTTTAAAATAGGATATAAAAAGCAGTTCTTTTAAAAACAATATTTTCAAACATATAAATAATTCTAAAAAATATTATTTATCTTATTGTAAATATATTTTATTTATATAAAAATATTATAAATAATATATAAAAATTATTTATTACAATTCATATTACTAATTTTAATAGATGTGTTATGACTATCTCGTTTAAATAATTAATATAAGAAAATGTTGTTTCATAGAGACACAATGTTGTTTGAAATGCAATCCAACTCTTTGGTTCATTTAGTGCATTCTTAACTTGGTATAACATATAATTAATGTTTGAAATATTTTAGAATATAATTAAATACAACAATAATAATAAATTTATTAACAAAAAGGGTCATTAATAATTGGGTTGTTACATTATACCCCCTTAAATGAATTTATCCCTTGAAATGATTCATTCTCATACTAAAAAATGTCGATACTTTTTCTCCATTATATCTTCACATTCCTATGTACCTACTTTTAACTGGTGATTTATCCAAAAATCATTTACTTGGTGAGAGGTATTTTTCACAGAACTTTATCTATATGGTCCATAATTTCAAATGGTTGTTTGTTATAAGAATTATTTTACTCTAGTGGTATGACTTCCAAGTTTAGTACATGTGATGTGTCAGGTATGTACTTCCTCAGGAGAGATACCAAGAACAAATTTTAAACTATTGATATATTTGGAGGAAGTTAAAAGTTATCAGATACCATTCCAATACGATCATGAATATCAAAGGGACCAATATACATTTGTCTTAGTTTCTGTTTCGTTTATAACCACATAACCTTATTTCATGGAGAAATTTATAAAAACACATTCTCACGAAATTCAAATTCTTAGTCACAGTGATAATTATCATTACAATATTTCTGCCAAATATGAGCTACCTTGATATACTGATGAGTTGTCCTACATTTCTCTACCACATATTAATCAATCTATGGTCCCAATATCTTTCTTTTCCAAACACATCACATAAAGATATTTCTCTATATTTATTCCCAAACAGGGATTCATAATGATCAATCTGTTTCCTGGAGTTAAAGTTATTTCTATAAGGAAACTTAAGAAGAAGAAGTTGATGATCCCAACCACCTTTGAAATCTAATGAACAAGATCCCAACATTTCCTTAGGGGTATAAACTATTATTTCATATTGAAATCTATTTGAGTATGATAAGTAGTGCTGAAACAAAATTATGTATCAAGTGCTTACCAGAAAACTCACAAAAAAAAAGGTAAACCTCGAATCCTAATTAGATACAGTGGAAAGTGGTACACCATGAAACATTACCAATTACTTAATTTATATCATGGATATACCATCCATGTAGAAGACTTGTCTTATAGAAATGAAGTTCACTCACTTAGTAAGATGATCAACTACCACCCATAAATAATTAAACCCCTTATAGGTTTTGGGGTGTACAATTGAAAATCCATAATGATGTTCTCCCATTTACATTATGGTATGGGTAATGGATGAAATGTTCCATTAGAATTTTCTCTTTCTTACTTAACTTGTTGGGATACAAAGAATCGATATAAAAAATATGTGATATGTCTCTTCATTCCATCCCACCAGGAGTATTCCTTTAAATATCCATCAAATTTCGTTCTTCCAAGATGAATAGATAATAATGAACTATGGGAGTCATCTAACAGTTCATTCTTTAAATATGTTCTGGAAGGAACACATACATAGTTTCTAATCCTTTATTATTTATCTTGATCAAACATAAATTTAGACACATTTAGGACCTTCTTTTTAGCTCTTTATGTTCCTTATATACCTATTTATTCACCACTTGTATGGAGTGTTCAACATTCAATTGAGCATGATAATATTTTCCCCCTTCCATCAATATTTCTAGATGCATCATTTTAAAATCCACAAACATTGGATCTTGTGGGATCATAATCATAGATATTCTAGCATGATACTTTAAAGTTAAGGAATCGACAACCTTGTTCACTTTTTTAAGGGGGTAATGTATTGATAATCCATAATACTTTATGAGCTCTAACCATTTCCTCTTCCACATGTTTAACTCCTTCTATGTTAACATATATTTTAGAGTTTTATGGTCAGCACATATCTTACATTTCACCATAATGATAATTCCTCTATGTATTTAATCAAAAATTACCTTTTCTAACTGTAAATCATGATTTGGGTAATTTTTCTTGTGGATATTCTACTATCAAAATGCATAAGTGATAATAATATTATTCTACATAAAAACACATGACAATACTATAACGACCCATACTTTACATAAATTGTTAATACATCAAAATTGAAGTACACTTATTACAATATATAACAAAACCATGAAAGGACCGTATAGGTATAGTGTCTTTAGAAGCTGGGAAACATAAACAACTGGTTCATAAAGCATCTACATTGTCTCCCATTTATTTCATCATATCTATAGTCCCTTTTGGAATATCTTACTTAATAACCTTCTTCCTGACCTGGGGAAAGAAAACATACAAAAGGGTGAGCTCAAATGCTTAGTATGGGTAAAGGAAAGAAATATAAATCACATCATATTCATAAGAACATAACATTTTGGAAATCTTACCCTGCAAAAGAGATCATAATTTCATAACATGGGATAAATCATGGTAGTGAAATGTAATCACAATAATAATAACTTAAAACATGAAGCTTTGTTTCATACACACATAATCATAGATAATCATTTCTTATTAGTCAAGACTTATTTCCAAGACTATCTTAGTGGACAAAGTTCATTTCTGAACCGAGTTCATTCCTCATTTCAGTCCTATTTCACTGATCCAGTTTAACCTGCCGTTCCAGCCATGTCTATCTCATGAGATATAAAATCTTTACCCAATGCATTGGAGGGAGATATAGGTCCCACCCATCTCATAATGATACCATTCTTATGTGTGCCACAAAATCATAAACCATACATCATAGTATAACCCATGTAATAAAAATGGAATTCTTAAACATCGTGACATCATAAAACAATTAATATAAGATAAAGGAACTCATAAAAATAATTCCATCACAACATAATCAAATCAATGTAATAATAGGGATAGAAACAGAACCCTTTATTATCTTAGATGGAAAATAATTTTGATAAAACACTTGAACTCCATTCTTGAGGAAAATATCCTTTCTACTTCAAAAACACTTTTCCTTTATTAACATGTCATACAATTCTAAACTAAAAGAAGTTTATTAAAAATAAACTTGAAAACTGGTAAAGGAATCTTCTTGGAAATAATTTTTTAAAAATCCATTCACGTCGTATAAGTTAAAAAACATTCTTCTCTTACTTTTGTCAGAAAAGTCAAAAAGTACCTCTTACGAAAAACGATAAAAGATTCCTTTCATATATTTTACTAAAAACTCACCGAAGGGTAAAATTGGATATAAAAAATTTTAGAAGGATATAAATATTACATATTGAGGAGACATGGATGTTGATGATAAAATACACCCCAGTAAATTCCAAAGTATAAACAATCTCAGATAAAAATGAGATTGTGATATTTCCCTTACCTTAGGTCTGATTTTCTTCGTAAGTGTCTGAACCTCCTGTATAATGATTTAAATAATGTCATTGACTTATTAAAGAATCATAATCATTGTTATGATATCATATATGGTCATATTCTTAGCTTATTATTAGTAATATGTCATTGTTACTTGTTATTTGGGTGTTTATTACTTTTTGTTCTTATGCGTGTTTTGTCGAATAAATTATTATTATTATTTTTAGGTTATAGATACTTCATTTACAGAATGGTATTAGTGTAATATATATCATATTTATTCACTCAATTCATTTATGTAATCATTATGCAATTAAAATCGTGTAGAACGAGTCGCATCACATCGTGGAGACGGTATTCCGTACGTACGCACGAGCGATGACATCGTTCCCATGATTGTGAAATTGTATTGGAGTGTATGTATACTATTTCAGAATCAATATCACTTTAAAATAATAATATATATTCATTCTTTACACCATTATACCCATCCAAGTAAGGTGGTGGTGGAAAATAGATTACACCACAGCGTGGAGACGGTATTCTGTACGTACGCATGTGCGGTGATTTTGTTTTCCGTAGGATGGATAGATGGTGAAATAGGGTTGTTTCATACTTATAATAACATATAATTATATGAGTGATACTTATGTTATTAATTAATAATGAAACAACTAAAGAATAAGAAGTGGAAGAAGCAATAAAGTTGAAATAATCGGTAACAGACATTACCTCTTCTTTGAAGCGCTTATTTGAGACCTCCTTTTAAGGAACTAAAATTGGTCTTTGAAGAAGCCCAGGACCTGTAGGATGTTTTTAGGATAGTGGAGAGGATAAATTGGCAGGGTTTTTCCGAGCTTGAAGGCTCAATGTGGTGTGAGGAAGAGAGGGAGGAGGTTCCCTTTTATAAGGGAGGAGACGGGCTCCTTTGGAAAAACTAAAAATATTATTTTATTATAAAACCATATTCGATTTTAAATAGCTCCAAATTGATTTATTTCATAGCTAAGGTGTGGATGGGTCGAAATCCTCTAATCCAATAGAATTTGGACAAGTTTAGTTTACTATTTTATCCTTATCATTTAGATTTAACTTTAAGTTAGATAATTTTACTTTTACCATATCTTTTTGTGTTCTTACACTATAAGGTTAATAATCTTACTATAACAATCCAAACGAACCCCAAGTTGTTTATTATTAATATATATAACCTTATCTAAGCCATTTTCCAAACCTTAGATTTTTAGGAATAAAATAACAATTAATAATATAATATTTGTTTTAAAAACTATTTTATGTCAATTTTGACACTATTTAGTAATTTATTTTTGTGAAAATCATAACAGAATGATTAATTCGAACTCAGTTAATTATATAAATACTCACATGTCATATTAACCTATAAAATTAGTGGAATTCATAAAAAAGTCTCAAATTACATTTATTTGGGTATTTATTACATCAATTATGTCAATATTTCATTAATAAGATAATTACTGCATCATCATTGTGTCATAAATAAATTAAATTATTTAATGTATAAAAATTAAAAAAAAAATATACTTATGTATGAAATATTTTTAGCTTTCTAAGGAATATTTATAGTCGAATTTATCTCATGTATAACCCTATATTAAAAATTATGTACTTATTAAACTTTGATTTTAACAATTTTAACCCTTCTTTAAATAAATTAATAATAAATGTCCTAATCTAATCCAAGTGGGTCTAAATGGTCATATTTTATTCCTAAGGTTGTTTTTGGTCGAATTACACTTATCCAATAGAATTAGGACATGTGTTAGGGTAATAATAATATCATTTTTACTCTTAATTACCCTATTTACTTTTAACCGTGGTAAATAAAAGTAAAAAGTTACTATTCACCAAAAATTATTTTCATCTCATTGAACCACATTTTACTTAATGACATATACCATGTCTCTCGTATATTTGAAATTCCACTCACAGAAGCGGTAAAATTACGTTTTATGTAAATTTGCAAATTCTCCTATGAGGTGGGTAAAGGACGGTGAAAAGTTCAATAAAATTTTTATATATCTAAAATTATTATAAAATTAATCCAATGAATTACATTGAACATATATAGGTGTTATGTATCAATTTTTACCTAAAATAAATTTAAATAAAATAAATACAAATTTAAATAAAAATTTGGTTTTTAAATAGTAACCTAGTGTTTTCACTATTCATCAAAAATTGAATGTTTCCAGAAAAATACCAAAATTTCATCCTAGGCTAATTTCGATATTCCGAATCCAAAAATGAAGTCCATTTTGAAAAATAAAATTTACAAAATTTCAAAAAGTGTTTATTACTATTCATAATGGCTAGTTTTAAAAATATTTTAATAGCATATCGTTGTTTAGTGAAACTCGGTATTGCGTACGATGCAAGCTACCAAGGAAGGTCGCGATTGCGTGTAAAGCAAGCCAAGATAGTGTTGTGTGTAGTGAAAGATTCCTTTGATGATTTATATAAAATAAAAACAAAATATTTCTTATAAAAGCTTTGGGTGTTACATTCTACCCCCCTTAAAATGAATTTCGCCCTCAAAATTCTTCCCTTGTAACAAACAGATGAGGATACCTCTCCCTCATCATATCCTCAAGCACCCATGTAGCTTCTTATAATTGGTGGTTCCTCCATAATACTTTCACCAAGCGAGTGGTCTTGTTCCGTAGGACTTTTTCACTATGATCGAGAATCTCTATCGGCTGTTCTTCAAAAGAAAGATCTTGTTCCAGCGGTACAACTTCTGAGATGAGTACATGTAAAGGATAAGGTATATACTTTCCCAGGAGAGATACATGGAACACATCGTGAACTTGAGAGAGATTTGGTGGAAGCGCCAATCGTTATGCTACCTTCCCAATACGATCCAGTATTTCGAAAGGACCGATATACCTAGGGCTCAGCTTTCCCTTCTTTCCAAATCTCATTACTCTCTTCCAAGGAGATATTCATAAGAACACTTTATCACCCACTTCAAACTCTAGGTCTTTTCTTCGGTTGTCGGCATAAATTTTTTATCGAATCTGAGCTTCTCTTATGTGTTGTTGAATAGATTGGACCTTTTCTGCCATCTCATCAACAAGATCTGGTCCTAATAGCTTTCTTTCCCCAACTTCATCCCCGCAAGTTGGAGTCCTGTATTTCTTTCTATAGAGAGCTTCATAAGGAACCATCTAAATACGGGAGTGAAAGCTATTATTATAACAAAATTCCACCAAATGTAGGTGTTGATCCCAACCACCTTTGAAATCCATAGAGCAAGATCTCAACATTTCTTCTAGAGTTTGAATTGTCCTCTCAGACTGACCGTCTGTCTGAGGATGATAAGCAGTGCTAAAACTCAACTCTGTATCCAGAGTATGCTGAAGACTTCGCCAGAACTTTGAGGTAAACCTCAGATCCCGATCAGATATAATAGAAAGTGGTACTCCATGTAATCTTACCACTTCCTTTACATATATCCTGGGAAGCTGATCCAGAGAGAAATCCTCTCTAATAACAATGAAGTGTGCAGACTTTGTAAGACGATCAACTATGACCCAGATAGAATTATTGCATTTGGATGTTTTAGGAAGTCCTGTGACAATGTCCATAGGGATGTTTTCCCATTTCCATTCGGGTGTGGGTAATGGTTGTAACATCCCCTTAGACTTCTGTCTCTCAGCTTTAACTTGATGACAAACCAAGCATCAAGAGACATATTCAGCAACATCTCTTTTCATGCCATCCCACCAGAAGTACTCTTTTAGGTCCCTATACATATTCGTGCTTCCAAGATGAATAGATAATGAAGAACTATGAGCCTCATCCAGCAGCTCCTTCTTTAATTCGGGGATGGGAGGAACAAAATCCCAATTCCTGAACTTTATTGTCCCATCACAATCAAGGTTGAATTCAGGAACATTTATCACCTTCTTTTGTAACTCTACATCTTCTTTCTGTGCCTCTTTAATCTTAACATGTATAGATGGTTGAAAATTCATTTGAGAAAGATACGATTTTTCCCCTTTCATTATAATTGCAAGATCCATCCTTTGTAAATCCATAAATATTGGATCTTTTTTGATCCTCATCATGGATAATCTGGCATGGTCTTGTTGACTTAATGTGTCTGCCACCTTGTTTGCTTTCCCAGGGTGGTAATGAATTGAGTCGTCGTAATCCTTAATCAGCTCCAACCATCTTCTTTGGCGCATATTCATCTCCTTTTGTGTGAAAATATACTTTAAACTTTTATGATCAGTATAAATGTCACACCTTTCTCTATAAAGATAATGCCTCCAAATCATTAATGCAAAGATTACCATAGCTAACTCCAAATCATGAGTTGGGAAATTTTTCTCATGGATTTTCAACTGTCGTGAGGCATAATCTATCACCATATCATTTTGCATAAGAACACACCACAATACCTTCTTGGATGCATCACTATAGATTACAAACCTTTCTCCACTACAAGGCAGTGTGAGCACAGGTGCACTGGATAACCTTCTTTTCAACTCCTTGAAATTCTCTTCACATTCCTCCGTCCAAACAAACTTAACTCCTTTCCGAGTCAACCTGGTGAGTGGATTAGATAATCATGAAAAATATTTCACAAAACGTTGATAATATATAGCCAAACTAAGAAAACTTTGGATCTCAGTTACTGTTGTTGGTCTCAACCATCTTTCAATAACCTCTCTTTTTTATGGATCCACAGATATCCCCTCTTTTGATATTATGTGACCCAAAAATGAAACTTTTTGAAGCCAAAATTCACACTTGGTAAATTTGTCATAAAGCTCCTCCTTTCTCAGGGTATTCAATATAATTCTCAGTTGATCTTCATGTTCTTCCTTGATCTTCGAATATACAAGAATATCGTCTATAAAGACTACCACAAACTGATCAATATAGTCTCAAAAGACTCTATTCATCAGATCCATGAAGATAGCAGGGGCATTAGTAAGACCAAATGACATCACTATAAATTAATAGTGTCCATACCTTGTACGGAAAGCCTTCATTGGTATATCCTCCCTTTTGACCCTTAATTAATGATACCTTGAACGAAGATCAATCTTGTAAAAGTATTGAGCTCCACGTAGTTGGTCAAATAAGTCATCAATGCGCGGGAGAGGATATTTGTTCTTGATAGTGATCTTGTTAAGTTCTCGATAATCAATGCAGAGTCTCATTGATCCATCTTTCTTCTTAAAAAATAGAACAGGTGCTCCCCAAGGTGACTCACTAGGGTGTATGAACCCCTTATCAAGATTCTCCTGGAGTTGCTTCTTCAATTCCTACAACTCAATTGGGGCCATTCTATAAGGTGTATTTGAAATAGGTAAAGCACCCGGTACGAGTTCTATTGAAAACTCAACTTCACGATTTGGTGGAAGACCCAGTAATTCCTCCAGAAAGACATCATCAAACTCTCATACAATGGGAATATTCTTAATCGTGATTTTCTCACCAACAATTTGAGATAAATAACCTTCATTTAGTGGAATCAAGACCCATAAGATGGAAGAAATTTCCACTGGAAGGTTATGTTAATCCTTGCATAGATAGACGATCAGAGATTGATCTGGAATATGAAATGTGACTTCCCTTATTTGGAAATTGATATGAGCTCCATATAAAGAAAGCCAATCCATGCCAAGAATCACATCAAATTCCACAATAGGAAGGATCACAAGATTTGCAGGAAGCACTTTCCCACAAACATCAATCGGATAAGAATTATAAACTTTTGATGTGATTATTGTTCCATTAGGGGTTGTCACAACTAACTCAACATCTAATTGTTGAGGTAATATGGTGATAACCTTAGAAAATTATTCAGAAATAAAGGAGTGGGTGGATCCAGAATCAAATAAAACATTTGCTACTTTAGAGTGGATGGTAAGTGTACCTTTCACCACTTCGTTATCGTACTCTACATCGCTGATTGAAATTGCATGTGACTTTCCTTTGTCTTTAGCCTTAATATTTTTTTGACGTCGATCATCATCAACAATCCTTGGATTAGGGCATTGATTGTCATAATGCCCCATTTCCTTGAACTTGTAACATTGAAGTGTAGGAGGTGCACTCTGTGTAGCCTTTTCATTGTTCGCATCACTAGACATCTTCTTCCCATAATTGCGGCATTCAAATGCCCGATGACCTTCCTTTCCACATTTGAAACATTTACTTGTCCCTTTAAGACAACTCCCTCTATGTTTCTTTCCACACTTTGAGCATAAGGGAAAACTCATCTTCTTTTCAGTGTGCTCTTTAGATTTTCCTTTGAATTCCATTTTCCTCTTATTATCAAACCCATATGACTGATGGGTTACTCTAATCTCCATCTCAACTTTGAGAGCACATCGAACGATTTCCTCATAGATATTGAAGTCCCTTATGGATAAATCCCTTAGAGGACTTGGTTTTAAGACACTAAAGAATCGATCGATCTTACTCTCAGGTTGGATAATAATAACAGAAGCGTACCTTGCAAGTCTTGTAAAATTTTATTCATAGGTACCAACAGATTCATCATCCTTTTGATTTAGTTGAAGAAACTCCTTCTCCATCTTTGTTCGAAGAATACGAGGGAAGTACTTATTGAAAAATAAGTTCTTGAACTCGTCCCATTCCATGGACTCAATTTCATCTCTTGGCCTTGTATTCTGGATAAGATTCCACCATTGATCAGCATCACCTTTCAAACGATACACTACTAAGATGACTTTATCATGTTCAGAACATTGAAGAACTGAAAATATCTTTTCAGTAGTACTGATCCATTTTTCAGCAACTAATGGATCATTAGACCCGTTGAATGAAGGTGGACGCTGTCCCATGAAGGATTCAACAGAATGTTTCTCCTTCATTTTCTCGTTTGGAAGTCCTGCATGATTCATAGCTTGAGAAAGTTGTGTGATCATGGCTACAATATTTTTCATTCCAGATCCCATAACGTTTGGTTGCTCAGGGGGACAATCATTTCATTGCCCGTCGCCTTCCGCATTAACACAGTTCCTTCAGGTTCTATCCATTGACTAAAACTAAGAAGAATAGTGTGAGCAAAAGTAATTATAATAGGAAATCCACATAATCAAGAATAAAATTTCACACTTAAGGTCTTATCATAGGTTATTCATGGCCATTTTTGAAACACTAAGATTGTGTTCTATGCTTAGACTTATCTTTAGGGTTCTTACTAAGGATTTCACATCCAAGTTTCCAAAGGTCGACTATACCTTTCCTCTGATTCCAACTATAATGGTCTGAAATTAATTCCAGTGGACTATAATTGATACCAATCAGGGAACTCCATGGGCGGCTACACCCCCTGGGAGGGACACACCACCATCCCTAGTGGCAGAAATTTCCACATGAAGCCCTTGGGTGGAGAGCCATGCTTCGTCCAACTCTCACATGTGAGAGTTCCCAAGGATCGGATTCATTCCTACCTCCTTTGCTACTGATACCAACTATAATGACCCATACTTTACATACATTGTTAGTACTTCAAAATTGAAGTACACTTATTACAACATATAACAAAACCATGAAAGGACCGTATAGGTATAGTGGCTTTAGAAACTGGGAAACATAAACAACTGGTTCATAAAGCATCTACATTATCTCCCATTTATTTCATCATATCTATAGTCCCTTTTGGCATATCTTACTTAATAACCTTCTTCCTGGCCTGGGGAAAGAAAAAATATAAAAGGGTGAGCTCAAATGCTCAGTAAGGGTAAACAAAAGAAATATCAATCACATCATATTCATAAGAACATAACATTTTGGAAATCTTACCCTGCAAAAGAGATCATAATTTCATAACATGGGATAAATCATGGCAGCGAAATGTAATCACAATAATCATAAATTAAAACATGAAGCTTTGTGGCATATACACATAATCATAGGGAATCATTTCTTATTAGTCAAGACTCGTTGTCAAGACTATCTTAGTGGACAAAGTCCATTTCTAAACTGAGTTCATTCCTCATTTCAGTCCTGTTTCACTGAACCGGTTTAACCTGCCGTTCCAGCCATGTCTATCTCATGAGATATAAAGTCATTACCCAATGCATTGGAGGGAGATATAGGTCTCACCCATCTCATAATGATACCATTCTTATGTGTTCCACAAAATCATAAACCATACATCATAGCATAACCCATGTAATAAAAATGGAATTCTTAAACATCGTGACATCATAAAATAATTCTTATAAGATAAAGTAATTCATAAAAATAATTACATCACAACATAATCAAATCAATGTAATAATAGGGATAGAAACAAAACCATTTATTATCTCAGATGGAAAATAATTTTGATAAAAACACTTGAACTCCATTCTTGAGGAAAATATCCTTTCTACTTCAAAAACACTTTTCCTTTCTTAACATGTCATACAATTCTAAACTAAAAGAAGTTGATTAAAAATAAAATTGAAAACTTGTAAAGGAAGCTTCTTGGAAATAATGTTTTAAATATCCATTCATGCCATATAACTTAAAAAAACATTCTTCTCTTACTTTTTTCAGAAAATTCAAAAAGTACCTCATACGAAAAACGACAAAATATTCCTTTCATATCTTTGACTAAACTTATCATTTAGATTTAACTTTAAGTTAGATAATTTTACTTTTACCGTGTCTTTTTGTGTTCTTACACTATAAGGTTAATAAACATACTATAACAAGCCAAACGAACCCCAAGTTGTTTAGTATTAATATATATAACCTTATCTAAGTCATTTGGCCAAACCTTATATTTTTAGGAATAAAATAACAATTAATAATATAATATTTGTTTTAAAAACTATTTTATGTCAATTTTGACACTATTTGGTAATTTATTTTTGTGAGAATCATAACAGAATGATTGATTCTACAAAAGTTAACTAAATCAATAATAACATGTCATATTAACCTAGAAAATTAGTGGAATTCATAAAAGGTCATAAATTACATTTATTTGGGTATTTATAACATCAATTATGTCAATATTTCATTAATAAGATAATTACTCCATCATCTTTGTGTTATACATAAATTAAATTATTTAATTTCTAAAAATTAAAAATAAAATACCATTATGTAGGAAATAATCTTAGATTTATAATGAATATTTATAGTCGAATTTATCACATGTATAACCCTATATTAAAAATTATTTACTTATTAAACATTGATTTTAACTATTTTAACCCTTCTTTAAATAAATTAATAATAAATGTCCTAATCTAATCCATGTGGGCCTAAATGGTCATATTTTATTCCTAAGGTTGTTTTTGGTCGAATTACACTTATCCAATAGAATTAGGACATATGTTAGGGTAATAATAATATCATTTTTACTCTTAATTACCCTATTTACTTTTAACCGTGGTAAATAAAAGTAAAAAGTTACTATTCACCAAAAATTATTTTCATCTCATTTAACCACACTTTACTTACTGACATCAACCATGTCTCTATGATTTTTGAAATTCCACTCACAGAAGCAGTAAAATTATGTTTTATGTACATTTGCAAATTCTCCTATGAGGTGGGTAAAAGACGGTGAAAAGTTCAATAAAATTTTTATATATCTATAATTATTATAAAATTACTCCAATGAATTACATTGAACATATATAGGTATTATGTATAAATTTTTACCTAAAATAAATTTAAATAAAACAAATAATTATTTAAATAAAAAGTTGGTTTTTAAATAGTAACCCAGTGTTTTCACTATTCATCAAAAATTGAATGTTTCCAGAGAAATACCAAAATTTTACCCTAGGCTAATTTCGATATTCCAAATCCAAAAATGAAGTCCATTTTGAAAAATAAAATTTACAAAATTTCAAAAAGTGGTTATTACTATTCATAACGGCTAGTTTTAATAATATTTTAATAGCATATCGTTGTTTAGTGAAACTCGGTATTGCGTACGACGCAAGCTACCAAGGAAGGTCGTGATTGCGTGTAAAGCAAGCCAAGCTAGTGTTGTGTGTAGTGAAATATTACTTTGATGATTTATATAAAAAAAATCTTATAAAAGTATCGGGTGTTACAAATACTTTTATGTATGAGTCACTATAGATTAAAACATTTCATCACTAAAGGGTAATGTAAACATAGGTTTGTTGATTATCCATCTCTTCATTTTTGTGAAATTATCCTTGTATTCATTAGTCCAAAGAAACATGGAACCCTTCAGAGTAAACATTTTCATAGGATTTCATAGTCCTGGGAAATTCCCAATAATCATTTGATAATATCTTGATAATCCTAGAAAAATATGGATCTCAGCCACCATGGTTGGTCTAGACCAATATTTTATAGCCTTTATCTTTGATGGATCTATAGTTATACCATCTCTTGAGATTACATGACTCAAAAAATGATTCATTTTTCACCCAAAATTAACACATTGTACATATTTCATAAATTTTCTCTTTTTTCAGTGTCATTAGAACATTTCTCAATTGGTCTCACTATTTATAACAGCCTAATCCTAGATGCCAGTATCTAGTGTATTTTTTTATTACATATTCATGATTACAAGGAATAAAATACCAAAGGACCCATTAGTTTATTGGTCTTGGAATTCCATATTACAAACATGATACCCATAATGCATTGGGTAAATAGAAAATAAAAACATGATACATAATAAAATGAAATAAATTGAATCATTGAAACTCATTAAAATGATTTCTCTTCATAACCATGAGAAAAAAACATAATAAGGGTGTGATTGAATGCTCAATAAGGGTAAGTATAGTGGAATAAGTAATGAATCAACTAGAATAAAATCAACATGGAAAGGTAAATAACTAATAACACATACGATTAAAATAAATAGAAATGGAAAAAAATACTGGATGGTAAGAAACTAAAAACACATTATATTTAATTAATAAAATAATAATTAAATTAATGAATTGATTTTATCATATCAAGACCTCATGGATAATAACGATGATAAATAACATATATATGAAAAAAATAGTTAATTATTGGAAATATTGTCTAAGGGACATGAGAACCTATACTATTAATATACACACTCTAGATAGTTCAAAAATTAATGTAGAAACTAGTTTAATTTGGAAATATTAATTTTCTCATGATAACCCATCAATGCATTGAGGGACTATTTAATGTATGGGCCACACTTGTTACTACAAGTCCAAATCATTCCTCATATCGAGTAATAAATGATTAATCAATATGAATTATCATTAGGTATATATATTTAATAAATAATAATATCATATAAATAATTCCTCAATGGAGGATGAGTAATAATAAGATTTTTTGATTTTTATGAAAGGAAATATCCATAAAATATCCTTAAATAATTATTGAAGAAAATAATCATTAAACATTCCTAAGTGTCACATACCACTTTTAAAAATTTGAATCATAATTCCTTATTAGTTTAATGAAACATGGAATGTATTTAGAATAAGTAGATTTATTATATAACATGTCAAAAGGCAGTATATAAACAATATAAAAGAGAGCTGGTTTAAAACAAAAAATAAATATCAATGAAATATAAATTGAAATGAAATCCATTGCCTTGAGTCTGACTTGATTTAGTGTAAATTTTTATTCTAAAATAATAAACAGAAGTTACTTATTTACATTATTCAAAAAAAATCATGTATTTCATTAATTTTATTTCAATTATTATAATGTTCTATACAGCTTTTTAAACAATTAAGTTTACGTCTGGTGTTTTGATGAAATTTGGTTTTCATGTCAAAACTAATTTGGTTGGTTAACTATGGTCAAATGATTCATTATATAACACATATATAATTATAAAAATTACATAATTATTATATTTATAAATAAATTATACTTTTAAAACCAATCATGGAAGATAGTTATGATAAATTGACCAACGTTACAGTCATGGAGACTGTAGGACATACACACTAATAAGTAACATTCCTATTTTTGAATGATAATTATAGAAAGAAGTTAAGTAATATTATATATTGAAAAAATAATCATTAAATAATAAATAAAATTTTATTTAATCATATATACATATATACTAAATTCTTGTGATGTAAAATAAATCACAATGTGTTGAGGAGGCGATAGTCAAGACGTTCACGACCGATGTTATCAATTTTTCGTGTTTGAAGAGGGTGATAAAAATTGATATATGTAATATTTATAGAATGTTTATTTTGTTTTAAATATCATATAGATATGTTTTGTGTTACAAATGTTTTATTAAAATCATCCTTTATACATTCTATGTTTCACGTTTATGAATCACATCACTTTTAGGAAGTAGTAGCACACAATTCTGCAAATGATGTTATCATATTTACACAAAATGGAAAGCGTAAAGTTATGTTATATATAAAAATCATAGAATAGGAAAATTATAAATATCATATATATCATATATAAATATCATGACCATTATTATTCCCACCATGAGAGGTGGTAAAAAAAGAACGAACAATCATCATTTCATGAGGTAGTTGTTCAATGTACACATAAACAGTTTGTTAGTAACCCACTAGATGGAAATGTTTTTAGGTGTAGCTAAAACCCATGAAAATGAAATATCATTATATTTAGGATACTATTTTTTTATGTAGGAATGTAATATGCATATTTTATGGGGTGGAAAATGAAAATAAAACTAGAGAGATCAAGGAAATATGTTACCACTTATTTGGTTAACTCTTTTTTATGCACAATAGGGATTTCAAGGATAGATTCCTAACCAAATAGAGGATAATATGATGAGGGGATGAAGTTTTAAGAGATATTTGGTAATTTATTGGTAGATACAATGTTTCTTGAGAGTTTTGATGAAGTGGTAAGCTTGAGAGTCTTTTTATAGTGGAGGAGAAGTAACACACTTGTAATGTTTGTAAAATGGAATTACACCCACATTTTCCCCAATTTATTATTTCTTTTAGGGGAACTTTCCTAACATCTCCCCAATAAAGAGATTATATGTCATAATTTTCAGCAGCAAGGGCCTGCATTTGTGTGACCCCTACAAAAATAATAATGGAAACAATTATATTATATGGAGTACAGAATCTATATATGACCATTAAATGGATTTTGGACATGTTTATAGGTCATTATATCCCTTATTTTAAATATTTTTCCATTGTTATGCTTAATTTCACCTTAATTTTTATTACTAATTTTAATTACATAATGATATTTTTGGTAAAAAACTATGTTCATCTTATTATAAATTATAAATTATTAATAATAAAAATATTTAATCCATTTTTCCAAATTCCAATCAGAGAAGTGGCAGAAATTCTTTTAAATTTTATTCCGTAGTTTGGTTAATAATGTAGGAATTTAAATTAAAAATGTTCCAATGTTTTCTATGTTTTATATCCAATTTCAATGTGAAATTGATTAAAATTACCTTAATTGGATTAATTAATAATAATTTTATCTTAATAAAATTAAAACCAATTTAATATATTATATATCCTAATAAATAAATAATAAGAAAAAAAATTAATTAAAACCCAATACTTTTCACTTTTCATTAAAAAATTAATCTTCACAGAAAAGAACCAAAAAAACTCTCAAAATTAATTTTTATTATTTTATTACAAAATATTATGTTTATTTTTACATATAAGATTTATATATATTAAAAAAATTGGTTTTATAATAGATTCACTATTAAATGGTGGTAAACATTTCTTAATAAAAATATTAATTTTCTTGCAATTTTTTTGGTTTTCTATATCTTATGACTATCGAATACATTTTCGGAATGTAAAAAATATTTTATTTAAAATCTAATATTTTAATATTCTATAAAAACTCTCTAAAAGTGTTATAATTTAATTGAAAATGAAAAACATTACTGAATAGTGTTTTTTATACTAAGTGTTGTGTGTACTATAATGTTATCAATAGAATTAAATTATTTATAAAAGAAAAATATGGTAATGTATTGGGGTGATATATTATTCCATTCTAACTAAATTTGGTCCTTAAAATTTTTGGGGTATTACCAATAATAATATATGGGTAGTTCTTCTTTATAGAATCCTCTACTCCTAATGTTGATTCTTCAATTTAATGAATTCTTCAGAGTAACTTTACTAGATGAGTCGTCTGATTCCTCTATACTTATTATCTGGTATCAAGAATTTGGATGGGTTCTTCACAAAATTTAATATTCAGGTTTCTACACTATCTTATTTGAGATGACCACATGTGTTGTTTTTAGAATATACTTCCTTATCATTGATATAATGAACACAACGTGAACCTTATAGAGATTTAGAATAATTTATAAAAAAAAGAAAAAACACTAATGATTACAAGAATTTGGAAGTCTCAGATGTACCTAGGACTCAGTTTCCAATTATAATCAAACTAGATAAAAACCTTCCACAGAGATACTTTCAAGAAAACATGATCTTCCACTTGGAACACTATGTATTTACTCTTATTTTCAATATAACTCTTTTAGATATTTTGAGATTATTTAATATGATCTTGAATATACTTTAACTCTATCATTGTCCCTTTAAAAACTTATGGGCCTATGAGTTTCAATTCACCAACTTCATCCCAATAAGTTAGAGTATGACATCTCCTTCCATATAATGATTCATATGGATCCATTTGAATAATTTAAAGGAAACTATTATTATAGGAAAACTCAACCAAAGGTAATTAATGATCTCATATACCTTGAATGACGAGTGATCCTGACCCCAACATGTCTCCCAATGTTGGAATTGTTTTTTTAGATTTTCTATCAGTTTTTGGATTTTAGGCAATGCTCAAATGAGATTCAGTATCAAGATCCTTCTAAAGACTGTTTTAGAATTTTGAGGTAATGTGGGGGTCTCGATAAGAAAATATTGATATCAGTTCTCCATGATGTATTACAACGTCATTAATATAGATACTTACAAGGCGATCAAGAAGCTAGTATTACCTTATAGAATGTAAATGTGGATATTTGGTTAGGCAATCAACAATAACCCATATTGCAACATTCTTTCTAGGAGTTGGTAGTCCCATGAAAAGGTCCATAGTAATTTTATTCCATTTATACATTGGGATTGGAATTTGTTTTATTACTTCTTTAGGATTCTACCTCAAAACATTCACTTATTAGAAAAACAAACACCTAGACACGTAATTAACAATTTCTTTCTTTATGTTATCCTACCAAAAAATTTCCTTCAAGAACTTATACATCATTTTTATACTAGGTAGTATTTAGTAATTTGAGTAATGGGTGTCATCCAACAATTCCCTTTTTATCTTAGGTGTTGAGGGAACACATATTCTCTATCCAAATTATAGAACACCATCTTCACAATCAAAGTATGACAATTTTACATCATTCACAACATTGATTTTCTTTTGAAAGTCCTCATAATCATATTGAAACTTCTCTTCCCTCTCTAATAATGATGGGTTTTTAGTCACTTGTAAAACCATTGACGTCTCCCCTTCTGTAGAATTTCTTGATTCCATATTTACTAGATCTATGAACATAGTTTTATTCTCAATATTCATTTTCATTCGAACTTTAAGATCCTTCATACTCAATTCATTTTCTAAATTATGATACTTCCCTGGGAGGTAGTGTATATAGAAATTGTAATCCTTTTATAACTTGAGCCATATCCATTTTCTCATCTTGAGATATTTCTATGTGAATATGTATTTTTGGATATTATGCTATCTATATATTTAAAATAATTCACCATAGGGGTAATGTGTCCATATTTTTTAAGAAAGATTATTGCCACTAACTCATGATCATGGGTTGGATATTTATATTTGCGAGACTTCAATTTCCTTTATGCATAAGAAAAAAATTATCATTTTCCATTAATACAGAACCATCTCCCTTCTTTGATTCATTACTGTATAAGACAAACCCATAACTCCAAGATAGTAGAGTCAAAATCGGAGCACTAAATAATATTCCTTTTAGTTCATAAAATAATAGTTCGCATTCAATTTTTAAAATAAACATGAACCATTTAAATCTAATCTTGGTTAAACAGTAATCCAATCAAGATAAAATTCTGAATGAATTTCAAATAGTGACCTACCAAGCTAATGGAACTACCTACCATATTTTTGTTTGTTGGTGAAGGCCATTATATGAAAATATCTTTGCAGGATCTACTGATATTCAATCCAAATAGAAAATATATCCAAGAAAAGAGACTTCTTGAAGCTAGAAATAACACTTACTAAATTTTCCATATAATTATTCCCTTCTTATTGTCTTATGAATGACCCGTATATGATTTTCATGGCCCTCATAGATCTTAAAATACACTAGAATATAATCAATGAATACCAAAAAATCATAATGATATTCCATTAATAATATGTTCATTTAGCCCATAAAAATGTAGGTTGCGTTAGTCAATCCAAATGGAAATAATAGAAACTCATAAGGTACATACCTATAAGGAAAATCTATCTTCCAAATTTCATCCATCTTTAATCGCAATAGTTGGAACCCAAGATGAACATGAATCCTTGAAAAATATTGGGCTATGTGATGTTGATCATACAATTATTCAATTGAAGTTATTGGATTATAGTACTTTATTGTAATTTCATTTATTTCCCTATAATCAATGAAAACCCTCAGGGATCCATTTTTCTTCTTAAAAATAGGATGAGGACTACCCGTGGTGAAACACTAGAAAACATAAATCCCTTAATACCCAAATCCTCTAGTTATTTATTCTACTCAACTAATTCCACTATTTCAACTCTATAGGGAAATTTTTTTATTGGATGTGCATCAGGGATCCAATCAATGAAAAATGAAACTTCAAACTCTGGGGTATGTCCAGGTAATTCTTGAGTAAATACAACAATTTATTCTTATAAAATCAGTACATCCTCAATTTTATGATTACCTTCTTCTTCATTGGTTGTTTTTTGTCTTATTCCCAAGGAATTTCATTTAGTAGACCAACTAGGTGTAGATCTAGATAAGAATTAGGTGAGAACGATTATTCCATAATGATAATAGATTCTATATGTTCCTCAAAAATCAAAATTTCCATCTTATTATAATAGATTTTTTATCATATTTTCAAATCTAGTCTATATTGAGAATAAAATTAAAATCAACCTTAGGTATAACAAAAAGGCCAACAATTAAATCATGTTTATGTGTCATAATGTGGACTGAAATATTTTTTTTGTAATGATATTTCCGTTATGATTTTTTACCCACAACACCCTTATTAAATCAAAAGGAAACAGTATAGTGTTATTTGGAACATAGGTACATATAAAAGAGTTCAATGATCATGAATCTAATAAGGCATTTGATAAATTTTAAGATAGGATAAATGTACCTTCCACAACATCATTTAGTACTTCTACTTCCATGGTAGTTATCAAATAATCTTAACATATCCACTTGTCCTCTTTTATGGTGGTTCCCCTTGATGCATGGGGTATTAATTTTCATATTTTCCCATCTACCTATAGTTTAAACAATGGAAATAAAGGTCTTTATTCTTTTGTTTTCACACATGATCCTACTGACCCCAATACCCAACATATAAAAAACTCTTTGTCCCTTAAAACATTTCCCAAGGTGTTTTTACAAAAGTTTTCACAAGATTTAAAAGGTTGAGTTCACTTATAATTCTAGGATTAATTCTATTTTTATTGATGCTCAGATGAAATCTTATTCTGTAGTGCCCCCAGTTTGGTGTATATAACCCCTTTCCTCACATTTTTTTATTTGGTGTGTCTTTGATTGGGTTTCCACAAAATAGAGAGCTTAAAAAAATAGATAGTTTCTATAAAATATAGGGTTTCCATAAAATAGATATTTTACATAATACATATAGTTTCCATAAATTTGGGTGTTTCTATAATGTCAGTTGTTTCCATAAATTTTGTTGTTTTCACAAAGAGGGGTGTTTCCATAAAGTGGACTGTTTCTATAAAGTGGGGTGTTTCCATAATGTGGGATGTTTTCATAAAATGGTAAAGGTGAATTATGGGAGTTTTTTGGGGTTTTATAAGGATTTTTGGGACCAAAAGGAAGGTTGCACGATCCATACACGGTTGGCCCAAACCGTGTGTTCAAACCTTGGGCAGAGCTCAAATCTAGATCTCATTTTCTAGGAGCTTACTTATTTTTGCTCTATATATTTCTTTTTGGATTCAAAACTCTCTTATTTCTAGATTACTCTCCCTATAATGAAATATAACCATCCCCAAATTAGTTTTATCCACCCTAGAGCCTTCCCTTGGAGTTTTCGAGTCCGATTCTTGAGGTATGTCACCGTTCATTCCAAATTTGTCATGTTTTCTTAGATCTTCTTAGATATACTTCTCTGATCACCATTATTTCTCATATATGAACCTATAGTGGGTATATCTACATTTTTTATGCCAAATAATTTAATTTTGAGTTGTGATCTTGCAAGGATAATAGAACTATGGATGTTCTTGGAGAATCAACCCACTTTCTTGTGCATTCTTCGTCTATTATCAATGTTTCGTCAAACCCTTCGAGGTAGGTGGATTCAATATCATCTCATATTGATTGAATTGATTGTATTATATCCAAAATTTTTTATTTATTGTAAAATTCATTTAAAAATATTCATTTGTGATGATTTATGGTTTTTTTGAAATTACGTGATCTCGGTGAATAGTTTTGCAAAGGTAGTTTAATTTCATGAATTTAAAATAATTGTTTTAAATTATTAATTTTCTTAAATTATTAAATGGTTGATGAAAAAGGTGTTTTAAATAGAAATGGTTTTCAAAAAAGATGGAGTTTTATTGAAATTGTTTGGAATTTAAATGTTTTGGCATTTAAATGGTTTTGACGGAAATTGTTTTCAATAAAAAGGAGTGTTTATTGAAAGGTTTGTTTTGGCAGGATCATTGTGAATATGTGGTGTGTGTTCATGTTATATATACATGTATTTTTTGAAATTTTACCTTGTTCTTGGTTCCAAATTGTTAATGATATAGTGTAATTGCATACATGAGACTTGGTTGAAATATGATGTTTTGTTCGGTGCCAAAGGGTTAATGGCACATGGGAAACAATTACCTTGTGACAATATTGTAGATCGACAAGAAACCACTCATGAGTATCGAACAATCATAATGTATCATGCATGGTTGGTTACATGGGTTTGGGGAATGGTTGGGTATGCCAATAAAGGGATATTGTGAAATGGTTGTAAAGATTCTTTAGTTATTTTTCTGGAAAAATATCTTGCTGGGAAAATTGTTTTTAATAGAACTTGAATGGTTTTGGTAATGAATGGTTTTGGAAACTTTTTTATATTTAGTTAAAAAAAATTAGAAATTGTTTTATAAAAACTATTTTATATAATTGTTACTAACTCCTCTATCCTAGTTGTGTGAGTCGGGAATTCATTGAGGAAAACCTACTTAGTTTTATACTTGCCCTTGCTTTGGAATTTGGTGCTTTTGTAGATTCTATCTTCCGGGACAAGGGAAAAGGTAATGTTTCACACGTGCTTAACACTAAATCCTGATGCTTTGGCTATTCAGAGATTTTGGGGCATGGAGATTATGGATCATAGAGTCTTGGGGTCTTTGGGGAGACTTGTGTAGTTATCCACTGTGTACTTTGATACTTGGTTACTCTTCCATTGTTTATTACTTTTATGTGGTTTTGAGATACATGAAGTTGTTGAGTTGTATTTCATTTGTTCATGCATCATATAGAGAATGTTTGGTTATGGTTGGTAGGTTTATTGGTTTATTTATTAAATGATAAATCATCCTCCACTTGTATTTGAAACCATTCGGCATTTATTGCTAGCCTTTGGCATCTTGGGGATGTCGCTTAAGTCCTAGTAATGACTTGTTGTACTCTCAAGCCAATGAGAATTGGCCGGTCATTACAAATGGTATCAACTTGTTCAGTCCTTGAATAACAAGTATTCATCGATGTTCTTAGTTTTGGATATGAAATCCCATCTTGTATATTCCTTGGATGGTAATCTTAGAAAGGAGTAGGATTGTCGGAACATGAAATGTATAGAATAAAAGGACGTAGCAAACCGTTTTATGTTGAACTTCAAGTTACCCGGGAGTTGGGTAAATAAGTCTTTGGAGTCACTTCTTAGATTTTGAAATCTCATTGTCACGGGTTTATCCAATGAGACAAGAATGACATGAATTGTAGAGGAATGACTTCCGACTAAGAGTGAAAACATCATTTTGAGGAATGATTCATGTTGTGAAAAAAAGTGTTAATTTTTTAAAAATTATGGAATTGGTTTTCAAATGAATAATTTTGAAAAACTGAATGCATATCGTATTTTGAAAATGGTTTAATTTTCAAAAGCATGTGAAGTGGTTTAAAAAATAGTTGAACATGGGAAAAGGATGGTTTGGGATTCAATGTAGTAATAGTTTATGTGATATAATTTCAAATGCCAAGCCAACAGTTTCTAGAGAGTGAGATTGATGGAGTATGTTGTTATTTTAGAAAATGGCACCCAGTAGGCATCATCGTAACCAACCCAAAGAAGCTGCGAAAAATCTGGTTGCACCTGAACCACGTGTGAACCAAGAGCTATTTTAATGTATTAACCATGCTCTTCAATCTATGGACACAGGGAACCATATGAATGATCCATGACATGTGAATCATTCCATCAAGTCCATGAAGAAGAATCCACCTAATTTCTTGGGTGATTTTGAACCCGAGAAAGCAGAGGTTGGCTATGTAGGATTAATCGCATCTTCGACTTCATCGGTACACAAGTAGATCTAATGGTCAAACTCGTGACTTATATGCTTGAGTATCTTTCATGTTAGTGGTGGGATTTATCGGTGCATGCTAAATTGGATGATGGACTTACATGGGAGGATTTTGGGGAATTTCTCAAAAAACAATTCTATCCTCACATGTTCATGATCCAGAAAATGAAAAACTTCTTCAACCTTAAATAAGATAGTCTCTCTATCACAGAGTATGTAGATAAATTTGTGATCTTAGTACTATTTTCACCATGCATCTTTGAATCAGGAATACTATAGGAGATTTGATCAATGATTGCAGTAATTTGTATTACATATTATACATAGATGGTAAAAAGAGTGACTATAGATGAACATGATATCTCAGGATCTATGGGAGGATGTAAGATGATACCTATAAGATATGGAGGGAACTCAACCACTGGGAACACGCAGAAAAGAGAACCCTTTTTCCAAGGTGAAAGTGGAAATCATAACCAAACAGCTGGATCAATAAGCCTTCTTCCATGACCCCAGATCAAAGCAGAATGTTTTCAATGTGTTTTTCTTGACCACATAAAGATATATTGTATGACACAACCTAGAGGATATCATTATTTCAACAAGATGGGATATCTTCAGTGCTATTGTTGTTGTTCTCCAAGGTCAGGTGCTCGTGACACTTCTCAGGAGTCGCAAGCATCGTATGCTTCAACTAGATTAGGGCAGAAGAATCAGTCTCATAAATAGAGTGGAGATAGCTGTATTTATTCTATAAAAACCATGAATCTTCAACCAGGTCAACCTTAGTAAAGAAACAAGGAGAACTGTGTACCGAATAAGCAAGTGTATAGAGTTGATCAGATGATTGTCTATGATCAGGCTAGACCATCTACAATGGGAGGTATAATTCTTTTGAATTATACCTTTATGAAAGTGTTGTTTGATACTGGGGCATCACATTCCTTCATTACTTGTTGTACTATTGACATTCTATGTTTAAAATAGGAAATGATTCTTCTGTTTTGAAACTGTAAATAACTCTCGGTGAAAGAGAATGTCAAGCGTTTGTGTGTAGAGCATGTGATATAACTGTTTATTGATTTGGTCTAAAATGGGATGTATCGATGTTGGATATGGATTCCTAAGATGTAATATTGGGTTTGGATAGGCTGACAACTTTTAAGGCTCAAATCTATTGTTATAGGAGAACAGTTAGTTTCATAACTAAGGAAGACATCAAGCATCTCTTTAGAGGAGAGAGGATTGTAATGAAGGTTGAAAAGAGCTTGTTG
Source organism: Viscum album (assembly GCA_963277665.1). Lineage (NCBI taxonomy): Eukaryota > Viridiplantae > Streptophyta > Magnoliopsida > Santalales > Viscaceae > Viscum > Viscum album. The sequence goes on from OY728149.1 coordinate 114,606,871, forward strand.
GAACCAATGGTGGGAATGATCTCTTACCATTTGGCAGCATTTAATAAGGCATCAATAGAAGAGATCGAGTAAAATAGTTTTCCAACTATTGTGGATCAATTTCTAGATGTCTTTCCCAAGAACTTCTTAGGGTTACCACCTATAAGGGAAGTGGAGTTTACTATTGATCTCGTTTCGAGGACCAGTCCTATTTCCCTTTCATCTTATAGGATGTCATGAACAGAGTTACGATAATCGAAAGTGCAGTTAGAGGAGCTAGAAAGAAAGGTTTTCATTCAACCAAGTACATCTTTGTGGTCAGCAACAGTTTTTTTCGTGAAGATGGCAGATGGAACTCTTCTCTTTGTCTTGATTATAATAAGCTTAACCAAGTTATGATAAGGAACAAATATAGACTTCCACCCATTGATGACCTGTTTGATCAATTAAGGGGAGCTCAGTGGTTCTCCAAGACTGACTTGCAATCATGACATCACCAATTCAGATTCAGAAGGAGGATATTCCAAAGACAGCTTTCAGAAGTAGATATGGACACTATGAATATATAGTCATGCCTTTCGGTCTAACGAATGCACCTATAGTCATCATGGTATTGATGAATCAGATATTTCAACAATATTTGGATTATTTTTTTGTGGTGTCTATGGATGAAATTTTGGTCTATTCAAAGACAAGGGTTGATCATGAGGTGCACCTATAAATGGTGTTACAAATATTGAGAGATCATTTTCTGTATTCTATATTATTAAAGTGTGATTCTTGGATATAGAATGTATGTTTTCTTGTCCATGTCATTTTTTAGAAAGGTTTTTTTGTTGATCCTAAAAAGATAGAAGACATTATCTCTTAGCATAAACCAAATAATTTTTTCGAGATACGATGTTTCCTTGGTCTATCTGGTTACTATCGACACTTTGTGCATGATTTATCACAACTATCTTCACCAATTACATCTCTAAAAAATAATAATGCTCCATTAAAATGGATGAATAAATGTTATAAGACATTCCAGGAACTGAAATTTAGGCTTACACTCCCACCTATCTTGGCCTTTTTAGAATTAGGACTGGGGTATGTGTTGTATTGTGATGCCTCAAGATCGGGGTTGGGATATGTTCTCATGAAAATAGATCATGTGGTTGCTTATGGTTCATGGAAGTTAATGGTGCATGAGAAGAATTACCCAACACATGATTTGGAGTTAGCTGCTGTCATCCATGCTTTGAAAACAAGGAGACATTATCTATTTTGTGAGAAATTCACATTGTTTACAGATCACAAAAGCATGAAACAAATTTTATCATAGAAAGGTTTGTATCTAAGGAAAAGGATATGGATAGAGTATATCCAAATGTTTGACTTTGACTTGATGTACACACTAGGGAAAGGAAAATCAATGGCGGAATCATTGAGTTGAAAGCCATATGCTTAGTTGGTGAAAGAAGCTTTAGATGAATGGTAGTTGATGTCTGTCTTAGCTGAAATTCTTGTGGAATGTGAATATTGAGGTGATGTTTTGGTTTTCTTTTCAGCTATGCATGTTCCTGATTTAGTTAAAATGATCAAAGAGGCACAAACATCTGATGCAGAATGTCTAGTCGTAAGTTCAATACTCAATGGTGGGGAGACCATTATGGGTTGGAAAATTGATGGGGGTTTAGTTTTGTGTCTCAGATATTGGATGGTTGTACCTATGGTTTGTCAGGAACAACTCCTTCATTCTTACCACCATTCGAGATGAGCTTTACATCAAGGTGCACAGAAGATGTATAAGGCACTAAAGGCACATTTTTGGTGGAGTGACATGAAAAATAATGTGTCCAAGTTTATCTCACGGTGCTTAAATTGTCAATAGGTTAAAGTAGAGCATCATAGACCAACTATTTTGTTACTTTATTTTACCATACTAGTGTGGAAATGGGTTACGATAACAATGGATTTTTTATAGGTCTTCCAAGAATGTTCCAATAAGATGATTCCATTTGGGTGACAGTGGTTTGTCTAACCAAGTCGGCCCATTTCATACCTATTCATGAAACTCATGCGATGGAGGATCTTTCAAAAATCTATATCTGAGAATTGGTAATGAGGAATGGTGTACCAGTTACAATAGTCTTAGATAGAGATATGAGGTTCACATATCGTTTTTATAAATCCTTACAGCAATCCCTTGGGACTCATTTGACTATGAGCACGACATATCATCCTTAGATGGATGGAAAATCCGAGCGGATGATTAAAAAGTTTGAAGACATGTTGTGGTCCTGTGTAATGGATTTCGGTGTATTATGGGAGGAGCATATACCCTAGGTGGAGTTCTCAAACAATAAAAGCTATCAGGCCTCGATACACATGGCTCCATTTGAAGCATTGTATGGGCGTCTGTTTCCTTCTCCACTATACTGGGTGGAAATGGGATATACTTCACTATTTGGTACTATCCTTGTGCAAGAAATAGTGGAGTAGAACTAGTTATTAGAAAGAGGATGGAAAAGGCTCAGAGTCATTAGAAATCTTATAAAGATCACCATCAAATACTGTTGTCGTTCACTGTGGGTGATCATGTCTTCTTGAGTATCTTTCCAAGTCTTGGACATTATTGCTTTGGGAAGTAGTTCATGTTATCTCCATGAAACATTGACCCTTTTAAGACACTAGAACAGGTTGGATAGGTGGCATATCGATTGGCATTACCACCATGGTTTAGTTCGGTGCATAATGTGTTCTATGTATACTAGTTGAAAAAGTATCACCTTGATCTTGACCATGTAATCAGATGGGATCGCGTTGAGAAAGAACCAGATGCATCACGGTTACATATCCCAGTGCGGATCATGGAGAAAAAATAGAAAGTCTTGCGTGGGAAATGCATCATTCTAGTGCGGGTTTTATGGAAATATGGCCAGATTCAGGAAGAGACTTGGGAACCTGAGAAGGAAATGAAAGAGAAGCGTCCGGAACTCTTTTTGGCCATAGAGGGTTTTCAACTTTTCAAGGACAGAAAGTCCAATGGAGGGGAGAACGTAGTACCCCTAGTTTTGGGTACATAACCCCTTTCATCATGTTTTTTTATTTAGTGTGTTTTTATTGGGTTTCCATAAAATTGAGTGATTAAATAAAATAGAGAGTTTCCATAAAATAGAGAGTTTCAAAAACATAGAGATTTTCTATAAATTTGTTGTTTTCATATTGTTGGTTGTTTCCATAAAGTGGGTTGTTTCCATAAAGTGGGGTGTTCCCAAAAAGTAGGTTGTTTTCATAAAGTGGGGTGTTTTCATAATGTGATATGTTTCCATAAAAATGTGTTTCCATAAAAAGTGTAAAGGTGAAGGATGGAAGATTTTTGGGGTTTTATAAGGAGTGTTGGGACCAAAAGGAAGGTCACACAATTCATATAATGTTGGCCCAAACCGTGTGGCCAAACCATGCACCGAGGTCCAATGTAGATCATATTTTTTAGGATCTTACTCGTTTTTTCTCTATATAATTAGTTTTAGCTTCAAAAATCCCATATTTTGGTATTAATCTTCCTATATGTCTGGATAACCCTCCCCACATGATTTGGAGTGATCCTAGATCCTTCCATTGGTGTTTTCGAGTCTAATTTTTGAGGTATGTCCCCATTCTTTCCTGATTAGTCATGTTTTCTTAGATTTACTTAGATCTACATATTTGATCTCCATTATTTCTCATATCTGAACCTATAGTGTGTATATCTACTTTTTTTGATGACAAATAATTCAATCTTGAGTAGTTATATTTCTAAGATAAGAGAACTAACGTCGTTCTTGGATAATCGACCCGCTTTCTTTTGCGTTCTTCATCTGTTGTCAAATTTTCATCAAAACCTTCAAGGTAGGTGAATTCACTCTCATCTCCTCTTACTAGAATTTATTTTCTTATATTAAAATTGTTTTATTTATTATTAAATGCAATGAAAAATCTTTATTTATGATGATTTATGGATTTTGTGAAATTGCGTGATCTTGGTGAATAGTTTTGCAAAGGGGGCTTGGTTTCATGAATTTAAAATAATGATTTTAAATTATGGATATTCTATAATTGATAAATGGTTGATAAAGATAGGGTTTTTAATTTAAATGGTTTTCAATAAATATGTAATTTTATTGAAATGGTTTGGAATGGAAATGGTTTGGCATTTAAATTGTTTTTAAGGAAATTATTTTCAATAAAAAAGTGTTTTTATTGAAAGGTTTTTTTGGCTTGATCATTATAAATATGTGGTGTATGTTCATGTTGAATATACGGGGCTTGGTTGAAATATGACTTTTTTTCTCCGTGGAAAAGGGTGAATGGCACATGGGAATTGCATACATAGGGCTTGGTTGAAATATGACCTTGTGCTCAGTGCCAAAGGGTTAATGGCACATGGGAAACAATTACCTTTTATCAATTGGGTAGATCGACGAGAAACTATTCATGAGTATGGAACTATCATAACATAGCATGCATGGTTGGTTTCATGGGTTTGAGGAATGGTTGGTTATTTCGATTAAGGGATATTGTGAAATTGTTGTAATGATTGTTTAGTTATTTTTGCTGGAAAAATATCTTTCTTGGAAAATTGGTTTGAATTGCACTTGTATGCTTTTGGTAATGAATGGTTTTGGAAACTTGTTTTTAATTAGTTATAAACTGTTTTTGCGAATTTTTTTATATAAAATAATTTATATAACTATTTCAAACTCTTCCATACTAGTGGAGTGAGTAGGGATGTCATTGGGGAAAACCAACTGAGTTTTATACTCACCCGTGCTTTGGGACATTGGTGCTTTTAGAGATGCTACCTTCTGGGACAAGGGAAAAGGTAATGTTTCACGCATGTTCAACACTACCTCATGATGATTCAGTTGTTCAGAGATTTTGGAGCTTGGAGATTATGGAGCATGGATTCTTGATGTCTTTGGAGAGTCTTGTGTAGTTATCCACGGTGTACTTTGATACTGGGTTATTCTTCCTATGTTTCTTACTTGGATGTGGTTTTGAGATAAATGAAGTTGTTTAGATGTATTCATTTATTCATGCATCATATAGTGAATTCTTGGTTATGGTTGGTCGGTTTATTGGATTATTTATTAAAGGGTAAATCATCCCCTACTTGTATTTGAAACCCTTCAGCATTTATTTCCAGCCTTTGGCATCTTGGGGATGTCTCTTAAGGCTTATTAATGACTCATTGTACTCTCAATCTAATGATAATTAGAGGGTAATTTAATATTCTCTTGGCTTCCCATGAATATATTGATTCTAGAAAAATCATTCTCCGTTTTAATGAAACATAAAAATATTTTTCATATGATGAAAATCTAATAGAATAGTGACCATAAATTATTTGGCTTAAGGCCTACATTGAAGTGTTCGATATTATAATATGTGTTGCATATATATTACATATAATACCATGATAACCATGTAATGGTAGCTTCATAATCCACAAAACTCCCTTATTCTTGTTTATTTAAGCTAAGAGACATCCAATTCATCTCAATTTTTTGATCACGAGGGAATTATTTTTCGAATAATTTATCTATAAAGGTTCTTCATTGCATTAGTTCTATTTATTCTTACTCAGTAGTATTTCGGATTAGGTTCCAACATTGATCAATGTAGCCTTTGAGGAAATAGGCCATAAGTTTAAAGTTTTACATTTAAATTCATACCATGTTTACACATAACTTCTCTAGAGACTTATTTCATTACTTAGCTACAATTGGATTAGTAGTCCTATTGAATGATGGGTGATACTATCAAATAAAGTGATCCAACATATGAGATTCTCTATGTGGAATATATTTCTCCATTATAGAAAGGTTATTTTTTTGATAACCTAATTTACGTTTCCCTAATGTAGTCATAATTTTCTTTATTCCTATGCCGACTATATTGGATTCATCAGTAGGGAAATCTAATCATTTTCCATGAGTATTAATACCATTATCCCATCCACATTTTATTTCTAAACAATGTAATAAACTGGATTAGCTCATAAAATTATAAACATTGTATAATTATGAATTTTTATTAACACTTAAGATAAAGTAAAAAATTTATACATAGATAATGTTATAATCACAAAAAAGGTTTATTTAGGGAAAATTTTACTTCTAGATTCTTCCCAATAGATTTTAAAGAAAATGTGAATTATCCTAAGTGTATCCCTGTGGATTTTCTAATGAGGTCCATAGTAAGGTCCATTATCGTGTACCAGGATATGCTGAGTCAGGCCCAACACACATCATAAGAGTTTTTTATTATAGGTATATATGTTCCAAAACAACATCAACTTATAGTATCTATACATGGATGTATTTCTATGAAGACACACATAGTCTCTACATCAATAATATTCATGTATGTTCTTCTATAATTACATCAAATTATATCCTAAGGTTATGATCCTTAATATTTTCTTTGAAACCTAGTTTCTAAGGTTGCTGATAAACTTCATTTGATACCAACTATAATGTTCTGACCCCAAAATCATAGATCCAGTGAATTATTATTTTTTACTTTTCCTGATTACAAGGAATTAAATATTGAAGGAAAGATTAGTTTAGCAGTCTTGGAAATATAGATTACATACATGATACTCACAATATATTCGGAAAATAAAAAATAAAAACAAGATACATAAGATAATTAAATAAACATCATCTTTGAAACAGATTTAAATGATTCCTCTTCATATTCTTAGGAAATTAAACATAATAAGGATGGGATCAAAATCCTAGAAAGGGGAAGTAAGATGTAAGAAGTATTGAATCAAGGTGAGTAAATCAATATTTCAAGGTAAATAACTAATAACACATTAAATTAATATAACTAGATAAGTCATAATCAATATGGAAAGTTAAGAAAATGAAAACAAGTATGATTTGATTAATATTATAAAAATTAAATATATCCATAGATTTTATCATACAATGACCACATGGATAATGTCAATGTTAACTGAAATATCTTCGAGGAAATGATTAATTCTTGTATGTCATGTCTACGGAACATGAGAACCTATAATATCAAGATCCATACTCTATAAAATTTAAAACTACAATAGAAATGTTTTTAATTTTGATAAATTAATTTTATTAAAAGAACCTGTCGATTCATCCAGGAGATATATAATGTATTAGCCCCACCTATAAGCACATGACTAAAGAATTAATCATATTATGTAACCAATAATTAAACAATATTAATTATCAATAAATTTTCGAATTTAATAAATAATTTAGATTTATCAATAATTCCTCAATGTAGGATAAATATTTATAGGGGTAGTTGAAATTGATGAATGGGGATACCCTTGAATGATCCTTAAAATATTCTCTCAAAATATAATCTTTACCATTCCAAAGTGTCTCGTACCACTCTAAAAAATTTGAATAATAATTCCATGTGAATTTATTGAAACTTATTATATCATGAGAATAAGTATATTCATGATATAACATAAAAAAAGGAAGTATATACACTTTATAAAAGTGATTTGGATAATTACAAAAAATAAGTCTCAATGGAATCTAAATTGGAAAAAAACTCCCTTACCAGGAATCCAACTTGTTCTTTGTGTATCTTTATAATCTTGAATAATAAGCCTATGTTAATTATTTCAATTTTTTATAAATTTTTTCTTATTTATCCATACTTTTATTTCTATTATTAAAATATTTTATACCACTACTTAAACAATTAATTTAATGATGGTTGTTTAGACCAAATTCGGTTTATGTGTCAAAATGACTTTTCTAGGTGAACTATGCTCAATAGGTCCATTATATAAGATATATATATTAAAAATAATGAAATAATTATCATATTTATGAATCAATTATTCATTTAAAACCCATCATGATTTATTTTTATAAAAAATGAAACAACATTACAATCATTGAGACAGTAGGTCAAACGTATGCCCGAGTGATGTTCCCATTTTTCAATGATCATTATGGAAATAAGTTGTGTAATAATATATCATTCAAGAATTATAATTATATCACTAATAAAATTTTATTTAATCATTTATAATTATATATTGAATTCTTGTGATGTAAAATTAATCACATCATGTATAGGAGGTGGTAGTCCACACATCCATGACTGACTTTATTACTTTTTAGCGTATGAAATTTCTAATAAAGAAAATGATATATATCATATTTTCATAAATCTAAGTATGTAATTAATATCATATGTATGTTTTTTATGTAACATAATTTTAATTTAAAATATCTTTTATACATTCCATGTATTGTGTGAATGAATCACATCGGTTTTAGGTGGTTGTAATGCAAACTTACACATACAATGTTATTGTATTTACACCAAATGAGACACATAGAAGTATATCAGATATAAAAAATGAATAATAATGAAATTATAAATAACATATATTTCATATATAAATAAGGTTTACATCATAATTCCCACCATTATAGGATGTAAAGGAATAATGAACAATAATCCTTTTGTGAGATAGTAGTTCTCCATACTCATATATATTATGTTTTTTACCCATTAGATAGATGTGTGTGTAAGTTTTCATTTAACCATTAACATTAAAAAATATAATTATATTGTTGATACTGTGGTTTCTATATAATAAATGAATAGGTATTTTTGAGTGTGTAGAGAATGAAAATAATACTAAAGAGTATGAGAAAAGACGTTACCTCTTATTTGGGTAACTCCTTTTGGTTTTCACCAAAGGGATTCCTTGGATGTCTTACAAGACTATATAAAGATTCTAGGATATGGGGAGTTATTTTTATGATCTATTTGAGATGATATTGTTCAATAAAATGTGTCTTGAGAGGTGTGAGGAAGTGGGAGTCTTGGGTGCCTTATTATAGTGGAGGGGGGAGTGATAGTCTTGTAAATGTTGGAAAATGGATCTCCACCCACGTTTTTACCATTGTAATGGGATCTGATAATGAACCTAATCAGATAAAAGGTTTTATATGGTCAAATTATTACCCAAAAAAGTATTTCTGAGAAGTGTATAGGTCAATTTGGAACTAAAGTTTATGGTTCAGTGATGCACGCCTGTCGTGGGGCATGGAAAAACAATATTTTATTTACCTAAGTATAGTATAGCAGTTGATCCTAGGTAGTCTCCCGAAGAGGAGTGCACACAAAACAAGGTTGTCACTTTTTTTGTTGGTTTTCGTAAAAAGATTGGTTTTAATTAATTTGAATGACTATGAGAAAAACAAACAACAGAAATTGATTGATTTCAACAAATGATAAAGACGGTGATTGGATTGGGTTCGGCTAGACTTAGTGTTGTGCCATCATGGTTTACAATTTTTATCTCTTTTTCTTCCTTAAACTGGTAAGAGAGATGTGATGAGAATTTTCCTTTCTAAAACCTTAGATTGGTCTATCCTCCTTTCAATGTGTTTAGGGTTTTAGAAGGTCTCTTGATTAATTAGAGTAATCCCAGACCTGGAATTGTGGTTCCCTAATAAACCATGATTTCAACATACAATCCTACACACGTGCTTGACAACCGTCGAGCAATCACCACCCAACCCTAATCATGTTCCATCGTATACAGATTAGAATTGGGTGGAGGGAGATGTGATCATCGACCAAAGCAATTTATAATTTCAGAATAAAAACCTTAACACAACCGCATTTGGAATTTAATACTGAATTAAGAATTGGAACCAGAAGAAGAAAGAAGAACAAATTTTATTCATTTCAAGCACAAAGACTCAAGCACAACACATAGGTCCAGCCTCCCCTCTTTCTGATCACTCAAATGAAATTACCCCTCCATGGATGGGGTAAGCGAGATAATGCGGGAGAGGAGAGACATTTTAAAATAAAAGAAATAAAAGAAAAATCTGAGAAGTTCTTCTCCTTGGTGCCCCAGAAGGAATGGGGTGGAGAATGGGATGTGTTGAGGAGGGGGAGCTCTCCTCCTTTTATAGCCAGATTTCTGTCCTCCGAATGTTGTCGCGTTTTGGACCTAATAAATGACTTCTTCACGCGTTGAGCCCTTCATCAATGTTGTTCATAAGTTTCTTTTCCATGTCCCCTAAAAATCTCAACGGATTTGGACAGGTATTCCGAGAGTTATGGCCATTTTACTCTGATCATTTATTCTGTCCAGTCAGAATCTCCAAAATGTCAAACCCCGGATTAGGCAGCTTTAATGGACCCTCAAACGGACGAATCCCGTGGTGCTTCCTTCATAAAAGATTCTCCAAAACTCCTTGCGCGTCCACCCACCGAATTTTGAATGCATTGGGCCCACAATGGATGAGTTATGGATCCCACACCATAACTAGGAAGAACTGGAAACAGTTTTCTTGAGCCAACTTGTGAGCTTCTTTTGAGCTTCCATATGGCCGATTCAGATTTTAGTCCAAAAACAGTAAATGAATCCCTGGATGTGTAGAATCTGGAATAGAAAGAATTTTGCAATTCCGATCAATTTAGATAATTTTATGGCCAAACTACAGAAAAATGATAAAACTGTTAAAAATCCAAAATGGCCAATTTTTACTATTCAGCTCAAAATAACACCAAAATCATAAAAATGAAACAATTAAACTTAGAGGAACACTTTTGTGAGTTTAAAACAGTGATATTAAATATAAATTAATTTAAAATATTTGTTCTATCAATTCCCCCACACTTAAACTATGCTTGTCCTCAAGCATAAAATCTCAACATGGAATTGAAAGGACACCAATGTCACCAATATTTAAATTTCAAATGGAATAAAATCAAATGATTATCAATGTCCAATCAAATTTTCCAGTTCCACAAAAATACCAATTTAATTTCACATTTTTCAAAGAAACAATCAATTCATGCATTTTACTTTTCCCCTTTGAAAAATAATGAATCTTCTCCTTTCATTCATTCAAGCTTCTCAATTTATTATTATTAAACATGCCAAATCATGACCTACCTCACTTTTGAATATTTTCTCTCATCACTCATGATATAATTAATAGTGGAGTTATGCTCATATCATGAGAACATGATCCTTATCCATAGGCTTGTAATTTAACTATTTTATCCACTTTGTAAAGACAAAACACACATAAAATCATGAGGACTTGCAATAAAGGTTCAAATGACTCTGTGGCTTAGGGTTGGTGGGTAAATGATTGAAATAATTTAAGGCCAAAAGTAGGAGGTTTGACTCTTAAGTACAATGCATGATTAATCAAGTGAAAACACAAGATGAACCTCACTCAAATCCCCTTGAAATGTGAATCACAACACCACTCCCCTTTCAATGACATGGGTCATGAGTCAATAAATGATTACAAAGAATGATATCATCCAAGTTCTCCCTATTTTTTTGTAAAGCTCCAGAAAGTAACAGCTTTATTTTCTTTTTTTTTTGTAAAGCTCCAGAAAGGCACGGCTTTATTTTGAATTTTTTTTCACTTTTTTTTTCTTTTTTTATGGAGAACCGGATGAAATGAAAGAAGCATAATGAAATGATGACTCATTCCCAATTTTCTAATAATACATTGCCCAAAATGATGATGCACACATTACACCACCCAAAAATGATACATATCCCAAGGAACGCACACGAAAGGCCCTTCCCCCACACTCAAACTTGAAATAACCATGCAAAAATACTAAAAGTGCAGGTAGGTAAGGAAAAATTGGATTGTAATGTGGCTTAAACCTATAAGGCAATTCATGTCATCTAAGGGCTTAAGAAGGATAAATGTAAAGGTGGGTCTTAGGATAAAATGTGGTTAGGCAAAGAGATGCCTCAATCATTTTAAATGTGGTTTCGTACAGTCATAGCTTTGAAAAGTTTCAATACAAGTTCTAGCAGGTGGCACGTCCCAAGATCACTCAAGAAATATGCTCAAGATAAAATAGGAAACATTTGGTCTAGAAATCCTCTCAAGAATGAGAATATGATATTGGACAATCACTCATGGCATGATTAATAATAACAAATTAATTCACATGAATTTCAGAAATTCAAAGAATGAAAAATGGAAGGGAAATTTCATTAACATGAATCAATTAATTCCCTTAAATCATGAGTCCTTATTTCAATATCCTTGCTTCACTTTAATCATCCAATTATCCATTTTAATCATTCAATCTCAGAAACATTGAAATCTAAAACATAGAATCACTGGATTTCTATGAAACTCATGTCTCCTAGAGAAGTCAAGTAAAACATGAATTCAAGCATGGGCATGACTTTTTTTTTATTAATTCTTTAAAAGACTAAAAAATTTAGGGAATAAAGTTGGATAATATAGAATTGAAACTCATACTCCCCTGTCAAATGGATCCTTTTCTTCACGACGTATAATCCCACGACACCCTCTTCATTAATGGACCTGAAAAAAATGAAAACAATTGATAGTGCAGGCCCGTTCAATCATGCTGGTAAATGACTAAGAAGACAAGTGGAAAATGGGGGAAAATGCGGGTTGCCTCCTGGTAGAGCCTTTGTTTAATGTCGTTGGCTCGACAACACAAACAAAACAAAAAAAAAATTGAAAAATATCCTGGACTACAAGATTTCCTCCCCCACACTTAATTGATGCAGTGTCCTCAATGCATGTAAATGGAATTTTTTATTTATGTTTCAAAAAGATGGAGTTACTGCATTTAATCAAGTGTAAAGGAATGATGCAACCTGGTAGGTGTTCATTTGTATTCAGGATGAAGGAGTGTGATCTCCTCCACTGGTTCTTGAGGTACGGTCCCATGGAACTTCTTCAGCCTCTGCCCATTTATAGTGAATGGGTTTCCTCCTCCTTCCTTTTGAATCTGCACAACACCAAAGGGATATACATGAATAACAGTAAAGGGGCCTTCCCATCTGGAACGAAGTTTACCTGGCATAACTTAAGTCTGGATTTCAAGAGTAACACGTGATCTCCAGGGTTGAAGGTTCTTGGTTGAATTATCTTGTCATGGGCCATCCTTGTTCTCTCTTTATAGATCATTGAGTTTTCAAAAGATTCCCTTCTAATTTCTTCTAACTCCTGCAATTGCAATCTTCTTTCTTTCCCAGCTTTCTCAAGGTCCAGATTCATCTCTCTGACCGCCCAGTAGGCTCTATGCTCCAACTCCACAGGAAGGTGGCAACTCTTTCCATAGATCAATCTATAGGGACTCATCCCTATCGGTGTTTTGTAGGCCATTCTGTATGCCCATAATGTATCATCTAACTTTTGGCTCCAGTCCTTCCGGTTGGGTTTAACAGTCTTCTCCAGAATGGCTTTGATTTCTCTATTAGAGACTTCTGCTTGGCCATTTGTTTGGGGATGGTATGGGGTAGATGTTCTATGATGCACCCCATACTTCTTCAACAATGCTTCCATTTTCCTGTTGCAGAAATGCGTACCCTGATCACTGATGATTTCTCGTGGCATGCCAAACCTACAGAAAATGTTAGCCCTAATAAAATCACAAACAACTTTTGCATCATCAGATCTGGTTGCTTTTGCTTCCACCCATTTTGAAACATAGTCTACAGCCAAAAGAATATATGAATTTCCAAATGACATTGGGAATGGTCCCATGAAATCTATGCCCCAAACTTCAAAAATTTCACAAAAGGTTATTGGTTTTTGTGGCATTTCATGTCATTTGGATATGTTACCAGAAAATTGGCATTTTTCACATCTTTTACAAAATTCATATGCATCCTTGAATAATGTGGGCCAGTAGAGTCCAGATTCTAAAACTTTTCGGGCAGTCCTCTGAGGTCCAAAGTGGCCTCCACAAGATAATTTCTGATAAAATTCAAACACTGATTCAATTTCACTTCTTGGCAGGCATCTTCTTATGATTTGATCATTACAAATTTTCCACAGAAACGGATCTTCCCAAATGTAAAATCTTGATTCAGATTTAAGCTTATGTTGTTGATGAGATCTTAGATGAGAGGGTACCTGAGATGTTACCAAATAGTTGACAATGTTGGCATACCATGGTACTTCACTGTTGATGATGTAGAGTTGTTCTCCAGGAAGCTCATCATTAAGTGGGTTCTGCTTTGGTATTTCTATTTCAGCGGTGTGGGGTAGTCGACTCAGATGATCAGCCACTTGATTTTCAGTCCCCTTCTTATCTTTGATTTCCAAATTGAACTCTTGTAAGAGTAGCATCCATCTCACCAACCGTGGTTTTGCATCCGCCTTTTTCATTAAGTACCTAAGAGTTGCATGATCAGAAAAAACAACAACTTTAGTGCCCAGAAGATATGATCGGAATTTATCTAGTGAAAAAACGACTGCAAGGAACTCCTTCTCTGTGGTAGTGTAATTTATTTGTGTTGCATCCAAAGTCCTTGATGCGTAGGAGATGACTTGATGCTTGCTGTCAATTCTCTGTGATAGAGCGGCTCCCACTGCTTGGTTGGATGCATCACAAAGTATCTCGAAAGGGTAATCCCAATTGGGTGGCTGCATTATTGGTGGTGTTATCAGCCTTTCCTTTAATTCATAAAATGATTCTCTACATGCACAATCAAAATTAAAGTTAGCATCCTTTAAAAGTAATCTTGAGAGAGGGAGAGAAATCTTACTGAAATCCTTGATGAATCTTCTGTAAAATCCTGCATGCCCTAAAAAGGATCTAACATGTTTGACACATGTTGGATATGGTAAGGAATTTATTACATCAACTTTTGATTTATCAACCTCAATCCCATTTTGTGAAATTATGTGCCCCAACACTATCCCTTTTTCAACCATGAAATGACATTTTTCAAAATTTAAGACAAGGTTCTTTTCAATGCATGTTTTCAAAACTTTGTCCATATTTCCCAAGAAATGGTCAAATGAATTTCCAAAAACTGTGAAATCATCAAGAAACACCTCCAAGCAATCCTCAATGTGGTCTGAGAAAATACTCACCATACACCGTTGAAATGTACCTGGGGCATTGCATAGCCAGAAAGGCATCCTTTTGTAGGTGAATGTTCCAAAAGGGCAGGTGAAGGTTGTCTTCTCCTGGTCTTCTGGTGCAATTGGTACCTGAAAATAACCTGAGAATCCATCTAAAAAACAGTAATGAGTATTTCCAGCTAACCTTTCAAGCATCTGATCAATGAATGGAATAGGAAAGTGATCTTTTCTGGTAACTTGATTTAGCTTCCTGTAATCTATACACACTCTCCAGCTGTTTTGTATTCTCATGGGGATCAGTTCATTTCTTTCATTTGTAACAGTGGTCAGGCTAGTTTTCTTGGGGACTACATGAATTGGGCTGACCCATTGAGAATTAGAGATTGGGTAAATGATATCAGCTGCTAACAATTTCTCAATCTCTTTCTTAACGACCTCCATGATTGTGGGATTGAGTCTTCTTTGAGGTTGTCTAACTGGACGAGATTCACTTTCTAAAAATATCCTGTGAGAGCATACCTTAGGGTTGATTCTAGGAATATCACCTAAACTCCATCCTACAGCTTTTACATTCCTTTTGAGAAGGTCAATCAATGTTTGTTCTTGTGAATGGGATAGGTTATTGGCAATGATTACTGGCAATTTCTCTCCTTCCATTAGGTAAGCATACTTCAAGTCACATGGCAAAGGCTTCAGTTCTAAACATGGGGGTTGTTCAAGGGATGATATTTCATTTATGTTTCCTACTTCTAATGTTGAATTCTCTGGAATAATCTTACTTCCTCTTAACAAATCATCGAAAAAATCAGATTTTACCTCATCCTCCAACATGATATCAGAATTTTCAGGTTCATGGGAGTTATAAAAATCAAATGAAGAGTGTTCTCCCACAGATAACAAGTCATGAAGCATACCTGAGTCTTCAATTGGTTCTATACCTTCATCATGGGAGATTGCATAAAGTGAGTGATTGTTGGACGGGTGTTTCATCGTATCAAGAATATTGAAGTGTACCGTACTATCTCCGAGCTCCATGGTGAGTGTTCCTTCATGTACGTTGATGATTGTCCTTGTTGTTTTCAGGAATGGTCTCCCTAGGATGATGGGAGATTGGGATGGTGCTCGGTCTTCCTCCATGGTAAGGACATAAAAGTCTGCTAGAAAGATTAATCCTCTCACTCCTACAAGTACATCTTCAACGACTCCAGCTGGGAAAACAGTGGATCTATTTGCTAATTGTACCACCACCCGAGTTGATTTTAGTTCTCCGATCTGCAAAGATGAAAACACAGAGTGAGGCATCACATTTATCGAAGCTCCAAGATCACATAGTGCATCAGTAAAATTTAATGAACCGATAGTGCAGGGAATAGATAAAGTCCCTGGATCTTGACATTTTTGCGGTATCGGTGGTGTGATCAATGCTGAGACACTTCTTCCTAAGTTGATTCTTTCATTTCCATCCAGCCTCTTTCTTTTAGTACATAGCTCCTTCAGAAATTTTTCACATTTAGGGATTTTCCTGATTGCATCTAGTAGTGGAATGTTAATCTCAACTTTTCGGAATGTTTCCTGAATTTCCCGTTGAATTCGTTATTCTTCTCCCTTCTTTGACTCAACCAATGCTGATGGGAATGGTGCTGGAATATCCTTTTTCTCCCTTTGTTGTTTCTGCAATGGTGTTTCTAGTCTTTCTTTCTTGAACCTTGTTCTTTCTACTTTGTTGTTGACTTCATCTTTTGGTTGGACAGGACGAGCTTCAGCAGGTTCCCTAGATTCATCCTCCTCATATTGTTCTGGTGGTTTGAGATCCTTCCCGCTTCGGGTTGTGATTGCACTAACATTCTCCTTTGGATTGGGAATTGTTTGTGCAGGAAGCTTACCTTGGTTCTTGGTGAAAGCATCCATAATGCTTGCAAATTGATCAGCTAGCTTGTCCATCTTATCTTCTATTCCTGCAACTCTTATCTTCAGTTGTTGGTCTTCATTTGTCGGTGCACTTGTGGATGGTTGCTCATAATTCTTCCGCTGGAAAGGTGGTGGTTGAAAATTTTGTTGTTGTTGGAAGGGATTCTGATAAGGTTGTTGGAATGCTATTGGGTTCTGATATTGCTGCTGAAACGGTGCTCTGGCTTGGTTCTGTTGAAACCCATACCCTGGTTGGGTTTGCGGTTGGTATTTCCTTTGTTGATAGGCTGCAGCACAACTTTCTATCCCATGCACTTCTGGACATTGATCAGTGTAATGAGAATTAGAAGAGCATAAACCACATAACTGATTCGGTCCTTGTTGTTCCTTCACATGGTTCACAGCTATTTGTCACACCAACCTGGTGAGTTCACCCATTTCATTCCTAATTAAATCTACTGAATCAGATGTTCTTACCACATGGATCCCTCTAGTGATCGTACCTCGAGTGCCAAACTGCTGTGAATTTTGTGCAATCTCTTCAATTAGAATTCGTATATCTGCATGTGATTTATCAATGAGGGCTCCTCCCGACGAGGCATCTAGTAGATTTCTGTCATTGTCAAGCAATCCTTGGTATTAGCACACAAGGAATTGGTCCTCTTCTATTTCTTGGTGTGGACAACTTTCACAAAGCTTCTTGAAACGTTCCCAGTATTCGTAGAGTGTTTCTCCAGTTGATTGATGGATGACATAAATCTCCTTCTTTATTGCAGTGCTCCTAGATGTTGGGAAGAATCTTTGTAGAAAGCATTTTTTTAGATCTTCCCAGTCATTGATCTCCCCAGGTTGTAGATTGTACAACCATTCCTTTGCTTCTCCCTCTAGTGATAAGGGGAAATCCCTCCACTTCACATGCTCTTCCACGACTGCTTGAGGTTTGAAGCTGGAGCAGACATAGGTAAATTCTTGAATATGTCGGTTTGGGTCTTCACCTGCAAGACCATGAAATTTAGGAAGCACTTGGATCATGTTAATTCGCAATTCAAAATCATTTTCTTTGGCAGGAATTGCAAGTTGATAATTTTGATTGACAAATTGAGGTGCACAGATGTCACATAGGTTTCGGTTGGGATTTACAGCCATTATTAAAGGTTCAAAGTATCCACTCAAGGTATCACTTGAATCAGTGAGATTGATTTCTTCGAAATCTTTTGGAAGATTTTGATTTCTCAATTTGGTTATTGTGCTCTCAATTTTTAGATCGAATTCTAATAAATTTCTATTTGAACTACGGGTCATTCAAAAGAGATTTTTTTTTTAAAAAAAAAAAGCTTTGAGGCACTGCCTCCCCGGCAATGGCGCCAAGTTTGACGCACGCCTGTCGTGGGGCGTGGAAAAACAATATTTTATTTACCTAAGTATAGTATAGCAGTTGATCCTAGGTAGTCTCCCAAAGAGGAGTGCACACAAAACAATGTTGTCACTTTTTTTGTTGGTTTTCGTAAAAAGATTGGTTTTAATTAATTTGAATGACTATGAGAAAAACAAACAACAGAAATTGATTGATTTCAACAAATGATAAAGATGGTGATCGGATTGGGTTCGGCTAGACTTAGTGTTGTGCCATCATGGTTTACAATTTTTATCTCTTTTTCTTCCTTAAACTGGTAAGAGAGATGTGATGAGAATTTTCCTTTCTAAAACCTTAGATTGGTCTATCCTCCTTCCAATGTGTTTAGGGTTGTATAAGGTCTCTTGATTAATTAGAGTAATCCCAGACCTGGAATTGTGGTTCCCTAATAAACCAAGATTTCAACATACAATCCAACACACGTTCTTGACAACCGTCGAGCAATCATCACCCAACCCTAATCATGTTCCATCGTATACAGATTAGAATTGGGTGGAGGGAGATGTGATCATCGACCAAAGCAATTTATAATTTCAGAATAAAAACCTTAACACAACCGCATTTGGAATTTAATACTGAATTAAGAATTGGAACCAGAAGAAGAAAGAAGAACAAATTTTATTCATTTCAAGCACAAAGACTCAAGCACAACACATAGGTCCAGCCTCCCCTCTTTCCGATCACTCAAATGAAATTACCCCTCCATGGATGGGGTAAGCGAGATAATGCGGGAGAGGAGAGACATTTTAAAATAAAAGAAATAAAAGAAAAATCTGAGAAGTTCTTCTCCTTGGTTCCCCAGAAGGAATGGGGTGGAGAATGGGATGTGTTGAGGAGGGGGAGCTCTCCTCCTTTTATAGCCAGATTTCTGTCCTCCGAATGTTGTCGCATTTTGGACCCAATAAATGACTTCTTCATGCGTTGAGCCCTTCATCAATGTTGTTCATAATTTTCTTGTCCGGGTCCCCTCAAAAGCTCAGCGGATTTGGACAGGTATTCCGAGAGTTATGGCCCTTTTACTCTGATCATTTATTCTGTCCAGACAGAATCTCCAAAACGTCAAACCCCGGATTAGGCAGCTTTAATAGACCCTCAAATGGACGAATCCCGCGGTGCTTCATAAAAGATTCTCCAAAACTCCTTGCGCGTCCACCCACCAAATTGTGCAAGCATTGGGCCGACAATGGATGAGTTATGGATCTCACACCAAAACTAGGCAGAACTGGAAACAGTTTTCTTAAGCCAACTTGTGAGCTTCTTTTGAGCTTTTATATGGCCGATTCAACTTTTAGTCCAAAAATAGTAAATTAATCCCTAGATGTTTAAAATCTGGAATAGAAAGAATTTTGCAATTCTGATCACTGTAGATAATGTTATGGCCAAACTACAGAAAAAAGTTAAAACTGTTAAAAATCCAAAATGGCCAATTTTTACTATTCAGCTCAAAATAACACCAAAATCATAAAAATGGAACAATTCAACTTAGAGGAACACTTTTGTGAGTTTAAAACAGTGATATTCAATATAAATTAATTGAAAATATTTGTTCTATCATTCAGTCCCTTTTTAATCATACTTTCACCTTAACCGTTTTAATTAATTTTAATTAAATTCATTAATATTTTGGGAGAAAAAATATGTTGAAAATTTTAGACATTATAAATTATTCTAATTCTAAATATAGAATCATTTTTTAATTCCAATCAAAGAAGTTTCAAAAATTCATTTAAATTTAATCCCGCATATGGGAAAAAAAGCATGTTCTTAATGTAAAAACGTTCAAAAGTTTTCTATGTTTGTATATCCAATATCAAAGTAAAATTGATTCCATTTACCTAAATTAGATTAATTAATAACAATTCATTTCATTAAAATTTAAAACTAATTTAAAATATTATTTTACATAATAAAAAATTTAGAAGAAAAATTACTTTTGAATTAAAATTCAGTATTTTCACTATTCGTATAAAAATGAAACTTTGTTGAAAAATAAAAAAAAATCATACTAACATGATTTTGAAGTTATTATTTCAAATATTAAGTTTATATTGACTTATAAGATTTAAAAAATTGAAAAAAATGGATTTAAAATAGGATTTCCATCAAAAGGTGGTGAAAGTGCCTTCATAAAATTTTAATTTTTATGTGAAATATTGTTTTTGTTCTTATAATATGACTATGAAATATATTTCATGAATGTAAAAAATATTATATTAAATATATAATATAAAATTTTTCTATAAAACTCTATAAAAGTTTTATTATTATTTTTATTATGTAATACATGACTAAATAGTGTTTTGTTTCAAACAAGAGTTGTGTGTATTGAAAAGATATAAACAAAATTAAATCAATTTTAAAAGAAAAATGTAGTAGCATTGGGGTTATACAATTATATTCATTTCTCATTGAATATATAAAAATATCATCTATAAGGATTACCATAATCTAATCAAAGTAATATCTAAAGAATCTATTCATGAAATCCATGATGATATAACGGGAATTAGTAAGACCAAAAGGAATCACTATATATTCATACTGTCCAAACATTGTACAGAATTACATCCTAGGTATATCCTCTTTCTTTAACCACAATATATGATATCTAGAGTGAAGTCCAATCTTGGAAAAGTATTGTTATCTACACATTTTATCAAATAAGTCGTCATTATGGGGGAGACGATACTTATTCTTGATCGTGATCTTATGAAACTCCGGATAATCAGGGAAGAGTCACATTGATTGATATTTCTTTTTTCACAAAGAATATAGTTTCACCCCAAGGGGAAACTATTTTCTAAATTAATATATTATCAAGTATTTCTCAAATTTTCTCTTTTAATTCCTACAACTTAATTAGGTCCACTCTATAGGGATTATTTTAAATTGGCGTGGAACGAGTTATTATTTATTTCAAGAAATCAACATCACATTTTGGTGTAAGAATAAGAAACTCTTTCAGTAACACATTCAAAAATTTCTGAAAAATTATCATATCATTGAATATGAGTTTCACAACAACCATTTATGAAAAACACACCTTCCAAATGGGAATTAACACCCCTATACTGGTTGTAATCTCCCAAATAATTTCATACATATCGTCACATTGATAGAAGATCATATGTTGGTTTGAAATATAAATCATAATATCACTTCCACAACAATTTATGTAGAATTTTTTTATATAAAGACAATCCATTCCTACGATTACCTCAAATTCATCTAATAGAATAATGAAAAGATTTACAAGAAGTACATTCCCAAAAATTTCAACTAGAGAGGAATCATAAACTTTAGATGCAATAATCGTACAATTAGTGGTGTTCACTTATAATTCTTCATTTAATAATTTTGGGGGAATATTAATACACTTAGAAAATTCATTATATTTGAAAGAGTGTGCAGATCTAGAATGAAATAGTACATTAGCAGGTCTAGAGTGGATGGTATGTTTACCTATCCCTACTTTGTTACTGTAACCATCTTCATAATTGGTTATTGTATAAGATTACCCCTTGTTACTCAGTTTAGGAGGTATCTTATTCCAATCATCATCACCAACACTCGGGATTGGGAACTCTTTATAAAATCCCCATTCCCCTTACACTTGTAGCACTAAAGCGGGGGAGGTTCATTCTTTGTAGTTTTCCATCCATTCGCATCGTTAGGTTACTTCTTTTTCTATATTTGTATATCAATTTCCCAATTCCCACCGAATACTTAAAAAAAATTATTAGACCTCGTAAGAAAATTTCCTTCAAGTTTCTTTCCATACAAGGAACATAATGGAATGATCATCTTCTTATCTTCAGGTATTATATATTTTTTCTGATCAACATATTCATATTATGGTTAAACACATCAGATTGATATGTAACTATAACACCCCTTTCAACTTTGATTTCACAATACAAAATCTCTTTGGGGATACTAATGTCTCTTATTTCAAACTCCCTTTTAATAATTTTATTTAATCCCTTGATGAACCTATAGAATTTACTTTCATGTTGGATGATAATTCTAGTTGTGTGCCATCAAATCCTTGTGAAATTATCCTTTTAGGTATCAACAGATTTAGCTTCCATTTTATTTAACTCAACGATATCTTTCTCAGAATTATTAAGAAGAATGTGATGAATTTAATTATTGAATAATATGTTAATAATTTTGTCCCAATCCATGGATTCAATTTCATCATGCTACCTCTTATTCATGATTAGTGTCCACCACTGGTCTGCTTGAACTTCTAGTATATAGAAAGTCAGAATGAATTTATCAAATTCAAAACAAGGAATAATATATAATATGTTTTTAGTGGTATTGGTTCATTGTTCAACAACAAGTATATCAAGAGACCTGATGAACTAAGGAGTATGATTCCTCATGAGGGATTGAATAAAATATTATCCCCACCTTTGATAATTTGTAAGTTTGGAATGATTCATAACTTGAGAATGTTTAGTGAGTATAGAAGTGAGATTTGTCATTCCATTTCCCATAAAATTTTTATTATATCGAAATAAATAATTTCATCTTTTGTCACACTCAGCATTAATATGGTTTCTTTAGGTTCCATGCTTTGACTAAAACCAAAAATCATAGTGTAAAAAAACAATAATCATAACAGCAAACAACATAATAATAAAAAATATATATAGTTTGTATAAATTTAAACACCTTCTCTAATGTATTACACCTAAGGATTATCCTAGGTTATTCATAATCAATTTATTCTTAAATATTTCATGATGGTTTGTGATTATTTTTTGAATTTCCAAAGCATACCCCCAGAGGAGTGTCATTCCTGGTGTAATGTATGGTTAGATATTATGCACCAGTTCCCAGTATAGTCTATCTTAATATGGTGTTTTGGGGTTGTTACCTCAATGTAAATCTATTCCAAATGCACATCAACTTTTAGTATCTATACATGGGTGTATTCATAAGAAAAAAATCACAATATACTTTAATAAAATTCTCATATATTTTCCTATAATTTTACATACCCTTAGAAATACATATAGACATTTTCTTAGGGTTATCACTAATGTTTTATTATCCTAGTTTCCAAAGGATAACTAAAATTTTTCTTTCATACAAACTACAGATACCCTCACTTTTCATAAATTAAGAATACATCATTTTTTTGGATTGATTAGAACATTACACAAACAGACACCCAAATACCATTTTATTTTAGTGCCTTTGGAAACATGGAAACATAAACCCTGGTACATAAGTGAGATACATTGTCATTTACTTGGTTCTTCAAAACTATAACCCTTCTTAGACACAACATAAAAAATACATTTCTTCTTAACATTGTAAATGGAAACATAAAAATGCTTATTCTCAGATGCTCAGTAAGGGTAGAAAATGGGGAAATATAAGGAGATAAATAAAAATAATCCAACAATAATGTGGTCATGAAATTAGGAGTTCATAACCTGCTTATCAAATATAATAAACACGAGTACTAGAATAAATATTATTAGTTCATAAGACATCAATCATAAGGAAATCTAGATCATAAGCTAAGAAAGAAAAACACAGGAATAATATGTTGAATTATGGAATCCAAATAAACATGTAATATCATTCCCTATTAGTCAAGTCACATTTCTAAAACAAAATAAGGAAACTCATAAGGAAAACAACTACTGAGTAAGGAACACCACCGTCCCCATTTTTAGTCATTTCCTTGTAAGGGATAATATTTCCCGATATTAACATAGTGGGTTGGGTTTCCCCATCATCCCATAGTGGATCTAGTTTCCCTATCTTACATAGTGGATTGAGTTTCCCTATATTCTCATAGTTGATCAGGATTCCCAATATTCTATAGTTTATCAAGCCCTTCGACTTGAATCCCATAATCATCTCATAAGATATAAATATTTACCCAATGCATTGGAGGGAGATATAGGTCCCAACCATCTCATAATGAAACCATAAATACATGTTCCATGAGAAAATAAATTTTCATATCATAACCCATGAAATGAAATGGTTGTCATAAACATTTAATCATATCATTACCTTTGGAAAAGATTCATGTTTCATAATAATTTCATCAAATCATAACATGTGAAAATAAATGGGTTTCAAAATCATAAAACATGTAAGAACCTAGTTTTTCACACAAGTAAGAATCCATTCAAGTTTGGTCTAATTCTATTTTAAGAAGATAATATAGATTTCTAATGAGTTAGTGAAGGTCTCATGGGGCACATGAGGCTTGTTCAGAGCCTAAAACCCTTTTTTGGGAGAAAAAGGCATTCCACATGATTAGTCTAAACCATGAGAGGCATGATGTATGGTTTGTTTAAACCATGTGAGGATGGATAGTAGGATAGAATATGGTTCATGATTTAATCTAACCATGTGAGTTGGGATGCACAGAAATGAAAAATTTTGGGGAAAATTGTTGATCTGTTTCACATTATTGTTTCAGGGTTTTCCTAACAGTGTAGCCTAACCATGTAGATACCTTTTACTACAACTTCTCATGCATGATTTTCACATAGTTTTCATTAACTGTTTGTAAAAACCACATGAAGGGTAAATGTTTGGTGAAATTATATTCTTTCCCTTCATTCATGTTTTAATATAACCTCTTTGTCATCATTTATCTCTAGCAGACAAAACACCCCCCACTTCCTTTTGAAGACCATTTCAAGACTAAACTAGATTTGAGATCGATCATCCTTCTAGGGTATAAATCAACTATTGTTCAAATAATTGCATCCACAATGGGATGTTGTCAATTTTTTTAATCAAACATCATTCTCCTTCATCTCTATGACACAATTTAGATGTAGGATCATATTCCCCAATTTTGGGGAATGGAACAGTTCTTTATATCTACTAAAATATATGCAAAATAAAATTCTGAAACTCAATGATGAGAGTCATATGATCCTATGGTTGGTGTTCTATAACTCATTCCTATATTTTCATTTTTTTAATAAATTGGAGTGCCATCATGCCCATTTCATCGGGAATCATTTGATTAATTTGTGTCTGTTTTGTTAGAATCATTAGAACCATGTAATAAGACCATTTTTATATATGTTATTCATAGTTTGTGGTTACAAACACAACTCCGACCACTCCATGTAGGGTGAGGTACAACATTTGGGTTTTTAGTATTTTCACACCTTTGAGCCACCATTCGGGTGTGCTTGAGCTTGACCAATATAACTGTAATATTACTTATATTAGATGACCATTTAATTTTGAAATTACCATTTCATGTACCATGTGTGATCCACACTTGACCCACCTTAGATAATTACATGAAGTTGTTTGATAAATGTGAAGTGGTAAATTGGAATATATATGGTATAAATATTACTTGTCCTAGTTTATATTAATGTATTTCTAGTGTATTATTTTTCATAAAAAAAATTCATTTTATGAATGGTAAAGGATAGAACCATGTAATTAAATGAGAAAAGACTTAAAATGATCCATGTCTCATGTCCTTGTCCAACTAATTATGGGAAAGGCTTCAACCTATTCAATTTATTAAATGGTAGGGCCTTCACAAGGCCTAACTTATTAAATTAAATAAAACTAACATTACTAATTATATATAAATATGGACCATGAAATAGTTATAGTAATGTTTTTAATTGGGCTCAGATTGCATTCCAAAGGGAATTCCTTGATAACTAGATGAGGCCCTTAGATTCAAGGATGTCAGTTGTCTTAGTTGAGGCTCACCTTGGAACTTGATCCTCATATATCAGTGGATTCCTTGTCTGACACCAGAGGATCCATTCATTTATATTATTGGATGCAATAGATATATTAATTGGATCCATCATGGATTCGATGGATAGGATGTGTGTTAGAGAAATCCATGGTATTAGCCATAGCTTACCCTATTTTACTTTGGATATATTTCTGGGACTCAGCTAGATCATACTAAAGAGGAATTCCTTGGATGATTCTCATTAGATTACAGTCTTACCCTTTATCCGGCATATAGTTACAAATTATTTTTCAAAAATTCTGTTATTGGTTTCCTTGGTTGGTACTTTGGAACCCTTTAATTAATAATTACATTATAGGTTGCCTTGTTACATCTTGGAACCTTTACTAGTACATTAATGAGGTGATGGCTGAGTTGGATATGCCTCACATAACCTATTTATATAAATGGGAAATTAATTAATTAATTAACTGGATACATATTTCGACACTATCCAATGGCTGAAGAATGTACTTGGGTATATATGTTATTGTAATACCTCCCTTTCATATATGCATACATGAAAACCTTTCAGTTTATATTTCATGGATATGATGTTATAGAAACAATTTGTAGAAGCATACTAAGATTTATCTCACAAACTACCCTATCCAACATTAGTACCCATATTGACTACATGAATTAAGGTGTTGACTAGGGGATGTTGGTAACTTCAAACACTTTATTTCCCACTGATTCGGATGGAGCTGGAGTAGATGACCGAGATGGATCTTGGGATGCTTGGATTTTTTTTGGTTTCTTTTGATACATTTATATAACATGGTTTTATTCAACTTGTATACATATTTTCCATATTCTTAGTAACATGATATATATCATCATTAGTTATTATATGTTCATATAATTTATTCTAGTTATTCGTATTGTTATTACTTTAGTCTTCTTCTGTTGTGCTCTCGGTTTAGTTATATTTCATCCACTCTTTACCTTTGTTTTCTATTAACCCATTAAGATTCGCTCTAGTAATGAGTTCATAATATACCCATGAATACACTCAAGGCCCTCACTGCTAGCTGGAAGTATCTAGAGTTATGGAAGATGATCTTGAGGTTATGTGGCCAACCAAGCTTCGGGCATTTATAAGTGGAATCTGAGACCATGATGTCATAAAGTGGTATTAGATAGGTCCCTTTATTAATGTACTATTTAGGGAAAAATATTTATAAGATTAGGATCCTAGGGAACGTTTTTATATGTAATGGTTGGGCATCAAGGCCCCATGATTAGGGTAAAGGCTGAGTTTCTTGAAATATAATTGATGTTATGTTTGTTCCTATTACAATTTATATCATCTCACCATGGGGTGACACATATGTTATGTGATGTTATTTATTATAATTAATACTAAGAAGTTTCTTTTCATCCCCAGACCATTAATATAAGGGAATGAATCATGGTGTCATGTATCATTATAGGCACCCATTATTCGAATTTCATGCCTATTTCCATTCCATATAAGTTCATTTAACTATTTGGAATTACTTGATATTCCTATTATTTTTTAGTGATAATTTCTTTTATATATATTTATGATGATATTGAGGCTATGATTGAGTGATGTACTATTTCAATTCATGATGTGTTATGGGACCTTGGGAGTTGGAATGAGTAATTTAATAAATAAATCTTTTAATTACAAATTAAAATGGGTGTTAATCTCACTGATAAGGATTATGGGACCTGATTCACTGGGATAAACAACCCATTTTAAATGAATCTTGGCATATAAATTTGAGCAAATGAAATTTGAAAACTGAACTATGACTTTTAAAATTAAAAGTAGGGACGTCCTTATACAGCCTTGTCATGTTTATAAAAGGTATGGAATTAACCCAGTAATTAGAGATGAATTGAAAGAAATGATTTCTAGTAAATGGTGAGCAAGTTATATTAGAACCTTAATCTAATGGAACCGATAAAACTAAAACTTGAGAATATACTAATACCTGGTATTCAAATTGGGTAGCTGTGGTAGAATTCTTTAGTTAGTGAACCTTTCTTACATTCATCTTTCTCTAGTGTTTCATTCAGACCACTTTTATCATGTTCTGAGGCGTGTGATTAAGATTTTTATACCAATGCCACCACCATATCCTCATGTCATGCACCAGGACGGTGGCCTCGACCATGACCCAACCATGGTGGGACCTAATATTACAGTGTTACCTCTAGGATTTCCACTTGAGGAACTGCTTGTTGTACCTAATTTGAGCGTCATCACTAATGTTTGAGATTGATTCATATGTATGATGTAGTCCATGAATGATGCTCCACATACTCCACCTGTATGGATGATCAGACCAATGAGTATAGTTAGTTGCATCCACATACCATCTTAGTGGATGCTGGTCCACAGGCTTCAGAATTTTGGCTAGATACCACTTTTCCTATCTCTGAGCCACTGGATATGCCTTTGGTGCTGAGGGTAAATTTTTATATATACATGCTATGTGATTCTTCCAACAGTTGGTGGGATATAGTTACTCAGGAATGTCACTATCAAGCGATGGTATTGGCCAATTTTTATTGTATTTTCTATGATCAGTTCATTCATAAGATGCTGAGTGAGGACATAGATGGACTGTTTGTGTATCTCAAGTAGGGTAATATGTCGTTGATGGGGTATTTAGAATGTTTCACTTAGTTATATAACTTTTGAATACTTCTATATGGCTATGATCTTGCACGATCTAGAAAATTTGAGGATGGGCTTCAGTATGCCCAATAGACTCTAGTTAATGTCTTTTTCCTACCTACATTTTCTAAAATAGTAAATCAGGATCTCATCATTGAGTAAAACATGTAGAAAGGTGATATTAAATAGAATAGAGGATCTGTTCCTCATCATGTCGGTAGTTCTTCGGACAACTATAAGTGATCTCTCAGGGTTTATTGTTAGGGATGTGGCAGCCCGAGTATTTG
This sequence comes from Viscum album, assembly GCA_963277665.1. Classification (NCBI taxonomy): domain Eukaryota; kingdom Viridiplantae; phylum Streptophyta; class Magnoliopsida; order Santalales; family Viscaceae; genus Viscum; species Viscum album. The sequence continues at coordinate 114,635,789 of OY728149.1, forward strand.
TACCGGTAATTCAGTGGTGAGTCCCCAATATTGATAAAAGTAGATCCTAGAGCCTAATTATGATAAAGAACCTCTAGAGTGATTGGATTACAACCATATTTGGAATAATAAAATATTATATTGAACCTTTACATCATTTTCTAGTGTAAGATGATCTACACTAGCTCCACCTTCATTGGTAGGTTCTTTTATGTAGTGTTAGGTTGGGAGATTGAGTAGCACCAGTAGGAGTGGCTGAGGAGGAAGTCATGGACCTAGTAGCAAGAATCATGATCACCAGTAGAGCCAGTAGAGTAGATTTTATCATTGTATCCATGTAGAGACCCAAGGCTTGACATACATGGAAATTACATTACTTTTACAGAATACATTATACATAACAAAAACAGACACCCAATGACCGTAGTAATTTAGTATCTTTGGAAACTCCGAACATAATCTTATAATCATGGTGAATGATCTTCAACATCACCTATAAAGATCTTACACTTTTGTTTTATTACCTAAAACGTTTCTATTTATCCTAGGGAAAAGAAAACATATAAATGGTGAACTCAAATAATCAGTAAGGTTAAGCGTGGAGAAAATAAAATAAAACATATACATTTGAACTTAAAAACATGAACATAAAGTTTAAACATCATAATATTGAGTTGTGAAATAAATATTCATAGTACGTAAGGAATAAATCATAAAGGAACATCAATCATGATAAAATATCATGGGAATAAAACATGTAATTTTTGAAAACCATTAATAATGTGATATGATTTCCATAGTAGCCAATTCATTGCAGCTAAGACCATTATAGTGGACAAAGTCCATTACTGAACTGGGTTTACTTGCCGTTCTAGCCTTGTATTATTGAACCAGATTTACTTGTTATTCCAGACATGTCTATCTCATGAGATATAAATCAATACCCAATGCAATGGAGGGATATATAGGTCCCACCCATCTCATAATGAAACCATTCTTATGTGTGCTACAAAATCACAAATCATACATCATAGCATAACCCATGTAATAGAAATTGGATTCTTAATCATCATGCCATCGTAACATAATCCATATAAGATAAAATAACATTATAAAAATAATTCCATCATAAATTAATCAAATCAATGTAATAATAGGGATAGAAACATAACCCTATATCATCTTAGATGGAAAATAATTTTGATAAAACACTTGAACTCAGTTATTGAGGAAAATATCCTTTCTTCTTTAAAATCATTTTCTTTTCACAAAATGCTATGTAATTTTAAAAGAATGGATTTTGTTGAAAATAATAATTAAATAATGTAGAGGAATATTCATGAAAATAAGGTGTTGTGATACCATAAAAAAAATTTCATGTTGTATAAGTTAAAAAAACATTATCCTCGTACTTTTGCCGAAAAAGTCAAAAATTACCTCGTATGGTAAACAAAAATAAGATTCCTTCCATACCTTTTGGTAAAAGTCATAAAAGGGTAAAAATGAATTTAAAAATAAATAGAATAATAGTAAACATTTTATGAAAACATTTTGACAAAACATGGACATGGATGATAAACATAACCCGAGTAAATACTTACGAATAAACAATCTCGGATAAGAATGAGATTGAAATAATTATCCCTTACCTTATGTCCAATTTCTTCTGTATGTGTCTGAGACTCCTATATTGTGGGTTTAAACATATTATTAACTTATAACAGAACCATAATAATATTTATTATATAATATAAGATTCACTTATGACTTTATATTACCCATATATTTTTCAATTCCATGTTAAAGCAGTGTTTTGGGTAAAATCGGTTCATTTATCGTACGTGTTTTGACTTGTAATTATTGATATCATTACTTAGATTATGATTATTTAATTCCAAAATTTAAAACATGATTTATATATAATATATATTCAGAATATATATACTATATTGATAAATGGAATGAAATACACCGTTCATGGAGACGGTAGGCCGTACGTACGCATGAACACAGTTTTTGTTTCCTTATTAAATTGAATGGAAGTAAATTAAATATATATATATATACATAAATCTAGTAGCATTATTATGTCATATATTTCATGATTACTTGTTATATATAATTTATGATCATTTTTTAATGGTTAACATGGAGAATGAATCTCATCATATCGTGGAGACGGTAATCCGTACGTACGCACGGGCGATGATATCCTTCCCATAATTATTGAATGGAATTTGGATGGATGATATAATATATCAGAATTATTATTATTTTATAATAATAATATATAGTTATTATTTACACCACTATACCCATCCAATTAAGGTGGTGGTGGAAAAACAGATTACACCACGGCGTGGAGACGGTATTCCGTATGTACACACGCGCGGTGATTTCATTTTTTGTAGGATGGATAGAAGGTGAAATAGGGTTGTTTAATATTTATAATAACATATCAGTATGTTAGTGATACTTATGTTATTACTTTATAATTAAAAAACTAATAAAGAGGATGTAAAATGAGAAATAAATTTGAAAGAATCGGTAAAGGATATTATCTCTTCTTCGATGCGCCTCTTCTAATCCTCCTCTTAGGGCACTAAAGTTGGTCTTTTGAGAAGACCAGGACCTATATTATGTTTCAAGGGAAGTGTATAAGGGAAATGGGAAGGGGTTGGCCGAGCTTGAAGGCTTAAAATGGTGTGAGGAGGATAGGGAGGAGGTGCCCTTTTATAAGAGAGGAGAGGGGCACTTTTGGAAACCTCTAAAATATTAATTTATAATATACTCAAAACCCACCTAAAAACCTACAAAATTACTCAAATTAGAACATGAGATGATATAGGTTTGTAATCTCATCATCCAATAAAATTTAGACAAGTTGTGAATTTATTTCAAACCTTATCAACTTGATTTATTCTTATTTAATCTATTTAATTTTATTTGTGGTAATAATATTCTAAATTTATATTTTTATAAATAATTACTTATGTGTTGTGAATTGTAAATAATTGGATACTTTATGAAATTTTAGACCGTATAAGTTTCAATTTATAATTTTTAAATATTTTGGTAATGTTTAAACAATTTCGTAATATGTTATTTTAATAAAATAACAATAGTGTCACTTTTGACACTATTCATTTATTTGAATTTAAATAAAATCCACAAAGAGTATATAATCGAAAAAAATATTTAATAGATTCATAACATGTCATATATCTATAAAATTTGTGGAGAACATTAAATAGTTCATATAATATTTATTTTAATATTTTTAAAACCATTTGTTTTATATTTCAATCAATAAAATAATTTCTACATCACTATTGTATCACCATTAATGATAATTATATAATACCTAAAAATTCTAAATAAATTTACATGATGTAGATAATTTTATTATATTTCTTGTGACTATTTATTTTTTATGTTTTATGATGTTTATCACAAAATTAAAATTATTACACTTATAAGATATAAGGGAGTGACATGTTGTCACTTTCTTGGGTTTTAATAATAATTACATCCTTTTCATGGTCAAAAGTACATGAAATTAATATATTCTAACCCTTAGGTGATATGGGTCAACTTTTATTCATCCAATATAATTTTGGCAGGTGTTAGGGTAATTTTATAATCTTACTTTTTCCCTTAATTACCCGATTTACCTTTAACTATAGTAAATAAAATTTACCGTAATTATTTTTCATAATGTCTAAATATAAAAAGTAGCCTATTAACATAATTTGGACCTACTGATTCCAAAAATGGAATCCATTTTTCAAATTCAAAACATAGAAGTTGCAGTATTAAATTTAAAATTAATCCCGCTGTTGAGAAAATAGGTTTTAAAAGTTAAAACATTGCAAAAGATTGAAATGTTTTTACCTATAAATTCAATGTAAATTTAATGATAATGACTTAAATTATATTAAATGATAAAAATATATTATATTTATACTTTATAACCATTTAATAATATAATTTAACCATATAAATTATCTTTATTAAAAAAAAGTTGTCTTTAATTAAAATTTAGCATATTTTTACTATTCATTAAAATATGAAAGTTAACAGAAAAATATTAAAAAATTATGCAAATTAAATTTTTATATGCGTATTGTAATTAAAAAGTTTATTTTGTCAAATTTAACTTCTAAACATGTCAAAAACATGATTTAATGTGGCTTTTCCATCAAAAGGCGGTAAAACTGCATTTTTTTAAAAATACTTATTTTACCCGAAAAAATTATTTTGTTCTCATAAACTATTCTAGATAATGATTAAGATGAATTATAATGTTATAAAATTCAAAAATCAGTTAATACTATTCATAATGTCTAGTTCATAATAATATTAGAACAATATATCGTTGTTTAGTGAAACTCGGTATTGCGTACAACACACGCTATTGAGGAAGGTTGCTCTTGCGTGCAACACAAGCCAAGAATAGTATTTTCATATAATAACAGGTAATACGGTATTACATATAGCTCAAGATAAATTTTTTGTAGCGTACACCACAAGACATCAAAGAAATTAAAAATAATATTTCACATAAAATCTCGGGGTGTTATATTTTACCCCCCTTAAAATGAATTTTTCCCTCAAAATTCATTAGGTTTATAAATGGTTTACTACTTGAAATTTTCTTTCATAGAAACCCACATCGTAAAAATGAATACAAAAAATCAATTTTAAAAACTAATGTATGAAATGTAATGGTTACCCAAATTACCCCATCACTGGGTTTCCACATAAAAGAACATAGGTGAAAATATGGATATGGAAGAGAAATATCACCATCGAGTTCTAGTGGAGAGTGGTAAAAAACATGGCTATGAAAAATCCAACAATCAGAAAGCCATAAATTTGTGATTATTTAAGGTACCATCTGATTCATCGGATATGAGGGTACTAGGACATCATTTTTGGTTTTCAGGATCCTTTCCATAAATTTGAAAAATTTTAATTAGAAGAAATACTTACTTGATTTTAATATAATCTCACCATTGGTCATTCCTTGACCAATTTCTACTTCATATCTTAAATAAATGAAGTTGAATTTGTCATTTTTGAAGTGTTATGAGATCATGTGATAGAATGATGGTTCATTCCATCAATCTCAAAAAAAAGGTTAGAAAAAGTTATTAAATATAGATAAGTCCATATATGGTGATATTAATCGTATATGGCTCCAAAAATGGGCTGATAATTCATATATCATACCACTTAATAAAATAAAAATAATTCCTACAAACCAAGGACTTATTTTAGGCTAGTGGTAAATGATAAAGGCTTGTCGCACTTCGGTTGTGGGTTTTATTCCCGTATCCTTGTCCGACATGACGGTTATCACCCATCATATGGGTTGTCCTTTTTCTAAAACTATACTAGTATAACATTTCAGAAATAATATCAAAAATTTCTAGCCTTAAACAATACTATCTAATTTCTAACTTAATCAATTCCAATCTTTAGGATTATCCAAAATACTTTTGTCCAATCTCAAAGTATAAAGAAAAAGATTACTAGAGAGGTCATATAAAAAGCATGTGATTACAATCATTTATCCCCTATATATCATAAGATATATCTTGTTGGTCAAATTAAAAAAAATTGAATACCTTAATCATGTATTCTTGAAACATTAATTACCATGAAACCTTAGTGAAAACATGAATATTGTCAAATGTTAACTCTTTTCACATACCAAAATCCCAAAATTTCTATATACTCAAACCGTGATGTCACTTTTTCTTTATATCTATCATGAGCTCATTAATACTATAAAACATATTATTTTCTCCTTATACCTTCATTATGTGCATATCATCTTCTTTCCAAATATATTTCAATCACTTTTCATGGTTACTGGTACCATATAATTATTGAAAATCACAATAAACCAATACATAGATATTCCAATATTCCAAGATACTATAATTGAGATTCCACAACAGTATTTTGGAATCCCTTTACATAAACACTTAATCATTCCACCACTTCATTGAAATATTCAACATATCCAATAGTGATCACATGTGACGTCCATTTTTCCTTTTCCTTAAGTGATTGTTGATGTTGATCATCATTAAACCTTGGATTAGGGAATTGGTTAGCATAATGCCCCACTTCCTTGCACTTGTAGAACTGAAGTGTTGTTGGTGTGTTCTTTGTAGTCTTTTCCCTATTCACACCATTAGTTACCTTTTCCCATTACTTCGACAATCAAATGCTCGGTGACCTTCTTTCCCACACTTAAAACATTTTATAGTCCCTTTAAGACAATCTCCACCATGCTTCTTTCCACACTTTGAGCATAAAGAAAAATTCGTCTTCTATTCACCATTTTTTTGAGATTTTTCCTTGAACTCCATCTTTAGTTTCTTTTTAAAACCATAATATGGATATGTAACACCAACTTCCAGTTCTACCTGAATAGTACAATGCACAATCTCTTTATAGCCACTAAAGTCTTTTATAGATAATACCCTAAGAAGACTTGGTTTTAAGCCACTGAAGAATCGATCAACTTTACTTTATGGTTGGATGATAAATCCAGATGCATACCTTGCAAGCCTTGTAAAATTCACCTTGTATATACCAACAGATTCATCATCATTTTTCTTAATCTCAAGGAACTCCTTTTCCATCTTTGTTCAAGGAATACGAGGGAAGTACTTATTGAAAAACAAGTTCCTGAACTCGTCTCATTCCATGGATTCAATTTCATCACGAGGCCTTGTATTCTTAATTAGAGTCCACCACTGGTCTGCTTCACCTTCTAAATGGTAAACATCCAGAATGAATTTTTCATTTTCTGAGTAGCGAAGTATGGAAAATATATTTTCAATGGTACTGATCCATTGTTCAGTAACAAGTGGATCAAGAGACCCACAGAAAGAAGGTGGATGTTGCCTCATGAAGGACACAATAGAATATTGTTCCATTCTCTGCTCATTTGGAAGTTCAGAATGATTCATATCTTGTGTAAGTATAGAAATAATATTTTTCACTCAATTTCTCATAACATTTGGTTGTTAAGGAGGAAAATCATTTCATTTCCCAGTTCATTGATCATTAACATGGTTCCTTCGGGTTCCATACATTATCTAAAACCCAAAAAGAATAGCGTGAAAGGAAAAAATCATACTAGGAAAATAATATAATCAAGGGGAGTAATTCCAATATATAACATCTTAGGATTAATCCTAGGTTATTCATGATCATTATCATAATTCTAGGACTGTATCCTATACATATACTTAACCTTAGGGACATCCCTAGACATACCTTAGAAATATCTCTAGGGATCTCACTGAAGATTTCATATCCTAGTTTCCAAAGGTTAACTAAACCTTTCCTCTAATACCCACTATAGAGAACCAAGGCTTGAAGTACATAGACATTACATTAATTTTTTGGAATACTAAATACATAACAAAAACATACACCCAAGGATCGTAGTAGTTTAGTATCTTTGGAAACTCTGAACATAATCTTCTAATCACGGTGAAACATCTTCAACATCTCCCCTAATGATATTCCCCTTTTTTTCTTTCCTAAAACCTTTCTATATATCCTGGGGAAAAGAAAACATATTAAGGGTGAGCTCAAATGCCCAGTAAGGGATAGAATGGTGAAAATAAAACAAACCATATACATTTGAACTTAAAAACATGAACATAAAGTTTAAACATTATAATCTCGAGTTCTGAAATAAATCATGGCAGTACGTAAGGAATAGATCATAAAGGAACATAAATCATGATAAAATATCTTGGGAATAAAACATTTAATTATGGAAAACCATTAATCATTTGATATGATTTCCATATTAGAAAAGGCATTTCTTCCAAGACCATCATAGTGGACAAAGTCCATTACTGAACTGGGTTTACTTGTCGTTCCAGCCCTGTATTACTGAACCGGATTTACTTATTGTTCCATCCATGTCTATCTAATGAGATATAAATCATTACCCAATTAATTTTAGATAGATATAGGTCCCACCAATCTCATGATGAAACAATTCTTATGTGTGCCACAAAATCATAAATCATACATCATAGCATAACGCATGTAATAGAAATTGGATTCTTAAACATCATGCCATCATAACATAATCCATATAAGATAAAAGGACTTCCTAAAAATAATTCCATCTAACATAATCAAATAAATGTAATAATAATTATAAAAACATAACCCTAAATCATCTTATATGGAAAATATTTTTGATAAAACGCTTGAACTCAGTTCTTGAGGAAAATATCCTTTCTTCTTCAAAATCATTTTCTTTTCACAAAATGCCATGTAATTTTAAAATAAAATTATTTTTTCAAAAATAATCATGAAATCATGTAGAGGAAGCTTCGTGAAAATAAGGTGTTATGAAACCGTAAAAATCTGTTCATGCCGTATAAGTTAAAAAAACATTCTCCTCGTACTTTTTCCAGAAAAGTGAAAAAGTACCTCGTATGGTAAACAAAAGAAAGATTCCTTCCCTACCTTGTGGTAAATGTCATAAATGGGTAAAAATGACTTTAAAAATATATGGAAGAATAGTAAACATTTTATGAAAACATTTTGACAAAGCATGGACATGGATGATAAACATAACCCCAGTAAATACATATGAATAAACAATCTCGGATAAGAACAAGAATGGAATAATTACCCCTTACCTTATGTCCAATTTCTTCCCTATGTGTCTGAGACTCCTTTATAGTGGGTTTAAACATATTATTAACTTTTAAAAAAACCATAATAATATTTATGATATCATATATGATTCACTTATGACTTTATATTACCCTTTCATTTCTCAATTCCATGTTAAAACAGCATTTTGGGTAAAATCGTTTCATTTTTCATACGTGTTTTGACTTGTAATTATTCATATCATTACTTAGATCATGTTTAATTAATTCCATAATGTAAAACATGATTTATATATAATATATATTCATAATATATATAATATATTGATAAATGGAATGAAATACACCGTTCAAGGAGACGGTAGGCCGTACGTACGCATGAACGCTATTTTCGTTTCCTTATTAAATCGAATGGAAGTAAATGACATATATATATACATAAATCTAGTATCATTACTGTGTCATATATTTCATGATTACTTTTTATATATACTTTACAATCATTCTTGAATGGTTAACATGAAGAATGAATCTCATTGCATCGTGGAGACGGTAATCTGTACGTACGCACGAGCGATGATATTGTTACCATAATTATTGAATGGAATTGGGTGGATGATATAATATATAAGAATTATTATTATGTTATAATAATCATATATATTTATTATTTCCACCATTATACCCATCCATGTAAGGTGGTGGTGGAAAAATAGATTACACCATGGCGTGGAGACGGTATTCCGTACGTACGCCCACACAGTGATTTCGTTTTTCGTAGGATGGAAGATGGTGAAATAGGGTTGTATCATATTTATAATAGCATATAAATATATTATTGATACTGATGTTATTACTTTATAATCAAAAAACTAATTAAGAGGATGTAGAAGAAGAAATAAATTTGAAAGAATCGGTAAAGGATATTACCTCCTCTTCGACACGCCTCTTCTAAACCTCCTCTTAGGGAACTAAGGTTGGTATTTGGAGAAGCTCAGAACCTCTATTATGTTTCTATGGAAGAGGAGATGGGAAATTGGCATGGTTTGTCCAAGCATGAAGGCTCAAAATTGTGTGAGGAGGAGAGGTAGGAGGTGCCCTTTTAAAAGAGAGGAGAGGGGCACATTTGGAAACCTCTAAAATATTAATTTATAATAAACTCAAACCCCACCTAAAAACACCCAAAATGACTCAAATTAAAACATGAGATGAGATAGGGTTGTAATATAATTATTCAATAAAATTTAGACATGTTGGTAATTTATTTTAAACCTTATCAATTTGATTTATCCTTATTTAATCTATTTAATTTTATTTGGGGTAATAATATTATAAACATTAAATTATTATAAATAATTACTTATGTGTTGTGAATTGTCCATAATTGGATACTTTATGATAGTTTAGACCATATAAATTTCAATTTATAATTTATAATTTTTTTATTTTTAAATAATTTAATAATATGTTATTTTTATAAAATAATAATAGTGTCAATTTTGACACTATTCATTTATTTGAATTTAACTAAAATCCACACAGAGGATATATTCAAACCCAAATATTTAATAGATTCATAAAATGTCATATATATCTATAAAATTCATGGAGCACATTAAATAGTTCATATAATATTTATTTTAATATTTTTAAAACCATTTATTTGATATTTCAATCATCAAAATAATTTCTACATCACTATTGTGTCACCATTAATGATAATTATTTAATCTCTAAAATTTCTAATTAAATTCACATGATGTAGATAATTTTATTTTATTTATATTGAATATTTATGTTTTTTGTTTTATTAAGTTTATCACTAAATTAAAATTATTACAATTATAAGATATAAGAGAGTGACTTGTTGTCATTTTCTTTGGTTTTAATAATAATTACATCATTTTCATGGTCAAAAGTCCATGAAATGAATCTATTCTGACCCTTAGGTGATATGGGTTCACTTTTATTCATCCAATAGAATTTTGGCATGTGTTAGGGTAATATTATAATCTTATGTTTACCCTTAATTAACTGATTTACCATTAACTGTAGTAAATAAAATTTACCGTAGTTACTATTAATAAGGTCTAAAAATAAAAGGTAGCCTATTAACATAATTTGGACCCACTGATTCCAAATATGGAATAGATTTTTCCAAATTCAAAACAGAGAAGTTGCATTATTTAATTTAAAACTAATCCCACTGTTTAGGAAACATGTTTTAAAAGTTAAAACATTGCAAAAGATTGAAATGTTTTTACCTATGAATTCAATGTAAAATTAATGATAATGACATACATTATATTAAATGGTAAAAATTTATTCTATTTTTACATTAAAACCATTTAATATTATAACTTAACCATAAAAATTTTCTTGACTAAAAATGTTGTTTTTAATTAAAATTTAGCCTATTATTACTATTCATCAAATTATGAAAGTTAACAGAAAAATATTAAAAAATTATCCAAAGTAAATTTTTAAATACTAATTATAATGAATAGGTTTATTTTTTCAAATTGATCTCATAAAATTGTCAAAAATTAGATTTAATGTGGGTGCGCCATCAAAAGGAGACAAAACTTCATTTTTTTTAAAATACATATTTTACCCGAAACATTTATTTAGATCTCATACCTTGTTCTAGATAATTATTAAGATGAATTATAATGTTATATAATTCAAAATGAGATTTATACTATTCATAATGGGTAGTTTATAGTAATATTAGAACAATATATCATTGTTTAGTGAATCTCAGTATTGCGTACAACACACGCTATTGAGAAAGGTCGCTCATGCATGCAACACAAGGCAAGAATAGTATTTGCATATAATACAAGCTAATACGGTTTTGCGTATAGCACAAGCTAATTTTGGTGTAGCGTACAACACTAGACATCAAATAAATTAAAAATAATATTTCTCCTAAAATCTCGGAGTGTTACAATCGGAGCTATTGCATAGGGTTGTGTATTGGTTGACACTACAACAAAACCGGCCCCTAGCGGCGGTTTTTTTTCATTTGGCGGCGGTTTAAACCGCCGCTATAGGGTTTGGCGGCGGTTTACAAAAACCACCGCGAAACTGGGCGTCGGCAATCTATTAGTGGCGGTTTTTACTATTTCGTGGCGGTTTAAGAAAAGTGTCGTAGATGCCTCTTTTCGCGACGGTTTTTGTCCATTTCGCGGTGGTTTTATGCGTAGATGGTACTTTTTTTTCGTAGCGGTTTTAACCGCCGCTATATTCTGGCGTTTGATGTGCCTATGTCGCGGTGGTGAAAACCGCCGCTAAATTTAAACATAATACATTTAGCGGCGGTTATAACCGCTGCAAAATGCTGACCAGTAAGGCATTAGCGGCGGTTAAAACCGCCGTGAAATGTTGACCTGGAAAAAAATAATTTTGCTCCTACCACACCACTGCCCTGAAAAACAAATCAAACCAGAATATTGAATAGGAGACACCATACAAACAAATAACATGGTAGTATTCATTGAAAAATAGGATATGAGAAAATTTTGTATGTTATGGAGTCCAACCTAAGGAAAGGTATGTATCACAATTTGGTGAGTAACCAATCCATGTGACCCCCAAGATGTTTATGTGTTTTTAGCTTCTTTAATTTCTTATGTGTTTTAAGAAGGGTTGATTTATATTATATGGATACTAATACTCTATATAATAAATGGTTATGAATTTTGATACAATTTATGTGATCATGCTAACCCTGGTGATGTGTAATGATATATAATTGTTTATGCTCTAAGTTGGCCGATATAACATCCATGGGTGGATTGTGATATGGGTTGGGTTTTTTTAACAATGGATTTGTGTTATGGGATAGAACAAATTATGTTTATATGGGTATAGAATTTGTTCCAAAGATGGATGTTTGAGTAGTTATAGAATGTATGTTATGGTATGGTTTGTTGTGTGTTTTGGGTTGGTTGTTAATGCCTACTATAGAAAATGGGTAACTTGTGAATTGGCGTGTGTTTTAGGTTGGACAACACGCTAACCGTGCATGGTGCTTGAGAGAGTATGGTTTATGATCTTGTAGGTTATACATGATTCCTATTGAGGATTTGAGTTATGTCATTGGATATGAGATAAGAGTTTCATGTATACATCCCAATATGATCATCATGTTGCAGGTTGGATGGGATGCATCATGATATAGTTGTTATTGACTTCGTTAAAGAAAATAGGTTTGAGTTTTTTAAAATTTCAACAACAACTTATCTAATGTTTTCCTAAATACCTTATTGGTGGAATTATACTTAACCAAACCAAATGATATTGATTTTTCACAATAGTTATTATCATAAGATAATGTCGTTAATATATATGTGCATGTATGTGATCTTTATCCTTCAGGGGAAGTATGGTGTGTCGATTTCTAGTTAGGATTAGTAACCTAGATTTCATAGTTGGATTGGGTATGGGATTTGTGATATGCATGAGAACCCTCGAGTGGGTATATTGGCCTATGATTTTCCTTGTGATATTTGAGATGGGTTCATAGATGCTTCTCCATGGGTTGTATCCTATATAGGATGTGACATGTGAACTAGGGTTGAGAGAGACTAGTAATATTGAGATGTATCTTGGGATATTGGTGATTGGAGTGTTCTAATCAAGTGAAATAGCGATTCTCATTTCCACCTGATGAGGGTTTTCTTGTATGTATGTAATCCAAGAGAGGACTTATCCTAGGTCTATGAGTTCATTAAATAAATGAAAGTAAGTTTAGACACTTTGTTCTATAGTGGTGGTATATAGGTGGATTGTGGTTTGGTATTCAGTTAGTAATATCATTGTATTTGGTATTGTGAATGTAAAAGCATGGGTAGTGCTTGTGTTTTGTTAAGTCTAACATGAATAATTGACATGGTTATTTGGAGGATAAGTTAAGTTAAACTATGATTATTTGGATGTTATTGTAATGATGCATATTAGGTGTTTTAATAGAGTGTATACATGCTTAGATTCATGTTATACTGATAACGGTTAAATTTAGGTATTGTGGGAGGCTTCCAAGATACACTCTTTCCATGTTAGTAAGAGCGTGAGTTCTTTATCAGCATAATTGGCATGTTGGTTGTATAGTCTAAGATTAGCCTTTCAGGTGGGGATTTGGGTAGTTATTAGGTGTAGTTTTACTTGGTTAACATGTGGTTTATAATAATTGTTGGATTTTCATAGATCTCATAGATAAAGAGATTTAGTGATGAAGGTAATGTGACTATTGGGAATTTTGTCATGGGGGCATTATCAATCCATGGTTTTTTCATGTGATGCTTTCCTAATGTATGGGTTTGTTCAATTGCGGAGACGTCAGGTTTCTCAAGATGGTTAGTGCATTGGGAAACCAAATGACACATATTTTGATGCATTTTTTATTACAATTAGATGGTCCTTGAACATTCTTCCTATGGTTTATACATTATTCTATGATACATGTGATATGTGGTCTCATCGCTTGTTTTATATCAACCTTAAACTAAAAAAAAATTGGTATTCCTTGACCCATTTGAGTGGTGTAAAAATTTTAAGGCCATGATAGAGCCTTTTATCATTAACCTTTCATGCCTTAGACATTTATGGTCATGGGATTGGCCTTTTAGTGTGATACATATTGGATATGGATCCAATAGGGGTATGTCTATGCTAAACTAAAACATATCGGGCCATCAGATAGGTTCTTTATCTTCCACTTAGTAAGGAAATTGATTGAAAAAGGGAGTATCTAGTAAAAATTGGCATATATAAAACCAATATGTTACCTAATAACTTCTGCCTTGTTGAGTGTTACATGGGGTGACTGTTCCTCCCTCCTGAGATTTTATTCTAAGGGGATATAATTTGGTTGTGATTATGGATATAGGTTGGGCATGTGTAGACCAACCTAGCGTAGACCTAAGGATGTGTTAGAATTTATGGAATCCCTTCAGTGAGATTTTTATCTTCTGTTGTTTTGGTTGTCTTTATACCATTGAATGTTTGGGGCTTTGGTATGTGATAGAATTTCTTCATGCCTGTGTAATGTGTTGTGGCTCATTGGGCCTTGATAGTGATGGTATGAATTGGGCTTACACAGCTAGGATACCCAAGTGCTTCTATGGAGCAACAATGATATGAATGGGACTTACACAGTTGGACTGCCTAGGTACTTCTATGAATCAGTTATGGTATGAATCGAGCTTACACAATGGGGCTACCCGAATGCTACTATATAGTAGAAATGGTATGAATATGGGTTATATATATGGTATTCTCATTGTATGTGGTACCAATTCAAACACAGGCCTAAATGGAATGATGTATACCACACTTGAGAAATCAAGACATAAAATGAAACATCATAAATAAATAAAATGCATAGAAGGAAACATGAGAAATCAAGAAAATGTTAGGACATGAAAATGTTTGGTGGAAACTATGTGCCATACATGTTACATATACAAACCAACCGTTCTCATACTTGTTCAACACATCAACAACACTACTACTCATCATCTGATGCTGCATCGTCACCCTCTCCACCTTCATCTCCACTACCTGCTGCCACCTATAAGAACATTATATTGAAAATTAAATATTGTTGCATATTTATAATTAAACTTAAAACCAATAAAAGTGTTCAAACTAAATGATTTTGATTTTTTTGTGATTTACCTGCTCACCACTAGCCGATGCACTACCACCGGGGGCATATCTGCTCATATGTTGACGTATTTCAAGCAACTCTTTCTGCAAAGCAGATATCTGATCCCCCTGCTGGTGAACTGTGTTTCATAGAGAAGACATATCCCTCTGAGTATCTTCAGGTATGAAATGACTATAACCAGGAGTAGATGTAGCTGAAATCCCTGATGGCCTGCCAAATACCTCAGATGGTACGGGTCCCAAACCCATCCCGTGCACTCTACCAGGATGCTCCTTCCCAAGGACTTTACCAACCGGGTCATCCTGGGAGACTGAGTAGGATTGCCCAGGATTGACATCCCATATTTCTTTAATTTTTACCTATAAATCAAATATCAATATATATTAACATAGTAAAACTGATAATAAGTTATTATAATAAATAATTGACTTCATACCCCAACTTATCTAGCAGGTTCATTAACAAAACTTCCATCTGTTTTTTTATGAACATCCAGCCACAGTTCTGTTTGGGATGCTTCATGCCCTAAACTTTGTGACTGCATTAAACAAAGATAAATCAACAATTAAATATGTTGAATAGATAATATTGTATTATAAATATTTAAACTAATTAAAAGATTACCAATTACATTCGGCTTCTAGCAAAGCTTTTTGAGCCTGCAGTGTGCGGGATGACTTGCTTTGCCCGGTTTGATGCATTCTGTCTTGAGAGATCCTGAAATAAATAAAATTAAATTTAATAGTAATGTATTCAATGTCTATCTCCTCTTCATGTACATGTATAAATGTAAAATGAGGATAATATAATAATATATATTTCAATACCATCCGCTTCTCATCATGATGGCTATCGACAAAAACTTTCCACTGTTCTTTCGGTACCCCACTGGGTAGCTTCTCATACATCTGCTGCATGGTCAACGAAGTATCATTGACATCACATCACAACCTCCATTTGAAATCTTTCCATTTTTTTCCAAGATTTTTCAATGTCCACTTCCATGCTATCACATCAGCAACAGTAAAGTGGAAGAACATCTGTATACAGAAATTCATTTTGAATATATTAGTAACATGACATTCAATTAAACCATAAAGTAATAAAATTACCTTTATCTGAGAATCAAAAACTTCATTTTTCCAGTTTGGAGGCATATGCCTCCAATCATCATATGAAATAGGCAGGGAAATGGGCTCCACTGCCAGCTGACCTATAATCTGACCAAGTAAACCTGCGGCGTCATCCATCGGGACCCCATAAGAATCAAATGGCACCACTATCTTCTCGCCATTCATGTTCCAAACATCAGAACTTTTTAAGTGTTTTTCCACGATTGCATTTTCTTCATCTGCAATTAGCAAACAATTACTATAAACAAAATGCAATAAATTAATTTAATTAAAATTTGTACCTATGACTGTGACCCTCCAGAATGTCCGTGATGAACTGGAAGGGGCGTGTCACTGCCCCACTACTGAGGATCCTGTAGGGGGAGGCGATGACTCATCCTCTAATGAGACATCCACTGACGGTTTCAGAGATGGTGCAGGGGGAGATGATGTAGGGATGTAGGCAGCTGCTGCCTCAGATGCCGTGGGGACAGACGGATCGTCATCTGTCGCAGAAGTAGATGAAATGGTGTACCGCTTCTTCCTTGGCATTCCTTTCATTTAATCAAATAAAATTAAGTTCAGAATATATATTTCAAAAAAATTATGCAGAAAAAAAAAATTAAAAATGATAATAGATGCCCAGTACTAACAAACAAAATATATATAACAATGATAATGAATGACTACAGAAATGAAACAAGTGGTTGCTGAATGAATAAATAATTGTACATACAATCATTTTCCCCTTCAATCATGTAGTTTTCCTGATCCATTGTTTCATCCACTTCATTCATCCTTGCTAGACTAATATTTTCAATATCATGATGGACAAATAATTTCGCTTCTTGTTGTTGATGAAATTCAATTGCAGAGGTCAAATCTTCCACTTCATCACCCATATCATACAAATCTCTTTGTATTACGTGAGTAACTACACTCCACCCTTCATCCACAACATCATTCACATAATATACCATTTTTTACTGTGATGATAAGATATATGGATCATGCAGTTCACGATCACCAACATCCATCAAGCGAGATAAGTTTACAGAAGTAAATTGCAAGGAATCTCTTTTAACACCTCTGATAATATCGACCCATTTGCATTTGAATAAAACAACAGAAAAATGACCATGGTAGTTTAATTCAATAATATCATGCAACTTTCCATAGTATTCCACTTCAGCAAATGTAAATATACCACTATTCTGTGTTTTCAAACCCACTTCTCGATCGACTGTATGAAATCTAAAACCATTCACATTATAAGTTTCAAACTTTCTAACTTGTTTTATAGGACCTCTAGCAAGAAACTTCAAATCTTCTGACAAGTCTGCTCGAGTATCAGTATTCATGATCTGAAGAATAAAAATATAATTTAATAGATTTTCAAATTGTATGTGTCAAACTAATATTTGTATTTATTGCAATATTTATAAACTTACACGTCGTGCAAACCATTATACCAGCTCTTTATTCACAACTTTCGTTATATCTTTTTCATTTCGTGTTCGGCCTCTCATTAGTCTCTTTGTTTGTAACCTCAACTCTTCAATAAATGGATCTGCAATTTCACTATTTAGCATCACATATCTATGTGCCTGTAATAACTCCAATTCTGTCAGTGTCGCGTATGAGGTCCTCCCAACTGATCGGCCAATAGTAGGAAATATTTTTGATTTCTGATGCATTTGAGATTGAGTTGATGTGTCTTCAACACGTCCAACTCAATTAAATCTTGTCTCAATATCATCCAAATATCTGGAACAAAAGGTGAGACACTCCTCGTCCAAATAGCCTTCAGCAATAGAGCCTTCTGGTTGAGCTTAATTTCTCATGTATGCTTTCAAATACCCAAGATATCTGTGAAAAATAATAATAATATTATGAATTTATTTAAATTCCAAATATTGTTTACTTAACTGGAAACATATAAATAAAATACCTCTCAATTGGATACATCCATCGATAATGAACGGGGCCTCCTAATTTAGCTTCGTCAACCAAATGCACAGTTAAATGCATCATGAAAGTAAAAAATGATGGAGGAAATATCATCTCCATTGCACAAAGGGTCAATAAAAACCTTTCCTGTAGGTTGTCAAGATATAATGGATGTAGAGTTTTCTCACATAATTTCCTGAAAAATGTGCAGAATTACAGTACAACAGCAGTAACTTTTTTAGGTAATAATGTACGCAATGCCAATGGTAGTAACTGTTGTAAAAAAACATGTGAATCGTGACTTTTCAATCCATATAACTTATGATTCTTCAAATCAACACACCTCGAGATGTTACTCGAATACCCATCAGATACCTTCACATTCTTTAAAATTCGAAGGAACGCATCTTTATCCCTATTTTTCATTGAAAAAATGGCCGGAGCATACTTTTCATTCTCATCTAGCCAGAGATCACGTTTTATGTTCATTACTTGTAAGTCTTTACGAGCATTGAGATAATCCTTCGACTTCCCGTGCTCATTAAGTAATGTGAAAATAAAATTATCACATACATTCTTCTCAATATGCATCACATCAAGATTGTGGCGCAAAGAATTAAATTCCCAATACGGAAGTTTGAAGAATATACTTTTTTTCTTCCATTGTTGCATTCTGATTTCACTTGACGATGCAATTCGCACTCGTTTTCCGCTATCAGTCAAATGATGAATCTTCCCAAATTCTGTTTTAATATTTTCAAGCTGTGTCAATATTTCAGAACCGGTTAACAACTTTGGAGGTGGTCTACGATCAATGGAACCATTAAATTTTGATTTGTTCAGCCGAAATCTATGAGATGCATCAAGAAATCTTTGATGGCACAAGAAGCACCATTTTCTACTGTGAGGTAGCCGTTTGGGCTCGAAATCAAAGTTACAAATGGGACAAGCCAAACCCGTATAAGTGTTCCAACCAGATAAATTCCCAAGCCCAGGGAAGTCACTAATGGTCCACATTAAAGCAGCATGCATTTTGAACATTGTTTTAGAAGAAACATCAAATGTCTCAACATTGTTGCTCCATAACTCCTGCAATTCTTCAATCAAAGGTTGCAGGTATACATCAATATCATTTCTAGGCATTTGTTTTCCAGGAATAATCATCGAAATGATAAAAGATGTTTGTTGCATACACATCCACGGAGGTAGATTATAAGGGATCAAAACAACTGGCCAAATGCTATAACTCGTGCTCAAAGTCCCAAATGGGTTGAATCCATCGGTAGTCAATCCCAATCAAACATTCCTAGGATCAGCTGAGAAATCTGGATGTAATGAATCAAATGTCTTCCACGATTGGGAATCTCATGGATGTCTCATTAACCCATCATTGTTATTATCTACAGAATGCCACTTCATGTGTTCAGCAGTTTTTGATGACCTGAATAATCTTTGCAATCGAGGCTTCAAAGGAAAGTAATGCAAAACTTTTGCAGGTGTGTTCCTTTTCTTCTTCTCCATGAAATTATGTTCAGTCATACTTCCAACATCACCTTTTGACTGCCATCTAGAAGAACATTTCT
The DNA here is from genome assembly GCA_963277665.1 of Viscum album. NCBI lineage: Eukaryota > Viridiplantae > Streptophyta > Magnoliopsida > Santalales > Viscaceae > Viscum > Viscum album. The sequence continues at coordinate 114,655,761 of OY728149.1, forward strand.
TACAATTATGTCTACTTGAATCCTCTCCCTAGTAAAGCATACAATCATTGGGACACACAAGTATTTTTGTATAATTCAGACCAAGCTTGTTTACAACTTTTTTCATCTCATAAAATGATTCTGGGATTTTTGCTTCAGGAAATGCATCACGAATCAATTCCAATAACATGGACATTGCCTTATTTGTAATTCCACATAGACATTTGATATGGTACACCTTCAGTAGAAATGAAAGCTTTGAATATTTCAAACACCCACTATACAACTCTTGATTTCCATCGTCAAATAAATCATGAAACACATTTTCCTCACTGAAGTTTTCCATTACATTTGGCTCCACAGAATCAAGAGGAGGATCCAATGATATGTTACAATCTTGATCTTCTTGTGTTACAGTCTCAAAAACATAACTTGTCACGTTGCAATTTGTAGCACCCTCTTCTGGTTGTTCTGATATGTTTTGATGCTCATAGTGGTGTCTTGCAGTGCCTAATGCATCATTTATGAGGTTTTTCATTTCATTTTCCATTGGCGACAAACTTGGGACCTCATTCTGTGGATTAACATTAGTCCTCAATCTTTCTGTATTGTTTGATTCTCCATGCTAAATCCAACACAAATATTGATCAGGGAATTGCTTCAGTATTAGATGTTCATAAACTTCATCTCTCTTCAACCATGTTCTAAATTTACATTTAGGACATGGACATCTTATTCTCCCTTCAACGGATCGATTAGAAATTTCAAAATCTAAAAACTCATTCAAACCCTTAACATATTGAGGTGTGTTCCTCGGTAATGTGATCCAGCTATTATCCATGTATATCACAATGTTCCTACACAAAATATACGATAGTGTAAGATTACAGAAACATAATATAATAAAGATGAACCATTGATCATAAAGTATGCATAATATAATAAAGATGATTCATTGATCACATTTACCACTTCAGACCAACCGAACAAGTCTGTTCCATAGGAGATAGCATCAACACCTCATTGAGGAGCAATAAGAATATCGGGTTACACACTTATCATAACACTATCGATCACACATTTATGTTGCCTCAAACAACACCCCATTGATATGTGATCGAAACTGATCATAATGCATTTTAAACCTGAGACATTATGTGATTGTTTAGGCTTGACCTTAGATGTCCTCCAAGAGGAATGATGTTTCTCAATGGTTTCATACACAACCAACCATATCAAAGTCGTATTTCCTATGACAAAGAAGACTATCTGGGTACCAATCCATGTACTGAATATGGTGTGAGGTAAATTAAGTAGGCCACCACTAATGGTTTCTAATGCATAATCTAGTCCACGAATATAAAACAAACAATAGTGTGCAGGTATATCAAAATTAAGTGTCACTATAAATATAAATCCATGTCACACTCAGGTTTCTTAGGAGACACTTGGCACAATCTCAAACCTTAGAGATTTCATGTAAACATTGGTAATAATATCCACTTTTAAATGCACCAACCTAGAAAAGTTAGTGGAATACACTATAACAATACATTCCCATTTTTATAATGTTAGAAAGTATCAGGTCTTTTCCACATGTAACATTTTAGGATAAAACTATAGTTTATATATTTTCTTGAAGGATTCCCACGTAAGATCCTCATAAAATATAGCATGCACAACTGAGCCTCACCATTTCCTTCCCAACCCATAAAGAATATATGTTGACCCCCACCCCTTAGATTCCTTGGGAATCTTTATAATTTTAAATCTCCTACCAATCTAATCAATCCTCTCCTCATATTTCTAGATTCCATTATCACCATGAAAGATAGGTGGATTCTTGTTAGTAAATTATGAGTCATGATCCACTACTCCTTCTGGGTTTTTAATACCTTTATAACCAAAGTATGAATAGTGAATATTATAACTTCCACTAAAGAAGATACCACTAAGGGATTCTCCTATTAAACTCGTCTCACAAATCTATCACTTATATTCATAAGACCTCTTCTAGTAGGAATCATCTAACAAATACAAGATGAAAATCCCTTTAGTCATGAGAAAATTCTTAAATCATAGAACAACTTCCATAATCCATATTAATGATTTAAAATAACAATAATTTTATGAATTTATTAATTTTATTAATGAAATATAAAACATAAGAAAGGAATATTTTTTTTTAAATAGACACCAAATCTAGTTTATTCAATCAACAACAAAGACCAAGTGACAATATTTTCAAAAATAACTAACCACCCATAGTAACTTGAATTCATACATGGAGGTGAGATGTATAGGCACCATCCCACACATATTAACTAAATTCTAGTGCTACTAAATCTAGTCTACCAATGAAACTAAACCAAAACTAGGAAGTGTCGTAACATTCCAGGCTCAATATTCCTTTTGATATTAATTTATAAAGAACCGACTAGGGAAAACTAGGCAAGTCTCCCAAGAGGGTCTTATACATGGAGATGTGTAATAAAGAGACATGAAAGTAGTATCTTGTTTTAGAGAATAAAGTTATGAAACCAAATTAAAATAAAAAATAAAGATAAACATCCATTAGTATAAAAAATTCAATCTAAATAGGCCAAACCATAAAGAATTTATTCAACCACTTTTTGTGAGAAAAACCATTTTTGAAGAAAGACCTATTTGAAAACATGTATATTTTCCATAAAATCCATTTAAATCCATCAATTTCATGAAATAAGCCAAAGAAATTAATAAGAATATAAGGAAATTTTAAATTAGAACCGCTTGTATAGATACACCTACCTTATAAACATAAGGAACCTAAGATCCTTCGACAACATAAATTGGAAACAAGAAGATATTCCTCAAATAGAAAAGGAATGAGGGAAAACCACAATGGATTGATTGATAACACATATTATTTATGAAACCATTGAAACCATATCACACAACACTACCAAACCAAGAACATAAATGATAAAGAGAGTGAATGATATTACACGTACCCAAAGGAAGACAACCCACCACACTAGTGAACAAATGCTCCAAGAAAAGAAATCTGGTAGAGGAAGATACCCAATATTATCTAAAATCTTTCTAGGATTTATGAGGGAGGTCTTCACATTGAATGGAAGAAGGGTAATATGTAAATCATGATAAAAACCATTGGTTCTAAATAATTAATGTCATGAACCCCTTTCATGGTGTGAATTCCACGATTTATAAAAATACCCAAAAAGTATCCTTAGTATGAATTAATCCTAATCAACCCATTAAAAACTTGAAAATGTTTTATGAATTATAATTCTTCAAGCTCTAAACCAAACTCATAGTATCTACCCTGCAGTAGATTCACATTGTGTAACAAATTCATGATTCGAATCAAAGAACCAAGAAATAACTAAAAATTACCAAAATAGAAGGTGGTCGCAGGGGGCGTCGGGGGGTGCGGGGGTCGCCGGAGGCCGCGGGGGGTGCGGGGGGGCGTGGGGGGCGCGCAGGGTACGGGGGTCGCTGGGGGTCGAGGGGGGCGTCGGGGGGTGCGGGGTTCGCCGGAGGGCGTGGGGGCGCGGGGGGTGCGGGGGTCGCCGGAGGCCGCGGGGGGTGAGGGGGTCACCGGAGGGCGCGGGGGCGCGGGGGGCGTGGGGGGAGCGCATGGCGCGGGGGTCGTTGGGGGTCTAGGGGGGCGTCGGGGGGGTGCGGGGTTCGCCAGAGGGCGTGGGGGGCGCGGGGGGTGCGAGGGTCGCCGGAGGGCGCGGGGGGCGTGGGTGTCGCCGGGGCCCGGGGGATCGGGGAAGAGGGGCGAGGGTTTGTGGGGGAACCGCGGAAGGGGTAGGGGAAAGGGTCGTGGTTTTTTAAATAAAATAGGGTTTCGCGGCGGTTTATTAAAAATCGCCACGAAACCTTTCACTGAAAACGTTTAGCGGCGGTTTTGTGAACCGCCGCCACAAAACCGCCGCTAAACCCAGTTTTTTTTGTAGTGTGAGTTGAATGTTTTTCAGCAGATACCCAAGGATTAGTCTATATGAATGTATACAGTACAAGGTACTATTTTAGTAGCCTCTACTATTATGCCTTATTTATTTATATAGGTTCTATATATTCTTTTATCTTCATATCTACCAGGGAATGTTTCATACTATAAATACAATATTACTATTGTGTAATGATATTTGGTAAACTAATGGGACTACAGTTAGAGGGCATACAAAAATGTAGGTATTGTCCCATTGAGGTTGGTAGTTACGTTTTATTGTAGGACCACGTTTTTCTCAAGATGAGGGGAATCAATGTTATTATCAATATGGATCGGATTGTTCCATATCACATATTTTTATACTTCTATCATTACAAGGTATCATTCACCTCATCAGAGGGTAGTAGTTATCTATAAAAGGGAGAGTGGGATGTCAAGGATAGTGGATCTAGACTAGAGCATGATGGGGTAAGTGGTGTAACCACCCATATTTTAAATCTCTTCATGGAAGACATTGTTTTACTTTAAGATGAATTACCTCCATTAGTAGACCATTTCAAGGATGTATTTCTCAACAGCTTATCTGGATTTCCTATATAGAGATAGTTAGAGGCTTCAATGGAGATCATTCAAATAATATCTCCAATATCTATTTCCCTATACATGATGGCACATATTGAGGTCCTAGAGCACAAGCTCTAGTTAGAGGATCTTGAGGCCAAGGGTTTTATATGGTCTCTATCTTCCTCTTGGGGTTTTCCCATGATATTTTATAAGAAGGCGGATGATACCCTTTGTCTATGGATGGATTACAGAAGGTTAAACCAGTTTACTGTCAAGAACCAATATCCATTACCATGAATAGATTATCAATTTGATCAACTATACATATCAAGGGTGTTTTCTAAGATCGACCTAAGATTAGGCTGTAATAATTTGTGAGACGGGAAATTTTTCATACATCATATAGCATTATATATCATGTATGGTCAATATGAGTAGCTTTCCATATTATTCAGTAATGTGAACACCCCCTTTATTTTCAAGGATCAGATTAATAAGGTGTCCCACCCCTGTCTTGATTCTTTTGTCATGATATTTATGGATGAAATATTTGTGTAATTTCATACTTGTAGCGACCATAATAGGAATATTGATATCGTTATGATCACACTAAGATAGAATCTTATTATTTTCAATGATTTGTAAGTGCTAATTCTGGACTGAAAACATTCACTTCATGGGATATATTATCTTAGAATCAGGAATCTCTATTAACCTAATGAGGGTTTGTGTTCTTGTTTTCTATAGGAAACCAAAGAACATGTTTGATTTACATATTTTATTGGGGATGGTTATTTATTATGTTAAAATCATATAGGACTTCTCACACCTTTCTTCCACTCTTATTGGTATTATAAAGAAGGGTTTCATGTTCCTATGGAAATAATAGTGTGTGAAATCATTTCAAAAGATGAAAGAGAGGCTTGTCTCAACACCAATTCTGATTTTTTATTGTGCCTAGAGAAGATTATACCCTATTCTGTGATGCAATAGGAATCATACTAGTAGGAGTGCTCATGCAGGAGGAAAATATCATTGCATAAGGATCTCGACACTTGAAGCCTCATGAGAGGGATTACCCCAAAACAAAACCAGGATCTCATAGTAGTTGTCCATGCCTTTTGTTTCTAGATACACAATCTATTGGGTGAGCTCTCTATGGTGTATACAGACCATAAGAGCCTCAAAAATATCTTTTCAAAATGTCACTTGAATCTTAAACATTGAATACGGGTAAAATATATTCATTTATTTGATTTTGATCTTGCCTATACACCTGGAATGGGAAATGTAGTTTCTGATGTGTTGAGTCATAAAACTCAAGAACATGCCTTAATGGATGCTAGTGATGAATAGAAATTTATGGAACTCTTTTTTGAGCTTCATCTAGAGTTTCATGATAATCAATAGAATTAATATCTCTCATCCTTGACAGTTACTACTTCCCTCCTTAAGAAGTTTAAGAGCAGGAAATTTTCATATCCCGAGAGATTGGTTTTCCATGAGAGTATTTTAAGAGATGTGATGCCTCCAAATTGGTCTTTGTATAGAGACAAAATCATTTATATACATGGAAATTTCTTGGTTCTTATAGATATGATAGATTATTTTATGCGAGAGTGCCAGACTTCTTAGGGGGGGTGGTTTATATAAGAATATTTTAGATTCATTGAGACAAGGGAAACCATTATTAGTGGTCTGAGATTACAAGTTAGATAAAAGGATTAATCAAAATATGTTCAAATTTTCATTAGATGAATGTGGAGAACCATAGACCGACAGGCCTATTATAGCCAATTATCATTTTGGAATGAATATTAGAAGATGTTTCATTGAATTTCTTCCTCAGAATACCAAGGCAGACTAGAGGTAATGACGTTGTATTGGTTATCATTTAACTAATGATGAATGTATCCCACTTTATTCATATCTAAGTAACTTTATAAGATGATGGTATGGGAAGAATATATGTATGTGTGATCATACCAAGACATGGTTTCCATCATACAATCAATTTATGTAGGTATTCTCATTTCACATCACTGTTCTAGAAGGGTTTAGAAAATGTTATGGGTAAAAACGTTCATCTATGCAGGACCTTTCACCAATATAATGATGGACATTTTGAACAAATGATACAAGTTATAGAGGGCATGATCTAGTCATGAATCCTTGATTTTAGTTATTTTTGGGAGAATTATATCCCTCTCATTGAGTTCTCCTATAATAACATAGTTCATGTGAAAATTCATATGGGCCATTTGAAACCCTATATGGTATGTCATTCGATTCAACCGTATACTAGATAGATGTAGGAGAGGTAGTCCTACTAGATCCTTGTCTCATTAAAGAGACTTTATTGTAGGTTCAATTGTTTGGGAACATATTTTTAATGTTCAGTATAGATAGAAATCATTTTTCGATCATTGTCAATGACCTTTGGAGTTCGTGGCAGGGATCATTTTTTCCTATGGGTATCACCCAAGCTAGGTAATATAATATTTAGGGGCATGGGAAGATTTCGTGTTATTATTTAGGTCGGTTTTAGGTTATGGAAATAGTCTAGCCGATATGCTATAATTTTTTGCTACCTCATAGGTATCTTTTCATGATTGAATTATTCTATGTTTTAAAACCTCACAATTATCATGTTGACCTATCTCATAATATTAATCATGAGGATGTTGAGTCATATTCTTATATATCATTTGGGGAGTATCCTATATGCATCATCGAATGGGGGACATAGGTTCTCTAAGGTTGGTTTTTCCCCCTAGTATAGCAGAAATGGCATCATATCCATGTATAAGATGAGACATGGGAGTGGGAGGTTGACTTACCATCGTAGTGGCCAAATATGTTCTCAGAAATTGATTCAAAAATGTTGGAAGTTGAACTTGGTGGAAATTTTATTGAAGGGGGAAATTTTGTAAGAACCCGGTTTTTCACTAGGGTATGGAGCCTTCAAATTTTGGTATAATTCACTTTTATGTGCCTAATATGGATTCCTAATGAGTTAATGAAGGTCTATGGGGTGTCTAGGGCCCATTCAGAGCCTAAAACATGGATTTTTGGGAGAAAATGGATGGTCAAATGGTTAGTTTAAATCGTGCGAGGAGAGATGTAATGTTTTTTTAAACTATTCAAGGTTGTATAATGGGATGTAATAGGAGTTTGATCTAAACATGCTATTGGGTGGCACCGACATGTGAAATGATGCAGAAACATTACAGAGCTGTTACACATGGTTGGCACATGGTTTCTCTAAATGTGCAGCCTAACCATAAAGACACCCTTCCCTATAGCGTCTTCTGCAAGATTTTAGCATATTTTTTCCTAACAGTGCAACCTAACTGTGTGAAGGGTAATTTTTTTTTGAAATGACTGTTTTTTTACTTTATTAATGTTTTAATCCAACCTCTCATACCTCTTTCATTTCTGGTGGAAAGAAAACCCTCCCATATCCCCTTGGATGGGTTTTCAATCCTAAAGAGGATCTGAGATCAATCATATATGTCTGAAATCAGAATTGGTTGATGTTTATCTAGTTGGATCTTCACTGGTACGTTCTCAATTCATTTTCAGTCTTATGCTATTAATATTCCTAACTAGGAGGCTATATACTACTAATAATGTTCTTCTTTTATAGAAGTAGAAAAATTGAATTATCCTAGTGCAAATACAAAAAATCAAACGATGGGGGTGTGAAATGATGAATCCTGAGGGAATCCACTTGGTTATGATAAACTCCTTCAAATTAGAATGAAAAATTATTGGAAAAAAATTGAATATACCAATCTTGAATTAGGAAAATCGACGGCCTCTGAGCGGCGGGTTCCCACTCTCCCAAGGCGGCTAGGGTTTCACCCCGCTTCTCCTTCTTCCCTCCTCCGACATGATTTGGTCCTTAGCGACATCATCCCCGGGAGCTCGGTTTGGCGCGTCGTCGGCCCTGGATCTCGTCGTCCTCGGTGCTTCCCTGGATCTCGTCGTCCTCGGTGCTTCGGTGAATTAGCAAGATTCGGTACTCAGATTCTAGGGTTTCGGTGTGCTTCGGTCCTCAGATTCCATGTTTTGGCAGACGACGTTCTTCGGTCCTCGGTTTCCAGGGTTTCAGCGTGCTTCAGTCCTTGGATTCCAGGTTTTGGCAGACGACGTGCTTCGGTCCTCGGTTTCCAGGTTTTGGCAGACGGCATGCTTCGGTCTTCGGCGACGTGCTTTGGTCATTGGTGGCGATTCCCCCGAGAGCATGGCGTGGCTTGTTCTTCCCGTTGTGTGTATCGGCGCTTCAACTTTTAGTTCGCACTAGGATCCTGCCGCGGCGAGGCTGGCTTGGCTCTCGACGGCTCCGATGTTTCTAGTGTGGTTCGTTGAAGGTTCCAGAGTGGCTCGGGGGAGGGGGGATCTCTATTTTCTAGTCTCTCGGTGAAGGTTTTTCAATGCGGCGTGATTTCAACTTTGGTTGGTTTGTGATGTTTTGATTTTTGGATTACGGTGGATGGTTTGTGGTCTCGTTGGTGCTGGAAAGCACTACTCTTGGTTCTGCGGGTTCCTCTCTTTCCTTTGCAGTGAGTTCATCCGATTTGGCATCCGGTGAGGGTTCTGCTCTTCTTGATTTTATTAGTTTCAGACCAGAGTGGCGCTTCTGGTATGGTTATTTTGGTCCCCCTCCCTGGTGGTGCTCCTTTGGTGCAGTTGTTGGGCCTTCCATCCCTGGTTGGCGCTGGCCTGACATTCTGCATCCTGGAGGGCCTGCCATTTGGTTTCTTGCTGGTGCGGTGTCGAGAGTGGCTTGTGGAAACGGTGTGGCGGGACTTGCTCTGGCATCAGCGAGGTGATCTACGGGTGATGTTGTTTTTTGATGTTTTAATGCAGACGTTGGACTTGATCACTAAGAATTGGTCCTAGAAGAGGTTCAGAGATTGCGGTTTACGTATGCACAACTGTTCAGATTTGGATGTTTGAGAGGGTATGACGAGAGCCATCGGATCAGTCCGAGTTTATTTTCACACCTTCGGGTTGTGATTTTTATTAATTCTATGATGTCTGGTTCCCCTACTTCCCTTTAAAGGGGGTTTTTATTAATAATAAAAAATATTTAAAGCCTTTGGGCCGTTGGATGGAACAATTTAATATCACACATTGAGGGTCCCTTGAAATAAAGAATCCTATAAATTGTTTACCTTTCTATTCAAGTGTGAGTAATTTCCAAACCATTTTAAATATTCCTCTTTCCCTTATGGATGTAGTAGGTTGAATTCCAAGTGATTCTAAAATTACTAATAAAAGAATCATAAAGGATTTTCGAGTCAGATTAAACCACTGCCAAGTTTATAATATTTATAGTGGAAAGGTCAAGACCCATCATCATCACCCTAGCTTCATATTACAAGGAATCACTATGGACAAAGGATGTAGTAAAGTTGAGAATAATCAATCAACTGATGTCCCGAACCACTCCCCCTCCTCACATCATGCCCATGAAATAAGATCCATCCGTGTTCAGTTTGTTTCCATTCCTGTGGAGCATTAAATGTTTCCACCATCCATGAATGGTGTTTGAAGGTTTGGGGGATATAATAGATTGCAAAAACAACTCTGAATGATGGGGAATCCTCCAAGAAGAGTATAGAACGATACACATCTGGAAGCAGACATGTAGTTCTGAAAACCACATCTAGATTGGAACATGAAACACCTTCATACTGACCCATATTTCAGACCTCCCATATGCACCAAAATCATACCATAATGATGAAGGCTCTAGACATCATTTTCATATTGTTGTTCTCTAATCCTTGAAACCACCTGGTTAAAAAAGGGTCATCTGGAGTCACCTAATGGGAAATCCTTGATAGATTTTTGAATGTTAACAACACCTCACAAGTGCAGTCTCCCTCTACGAATAGGTTCTTTGAGTTATCATGTTAATGGCTCACGCAGTATGAACATTTCTATGTGAGATGAATGCCTTGATGATTCACTAGGTTATCGATTTCTAACACATCATTCTATATACGCCAAACTAAAAAGTTAAGATTTTTTTTTGGATTTCATTACACTGAGAGTGTCACCCCAGATGCCCTGCATGGTTTGAGGATACTGAATATGCCAATACTTGCTTCCTGATGAGGTTCCTGACAATGACCCCATGCAAAAATAGTGTTCAATGTTCGATTATATCTCAATTTGATCAAATGAGGTACATTAAATTAGGATCCAAGACTGCCTGAGTGATGCTCGAGTGAATTTTGTCTTTCTTTAAAGATGTGACCAGAGTTAGTAATCCCATAAGACCATGTGTGATGTATTACCTATTGTTATTGTAGATAGATATTTCACCTCTTACAGTGATCCATTGAGAAATATGGTGAAGGTCCTAAAGATGAGAATGAATCAGAAACCATAATAGAAGGGGTTATTTTTTATGGTGTCTCGGTTACTCCCATATTTATGAACAACGAGTTTACCCAATCGTGTTCACCCTTCAATCACCTCCCATGCATGTTTGGCACACATCCCTAACATCTCTCTAGGGACACTCCTAACATTGATACCCCCCTCATTGAATAGCCTTTCCATGAGAGACCATGATGCCCATTGGCATTATCCTTCTATGCGAGAGTCCCATATGAATGCTACCATGGGGTTTTTGATTCAAGTGATGACCATTATTGGAACCTTGAGGGAATAGAGTGTATGCATGGGGATAGACATGAGAACACTGTTCTCCAAAGTGATGAGACCCCCAAAGGGAGAAAAATAGTTTTTCCAATTATTTATATGATTAGTTATTCTTTCTACCACCCTATCAAAGTGTTGAATTCGAATTATTCCCTATGATATTGGATCCCTAAGGTACTCCATCAAAAAATTCCACCTAATTATGACCCAATTTTAAGGCATTGATATTGTAACACCGCAGTAACTCATATATAAATTTTTACTTTTAGTAAAACACATTAAATAAATCTAAAAGAAACTAATTGTTTTTTAAATCAGTATATTATGAACAACAAAGGAAACATCCCCTAAGACTACGAAGATGGTAATATCAAACCTATAACAATCATTAGAAAAAAATAAGGATAGCTCGTAACAAACACGATGACGACGATATCGTAGCTTGCTCTTTTGGGATCTTCCCTGAGTATAAATCCAATGAAGAGAATAAGATAACGAGCACAGATGAATATAAAAATAGGCCTCATCTTAGTGAAAAAATAATCTTCAAATTTGATGAGTCGGGTTACACATTTTTACATAAAACGATCGTTTCATATATCTGTTAAATTAATTTAAAAATAAATTAATAGTAAATGAATCAAAAAAAAATTGTTACCCACATATAAACACAAACACACACACACACATATATAATTATATAAATATGATTTTTTAGTGATTAATTAACGTTAAAAGGATTCTATTTAAGTAAATCCACATATAAAAAGGAATGATAATCTCAATGAGTATTTAATTTGAATATAAAAATTTATGTGAGCTAAACTAAATAATGTTTTAATTGTATTTAATTAATATAAAGTGTAATGTTAAAACAACTTAAGTAATATAAACCATACTTTTTGTAATAATATTTACTTTGAAATTTGTGTTTTATTAATTAATTAAGAAAAATTTAAATAAACAACATGTATTTTTAAATGACACTTTTATTTTTTTTCGAATGAAGTATATATATGTTAATTTGAAATAATAATGTGTTTTTGGACAATCATTAGTTTTATTAATATATTTATATATGTGTAATAATACGTTAAATAATTAATGATAAAAAATTATTAAAAATAATAAAAATAATATGTTAATAAAAGATATTTGAAAACTAGAATAGGGTTTTGGGGGGCTTCCTCGTGACCATTATTCTTCCCCAAGAGAATCTCTGAACAATCCAAGGATTCATGACCCTCAATCACGACTGAAAAATTCAAAACAAGGCTCCACTGGTGTTCCACAAGAGTGGTGTTGTGAGTGACAAGTTCTATTTCGGAATCAGATGACTCAGAGGTGGCCACATGTGGAGAAAGGTGACATACCCCACTGGGATTTGGTTGGCCTGAAACTTGCACCGGAAAACCATGATGACTCCAATAAACATGTCTCTAGTGGAAGCATCCTTGGTCGAATTTACCCGTATTTTTATGGTGAGTAAAATTCCCAGAAACTGACAATGTGTTTGAGTTCCATTTTTCAATTTAATTCCAACATTGGTACCATGTCTATCTGAATTTAGTTATATTTTAATGATGCGTAGGATATCATGTTAGGGGATTGAATCCTAGTGTTCAAATTAACTAGGTATTGATTTTTATTTGGGGTTCGATGTTTGGGTATTTAAGGACCTGTGATGCAAAAACTGGGGGGTGGGCATTACCAGCATCCACACCTTTTTTAGATGGCTAGTTACTAGTGTATAAGACCCTGTTTCATTGAGAGGGAAGAGAGACCCATGAATATGTACACCTTTTCCCTATAAACCTCTACCTCTCCTTGTTGCAGCTGTTGGGAGGAGCTTCCATTTTCACTGCCATGTGTTCATACTGTAAGGGATTTTTTTAAACTTATGACATGTATTTAAATCTGTTTGTTTGTTGTGTTTCTTCACATTTTCCATCTTGTTTCAGCCCCTTATTATGGTATTATGATCAATCTTGTGTACTTACCATAGTATGAGAAAAAAATACATTCAAAAAAATTATTTTCCTCTTGACTTATAAAATTTTCCCTAGTTATGCAAATAAATTTTTTCCCTGTTTCATATTGGTAGTGTCACCTGCAAGGTTAGAAAACATATTTTTTTGTAAAATATGTTTAAATGAATCAAGTTATTTCTGTGTTGTCAATGTTTTAAATAAATTGGTAGTATTTAATCATCCCGGTTGTGAAATTATTTGTCCTGATATGCATTGGTGGTGAAATCATCTGAAATGTATGAGATTTCATAGGTAAACAAGTTTTTGTGTATCATGTAATTTATGCCAAATGATTTTAGTCAGTTTTTTAGTATTTACAAAGTGACTGATAAATTATTATTTTTACTATTTTAGGGGTTCTAATTCATGAAACTCTACTTATGTTTTCAAAATTACTAGTAGTTTTAAATTGAGGATTCTATGCATTTCTTTTCTCAGTTGCAATGTAGTGGATGGTTGTGTAATACTTTCTAGCATTATATAAAAACATGTTTTTGTTCCAATTTCTTTTTGGTAAATTTATATCGACCATTTAAATAAATGTTTGATAATTACTTATGATGAAATATGGAATTTTGTTATAGCTAAGATTAATATTTTTAATCCATATGTGAATCTGACATCTTCATATTCAAACTTATTAGAATTTTTGCAGTGAATTTATAATGGTATGTTATTTATTTTTAAGATGGAAAGGTGAACCTTTTATAACCTTCTTTTAATTTCCATGTTATGTTTATAGATATATAAATTACTTTAGTTCGTGAGAAATACTTTTATAAAATATATATGTATATTATTTAAATGATTAAATAATATCAGTTGGGATCTTATAAATACGACTGTTTCTTTTAGATTTTACAAATAATATCATTTTGATATTAATGATTTGAATGTACATATCATGGAATGTTTTAATTCACAACTTTACATGATTCTCTCTTCTAGAAAATTAAATTAATGTTGCTTGAATTTTAAATTAATCCCTAGGATTATAAGAAAGGTTATCGAGTTAATGTATTTCTCTTTAAATCAAGTGGATGTGTGAAAATAATAAATATATATATATACCCATATATATATATATCAATTCATATGAAAGTGTTTTAATTAAGACACGAATACTTACATATTTACACACACAAACAGATATTCATACGTATATATATAAATATATAATATATATATATTTATTACTTTTTATATGAATGATGTTGTTTATGTCATTTTTAATCGATGTATGTATGCACGAGTTGGTTATCATGTTTTAATTCAAATACTAATTCTTATGTGAATAAATGTTCGTACATGTATCTTTTATGCAAAACTATTGCATACATAATTATGTACTTTATAAGGATACATGTATTAAATGGTTTTCAAAGTGTTATGACTATTTTTCTTTGTAGATATATATTTATGCATGAGTATGAAATCAAATTTATATTAGTTAATGAATATATATGTATCTTTTACCATGATATATGATGTGAAATGAGGGTTTACTCATGCTAAATCATGTGCAATGAGGGTTTACTCATGATAAATCATGTGCAATGAGGGTTTACTCAAGCTAAATCAGGTCCAATGAGGGCTTAATCATTCTAAATCATGTGCAATGAGAGTTTACTAATGCTAGTCTATGTAAAATGAGCCATGACTCATGCTTATAGATAACTTTAGATGTTTGGATATAGATATACCATTTGAGCCTTTAAATAAAATTCATATATTTTCCTAATATTTTTTTATAAAGGAGTAATAAATAGTGAGGCTTCAAGCCATATATTATTCAAGCCACCTAGTATCATGTCAAAGAGTAACATAAAATCTGATATGTTTTGTCAGCAGGATAAAAGTTTAGTTTTGAGATGGAAGGGGAAGAACCTTGCACAATGCTATAGTCCCTTCCCGAGGAAAAACATGAAATAATTATTGTGAATGTAATGACCTGAAATTTTGAATAAATATTGTTTCCTAATTTTGTGTGTTATTTTATTTTTATACTCAACAAAAATGTTTCATTTGATAACATGAGTATAATTAAAATGAGACCATTGGGCTTTGACTGTTATATGACCATTGGTCAATATGACCACTGGAAACTAAACGTTTTGATTATTGTCTCTAAATACAAGTAATCTTGGTTAATTATTATAGAAAGAAGATTCAATGACCTCACCCAGTAGTCTTGGACCGATCGAAGCCCATCTAACAGAACTTGGGAAGGAGGTAGCACCACTGGGCTTTGCTTTGGACCAAACCCAAGCCGAACTTCATCATGTGAAGCTAGAACGGAATCACCTTTGCGAGAAGTTCAAACTGATAGAAATTACTACTCGTGCGATGTTAGCCGAGCCTCCCTCAGATTCTCTCACCTTGGCACACCTTACACTTAGGTCCTATGCTGGTGTGATAAGGGGCTATGTAAGGAGACCGTAACTGCCTTGTGTAATCCTTTGTTATAAATAAAAATTGGGATTTCTTCTTATGATGAAGTTTATGAATTTTCAAATGACCGGATAAATATAGTATGCATATTTTTGATGAATTTTAGAAAAATGATATTTTAAAAATGTTTATGTAAACCTTAAATAATTAAAAATGTGTAATGATATTCAAAAAATGGTCTTCTACAATTATGCTCAGTACGAAATTTAGATTCTAATAAGATCAACTTAATTTTTGATGAATAGTAAATTATGAATAGTGATTTTATGATTAGGATTAGTAATGTGTCCAAATGGATTAGTAATCTCACTTAAAGAAAGTATTCATATAATCTAGGCACCTTGATTAAGTAATGTGATTCAATAAAATGGTTAAATAACGATTTCATAAATTAATATTCAAGTATTAGTTTTTTTCGAGTGAATAGTGTTTTTTAATTAAAAATTAAATTAAAAATATTTAAAAAATTATTTTTATAAAATGGATTTTATTTTTGAACTCAGAGCACCGATATTATGTTATGGTAATTTTTGGGGTTTTTTCTAAAAAAATGAATTTCCGGTGAATAGTGTATTTATTTAAAAAATAAATTAAAAATATTTAGAAAATTATTTTTATAAAATGGAGTTCATTTTTGAAATCAGAGCATTGATATTTGGTTAAGGTAAAATTTTGGGATTATTCTGAGAAAGTTGAATTTTCAATGAATAGTGAAAATACAGTTTTTAAGTTACGGGTGTTTAATGACATCATTAAATGATGTATTAAGTATGTAATAAATATGGTCGAATTATGAATAGTAATATAAGGTATGAGGTGTCCCAAGTTCCCAATACCATGGGCAAATACCATGGGCAACCCCATGGTTTTTCCAAAACCACTAATGAGGTGTCCCTTGGCCATTAATGCCTTGTCCCCTCACTTTCCCTATAAATACCAAACCATCCTCTCATCCATTCGACTCCCCACTCTTCCCCAACGAAGTTCTGGTCTCATTACCTCCCAAGGAGTACTCCCAAGGTGCCCTCAAGGTCCCAACCTTTGAATTTTAAGAGTTACGTTTTAAGGTAAGGGATCCGATCTCTCTCTTTCTTTTCAAGAAATCTCTTTTATGTAATTTCTTTTATGCTCCATGTTCTTATGTTAAAGGGTGTTCTTTTATACTCCTCTTACTTCCCTTTTCATGTTCACATAATGAGAGATCTCCTCTTACTCTCATTATTTCGTTTTATGAAGTTTTAAGTGGCACCGTTAGGCTGCCAAAATTTTTGTAACGGATTCTTTCTCCCTTCTCATTTTTCAAGATCTATTTTCATGTAAAGTATTTCAAGTTCCTTTTTATTATGTTGGGGTATGATATATAAATTTATCATACTGATCTTTTATGATCATATGATGAGAGACCCCATTTTATCTCTTCAATTCAGTATTTTGAAGTTTTAAGTGGCGCCGTTAGGCTGCCGAATTTTTAAGTGGTTCTTCACCCTTCTCGTTTTGAAGTTCTACTTTCATGTCAATTATTTCATGTTCATTTTTATTAGGTTGGGGTATGATCTCTATATCTATCATAATTATATTTTATGACCATATGATGAGAGCCCCCATTTGATCTCTTCAATTCAGTATTTTGAAGTTTATGTGGCGTCGTTAGGCTGCTGAATTTTTAAGTAGTCTTTGCACCTTTCTCCCTTTTCAAAGTTCTAATTCCATGTCAAGTCTTGAAAGTTCATTTTTATTATGTTGGGGTATGATCTCTATATCTATCATACTGATATTTTATTTTCATATGATGAGATACCCTATTTGATCTCATCAATTCATTTTTGGTTGAAGTTTATGTAACGCCGTTAGGCTGCCGAATTTTCATAAGAGAAATCTTATTTTTGTCTCACTTCCATGTTTTTCATTTCATATGGTATATCGTTCAAATTTCATTACCATGTTCTTAAATCCCTTATATTCTGTCCCCCTACTGTTTTATGGATCATTTATGAGTGGGTGACCCATGTCTCATCTCTTTTCAATGTTTTCAAAAACCTTGTAACATAGCCGCTATGCTGCAGAATTTTCTTCTCAAAATGCCTCTCTCTTTTCTCAAAATTATTTTATGTTATAAAGTGAATACTCAAAGCTCTTATTTCTACAAGGCTATTCACATATATATCAAATTTTCTATTTTAAATTCTGGGATTTACATACATGAGACCCGCTTTCCCTTTCCGTGGGTTTAAAGTGACATTAAGATCATGTCTTTAAAGCAGTTTTCAAAACGTTATGATAATGAAATGAAACCCATTTATTTTGTGCTGTATGGGTTCTTTATGAAATGTTTGATGATGATATATGTGGCTCAAATGATAATAAAGGAAAATTTAAGGGTGTTCCCTGATAGCGCTCCAATGCATTGGGTAATGATGTAACCACTAGAGATTACAATTTTCACGATACCTTGGTGAATAACCTTGGTAATTTTCAAATGACACCTTGGGGATGGACCTTGGTGATATGTTCATGATTGTCTATGTTAAATGTTGCAGCCACATCTTCAAGTTATGGAAAATGTTATTTTTATTATGATATGCCTCATGATTTATTTCTCATGCCTTAATGTTCCTTTCATGACCTTATTGAAGTATCTCAAGTTCACATGTAAAATTTTTCTCTTGTTTCCCTTACTGGGCCTTCTGCTCACCCTTTCTTTTGATGTATGTCCCCAGGTTATGAGATGTAGTAATGAACCTAGGATGAACATGAGGATAAGCCTTTCAAGTGTTTAAGAAGAATCTTTTATGTTTTCATGTTTAAAGTTCCTGGTTTCCAAGACACTAAACCTTAAAGATCCTCGGTTTTGTAAAATGTAATGAAAGTTTATGTGATAAAAGGAGAGATGCTATAGTTGGTATCAAAGGATGGTTTAGTTATTTGTGGAAATTATGATATGAAAACTCTAGGAAGAACCCTATAGAAAAGTTTAAATATAGGAAATCTTCCTGGTATTTTGGTGAGTATTGAGTAAGGGGTTGCCAAGAAAATACATCCCTATCTGGATACGAGAAGGTAGAGGTGGCTCTGGCACATATGTACATAGGGGTAAAACCTGAAAACACTGCTTTGAGCTAGACTTGAACGGGAACTGGTACACGACAACGGGCCTTACTGCACTCTTGGTTACGACACTCCCGGAGGATATGCTTTGGTAAACTCATAAGCTTAGTATGAACCATTGTTAAAGGAACAAAGATAAAATAAAATAAAGATTCACATAAGAATATATGATCATGGATAACCTAGACGGGAACCTAGGGGATCACAAGTTAGGGTATAATTTTCTTCTACAAGTTATCCTTATATGCTTTAAGTTCCTTTTTATGATTATTGGCTAAGTATTCAAGCCCCTAATTGTAATTTGTTTTCATAGTTAATGGAGGGAAATGGAAGAACATGTCCCAACAACCAATGTGATAGGAAATGCGACGATTGTCGTATTAATATGACAGGGATGATTAGGGGATTAAAATATGATTATTATTTTGGAAGATGTTCACTATTTTGGGGACCCTATATGATCGAGGTAAATAGATTACTACGGTATTTTCATTTAGGAGTAAGGTTGACTTATATTTTGAAGAATCGATGAATTTTAGGTGGACTTATAGTAATTTAGGTTACTTAATGGAATGATTAACCTATCTTGGGTAAAATATTTTTAGGTTAGATACTTTTGTTATAAGATGTTAGGAGTGGTTGATGTTTTTTGGAGATGAACAATGAAGTTTATTTTGGAAGACTATGTTATCAAATCCTTCTTGTATTTGGGTTTCAATCTTAGTTTGGTTTATTTTGAGGAATTTTATGGACCGTTATTTATGGAAGGGAATATGTTGAACTTTGGGTAGTACCATGGAACTTTGAAGATTTAAAAGTAGTTTCCATTCCTATGGGATTATTTCTTTTTGAAGAGTTGTTTTACCCCACCCTTTCTATTTTTGGGATAATGTTTAAAGATAGAAGAAATAGATAGTTAATCTTTTGTGGATTATGTGATTCTCTAGAAGATGATTCTTGTGTTTTGATGAGACCAAGTAATTTTGGATGCTCATCGTTTGGAGAAAAGATTAGTTTTGGTAGATACTTATTAAAGGATGAAACTCTACATGAAGGTAGGTATATTTTATTATGTTTTTGTTCTATGTAGTAAATGAATTCCTAAAAATTATTAAAAGGAACGTAAAACAAAAATGTTGTTGGTTTACGTTTCCTACTAGGTAATCAAAGACCGTTTACACACATTGTAAGTTTGGGATTTTCTTATGGTTAACTTTCTCCTAATCATGTTTTCTATCACTCTCCCCTAGAACTTGACCCTTTGTTTTTTCTTCCATATCCATGTTTTCCTCCATGGAATCCTAGTATGGGTTAACTCGGGTGACCTTTGTACTTCCCTTTCTTTCTTTTAAAGTAATGGTTTTTCTGACTCCTTTTCCTATGTGGGACCTTCAATGAAATTTCAAAACCCAATTTTAAAAAAATTGTGAGGACGCAATTTCTTAAGGGGGGAAGATTGTAACGACCTGAAATTTTGAATAAATATTGTTTCCTAATTTTGTGTGTTATTTTATTTTTATACTCAACAAAAATGTTTCATTTAATAACATGAGTATAATTAAAATGATACCGTTGGGATTTGACTGTTATATGACCATTGGTCAATATGACCACTGGAAACTAAACGTTTTGATTATTGTCTCTAAATACAAGTAATCTTGGTTAATTATTATAGAAAGAAGATTCGATGACCTCACCCAGTAGTCTTGGATCGATCGAAGCCCATCTAACAGAACTTGGGAAGGAGGTAGCACCACTGGGCTTTGCTATGGACCAAACCCAAGACGAAATTCATAGTGTGAAACTAGAACGGAATCGCCGATGCGAGAATTTCAAACTGATAGAAATTACTACTCGTGCGATGTTAGCCGAGCCTCCCTCAGATTATCTCACCTTAGCACATCTTACACTTAGGTCCTATGCTGGTGTGATAAGGGGCTATGTAAGGAGACCATAACTGCCTTGTGTAATCCTTTGTTTTAAATAAAAATTGGGATTTCTTCTTATGACGAAGTTTATGAATTTTCAAATGACCGGATAAATATAGTGTGCATATTTTTGATGAATTTTAGAAAAAGGATATTTTAAAAATGTTTATGTAAACCTTAAATAATTAAAAATGTGTAATGATATTCAAAAAATGATCTTCTAAAATTATGCTCAGTACGAAATTTAGATTCTAATAAGATCAACTTAATTTTTGATGAATAGTAAATTATGAATAGTGATTTTATGATTAGGATAAGTAATGTGTCCAAATGGATTAGTAATCTCACTTAAAGAAAGTATTAATATAATCTAGGCACCTTGATTAAGTAATGTGATTCAATAAAATGGTTAAATAATGATTTCATAAATTAATATTGAAGTATTAGTTTTTTTTGGGTGAATAGTGTTTTTAATTAAAAATTAAATTAAAAATATTTAAAAAATTATTTTTATAAAATGGATTTCATATTTGAACTCAGAGCACCGATATTATGTTATGGTAATTTTTGGGGTTTTTTCTAAAAAAAATGAATTTTCGGTGAATAGTGTATTTATTTGAAAAATAAATTAAAAATATTTAGAAAATTATTTTTATAAAATGGAGTTCATTTTTGAAATCAGAGCATTGATATTTGGTTAAGGTGAAATTTTGGGATTATTCTGAGAAAGTTGAATTTTCGATGAATAGTGAAAATACAGTTTTTAAGTTACGGGTGTTTAATGACATCATTAAATGATGTATTAAGTTTTTAATCAATATGGTCAACTTATGAATAGTAAGATAAGCTATGAGGTGTCCCAAGTGGCCAATACCATGGGAAATTACCATGGGAAAGCCCATGGTTTTTCCAAAACCACTAATGAGGTGTCCCTTGGCCTTTAATGCCTTGTCCCCTCACTTTCCCTATAAATACCAAGCCATCCTCTCATCCATTTGACTCCACACTCTTCCCCAACGAAGTTATGGTCTAATTACCTCCCAAGGAGTCCTCCCAAGGTTCCCCCAAGCCCTCAAGGTCCCAACCTTTGAATTTTAAGAGTTACATTTTAAGGTAAGGGATCCGATCTCTCTCTTTCTTTTCAAGAAATCTCTTTTATGTAATTTCTTTTATGCTCCAAGTTCTTATCTTAAAGGGTGTTCTTTTATACTCATCTTAATTCCCTTTTCATGTTCACATAATGAGAGATCCCCTCTTACTCTCATTATTTCCTTTTATGAAGTTTTAAGTGGCGCCGTTAGGCTGCCGAAATTTTTGTAACAGATTCTTTCTCCCTTCTCATTTTTCAAGATCTATTTTCATGTAAAGTATTTCAAGTTACTTTTAATTATGTTGGGGTATGATCTCTAAATTTATCATACTGATGTTTTATGATCATATGATGAGAGACCCCATTTGATCTCTTCAATTCAGTATTTTGAAGTTTTAAGTGGCGCCGTTAGGCTGCCGAATTTTTAAGTGGTTCTTCACCCTTCTCGTTTTGAAGTTCTACTTTCATGTCAATTCTTTCAAGTTCCTTCTTATTATGTTGGGGTATGATATCTATATCTATAATACTGATCTTTTATGACCATATTATGAGAGACCCCATTTGATCTCTTCAATTCAGTATTTTGAAGTTTATGTGGCGTCGTTAGGCTGCTGAATTTTTAAGTGGTCCTTGCACCTTTCTCCCTTTTCAAAGTTCTAATTCCATGTCAAGTCTTGCAAGTTCCTTTTTATTATGTTGGGGTATGATCTCTATATCTATCATACTGATATTTTATGTTTATATGATGAGAGACCCTATTTTATCTCATCAATTCATTTTTGGTTGAAGTTTATGTAACGCTGTTAGGCTGCCGAATTTTCATAAGAGAAATCTTATTTTTGTCTCACTTCCATGTTTTTAATTTCATATGGTATATAGTTCAAATTTCATTACCATGTTATTAAATCCCTTATATTCTGTTCCCTTACTGTTTTATGGATCATTTATGAGTGGGTGACCCAAGTCCCCTGTCTTTTCAATGTTTTCTAAAACCTTGTAACATAGCCGTTATGCTGCAAAATTTTCGTCTCAAAATGCCTCTCTCTTTTCTCAAAATTATTTTATGTTATAAAGTGAATACTCAAAGCTCTTATTTCTACAAGGGTATTCACATATATATCAAATTTTCTATTTTAAATTCTGGGATTTACATACATGAGACCCGCTTTCCCTTTCCGTGGGTTTAAAGTGACATTAAGATCATGTCTTTAAAGCAGTTTTTAAAACGTTATGATTATGAAATGAAACCCATTTATTTTTTTCTATATGGGTTCTTTATGAAATGTTTGATGACGATATATGTGGCTCACATGATAATAAATGCAAATTTAAGGGTGTGCCCTGATAGCGCTCCAATGCATTGGGTAATGATGTAACCACTAGAGATTACAATTTTCACGATACCTTGGTGAATAACCTTGGTAATTTTCAAATGAAACCTTGGGGATGACCTTGGTTATATGTTCATGATTGTCTATGTTAAATGTTGCAGCCACATCTTCAAGTTATGAAAAATGTTATTTTTATTATGATATGCCTCATGATTTCTTTCTCATGCCTTAATGTTCTTTTCATGACCTTATTGAAGTATCTCAAGTTCACATGTAAAATGTAACTCTTGTTTCCCTTACTGGGCCTTCTGCTCACCCTTTCTTTTGATGTATGTCCCCAGGTTATGAGATGCAGTAATGAACCTAGGATGAACATGAGGAGAAGCCTTTCAAGTGTTTAAGAAGAATCTTTTATGTTTTCATGTTTAAAGTTCCTGGTTTCCAAGACACTAAACCTTAAAGATCCTCGGTTTTGTAAAATGTAATGAAAGTTTATGTGATAAAAGGCGGGATGCTATAGTTGGTATCAAAGGATTGTTTAGTTATTTGTGGAAATTTGGATATGAAAACTCTAGGAAGAACCCTATAGAAAAGTTTAAATATAGGAAATATTCCTGGTATTTTGGTGAGTATTGAGTAAGGGGTTGCCACTAAAATACATCCCTGTCTGGATACGAGCAGGTAGAGGTGGCTCTGACACAGATGTACATAGGGGTAAAACCCAAAAACACCACTTTGAGCTAGACTCGAAGGGGAACTGGTACACGACAACGGGCCTTGCTGCACTCTTGGTTACGACACTCCCGGGGGATATGCTTTGGTAAACTCATAAGCTTAGTATGAACCATTGTTAAAGGAACAAAGATAAAATAAAATAAATATTCACATAAGAATATATGATCATGGATAACCTAGATGAGAACCTATGGAATCACAAGTTAGGGTATACTTTTCTTCTACAAGTTATCCTTATATGCTTTAAGTTCCTTTTCATGATTATTGGCTAAGTATTCAAGCCCCTAATTGTACTTTGTTTTCATAGTTAATGGAGGGAAATGGAAGAACATGTCCCAACAACCAATGTGATAGGAAATGCGATGATTGTCGTATTAATATGACATGAATGATTAGGGGATTAAAATATGATTATTATTTTGGAAGACTTTCACTATTTTGGGGACCCTATATGATCGAGGTAAATAGATTACTATGGTATTTTCATTGAGGAGTAAGGTTGACTTATATTTTGAAGAATCGATGAATTTAAGGTGGACTTATAGTAATTTATGTTACTTATGGGAATGATTAACCTATCTCAGGTAAAATATGTTTTGGTTAGATACTTTTGTTATAAGATGTTAGGAGTGGTTGATATTTTTTAGAGATGAACAATGAAGTTTATTTTGGAAGACTATGTTATCAAATCCTTCTTGTATTTGGGTTTCAATCTTAGTTTGGTTTATTTTGAGGAATTTTAAGGACCGTTATTTATGGAATGGACTATGATGAACTTTGGGTAGTACCATGGAAATTTGAAGATTTAAAAGTAGTTTCCATTCCTATGGGATTATTTCTTTTTGAAGAGTTGTTTTACCCTACCCTTTCTGTTTTTGGGATAATGTTTAAAGATAAAAGAAATATATAGTTAATATTTTGTGGATTATGTGATTCTCTAGAAGATAATTCTTGTGTTTTGATGAGACCAAATAATTTTGAATGCTCATCGTTTGGAGAAAAGATTAGTTTTGGTAGAAACTTATTAAAGGATGAAACTCTACATGAATGTAGGTATATTTTATTATGTTTCTGTTCAATGTAGTAAATGAATTCCTCAAAATTATTAAAAGGAACGTAAAACAAAAATGTTGTTGGTTTACGTTTCCTACTAGGTAATCAAAGACCGTTTACACACATCGTAAGTTTGGGATTTTCTTATGGTTAACTTTCTCCTAATCATGTTTTCTATCACTCTCCCCCAGAACTTGACCCTTTGTTTTTTCTTCCATATCCATGTTTTCCTCCATGGAATCCTAGTATGGGTTAACTCGGGTGACCTTTGTACTTCCCTTTCTTTATTTTAAAGTAATAGTTTTTCTGACTCCTTTTCCGATGTGAGATTTTCAATGAAATTTCAAAACCCAATTTTAAAAAAATTGCGAGGACGTAATTTCTTAAGGGGGGAATATTGTAACGACCTGAAATTTTGAATAAATATTGTTTCGAAATTTTGTATGTTATTTTATTTTTATACTCAACAAAAATGTTTCATTTGATAACATGAGTATAATTAAAATGTTACCGTTGGTCTTTGACTGTTATATGACCATTAGTCAATATGACAACTGGAAACTAAACATTTTGATTATTGTATCTAAATACAAGTAATCTTGGTTAATTATTATAGAAAGAAGATTCGATGACCTCACCCAGAAGTCTTGGACTGATCGAAGCCCATCTAACAGAACTTGGGAAGGAGGTAGCACCACTGGGCTTTGCTCTGGACCAAACCCAAACTGAACTTCATCGTGTGAAGCTAGAACGGAATTGCCTTTGCGAGAAGTTCAAACTGATAGAAATTACTACTCGTGCGATGTTAGCCGAGCCTCCCTCAGATTCTCTCACCTTAGCACACCTTACACTTAGGTTATATACTGGTGTGATAAGGGGCTATGTAAGGAGACCGTAACTGCCTTGTGTAATCCTTTGTTTTAAATAAAAATTGGGATTTCTTCTTATGATGAAGTTTATGAATTTTCAAATGATCGGATAAATATAGTATGCATATTTTTGATGAATTTTAGAAAAAGGATATTTTAAAAATGTTTATGTAAACCTTAAATAATTAAAAATGTGTAATGATATTCAAAAAATGGTCTTCTTCAATTATGCTCAGTACGAAATTTAGATTCTAATAAGATCAACTTAATTTTTGATGAATAGTAAATTATGAATAGTGATTTTATGATTAGGATTAGTAATGTGTCCAAATGGATTAGTAATCTCACTTAAAGAAAGTATTAATATAATCTAGGCACCTTGATTAAGTAATGTGATTCAATAAAATGGTCAAATAACGATTTCATAAATTAATATTCAAGTATTAGTTTTTTTCGAGTGAATAGTGTTTTTTAATTAAAAACTAAATTAAAAATAATTAAAAAATTATTTTTATAAAATGGATTTCATTTTTGAACTCAGAGCACCGATATTATGTTATGGTAATTTTTGGGGTTTTTTCTAAAAAAAATGAATTTTCAGTGAATAGTGTATTTATTTAAAAAATAAATTAAAAATATTTAGAAAATTATTTTTATAAAATGGAGTTCATTTTTTAAATCAGAGCATTGATATTTGGTTAAGGTGAAATTTTGGGATTATTCTGAGAAAGTCGAATTTTCGATGAATAGTGAAAATACAGTTTTTAAGTTACGGGTGTTTAATGACATCATTAAATGATGTATTAAGTATGTAATCAATATGGTCAACTTATGAATAGTAAGATAAGGTATGAGGTGTCCCATGTGGCCGATACCATGGGAAAATACCATGGGCAAGCCCATGGTTTTTCCAAAACCACTAATTTAGTGTCCCTTGGCCATTAATGCCTTGTCCCCTCACTTTCCCTATAAATACCAAGCCATCCTCTCATCCATTCGACTCCCCACTCTTCCCCAACGAAGTTATGGTCTCATTACATCCCAAGGAGTCCTCCCAAGGTGCCCCCAAGCCCTCAAGGTCCCAACCTTTGAATTTTAAGAGTTAAGTTTTAAGGTAAGGGATCCGATCTCTCTCTTTCTTTTCAAGAAATCTCTTTTATGTAATTTATTTTATGCTCCATGTTCTTATGTTAAAGGGTGTTATTTTATACTCCTCTTACTTCCCTTTTCATGTTCACATAATTATAGATACCCTCTTACTCTCATTATTTCTTTTTATGAAGTTTTAAGTGGCTCCGTTAGGCTGCCGAAATTTTTGTAACGGATTCTTTCTCCCTTCTCATTTTTCAAGATCTATTTTCATGTAAATTATTTCAAGTTCATTTTTATTATGTTGGGGTATGATCTCTAAATTTATCATACTGATCTTTTATGATCATATGATGAGAGACCCCATTTGATCTCTTCAATTCCGTATTTTGAAGTTTAGGCTACCGAATTTTTAAGTGGTTCTTCACCCTTCTCGTTTTAAAGTTCTACTTTCAGGTCAATTATTGCAAGTTCCTTTTTATTATGTTGGGGTATGATCTATATATCTATCATACTGATATTTTATGACCATATGATGAGAGACCCCATTTGATCTCTTCAGTTCAGTATTTTGAAGTTTTTGTGGCGTCGTTAGGCTGCTGAATTTTTAAGTGGTCCTTGCACCTTTCTCCCTTTTCAAAGTTCTAATTTCATGTCAAGTCTTGAAAGTTCCTTTTTATTATGTTGGGGTATGATCTATATATCTATCATACTGATCTTTTATGTTCATATGATGAGAGACCCTATTTGATCTCATCAATTCATTTTTGGTTGAAGTTTATGTAACGCCGTTAGGCTGCCAAATTTTCATAAGAGAAATCTTATTTTTGTCTCACTTCCATGTTTTTCATTTCATATGGTATATCGTTCAAATTTCATTACCATGTTCTTAAATACCTTATATTATATCCCCCTACTGTTTTATGGATCATTTATGAGTGGGTGACCCATGTCCCCTCTCTTTAAAATGTTTTCTAAAACCTTGTAACATAACCGTTATGCTGCAGAATTTTCGTCTCAAAATGCCTCTCGCTTTTCTCAAAATTATTTTATGTTATAAAGTGAATACTCAAAGTTATTATTTATACAAGTGTATTCACATACATATCAAATTTTCTATTTTAAATTCTGGTATTAACATACATGAGACCCGCTTTCCCTTTCCGTGGGTTTAAAGTGACATTAAGATCATGTCTTTAAAGCAGTTTTTAAAACGTTATGATTATGAAATGAAACCCATTTATTTTGTGCTATATGGGTTCTTTATGAAATTTTTGATGATGATATATGTTTCTCACATGATAATAAAGGAAAATTTAAGGGTGCGCCCTGATAGCGCTCCAATGCATTGGGTAATGATGTAACCACTAGAGATTACAATTTTCATGATACCTTGGTAAATAACCTTGGTAATTTTCAAATGACAACTTGGGGATGGACCTTGGTGATATGTTCATGATTTTCTATGTTAAATGTTGCATCCACATCTTCAAGTTATGAAAAAATTTATTTTTATTATGATATGCCTCATGATTTCTTTCTCATGCCTTAATGTTCTTTTCATGACCTTATTGAAGTATCTCAAGTTCACATGTAAAATGTTTCTCTTATTTCCCTTACCGGGCCTTCTGCTCACCCTTTATTTTGATGTATGTCCCCAGGTTATGAGATACAGTAATGAACCTAGGATGAACATGAGAAGAATCCTTTAAAGTGTTTAAGAAGAATCTTTTATGTTTTCATGTTTAAAGTTCTTGGTTTCCAAGACACTAAACCTTAAAGATCCTCGGTTTTGTAAAATGTAATGAAAGTTTATGTGATAAAAGGCGGGATGCTATAGTTGGTATCAAAGGATGGTTTAGTTATTTGTGGAAATTAGGATATGAAAACTCTAGGAAAAACCCTATAGAAAAGTTTAAATATAGGAAATATTCCTGGTATTTTGGTGAAAATTGAGTAAGGGGTTTCCAAGCAAATACATCCCTGTCTGGATACGAGCAGGTAGAGGTGGCTCTGGCACAGATGTACATAGGGGTAAAACCCGAAAACACCACTTTGAGCTAGACTCGAACGGGAACTGGTACACGACAACGGGCCTTGCTGCACTCTTGGTTATGACACTCCCGGGCGATATGCTTTGGTAAACTCATAAGCTTAGTATGAACCATTGTTAAAGGAACAAAGATAAAATAAAATAAAGATTCACATAAGAATATATGATCATGGATAAACTATATGGGAACCTAGGGGATCACAAGTTAGGGCATAATTTTCTTCTACAAGTTATCCTTATATGCTTTAAGTTCTTTTTCATGATTATTGGCTAAGTATTCAAGCCCCTAATTGTACTTTGTTTTCATAGTTAATGGAGGGAAATGGAAGAACATGTCCCAACAACCAATGTGATAGGAAATGCGACGATTGTCCTATTAATATGACAGGGATGATTAGGGGATTAAAATATGATTATTATTTTGGAAGACGTCCACTATTTTGGGGACCCTATATGATCGAGGTAAATAGATTACTACGGTATTTTCATTGAGAAGTAAGGTTGACTTATATTTTGAAGAATCGATGAATTTAAGGTGGACTTATAGTAATTTAGGTTACTTATGGGAATGATTAAACTATCTTGGGTAAAATATGTTTAGGTTAGATACTTTTGTTATAAGATGTTAGGAGTGGTTGATGTTTTTTGGAGATGAACAATGAAGTTTATTTTGGAAGACTATGTTATCAAATCCTTCTTGTATTTGGGTTTCAATCTTAGTTTGGTTTATTTTGAGGAATTTTAAGGACCGTTATTTATGGAATAGACTATGATGAACTTTAGGTAGTACCACAGAACTTTGAATATTTAAAAGTAGTTTCCATTCCTATGGGATTATTTCTTTTTGAAGAGTTGTTTTACCCCACGCATTCTGTTTTTGGGATAATGTTTAAAGATAGAAGAAATAGATAGTTAAACATTTTTGGATTATGTGATTCTCTAGAAGATGATTCTTGTGTTTTGATGAGACCAAGTAATTTTGAATGCTCATCGTTTGTAGAAAAGATTAGTTTTGGTAGAAACTTATTAAAGGATGAAACTCTACAAGAAGGTAGGTATATTTTATTTTGTTTTTGTTCTATGTAGTAAATGAATTCCTCAAAATTATTAAAAGGAATGTAAAACAAAAATGTTGTTGGTTTACGTTTCCTACTAGGTAATCAAAGACAGTTTACACACATCGTAAGTTTGGGATTTTCTTATGGTTAACTTTCTCCTAATCATGTTTTCTATCACTCTCCCCCAAAACTTGACACTTTGTTTTTTCTTCCATATCCATGTTTTCCTCCATGGAATCCTAGTATGGGTTAACTCGGGTGACCTTTGTACTTCCCTTTCTTTCTTTTAAAGTAATAGTTTTTCTGACTCCTTTTCCGATGTGGGACTTTCAATGAAATTTCAAAACCCAATTTTAAAAAAATTGCGAGGACGCAATTTCTTATTGGGGGAAGATTGTAACGACCTAAAATTTTGAATAAATATTGTTTACTAATTTTGTGTGTTATTTTATTTTTATACTCAACAAAAATGTTTCATTTGATAACATGAGTATAATTAAAATGATACCGTTGGGCTTTGACTGTTATATGACCATTGGTCAATATGACCACTGGAAACTAAACGTTCTGATTATTGTCTCTAAATACAAGTAATCTTGGTTAATTATTATAGAAAGAAGATTCGATGACCTCACCCAATAGTCTTGGACCGATCGAAGCCCATCTAACAGAACTTGGGAAGGAGGTAGCACCACTGGGCTTTTCTCTGGACCAAACCCAAGACGAACTTTATCGTGTGAAGCTAGAACGGAATCGCCTTTGCGAGAATTTCGAACTGATAGAAATTACTACTCGTGCGATGTTAGCCGAGCCTCACTCAGATTCTCTCACCTTAGCACACCTTACACTTAGGTCCTATGCTGGTGTGATAAGGGGCTATGTAAGGAGACCGTAACTGCCTTGTCTAATCCTTTGTTTTAAATAAAAATTGGTATTTCTTCTTATGATGAAGTTTATGAATTTTCAAATGATCGGATAAATATAGTATGCATATTTTCGATGAATTTTAGAAAAAGGATATTTTAAAAATGTTTATGTAAACCTTAAATAATTAAAAATGTGTAATGATATTAAAAAAATGGTCTTCTAAAATTATGCTCAGTACGAAATTTAGATTCTAATAAGATCAACTTAATTTTTGATGAATAGTAAATTATGAATAGTGATTTTATGATTAGGATTAGTAATGTGTCCAAATGGATTAGTAATCTCAGTTAAAGAAAGTATTAATATAATCTAGGTACCTTGATTAAGTAATGTGATTCAATAAAATGGTTAAATAATGATTTCATAAATTAATATTCTAGTATTAGTTTTTTTCGAGTGAATAGTGTTTTTTGATTAAAAATTAAATTAAAAATATTTAAAAAATTATTTTTATAAAATGGATTTCATTTTTGAACTCAGAGCACCGATATTATGTTATGGTAATTTTTGGGGTTTTTTCTAAAAAAAATGAATTTTCGGTGAATAGTGTAGTTATTTAAAAAATAAATTAAAAATATTTAGAAAACTATTTTTATAAAATGGAGTTCATTTTTGAAATCAGAGCATTGATATTTGGTTAAGGTGAAATTTTTGGATTATTCTGAGAAAGTTGAATTTTCGATGAATAGTGAAAATACAGTTTTTAAGTTACGAGTGTTTAATGACATCATTAAATGATGTATTAAGTATGTAATAAATATGGTCGACTTATGAATAGTAAGATAAGGTATGAGGTGTCCCAAGTGGCCAATACCATGGGAAAATACCATGGGCAAGCCCATGGTTTTGCCAAAACCACTAATGAGATGTCCCTTGGCCATTAATGCGTTGTCCCCTCACTTTCCCTATAAATACCAAGCCATCCTCTCGTCCATTCGGCTCCCCACTCTTCCCCAACGAAGTTCTGGTCTCGCTACCTCCCAAGGTGTCCTCCCAGGGTGCCCCCAAGCCCTCAAGGTCCCAACCATTGAATTTTAAGAGTTACGTTTTAAGGTAAGGGATCCGATCTCTCTCTTTCTTTTCAAGAAATCTCTTTTATGTAATTTCTTTTATGCTCCATGTTATTATGTTTAAGGGTGTTCTTTTATACTCCTCTTACTTCCCTTTTCATGTTCACATAATGAGAGATCCCCTCTTACTCTCATTATTTCGTTTTATGAAGTTTTAAGTGGCGTCGTTAGGCTACCGAAATTTTTGTAACAGATTCTTTCTCCCTTCTCATTTTTCAAGATCTATTTTCATGTAAAGTATTTCAAGTTCCTTTTTATTATGTTGGGGTATGATCTCTAAATTTATCATACTTATCTTTTATGATCATATGATGAGAGACCCTATTTGATCTCTTCAATTCAGTATTTTGAAGTTTTAAGTGGCGCCGTTAGGCTGCCGAATTTTTAAGTGGTTCTTCACCCTTCTCGTTTTGAAGTTCTACTTTCATGACAATTTTTTCAAGTTCCTTTTTATTATGTTGGGGTATGATCTCTATATCTATCATACTGATATTTTATGACCATATGATGAGAGACCCCATTTGATATCTTCAATTCAGTATTTTGAAGTTTATGTGGCGTCGTTAGGCTGCTGAATTTTTAAGTGGTCCTTGCACCTTTCTCCCTTTTCAAAGTTCTAATTCCATGTCAAGTCTTGCAAGTTACTTTTTATTATGTTGGGGTATGATCTCTATATCTATCATACTGATATTTTATGTTCATAATATGAGATACCCTATTTGATCTCATCAATTCATTTTTGGTTGAAGTTTATGTAACGCCGTTAGGCTGCCGTATTTTCATAAGAGAAATCTTATTTTTGTCTCACTTCCATGTTTTTCATTTCATATGGTATATCGTTAAAATTTCATTACGATGTTCTTAAATCCTTTATATTCTGTCCCCCTACTGTTTTATGGATCATTTATGAGTGGGTGACCCTTGTCCCCTCTCTTTTCAATGTTTTCTAAAACCTTGTAACATAGCCGTTATGCTGTAGAATTTTCGTCTTAAAATGCCTCTCTCTTTTCTCAAAATTATTTTATGTTATAAAGTGAATACTCAAAGCTCTTATTTCTACAAGGGTATTCAAATATATATCAAATTTTCTATTTTAAATTCTGGTATTTACATACATGAGACCCGCTTTCCCTTTCCGTGGGTTTAAAGTAACATTAAGATCATGTCTTTAAAGCAGTTTTTAAAATGTTATGATTATGAAATGAAACCCATTTATTTTGTGCTATATGGGTTCTTTATGAAATGTTTAATGATGATATATATGGCTCACATGATAATAAAGGCAAATTTAAGGGTGCGCCCTGATAGCGCTCCAATGCATTGGGTAATGATGTAACCACTTGAGATTACAATTTTCACGATACCTTGGTGAATAACCTTGATGATTTTCAAATGACACCTTGGGGATGGACCTTGGTGATATGTTCATGATTGTCTATGTTAAATGTTGCAGCCACATATTCAAGTTATGAAAAATGTTATTTTTTTATGATATGCCTCATGATTTCTTTCTCATGCCTTAATGTTCTTTTCATGACCTTATTGAAGTATCTCAAGTTCACATGTAAAATGTTTCTCTTGTTTCCCTTACCGGGTCTTCTGCTCACCCTTTCTTTTGATGTATGTCCCCAGGTTATGAGATGCAGTAATGAACCTAGGATGAACATGAGGAGAAGCCTTTCAAGTGTTTAAGAAGAATCTTTTATGTTTTCATGTTTAAAGTTCCTGGTTTCCAAGACACTAAACCTTAAAGATCCTCGGTTTTGTAAAATGTAATGAAAGTTTATGTGATAAAAAGGCGGGATGCTATAGTGAAGTCAATTTCTCACTACATCAAAACCTTTTCCAATGTCCAAAATTCCTATAAAACACTCAACAACATATCAAACACCTCCTCTATACCATGTAATCATCAAGGATCATGGATCAACTATGATTAAATCCTATACTCCCAACTCTCTGACCTTTCTCGGCAATGGAGGTACCATCAGGGTATTTTCAAATACTTCACCCTATCCAGAGAGTATGATTCACTATTTTCTTTTAGAATAGCTGCCAAAGAGGGAGTGCTCCGAGCATCCTATATGTATAAAGTCTTGGCTTCTCATCTTTTTTGTAACACCCCGACCCCAATTACCGAGATTCGGTGCATTATTTCATAACATTGTCATGATCACAATGGATCAAATCCTAAAAAACTGATCAGTTTAGTACCCTTGGAATTACTATATAAATTCATAATTTTTACATTAGATGAAGAAATAAAAACATCAAAAACATTTTTTCCCATTTTGAACTCACTTATATCCTTAGTCTATCCCTGTAGGTCAACCATAAAATACTTCTTCACATCCTGAGAAAAATAAAACATGGAAAGGGGTGAGCTTAGATTCTCAATAAGGATTAGAATATAGTGGAAGCATTCATAAATAAGCATAAAAATTTAAGGAAATGTATAAAACTAAAACAAAATCCTTTTAAACATAAACTTCAGTATAATATGGAAATGATAAAATCAAATAATTCCATTTAATTATTCACATGGATATTATACTTGTATTATAATCAAATTCAAAATAAATATCCACTTTCATAATGATGGAATGCATATTGAAAGACATCATAACCATATAGTCAATGCCTTGTAGGAAGAATACAAATAATATTTTTTCAAGGCCTTATGCCATGACACTAGTCTGTTTCATGAGACCTACCAATGCATCTAGGATCTATAGCGGGCTCTACCCATCACTTACTACATCTAATGCATTCATCATATGAAAAGGTTTAAGCATAACATAAACATTCATATTAAAATTAGAATACGAAATGACAATACTTTATCCATAAACCATGAATGGTATAAAAATAACACATAAAAAATCAAACATATCAAAAAACATTCAATACAATATAGAAGATTTGTATCATAACAAATCAACTTCTATAAAGAATAATATCCCATAAAGGATGTTGACATAGTTGAAAATGATCAGTGAAAATCTTTGAGAGATATATCCCTTTTTCATGAAATCATTTAAAAGTAACATAATTTATAAAGGAAGTTATTTAAAAGATATTTTTAAATCTAAGTGTGTCATACCACTTTGAAACTTTTTAAAGTAATTAACATTTCTAAACATTCATGTCTATATAAATAAATCCTTTAAACCATTTTGAAAGCAAGTACATTAATGGGAAAGGTTTAGAACAATAAATCGTTAAAACACTTAAAATTATGTTTTAGAAAAGTATTCCCATAAAAATAATACCTTTTAAAACTCTTTTATGAAACATTTAAATGGATAATAAATATGTCCTAGTAGATACTCACATAAAAATAACGTCGGATAAATAAGAGATTGTAAAATTAACCACTACCTTGTAATTTTCCTTAGTATAGGGTACATTAAACTTCTATATAATATTTAAATCACTATTATTAAATTATACAAGAACTATATACATAAATATGATATCATATTTGATCCTCTATTATTTCTTTGTTAATAATATTTTAATATTATCATTGTTTTGGGTGTTAACTAATCTGTTTTCTTTTATATGCTCGATTAGTTAAGTCATGTTTGTTATGGACAGGATGTATTTTATTTACATAAAAAATGATATTAAGTTATTAAAAATTATTTTTAATCATAAAATGAAAATTATTCTTGAAAGATTATGACGGGGAATGAATCTCATCGCGTTAGTGGAGACGGTAATCCATACGTACGCACGAGCAACAATATCATTATATTGATGGGGAAATCATATGTAATTGGTTGGTAGATAATATATACAGAATCATTAACATGTTATATTTATTATTTACATTAGTTATATTCATTTTTATACCCATCCAAATAATAAAGTGTTTGAATAACAAAATACACCACGACGTGGAGACGGTAAGCCGTACGTACACAGGTATGGTGTCTTTATCATTTATAGGATGGATAGAATAATGAATATGGTTGTACCATATTTATAATAACATAAAATTATGTAGGAGGTACTGGATTTATTATTTTGTTTTGGAAACAATTAATAAATATGAAGTGGAAGAAGAAAAAAAATTGAAAGAGGGTGGTGAAATTATTACCTCTTCTTCGGGTGTTTCCTTTTGAGTAGATCAAAAGGTCAACATAGTTTGTCTTTATGATCAAATTAAGAACTCTAGGTTTATTTGAGGGGTTTGGGAATATATTTGGGTAATAATTGGCCAATATAATTGGATTTGGAGGTGTGATTTTGAGAGAAGGGGAGTGCCCTTTTATAAGAGAGGTGAGGGTCTCTTTAGGAAAATCTTGAAATATTATTTTATAATAAAATAATTTTCTGTTTATAATGTCTCAAAAATGATTTATTTAGAGGATAAGGTAGGGATGGGTCGAATAAATTTCAACTAATAGGTTTTATACAGATTTATGTAACCATATTAACCTTATATTTTATATTTAACTCTTAGTTAAATAGTTTGACATTTACCATGCCTCTTTGTATTTTTATATTATATGGTTATTAAACTTATTATAAACTACCAAGAGAACCAAAAGTGGTTCATTATTAATATATATAACCTTATATAAGTCCTTTTTCCAATCCTTAGATTTTTTTTATATTATATTCACCAATAATATAGTATTTATTTTAAAAACTCATTTATGTAAAATTTGACACTATTTTGTATTTGGTTTTGTGAAAATCATAAAAACATGATTAGTTGAAAGAAAATTATTTAATAAACCCTAACATGTCATATTAACCTAAAAAATAGTGTAATTCATCATAATTCTAAATTTAAATTTATTTTAATATTTATAATATCCAATATTTTAATATTTCATTAATAAGGTAATTACTGCCTCATCATTTTGTCTTAAATAAATTAAATTTTTTAATGTCCATAAATTATAAACAAAATACCATTATGTAGGAAATATTATTATCTTTATAATTAATATTTTTAGTCGAAATTATCTTATGTATAACCCTATATTAAAAATGGTTTAGTTACTAAACATTGAATTTAACACTTTTAACTCTTCTTTAAATAAAAGAGTAATAAATGTCCTATTCTAATACAATGGGACAAAAGGGGATCATATTTTATTCCTAAGGTTTTTTGTTCAAATTACACTTATCCAAAAGAATTAGGACATGTTCTAGGGTAATTATAATATCATTTTTACCCTTAATTACCCTATTTACTTTTAACCATGGTAAATAAAAGTCAAAAGTTACTATTCAATAAAACTTATTTTCAACTTATTAAACCAAATTTTATATATTGATGTCAACCGTGTCTCTCAGATTTTTGAAATTTAACACACAGAAGTAGAAAAATTAGGTTTTATTCAAATTTGCAAATGCTCCGAGAAGGTGGGTAAAAGACGGTAAAAATTTCAATAAAATTTTATATATCTTAACTTATTATAAAATGAGTCCAATGAATTACATGGAAATATAATGGTATTATGTATATATTTTAACCTATAATAAATTAAAATAAAATAACAAATTATTTAAATAAAAAAGTTGGTTTTGACCAATAATGCAGTGTTATTCACTATTCCTAAAAAATTGAAAGTTTTTAGAAAAATACCAAAAATTCACCTTAAGATAATTTTGATATTCCAAATTAAAAAATAATGTCAATTTTGAAATATAAAATTCATAAAATTTAAAAAATTGGGTATTACTATTCATAATGACTAGTTCGATTGGTCATGGTGTGTTAAAACTCCATGTTGCATACAACGCAAGATACTGCATTTTTTAGAGGGAAACATACTGTGGAATCTTGGTGTGTTACATTCTCACCTCCTTAAAATAATTTCATCATTGAAATTTCTAGAATAGTACTACATAAAGAGATTCAGGTGGTTCTTCATCATAAGTTCCTCGGGTTCCCATGTTGCCTCTTCCATCTTATGGTTTCTTCATAGAAATTTTTCCATACAATCATCTGGTTTCTCAGCACTTGTTCTCTAGTATCGGGAATTTTGACAAGCTCAACATAATAAGACAGATCAGGATCAAATTCAATTTATTCATAGGGTAGTACATGTGTTGGGTCATGCATGTATTTTCTCAATAGTGATACATGAAACACATCGTGAACTTTGGAGAGACTTGGAGGCAGTGAAAAATGATAAGCTATAACTCCAATTTCTTATGGACTTTCGAAAGGTCTGATGTACCTGGGACTCAATTTAGCCTTTTTACCAAAACATATAACAACCTTCGATGGAGATACCTACAAGAACATATTATCCCCTACTTAAAATTCCAAATCATTCCTTCGATTATTGGCATAAACATTTTTCCTATTTTGAGCTGCTTTGATGTGGGTTTGGATAATCTTCACTTTTTCCATTGTTTCCTCTACATATTCTGGGCCTACGAGTTTTATTTCACCAACATCATCCCAACAAGTTGGTTTGCGACATCTCTTTCTATATAATTCCTCATATGGTTCCATATAAATAATTTAATGGAAGCTATTGTTATAGGAAAATTCTAACATATGTAATTGATCCTACCTACCTTGAAAGTCATGTTAGAAAGATCTCAACATATCTTCTAAGGTTTGAATAACCTGTTCTGATTGTCCATTAGATTGAGGGTTGTAGGTAGTGCTCAAATGAAGTTCAGTATCTAGGGATTTATGAAGAATTTTCCAGAATCTTAATGTAAAATGGAGATCATGATCAGAAATAATCAATAGGGGTAACCCATGAAGTCTTAAAACCTCTTTAACATATAGTCATTCTATACGTTCAAGTGGTAAATATTCTTTTATAGAAAGAAAATGTGCTCACTTGGTAAGACAATCAACAATGAACCATACTTCATCATTCAATCTAGGAGTCTTTGGTAGCCCCATGACAAAGGCCATCATAATATTATCCCATTAACACTCAGGTATGGGAAGAGGTTGCATGACTCTTCTAGGATGTTGCCTTCTAGAATTCACTTCTTGACAAACCATACATATTGAAAAAAATTAACAATCTCGATCTTCATGTTGTCCCACCAAAAATGTTCTTTCAAATCTCTATACATCTTGGTGCTCCCATGGTGTACAGAGAAATTGGATCTATGATCATCATCTAACAATTCCCTTTCTAGATAAAGTATGTTAGGAACACAATGTCTCTTCCCAAATTTCAAAATTCCATCTTCATATATGAAGTCACTCAATCTACCATCATTCAAAACATTAATATTCTTTTTAAACTCCTCATCAAAAGTCTAATAACACTTTATCCTTTCTAGTAATGTTGGTTTGGAAACCTTTTGAAAAAGTATGGATGTTTCACCTTCCATGGTTATTCCCATATCCATCTTTACTAGGTCCATGAAAATAGGATCCCTTTCAACTCTTATCTTGTTCAAAACTACATGATCCTTTCTTTTCAAAGAATCTTCCACCTTATTTTCCT
Organism: Viscum album; assembly: GCA_963277665.1. Lineage (NCBI taxonomy): Eukaryota > Viridiplantae > Streptophyta > Magnoliopsida > Santalales > Viscaceae > Viscum > Viscum album. Next base: position 114,695,192 of record OY728149.1, read on the forward strand.
TCCTCAGGTGGTTTAGTATAGATCAATCATAATCCTTGGGTAGTTCAAGCCATCTCCTTTGCCTCATGATGAGTTCTTTTTTTGAGAAAATATAATTAGAACTCTTGTGATCAGTATAAATCTCACATTTTTCACCATAGAGATAGTGTCTCCATATTTTCAGAGCAAAGATTATAACTGCTAACTCAATATCACTAGTGGGATAGTTTTGTTCATGATTTTTTAGCTGTCGTGATGCATAGGCAATAACTCCATCATTCTATATAAGGACACAACCAAGTCCTTTCATTGGAGCATCAATATAAATAACAAACCCATCATTACCATAATGGTAGAGTCAAGATATAAGCATTGACTAATCTTCTCGTCAGTTCTTAAAAACATTATTCACACTCTTTTGTCCAAACAAATTTAACCCCTTTACGTGTGTGCTTCATTAATGGGTTAGCCAACTGGGAACAATTATGGATGAAATGTCAATAATAACCTCATAAACTAATAAAACCACATACCTCAGTTATACTCATCGGTGCTAGCCATTCTTGGATTGCCTTGGTCTTTGAAGGATCAATAAATATGACATCCTTTGGGACAATATGGCCAAAAAAGAAATCTCTTGAGGCCAGAATTCACACTTTCTAAACTTCCAATATAATTAATTTCTTCTAAGAGTCCTTAGAATAATGCACAAGTGATTTTAATGATCTTCGTAGATTTTGGAGTATACCAAGATATAATCAATAAATACCACTACAAATTCATCATAATATTCTTTAAAAACTCTGTTCATTATATCCCTGAAGGCAGAGGGTGCATTAGTCAATCCAAAAGGCATTAATGTAAACTCGTAATGCCCATACATAGTTTGAAATGCTTTCTTTAGAATGTAATCCTTATTCAAACACAACTGATGATACCCAGATTGAATGTAAATATTATAAAAATATTGATCTCTATGAATTTTGTCTAATAAATCATCAATGAGTGGTAGTGGATACTTGTTCTTTATTATTATAGCATTGTTCTCCCTGTAGTCAATGAACAACCTCATAGATCTATCTTTCTTCTTAACAAAAATGACAGGGGCTCCCCATAGAGAAACACTAGGGTGAATAAATCAGTTATTACTCAATTCCTCTAGTTGTTTATTTAGTTCCCCTAATTCCACAGTGGCCATTCTATAAGGGGTCTTCGATATAGACCTTGAACCAGAAATTAAATCAATGGAGAACTCAATTTCTTGTTCTGGGGGATGTCCAGGTAAATCCTCTGAAAACACATAAACATATTATAGAACAATAAGTACATCATATATTTGAACATTATTTTTCTTTCCCATAGTTATTTTATTCTCTTGTTCCCCAATAAGTGAATTTAGTAGAGATACTGGGGGTGGATCTAGATAAGAATCAGGTGGTGAAGTTTCTGCTCTAAAGATAAGGTACTCCTTATCATCATCGAAAATTGTAACATCCTTCTTCTTACAATAAATTTTCACATGATGGTCCAAAATCCAATCCAATTTTTGGATTATAGAAAATTCAATAATGGGTATGATGATGAGATCAACAGATAAAGAACAGTTTTATTCCCGAATGAGAACGGATTCACAAAACTTTGTTGCGATGATACTTCCCAAAGGTGTTTTGACTGGAAACTCCCTTGTTATTTCAAATTGATAATATCTAATATTATGAGAAAACTAGGAAGATATGAAACAATGTGATGATCCAAAATCAAATAAAGCATTGGCTAAACTTGAGAAAACCATTAAATTTCCTGCCACCACGTCTTTCAGAGCTTCAACCTCAGCAGTAGTGATCGCATGAGCTTGGCCTTGCTCCCTTGTCCTTTTCTGAGTTAAGTTCCCTTGGATCTTATGAAATTAATTTTCATAATGCCACTTTTCCCTATAATTGTTGCATTTAACATTGGAAGCCTCTTTCTTACCCAAGCAATCATGAAATTAGTGGCCCTTTTCACCACACTTGTAACAGACTCCCATTCCCTTCAGGAAAGTACCAGAGTTTTTATTACCACATTTACTATAGGATGGATATTTAATATTTCAATTATTCCCCTTATTTACATTTCCAGAGTGTTCAGAAGATCTCTTCTTCTCTTGCTTTTCTTTGAATTCGTAAGACTTAGAGAATTCCTTTTCTGTTTTGATAGCTCATGAGACAATATCTTTGTACGATGAGAAGGATTGTGAGACTAATTCTCGAAAAAGAAATGGATTTAACCCATAAAATAATCGACCAATATCACTCCTTGGGTTACATATATAATTTTCTGCATTCCTTTCTAACCTTGTAAACTTAGCCTCATACTTTGCAACATTCTCATCATCATTTTCCTCTAGAGTCAGAAAGTGTCTTTCCATATCCGCTCGATGGTCACGAGGAAAGTGTTTTTCTAAGATAATATCTTTAAACTACCTCTATTACAGGTTTGATAATTCTTCATCTACCTTTTTGTTTTGAATTAATGACCATCATTGATATGCATCTCCCGTGAGGCGATAAACTACCATGACAACTTTTTCCCTTTTTCTACTCCCCAAAGCATGAAATATTTTTTCAAAATAACTTATCCATTGCTCAACTATTAATGGATTTGTACTCCCATTTAATTTTGGTGGTTTTAACCTCAAGAAGCGGTCTAACATTGATCCACCACATTGTGGATTATGGTTCTCAATATGGGTAAGTTTATTATTCATAACCTGAGGGAGTTGTCCTAGTATGGTGATAAGTTGATCAGCACCAGTTGCATCACCGGATCTACTATAATTATCTTGAGTATGAGGTAAATCCCTACATGTATTATGTGGGTTGATACGGTTTCCATTCCTTCCACTAGGCACCATTTCAAAATAATGGCATACAATATATTAGTTTATGAATGACAATACATAATTTCAAACTTGTAAAATAGTTTAAATAAATTGAATCGTTTATGTATATAATCCATAATCATAAAAGTGTTTTCTTTGAGGAAGTATATACTCATAGACTCTTCATAATGGTTTTTAATGAAAATGAGAATTATCCTAAGCATATCCCCTAGGAGTTTCATAACCAAGAGTGCATTAAGACTCATTGTCATGCACCAGTTCTCGTTCACGTCTAGCTCAAAGCGGTGTTTTTGGGTTTTACCTTTAGGTACATCTCTGCCAGATCCGCCTCTACCTACTCTTATCCAGACAGGGTTGTATTTCTTGGAAAACACACAAAATCTCAACATTACAAAAATTCTAGGAAGTTTTTCTATACTATTCCTCAAATTCTATCTTAGGGTAATGTTCTTTAATCAGATTTTTTCTAAATCTAGCTTCAATGGTTTGTACTAAACATCCTCTGATACCAACTGTAACGCCCCGAACCCAGTTACCTAGAGTCGGTGCATTATTACATAACATTGGCCTAATCACAAGAGATAAAATCTTTAATTATCAATCATTTTAGTTTCCTTGGAAGTACTAGATACATTCATAAGTTTTACATTACATCATGAAATAAAAACATCAACAACATTTTTTACCATTTTGAAAAACTTATATCCTTAGCCTATCCCTTGTGGTCAACCATAAAATACTTCTTCACATCCTAGGAAAAATAATTCATAGGAAGGGGCGAGCTTAGATGCTCAGTTAGGATAACAATATTGAAAAAACATTCATAAATAAACATACACATTTAAGGAAATGTATAAGGCTGAAACAAAAGCCTTTTAAACTGAAATTTCAGAATAATATGGCAAAGATAAAATCAAATAATTCCATTTAATTATTCACATGGATATTCTACTAGTTGAATAATCACATGCAATATCAACAGCCACTTTCATAATGATGGAATGCATAATGCCAGACTTCATAACCACATAGTCAAGGGATTCTTCCAAGACTAAAAATAATATTTTGTCAAGGCCTTGTGTCAAGACACTATTTTGTCTCATGAGACCTACCGATGCATCTAGGAGCTATAGCAGGCTCCACCTATCACTTACTATGTCCAATGCATTCCTCATATGAAAAGGTTTAAGCATAACATAAACATTCATATTAAAACATGCATATGAAATGTCAATACTTTATCCATAAACCATGTATGGTATAAAAATAACACAATCATAGTCAAACATATCACAAAATCATCATAACAATATAGATGATTTTTATTATACTAAATAAACCTTGATTGAGAATAATATCCCGTAAAGGATGTTGACATAGTTGAAAATGATTAGTAAAAATCTTTGAGAGAAGTATACCATTTTCATGAAATCATTTAAAAGTCCCATAATTTATAAAGGAATTCATGTAAAATATATTTTTTAATCAAATTGTCCCATACCACTTTGAAACTTTTGAAAAGAATTAACATTTTTAAACATTCATGTCTAAATAAATAAATACTAAAAACCATATTTAAAACATGGATGTTAATGAGAAATGTATAGAAGAATAAATCTTTAAAACATTTAAAATTATGTTTTAGTAAAAGAGTCTCTTAAAAATAGTACCTTTGAAAACTCTTTTATGAAACATATAAATGTATAATAAATATTTCTTTGTAGATACTCACGTAAAAACAACCTCGGATAATAAAGAGATTTTGAAATTAACCCTTACCTTGTACTTTTCTTTGGTCAAGGGTACGTTAACCTCCTATATAACAGATAAATAATTGTTATTAAATTATAAAAGAACTATATACATAAATATGATATCATATATGATCCTCTAACATTTCATTGTTAATAATATTTTAGTAGTATCATCATTTCAGGTGTTAACTAGTCCATTTTATTTTATACGATCAGTTATATAAGCCATGTTTGTTATGGATAGGATGCATTTTATTCATATCCAAAATGATATTAAGTTCTTAAAAATTATTTTTAATCATAAAATGAAAATTAATCTAGAATGATTACGATGGGTAATGAATCTCATCGCGTTCATGGAGACAGTAATCCATACATATGCACGAGCGACAATATCATTATATTGACGGTGAAATCGTATATAATTGGATGGTATATCATATATAAAGAAACCTTAACATGTTATATTTATTATTTACATCAGTTATACTCATTATTATACCCATCCAAATAATGAAGTGTTTCAATAAAAAACTACACCCCGACGTGGAGATGGTAAGTCGTACGTACGCACGTATGGTGATTTTGTCATTTATAGGATGGATAGAATAATGAATATGTTTGCACCATATATATAATAAAATGAAAGTATGTATTAAGTATTGTATTTATTATTTTTTTATGGAAAAAACAAATAAAGAGTAAGTGGAAGATGAAAATAACTTGAAAGAGGGTGGTGAAATTATTACCTCTTCATCGGTTGTTTCCTTTTGAGCTGATCAAAAGGGCTCCACTGATTGGATTTCTAATCAAAGTAAGAACTATAGGATGATGTGGGGGATGTTGGGAATATATTTGGGTGGGGTTTGGTCTAGACAAATGTCTTTGAAGGTGTGATTTTGAGAGAAGGGGAAGTGACCTTTTATAAGAGAGGTGAGGGTCACTTTAGGAAAAGCTTGAAATATTATTTTATAATAAAATCATTTTCAGTTTATAATGGCTCCAAAATGATTTATTTAGAGTATAATGTTTTTATGGGTCTAAAACCTCATGACCAATACGTTTTATATTAGTTTAGGTCACTATATTAACCTTATCTTTTAGATTTAACTCTTAGTTAAATAGTTTGACATTTACCATGTCTCTTTGTATTTATATATTATATGGTTAATAAAATTACTATAAACTGACAACCGAACCCCAAGTGGTTAATTATTAATATATTTTAACTTATATATGTCCTTTGGCCAAACCTTATATTTTTAGAAATATTATATCCACCAATAATATATTATTTGTTTTAAAAACTCATTTATGACAAATTTGACACTATTTATTATTTGGTTTTTGTTAAAATCATAACAACATGATTACTTAGAACAAAAATTATTTAATCAACCCTAACATGTCATATTAACCTATTAAATTATTATAATTTATTATATGTCTCAATTTACATTTATTTGGATATTTATAATACCAATTATTTTAATATTTCATTAATAAGGTAATTACTGCATCATTATCGTGTCATAAATAAATTAAATTATTTAATGTCCAAAAATTATAAATAAAATTCCATTTTGTAGAAAATATTTATATATTACTAATGAATTTTTTTAGTCGAAATTATCTTATGTATAATCCTATATAAAAATGGTTTTTTTATTTAAATTTTAATTTAACACTTTTTACTCTTCTTTAAATAAAATAATAATAAATGTACTAATCTAATCCAAGTTGACCAAAGGGGGTAATATTTTATTCCTAAGGTTAGTTTTGGTTGAATTACACTTATCCAATAGAATTAGGACATGTGTTAGGGTAATTATAATATCATTTTCACCATAAATTTCCCTATTTACTTTTAATCATGGTAAATAAAAGTCAAAAGTTACTATTCACCAAAAAATATTTTCATCTTATTGAACCACATTTTACTTACTGATGTCAACTGTGTCTCTCAAATATTTTAAATTCAACTCACAAAAGTGGTAAAATTATGTTTTATGCTAATTTTCAGATACTCTTAGAGGGTGGGTAAAATACGGTAAAAATTTCGATAAAATTTTATATATCTAAACTTATTACAAAATGACTCCAATGAATTAAGTTGAAAATATTTATGTATAATGTATCTATTTTAACCTAAAATAAATTAAAATAAAATAACTAATTATTTAAATAAAAAGTCAGTTTTAAACAACAACGCGGTGTTTTTCACTATTCATCAAAAATTGAATGTTTTCATAAAAATACTAAAAATTCACCTTAAGCTAATTTTGATATTCCAAATCCAAAAATGAAGTCCATTTTGAAAAATAAAATTCATAAAACATAAAAAAGTGGGTATTACTATTCATAATGGCTAGTTTTATTGGTCGTGGTGTGTTAAAACTTTAAGTTGCGTACAACGCAAACTGCTGCATAATTCAAAGGAAAATGTATTGTGGAAGTTTAGGGTGTTACATTTTTTTGAAAAATAGGCTATATATTAGATGAACCATATTTTTAAAGTTTCAAACCTGGCACTGTCACACTATTTTACAAAAACCTTGTACACGATGATGTTTTGAAACTGTATCTTAGAAAAAATTATTTTCAAAAAGTGCATGATATTTTCCATCAGTATGATCCGAGTTTCATGAACTACGTCTGGAATAAAGAAGTGGAATACATTGGAGGTACATTTAGGTATTTTTTCACTAGGTGGACCCTCACTCTCCATGAACGATGCGATAATGAGAAATGGGGAATACTAAATAATGGAAGGTAAGAATCCCTGAAACTGTGTTAAGTTTTGTTAGTGTTATTTTTTATGTAATAAAATTGTGAGGACACAATTTTTTATGGGGGTATAATGTAACAACCCACTAACTCATACATAAATTTTGACTTTTTTTAAAACACATTAAATAAATATAAAAAAATTGTTTATTAAAGTAGTACGTTAAGAACGATACAAGAAACATCCCCTTAGACTAGAAAGACAATAATATTAAACCTATAACAATCATTAACAACAAATAAGGACAACTCATAACAAATATGATGACAATGATATCATAGCCCACGCTTCTGAGATCTTCCAAACGAAGAAAATAAGTTTAAGAGCACAGAAGAATGTAAAAATATTCCTCATCTTGGTGGAAAAAGAATCTACAAATTTGATGAGTTGGGTTATGAATTTATACGTAAAATGATTGTTGCATATAGTCATTGACGTAATTTTAAAATAAATTAATTATAAATGAAACAAAAAATAACAGTTACCCACTTATATATATATATATATGTTTGTGTAGTGATTAATTAACATTAAAAGGATTTTATTTTGGTAAATACAAACATAGAAAGGATTTATAATCTCAATGGGTATTTAATTTGAATATAAAAATTTATGTCAACTAAACTAAATAATGTTTTAACCATGTTTAATTCAAATAAAGTGTAATGTTAAAACAATTTAATTTATATAAACCATTATTTTTGTAATAATATTTACATTGAAATGCATATTTTATTAATTACTTAACAACAATGTAAATAAACGACATGCATTTTTAAATGACACTTTATTTTTTCAGAGGAAATATATATATGTTACATTGAAATAATAATGTTTTTTGGACAATTATTAGTTTTTTAATATATTTATATATGTGTTATAATATGTTAAATAATTAATGATAATGAATTATTAAAAATAATGAAAATAATAGGTAAATAAAGGATTTGTGAAAAAGGGAATCAGGTTTTGGGGGCCTTCCTCAAGACCATTCTTCTTCCCCAAGCACATCTCCAACCTATCTAAGGATCCATGACCCTCATCATGGTCGAAAAATTAAAAATGGGGGCTCCACTGGTTTTTAACGAGAGTCGTGTTGTGAGTGGAAAGTTTTGTTTTGGAATCTGATGACTTAGGGGTGGCATCATGATGAGGAAGAAGACATACCCCACCAGCATTCGTTCAGCTGAAAACTTGTGTCGGCAACCCGTGACAACTCTAATAATCGTGTTTCTGGTGGAAGCGTTCTCCATCGAATTTCCCCCTATTGCGATGGTAAGTCGAATTCCCAAAAACTGACAATGTGTTTGAGTTCCATTTTTAATTTTCATTCTATATTTGTTACCATGTCAATATGAATTAGGTTATATTTTAATTATGCGTAGGATTTCATGTTGGGGGATCAAATCCTAGGGTTCACACTGATTGGGTTTTGATTTCTGTTTTGGGTTGAACATTTTGGTATTTAAGGACCTGCGAGGATGAAACTGGGGGGCGTGTTACCTCCATCTGTGCTGGTTTTGGATGGTTGTTTACCTATGTATAAGACCCTATTGCGTTGAGAGTGAATAGAGACCTGTGAATTTGTCCACCTTTTCCCTATAAGCCTCTTCCTCTCCTTTTTGGAACAGTTTGGAGAAGCTTCAGTTTTAACTTCGTCATGTTCATACTATAAGGGACATTTTATAAACATATTCCATACGTTTAAAGAATTTTATATTTTTTGTTTATTTGATGTTTCAATATTCTTTATTCCCATTATTATGGTATTATAATCAATATTGGGTACTTACCATGGTATGAGAAAAAATAGTCTCAAAAGAATTATTTTCTTCTTGCTTTAGAAATTGTTCCCTAGCTAAGAAATTTCATTTTTCCCTGTTTCATAGTGGTAGTGTAACCTTCAAGGAAAGAGAACATCATTTGGAAAAAATATGTTTAAACAACTCAATCTATTTCTATGTTTTCATTTTTTAAATAAATTGGTAGTATTTAGTCATCCTAGTTGTGCAATTATTTTTCCTGATGTGAGTCGGTGGTGAAATCATCTGGAACATATGAGATTTAATTAGGAAAACATGTTTCTTCATATGAAGTAATTATTTCCAAATGATTTTAGTCAGTCTTTTAGTATTTACCACTTGATTGATCAATTAATATATTTATTATTTTGGGGGTTCTAATTCATGAATCTCTACTTATGTTTGCAAAATTAACAGTAGTATTAAATTGCAGTTTCTATGCAATTATTTTCTCATTAGAAATGTAGTGTATGTTTGTGTAATACTTTCTAGAAATATACGAAAACCATGTTTTTCTTACAGTTTCTTTTTGCTCAATTTCTAACGACCATTTAAATAAAATTTTTCTAATTATTTATGATGAAAAATGAAATTTTGTTATCACTAAGATTAAAATTTTTAAGCCATATGTGAATATAACATCTTCATATTCAAACTTATTAATCTATTTTCAGTGAATTTATATTGTTATTTAATTTATTTTCATAATGTAAAGGTGAAACTTTTATAACCTTCATTAAAGTTCCATGTTATGTTTTTAGATATATAAATCACTGTGGTTCCTGAGAAATATTTTTATAAAAAAAAATATATTCTTTAAATGATTAAAGAACATCAGTTAGGCACTTATAAATACGTTTGTTTCTATTATATTTTCCAAATAATATCATTTTGATATTAATGTTTTGAATATACATATAATGGAATGTTTTAAATCACAACTGTCCGTTATTCTCTCTTCTAGAAAATGAAATTAATGTTTCTTGAATTTTAAATTAATCCCAATGGTTGAAAGCAAGGTTATTGAGTTAACATATTTCTATTTAAAACAAGTGAAAATTTGACATATATATATATAGACACACACACACACACACACATATATATATATCTCAATTCATATGACTATGTTTTAATTAAGACTTTTATACTTACATATTTATACACACAAACAAATATGACTATATATACATATATTTATATTACTTCTTATATGAATGCGGGTGTTTAGGTAATTTTTAATTGATGTGTGAATTCATGAGTAGGTGATCATGTTTTAATTCAAACACTAATTCTTCTGTGAATAAATGTGTGTACATGTATCTTTTATGCAAAACTATTTCATACATAATTATGTACTTTATTAGGACACATGTATGAAATGGTTTTCAAAGTTTTGTGGTTATTTTTCTTTGTAGATATATATTTATGCAAGAGAATGCACTCATATTTATATTATTTAATTTATATAAATGTATCATTTACCAGGACATGTCATGTGCAATGAGGGTTTACTCTTGCTAAATCATGTGCAATGAGGGGTTACTCATGCTAAAACATATGAAATGAGGTTTTACTCATGATAAATCATGTGAAATAAGGGTTTACTCATGAAAAATCACGTGCAATGAGATTTTTCTCATGCTAGTCCATGTAAAATAAGCCATAAATCATGCTCTTCCCTGTGTAATGAGCATGTGACTCATGCTTATTTCACGTTTCATGTCTCAGGAGTAAACCAATAATCCATGTCATGATTCAAGTTGCCTTGTAGAATTTATTATGAATTCTTATAGGTATATTAGTGTAACCAATTTTACTTTAAGAAAGATCAAAGAGGGTTTTCAAAATCATGTATGTCTAAATTGAAGTCCTTTTTATTAAAGTGTGTATTTTTTTTGAAAAGATACATGTTTCCCTAAGCTTTCATTAACAAACCTTATGATGTATTTTACCTCTTGTTTGAAGAACTATATTTGGTTTCCTTTTTGTCTTGAAAACCCCTTACTAAGCATTTGACGCTCACCCTATGTATTCAAAATCTCTTTTCAGTGTATTAAAGGCGCTTAGAAGTGAGGTAGTGGCCAAGGTCTCACTAAGGTGTTTTCCCTTGTAATGATATGTTTTTCTTAGTTTTTTTAGTTTGGGGTTCTCCAAATGTATCTGGACTCTATAAAATTCATTACCTTTGCAATATTGGGTTGTGTAAATAAGTAAGTGAAATATTTTTATAAAAAAAAATAGACAATGTTTGGTGGGTATTTACATTTTTTATTAGATCCAAGGTATAAATAACTTTTGAAGCCAGGATATAGAGATACACTTTGATCCTTTAAACACCTTTAATATATTTTGATATGTTCTTTTCATAACGGAGTTACAAATCATTAGACTAGAATCCATCTGGTATTGGAGCCATCTTGTATCACATATAAGAGTAACTTAAAATCTGATATGTTTCATCAGTAGGATAAAAGGGTAGTTTTGAGATGGAAGGGGAAGAACTTCACACAATGCTCTTTTCCCTTCATGAGTACTTACTTGAAATAATTATTGTGAAGGAAAGCCCGCACAGCATCAAAACGTTTTCCAATGTCCAACTTTCCTGTAAAACAATCTATGACATATCAAACACCTTCTCTATACCACAAAATCATCAAGGATCATGAATAAATTGTGGTCAAATATTAAGCTCCCAACTCTCTCACCTTTCTTGGCAAGGGAGGTACCATCCATGTATTTTCAAATACTTCACCCTATCCAAAGATTATGATGCACTATTTGATTTTAGAATAGCTGCCGAATAGGGAGACCTCCGATCATCATATATGTATATAGTCATGGATTCTAGAATTTTGGGAAACATAGGATATATATAAGAAGAAACATATTTTGAATTTTTCAAAGATTAATCTCTAAGACTATTTTACAAAAACCTGGTACATGGTGATATTTTAAAACTGTATGTTAGAAATAATGTTTTTTTTCAAAAATTGAATCATATTTTCCATTAGTATGATCCGAGTTTCATGGACTGCATCTGCAATAATGAAGTGGATGACTTTGAATATTCATTGATGTATTGTTGCACTAGGTGGAGCCTTTCTCCCCATGAATGATGTGATAATGATCAATCAAGAATACTAAAAAATAGAATGTAAACAACCCTAAAACTGTGTTAAATTTTTAGTGTTATTTTTTGTATGTAATTAAATTGCGAGGAATCATTTTTAGGGGATATAATGTAATGCCCCAGTAAATCATATATAAATTTTTAATTTTAGTAAAGAAATTAACTAAATCATAAAAAAACTCATTTTTTATTAAAGTATTACATTAATAACGACACAAGAAACATCCCCTAAGACTAAAAAGATGATAATATTAAACATATAACAACCATTAATAACAAATAAGGAAAACTCATAACAAACATGATGATGACGATATCATATCCTACGCTTTTGGGATATTCTATGTGTAGAAATCAGACAAAGAGAGTAAGGGTAAGATCATAGAAGAATGTTAAAATAGGCCTCATCTTGGTGGATAATGAATCTACAAATTTGTGGAGTTGGGTTTTCTTTTTATACATAAAATAACTATTTCATATATCCCTTGAAGTGATTTTGAAATAAAGTAATAATAAATGAAACCAAATATTACTATTATCCACTTATAAATATATATATATAAGTATATAAATATTTTTGGATAGTGATTAATTAATGTTAAAAGGATTCTATTTTAGTAAATCCACACATAAAAAGGATTTGTATTCTCAATGATTACTTAATTTGAATATAAAAATTTATGTCATCTAAACTGAATAATTGTTTAACCATGTTTAATTCATATAAAGATTGATGTTAAAACAACTTAAGTTATATAAACCACACTTTTTGTAATAATATTTACTTTGATATGTGTGTTTTATTAATTAGTTAAGAACAATGTATATTAAAGGCATGTATTTTTAAATGACACTTTTTTTGGAGGAAGTATATATATGTTACCTTGAAATAATCATGTGTTTTTGGACAATTAATATTTTTATTAATATATTTATATATGTTTTATAATATTTCAAATAATTAATGATAAATTGTTATTAAACATAATGAAAATTATGGGTTAATAAAGGATTTGTGAAAATGGGAATTGGGTTTTGGGGGGGCATAATTGCAGCCATTCTTCTTCCCCAAGCGCATCTCTAACCTCTCCAAGGATCCATTACACTCAATCACATCTGAAAAATTAAAAACGGGGGCACCACTAGTGTTCAATAAGATTTTTGTTATGAGTGGATAGTTCTATTTCGGAATCTGATGACTCAGCAGTGGCTGCATGTGGAGGAAGGAGATATACCCCACCGACATTCAGTTGGCCTGAAACTTGCGTCGACAAGCCGTGATAACTCCAAGAACCATGTAGCTGGTGGAATCATCCTCCGTCAAATTTCCCCTATTGTGATATTGAGTTGGATTCCCAGAAACTGACAATGTGTTTGAGTTCTGTTTTTAATTTTCATTCCAACTTTGGTACCATGTCTATCCGAATTAGGTTATATTTTAATGATATGTAGGATTTCATGTCGGGGGATCGAATCCATGGGTTCACACTAACCGGGTTTGGATTTCTATTTGGGGTTTGATGTTCGGGTATTTAAGGACTTGTGGGGCTAAAACCGGGGGGTGTGTTACCTTCATCCGTGCCAGTTTTGGATGGCTGGTTAACTGTGTATAAGACCCTATTGCACTGAGAGTGAAGAGAGACTCAGAAATCTGTCATCCTTTGCCCTATATGCCTCTACCCATCCTTGTTGTAGTTTTTGGGAGGAGATTCCATTTTCACTGACCTATGTTCATTTTGTAAGGTAGATTTTTAAACTCATGACATGTGTTTCAAGTAGTTTCTTTATTGTGTTTTTTCTCTATTTCAGTCTTGTTTCCGCCCCTTAATATGGTATTATGATCAGTCTTGTGTACTTATCATGGTATGATAAAAAAATAGACTCAACACAATTATTTTCCTCTTAATTTAGAAATTGTTCCCTAGCTATGCAATTTCATTTTTCCCTATTTCATAGTGGTAGTGTTGCTTTCAAGGTAAGAGAACATCATTTTTGTAAAATAAGTTTAAAAGACTCAAGATATTTCTGTGTTGCCTCTGTTTTAAAAAAATTGGTAGTATCTAATCCTCCAGGTTGTGCAATTCTTTTTCTTGATGTGATTCAGCGGTGAAATCATCTGCAAAGTATGATATTTCCTTAGGTTGACATGTTTCTGCGTATCATGTAATTTATTCCAAATGATTTTACTCAATTTTTATAGTATTTACTACTTGACTAATCAATTAATATTTCCACTATTTTAGGGATTCTAATTCATGAAACCCTACTTATGTTTTCAAAATTAACAGAAGTATTAAATTACGGTTTCTAAGCGATTATTTTCTTGGTTGCAAAGTAGTGGATGTTTTTGTAATACTTTCTAGATTTATATGAAAACCATGTTTTTGTTCCAATTACATTTTGGCCAATTTCTAATGACCGCTTAAATAATTTTTTTAATTCATTATGAAAAAAATGTAATTTTGTTATAGCTATGATTAATATTTTTAAGCCATATGTGAATCTCACATCTTCATATTCAATCTTATTAGTCTATTTGCAAGAAATTTATAATGGTATTTTATTTATTTTCAAGATGCAAAGGTGAACCTTTTATAACATTCCTTAATGTTCCATGTTATGTTTTTATAAATATAAATTACTTTGGTTCATGAGAAATATTTTTATAAAAAATCATATTCTTCAAATGATTAAGGAACATTAGTTGGACTCTTATAAATATGAGTGTTGCTATTAGATTTTCCAAATAATATTGTTTTTTATTAATGTTTTTAATGAAAATATCATGGAATGTTTTAAATCACAATTGGCTGCGATTATATCTTCTAGAAAATTAAATTAACGTTGCTTGAATTTTTAATTAAGCCCTATGATTGTAAGCAAGGTTATCAAGTTAATGTATTTCTCTTTAAAACAAGTGTATGTATGAAAATAATAAATATATATATATACCCACACACACACACACACATATATATATATATATCTAAATTCATATGAAAGAGTTTTAATTAATAAATTTATACTTACAAATTTATACACACAAACAAATATGCATACGTGTGTGTGTGTGTGTGTCTATATATTAATTTTTATATGAATGAAGGTGTTTTTGTAATTTTTAATTGAAGTGCGTATGCATGAGTATGTGATAATTTTTTAATTCAACCACTAATGCTTATGTGAATAAATGCTTGTAAATGTATCTTTTATGAAAAACTATACCATACATAATTATGTACTTTATCTAGATACCCGTATGAAATGGTTTTCAAAGTGTTATGGTTATTTTTCATTATTGATATATATTTATGCATGATCATGCAATAATTTTTATATTAGTTAATGAATATACATATACATATATATATATATATATCTTTTACAGTGATATTTCACGTGAAATGATGGTTTCCTCATGCTAAATCATGTGTAGTGAGGGTTTAATCATGATAAATACTGTGCAATGAGAGTTTAATCATGCTAGTCCTTGTGCAATGATCCATGACTCATGATCCTCCATGCGAAATGAGTTCGTGACTCATACTTATGTCACATTTCATGTCTTTGGAGTAATCCAAGAATCCATGTCATGATTCAAGTTGCCTTGGAGAATTTATTATGAATTCGTATAGGTCCTTTAGTGAAACCACTTTTACTTTATGAATGATCAAAGATGGTTTTCAAGATGTTGAATTCCTAAATTGTTGTCCTTTTTATTGAAGTGTCTATTTTTTTGAAAAGATACTTGTTTCCCTAAGCTAGTGTTAACAATCATTATGATGTGTTTTACCTCTTGTTTGAAGAACTCTATCAGATTTCCTTTTTGTCTTGAAATCCCCTTATCGAGCTTTTTACGGTCACCCAATGTTTTCAAAATCTCTTTTCACTGGGCTTAATGGTGTGTAGAAGTGACATAGTGGCTGATGTCTCACTAAGGTGTTTTCCCCTTGTAATGATTAGTTTTTCTTACTTTTTTTAGTTGGGGATTCTCCAAATGTATCTGGACTCTCTTAAATGTTATACCACTGCAATCTTGGGCTATGTAAACCAGTAAGTGAAATATTTTTATAAAAAAATGGACCACGTTTTCTAGGTCTTTACAAATATATTCTTCATCTCTACTCCAATTTAGTCATAATTAATGGATGACACTACGTGGGAGTCAGATAAGCCCATGTTAGGCGTTCTACAACTAATTCCCCAATTTCCATCATTTTATAAATTGTCATTCCATCGAACCAATTTCATCAGTCATCTTCTATTGAATTTATGTTTCTTGATTATAGTTGTATGGACTGTGTACTACGAACCAAATTATATATGTGATTCATTTTTGGTAGTTACATTCTTATCTATGACCACCCCATGTAGGTTGAGGTAACATATTTAGGTTTCTAGTGATTTAGAACCTTTTAACTACCATTCGTGTGTGCTTGAATTTGACCAATATATTGGTAAGCCTCCATATATTATATGACCATTGAATTTTGAATTGACCATTCCAAATACCATGTGTGCTAGACACTTTACCCACCTAAGGTATGTGCTTGAACTTTTTCAATAAATGTTAATTGGTAAATTGGAAAGTATATGGTATAAATATGGCATAGACTAGTTTTTTATTAATCTATTGCCAGTTCTTTCTATTCCTTATCACAACCCTATCACGTCATAAAAGTTAAAGGACATAACAATGTAATTAAAATTGATATGACTTAATAGGTTTCATGTCCCATGGTCCTTTCATGATAATGAAAGTTATGGATTGAACCTCTTCCCTTTATTATATGTCACGGATGTTGACACCAAATTCCACTTGAGGCCATTGATGGTCATCCTTAAGAAAAACGAATACACCCTTTGACTCAACAGATCATTCCAAGAAGACTAAGGGAGTTGTACACAAGATATGAAATCTAAACACTAAACTAAAATCCACATGGAAGGTCTTTTAATTCCAAATGCGATGTCGAAGTTCCATTTTCCACTCTGACAACCCCAAAACAACAATAAAATATGTGGAAAAGTGTATAGGTCATTGTGTAAACTTATATCACACAAAAAACGTATCTTACATTCCCAATGCGATGTAAAACACCCAAATCCTCACTAAACTTATTACATTCCACTATCCAAGATATTACCAACAAATATAGGGGTAATTACTATTTGGGGGTAATGATTTGGAAGCCAAATCCTCTCTTACGCAAGTATAAGACCACCTCTTCTGTGACAATGCACAAACCATGAACTCATCAAGTTACAAGATCTTTTGTGGTATGTCCCCTGTGGTCCCCATTTGTGTGGCCCCTTAGGGGCTTCACCTTTTTCATTTCCTTTGTTTCCCAAGGAATGTGAATGAAAAATACCCCCATACACAAAATAATTTCACATGCACAACTCATATTCTGCTCAACACATTATCTTTTGCATACAAACATCCAGTCTTGCGTGCACCCCTTCCCTTTAATCTCCATGGGTTTCCATTACTCTAACTCAAAATTTTTGATCTCCTATTGCATGACACTACCATGTCATGCATTCACCTCCTTCAGGATTGTGCATAGTGATTTCTTATTCCCTCATGTGGTGTACCTTATTTCATTTTCTTAAAAATTAATTTTTTTCATCAGTATTCTAATCGATTTTGGTTTTTTGGCATTGCCATTCTAATTTGGAATTTACTATTGAACACTCCTTCTCCTCACTCCCATGGGGCATTACTAATTTCTTACCTTCCCCATCTATGGGTGGGTATTAGTTTGGTAAGTCCAAGGGGTGAGTAGTGAGTCCCCCATATCCAAGATGCAAGATTTTAAACTTATTAGTACCAACAACCTCAACACATGAAATTAAACTATGATCACTACATTTATGGAATGTTTGGAAGAATCAGAGTGGGGATGTGAATCAAATGCTTACCATCTTTCTCCCCATTAGGCTTTGTCACCATGTTCACCTTGTGAATTATCCATGGCCGCTCATCTCTTCAGGAGAGAGATATTACTCATAGGGAATTAGATATTACACACATGTAATGACATCCTCATTGGGCTACTTCCTTGCATAACCCCCACACCATTTCTCGTTGATGCATCTTTCACAACATGGTCGCATGGTCTACTTACTCCTCTTGGTTCTCACAATGATAATAATTCACATGGTCTTAGAGGTTTTTAGTGACTGTGAAATCCTTATGTCGGGAATCCCACCAAGAGTAATACCCAAATACATACATCAAAATTTTGAAATACATATGTTTTGATCCATA
Organism: Viscum album; assembly: GCA_963277665.1. NCBI lineage: Eukaryota > Viridiplantae > Streptophyta > Magnoliopsida > Santalales > Viscaceae > Viscum > Viscum album. Next base: position 114,713,803 of record OY728149.1, read on the forward strand.
TATTCTACATTGGTTTCATAGTAATTCTCTTTGGGGTTCAATCCCGACCATTGGAAAACATAGGTTTTCCCTACAAGGGATGTACCCTCATGACATGAAATATTTCCTTTATGAGACACATCCCCACAAATCTATTTCTATACGGTGTTCAGATATATCCAATATCACCCATTTCATCCATCAATAACCATGATTTTACCCTAGGCCTCCATGCCCTAGTATGATCTTGACACTCAACAACACCCCCTTCCAGTTGGGATGCCTCCTTAGGCGACCCATCCCCAATCACTATCCATTTGGGCTACTATCCATTCATAATACACAACATTTGATTATATAATAAGTTTATGTGTATGCTTCGATGTCATTCTGATCTACATAGTCTTTGATCCATGTATTCCACATAGGGTTTTGTAGGAAGCGTCTTAGAGGTTCTAGACCATTACCCCTCACACCCCAACAATTAAATTCACCCTTCAATAACTACATGGACTCTGATACATGTCTTATATATTGGATATGTAGGAATCCTACCTATGGTTCCAGACCATCATCCATTCTTATCCTGGTATTTAACTCGAGTCACCACATCTTAGGTGGCTCATTCCCCATCCCAGAGTTTTGAATTCATTCGGTTCCCCATCCATGTGCTCCATTCTCATGGGTCACCTTATTAGGTGTCCCATCTCCCCATCTAAACTACATTGACTTTGATCCATGACTTCTAAATAGGGTACATAGAAAGGCTCCCAAAGGTTCAATCTGAGGCACCACATCTCACTGAGATCACACGATCAATTTAGGTTGTCTCAGTTTGTAAGACCCATTCACCCCCATTACTACTCTCAGAAATAGTTGGGATGTCTTAGTGTGTAAGCCCCAAAAAATAAAAAAAACATCAATCCACTTATTAAGGGATGTATGAGTGAATAATCCCAACTCTAACAAACGAACTATGGGTGTTTTGATCCCTATATTTTAAATAGGGTATGTAGGAAGCCTCCAAGGTTCAATCTCATCCAATGGAAAACCTTGCTGTCCACCTAAAAGGGGTGATCCACTCTGATCCATCCTCAGTGCTGTCTAAATCATCCTTTATGAGGTGACCCATTCCCCTCATTGGACGCACCACCTAGGGTGTGCCTCCATAGTTTCTCAGATCCATCTATCTAGTAAAATTTCTTGAGTTATCCATCTTAGGGAGATATCTCATCGATCTGTCTCCACAAGAAGTTAAACTCATGTCCCTACATCTCTACTATATGTTAAACTAATGACCTACCCCTTGGAAAACATGGGATACCTGAGAAAACCTCAGATGACATATTTATTTCATAAAATACCCAATAATCAACAAGGGATGCCTCTGAATTTTTATCCATGAGAAGCCCTCTTACGAGGAAGAATATAGGAGTACCAATGTTCCAGCATCCAGACATGCTAAACGATTCCCAAGGTGACTACTCTACCGACTAAAGGTTTCTCCCCTAACTTGAACCCTTGGAATGTCCAGATAGAAGAAGTATAACATACTAGTGCCCACAAAGAGATGGAACCGGGAATGAGTTTCACGAAAAATGCCTTACTCTTTAAGAGAGACTCAGTTTAGGTGATAAATTCCAAAAAGGAACCAATGTAAGGATGGACTAATATCCCATCATACTATTTTGATCCAAAAGAATACATATTTGAATATGTGTTGAATGTTTCATGCTTTTGGAATGTCAGAATGTGGGGTTCAATGCACCATTAGTGAGGAGACCACACATGTAGGTGGCACGCCCTGTCATAAAGTGTTGGAAATAGAAATGGTGAACCCAATGTGGAAATATTATCCTCAATATAAGTATTTTTAGCATTCGAGATATCAGTAGATGAGCTTGCTACTTGATCCAACTATCAGGTACTGTGTTCCACCAAGAAAATTTTGGGCCTAGTGTTGATCTCCCCAGAGGTTGGGGATGTTAATAGTTTGGCATTCCAGTATGAAACATTGCCAGTGTGAATCATTCTCTCCATCAATGTCAGAATTTAAATTGTTGGGGGGAATTGGGAATTTCTTTCCTAGAATCCATAATAATGACTGAATCTTCCTTCTTTTCATGTACTATGTTACATGAAACAAATCACATATCACCCATAGGCATTGGGGAAAAAGGAATGACAATGTGGCCATCCTTCATGACTCCACCTCCGCTATTACATCATCCACAACCACAGCTATTGGGTAACCATAACCCATCACTACTGGAATTCTTGGTAATTTCGATGGCCAATTTGCGACGGGATCTCGTCGCAAATAGGCTTTAGCGACGGGGCCTCATCGCAAATAGACCGTTGAAGAAAATGTTGTCGCAAATACAATTATTTATGATGGGCCCATCGCAAAAAATTGTATTTTAGACGGGAAACATCGTCGTCGCAAATAAGCCTCCGATTATATGTAATATATATATATAAACGTTTTTGCGACGGGCCCGTCACAAAAACTATTTGTGACGGACCCTTGTCTCGTCGCAAAAAATATATATATATATATATATAAAACATTCTGCGACGGGCCCGTCGCAAAAAAGTATTTGCGACGGTAAAGTAGTTCCGTCTCAAATATGTTTTTAAAAATATTTAGTTAAACTATTTGCAACGGGACCCCGTCACAAACGATCCCATCGTAAATAATAAATTATTTTTTTTAGAAAATAAAATTTAATAAAATTAAAATTAATGAAAAGATAATATTACTATTATTAAAACAATAAAAAATAAAAAATATTAAAATCTCAATATTCACAAAAAAATATAAAAAAATATAAAAATATTAAAAAATAAATTATGTAATATTTACAAGGATATAAAAGACAGAAAATGTAAATAATTTATATTAAAATGTTAAATTCAAATGTTTGTAACATAAAAAAAATCACTGGGGGGTCATCTTCTAGAGGAGGTGGAGGAGCTGAAGGAGCTGGTGGAGGAAACTCCATTCCTAAACTACGAGTCAGACGGCGCATGTACTCCATCTTCTTGTGATGCTGCTGTTTCCATCAATGCGTCTCCACCTCATGCTACTGCTGCTGCTTCCATCGATGCATATGATCCTCATAATGCTGCTCCTACTGCTATTACCGCCGACACATCTCTTCTTGCTGCTTCTGCAAAGTCTATATAAGCTCAGTCTGAGCTCACAACTGCTCCTAATACAATTTCTAATGGATTGACGACTTCTCTTTTGTCTGACGACTCATTTAATTGCATCTTTATCACACTTATTATTGCTAATTATTGCTAATTATCCATAATTATTTCTAATTATTACAAATTATTACTAATTATAACAAATTATTACTAATTATTACAATTTATTACTAATTATTACAATTTATTATTAATTATTAATATTTATTACTATTTATTACTAATTTAGCAATACTTAACAATACTTATCAAAATGAAAACTGCTTGAATAATGAAAGGAAATTTGGTAATCATCATTGTGGAGATGATTATAAATTTTCTCTTCATTATCCAAACAGATTCCATTTACAAATTATTACTAATAAAAAAAATTATATTATCAATATTTAAGAAAAAACAATATTAATATTATTAAAATAATAAAATATTTACAAAATATTAAAATTATCAATATTCGCAACAGACTTTGCTCTATTCTTAACATGTTCAAATCTGAAAGGGTCGTCAATTGTCAAGTCATGCACAATAAAAAGTTTGTGTCAGTCATGTCCAATGTTAACTCTATAATTGTACTTTCATGGTTGATCACCTCGCAAGTAGTGTTGCAATAGGACGACCAAAGTAACGACGTTCTCATCTCTAAGAATCATCTCACATGACGCTTTACATAGATCATTCTTCCATAAAAATTTGAGGGTATATCAGTATCGTTCCATTAAATTTTCAAGGAAGAATGGTCTATGTAAAGGTTCATGTGAGATAATTCTTATAGATAAGAAGGGCATGACTTGGGTTGTCCTATTGCAACACTACTTGCGAGGTGATCAACCATGCAAGGACAATTATAGAGTTTACATTGGACATGGCTGACACAAATTTTTTATTGCGCATGACCTGACAATTGGTGACCCTTTGAGATTTGAACATGTTAATAATAGAGCATATCTGGTTACGAGTATTGATAATTTTAATATTTCATAAATTTTTTATTATTGTAACAATATTAATATTGTCTTTTCATAAATATTGATAATATAATTTTTTTATTACTAATTATTTATAATTATTCCTAATTATTGCTAATTATTTCTAATTATTGATAATTATTGCTAATTATTTCTATTTATTACTAATTATTTCTAATTATTACTAATTATTAGTAATTATTAGTAATTATTACTAATTATTACTAATAATTACGAATTATTACTATTTATTACTATTTATTACTATTTATTAATATTTATTACTATTTATTACTAATTATTACTAATTATTACTAATTATTACTAATTATTACTAATTATTACTAATTATTACTAATTATTACTAATAATTCTTAATTATTACTAATTATTGCTAATTATTACTAATTAGTTCTAATTATTACTAATTATTGCTAATTATTACTAATTATTGCCAATTATTATTAATTATTGCTAATTATTACTAATTATTGCTAATTATTACAAATTATTGCTAATGATTACTAATTATTGCTAATGATTACTAATTATTGCTAATTATTACTAATTATTGCTAATTATATCTATTTATTGCTAATTATATCTAGTTATTGCTAATTATATCTAGTTATTGCTAATTATAGCTAATTATTGCTAATTATTACTAATTATTGATAATTATTACTAATAATTGCTAATTATTACTAATTATTGTTAATTATTACTATTTATTGCTAATTATATCTATTTATTGCTAATTATATCTATTTATTGCTAATTATATCTATTTATTGCTAATTATATCTATTTATTCCTAATTATATCTATTTATTCCTAATTATATCTATTTATTTCTAAATATATCTATTTATTCCCTAATATATCTATTTATTGCTAATTATATCTATTACTTGATAATTATATCTATTTATTGCTAATTATTGCTAATTATTGCTATTTATTGCTATTTATTGCTATTTATTGTTATTTATTTCTAATTATTGCTAATTATTGCTAATTATTGCTAATTATTACTAATTATATCTAATTATTACTAATTATTACCAATTATTACTAATTATATCTAATTATTACTAATTATACCTAATTAGATCTAATTATTACTAATTATTACTAATTATTACATATTATATCGAATTATTACTAATTATTACTAATTATTACTAATTATTAATAATTATTACTAATTATTACTAATTATTACTAATTATTAATAATTATTACTAATTATTACTAATTATTACTAATTATTAATAATTATTTCTAATTATTACTAATTATTACTAATTATATCGAATTATTACTAATTATTACTAATTATATCTATTTATTACTAATTATATCTATTTATTACTAATTATATCTAATTATTACTAATTATATCAATTTATTACTAATTATATCTAATTATTACTATTTATATCTAATTATTACTAACTATATATAATTATTACTAATTATATCTATTTATTACTAATTATATCTATTTATTACTAATTATTTCTATTTATTAGTAATTATATCTAATTATTACTAATTATATCTATTTATTATTAATTATATCTAATTGTTACTAATAATATCTAATTATATTTATTTATTGCTAATTATATCTATTTATTTCTAATTATATCGATTTTTTTTCTAATTATATCTATTTATTGTTAATCATATCTATTTATTGCTAATTATATCTATTTATTGCTAATTATATCTATTGATTCCTAATTATATCTAATTATATCTAATTATATCTAATTAATATTAATTATGACTAATCATTTATAATTATCACTAACAATATCAATTTCTTAGTAAAAATAAATATAAATAAAAATCAATTGAAATCTAATTAAATTACAACTAATAAACAACAATTAAAATTAACATAAAAAAAATAAAAAAAATATAAAAAAATAAAATATAAATACCTTAAACTTTGATATTATGAAGATATTGAAGCCCTCCGATTGCTTTCGTATAAAAAATTTCAACTAAAAGAAAATTTTTCTTTGAAACTGAAGAATGAAAAGAGGGAGAGAGAAAGATCTGAATGATTTGGGAAAAAACGGATGGGGGTATATATAGGTTAGATTAGTTGCGAAGAGTTTATTAGCGACGGGTTTCCCATCGCAAATGGGGGTATTTGCGATGGGGCCCGTCGTAAATACCCTCGCCCGCATTAATTACAGTCGGCGGTTAAAAGGTTATTTGCGACGGGACCCGTCACAAATATTTCCTGTCGACAGTCTTTTTTGCGATGGGACGACATCCCGTCGCAAAAAGTTATTAACCGCCTCCGGGTATTTGCGACGGGATTCCGTCACAAATACCCATGCACGGTTTGGCGTGCAAGCCGTGCGGTTTGGCGCTTAAGTCGTGCCAAACTATTTGTAATGGGAGACATCTCACCGTCCCAAATAATATTCGCACGCCAAATTATTTACGACGGGAGACGAAAACCCGTCGCAAATAATTTGTTATTTGTGACGGTGAAAATTTCCCGTCACAAATACCTTCTTGGACGGGTTATTTGCGACGGGAAGAAATCCTGTCGCAAATAGTGATTTTTCCTATAGTGCATATCACATTTGGAGATTGTTCAAAGGAGGGTGATGGACAACCTCGCATGATGGTACTAGTAGAAGGGGGTCATTCCCATTAGAGACATATCCCACCAATATCTAAAGGATTCTACGCCTAATCGGCTCCACCGCCCCAAGGACCACACAGGGAGGCACTGGTCCCCACTCTTATATCCAACCGCTTTGGGAGTGTCTCCATGGAATGTTCCTATGACTCACTCCCTGATAACAATGAGGTACAAGATTCCCGAGTCACCCTGGCTATAAAAAACTCCTAGGAGCCACCAAGGTGAGATCCAACCAAGCCATGCCAACACCACCAATGACCAATCCTAAAATCCTAAAAACTTGTGGTCTAAAAAACTTCTTCACTGGTCCCAATCTTGATAACACATTTCCAATATCAAGAACAATCTAGGGATGATTCCCAAACGGGGGAATCATCTTCCACATCTCCAACATCCAGTTCCACCAGTGATGCATACCACCTATTACATGCTACTATATGGAATGTACACATCAATTCCCAATCAGGATCGAGACCTCAACCCCACTGCGATAAGTTTGTTTTGACTCTTTTGATCATGGGTGAATTCAGCTTCAGTTATAGGCCGACCTGTGATGATGATATCTAGAATAGTGGCCATCGTTGCACCATTTCTAGCTAGAGTGGAGGTGCTCCCCACTCTCACACCCAACATGGAGGTCATCCCCATGTCCTGGTCACCAATTTAAGTTGAATCTCTCCTCACATTGTCAATGTGCAGCATGAAGGTCCTCCTTGTGCTAATGGTTCTTGATATATAGGTCCACATCATTCCAATAAACATAAACACAAAGTCCCTCCTCGCACCATTTCCAACTTTAGTGGAGCCCTCCATACTCCAGAACCCATCAAAGTGGATGTCCTCCTCGCTTCACTAATGATCAGTATGGAGGTACTCCTTGTGCCATAGGCAGACAATATAGAGGACTTCCACAAGTTCTCACTAGCTCTAGTGGAGGACCTCCCCGTTCCATCACTCATAACCACAGAGGTCCTCCCTACACTTCAAGTGACTTGTACTGAGGCCCTCTATGTACCCAAGCTTCCCTACATAGAGGTCCTCCCCATGACCCATTCGATCTATGTCTACGTGTTCCTTGGACCATAGATCACAAAAGAGGAGGCCCTACCATCTCTCATAACTGAAATGGAGATCCTCCCAATGTCCCTGACGATTTATAGAGTGGTCCACCCTACAATGTCATCACCTAGAGTGCAGGTCCCGCTCTCACAGTAGTCCCAGAAGATGTCCTCCCCACATTGATGAAATCCAATTCTGGGCTCCTCCCCATAATCTAGTCTAATCAAGTGGAGGTCCTAACTACTCCAACATAAACCCAAATAGAAGACCTCCTCATGATGAAAATTTAACCTACCATGATGAACCATCATTGGGAAGAAGGGTGAACATCCACTGCTAATGGAAGAACACTGATAAGCATCAAGTCATTATCAATCCAATTCACTTACCAGATTATGAAGAAGAATGTGAATTAATGATGGATCTTTCTCTATAATCCTCCACATCAGAGACTACAGAAGGATACTTACATGTGAGTTTCTTCATCTTGGAAGGTGAGATGCACTATAACCTTGAATCCCTTCACATGTACATGAAGAAGGAAGAAGATTTGGTTCTATTATAGGGTTTTTTCTACAGTCCTATATATCATCACCTATTTCAATATCCACATTGACAGAAGATCACATAGAGTTATTATGGGGCTCAGTGGATAATGATCACTCACCAGATCCACCACTAATAGGTGCTACCCACACACATGAGTCGGTGTTCAACAATCAGTCCTAGAATCCATTTTTTCTTTTTTCAAAAGAGCCACTTTAAGGAAAAGTGGGAACCTAACAAAAACCTTCACCGTATGATTTCAAATTTCAAATAAAAGATTCAAACCAATTTAAAAAACAAGCACATACCATCATCCCTGCATCAAAAAACATCAGTACACCTCCTAGAACCATCCGCTAGAATCCATCAATGCCACTGAAAATACCATATTAGAAAACATCATTGTAGAGCACCACTAATACACTTTCCACAATCGTCATCACATAAGAGCATCGTGTCATGCACCCTAACACCAGACGTTTCCATCATCCACAACAGTCCGATGGAGAGACCAGCCACCAGAATCCATCGTCGCCACCATTGAAACCCAAAAACAAACCACCATAAACCATCGAAGCAAAAAAAGAGTTAAAACCACACCAAAAACCATCACGAAAATCAAGACTTTCGGTGATCCATGGTCAGAGTCGAAGCCACCATAGAGAAAACACCACCTGAAACGTAGATGAATATTTGAAACCTACTTGGAGAACCACCGTTCGAATCCGACTTGGAGAATATTGGAGGAAATCAGGAGCTATAGTAGAGTTTAGAGTAGACGAAAGCTATAACAGAGAGATGCGGGCACCGCCATGACCACCGAGCCCTGCCGATGGAGACACCACCAGGCAAAGAAAAAAGTCTTGTTGGGAGACTTGAGATCCATCATAAAGGAACCGAAAAAAATGTGAATCTAGGAAGAAAAGTGAAGAGGCTAGTCATAAATGACCAACAGAAAAGGAAATAAGCTGAAAACCTTACCAGATGCCCCAAATATCCCAAATCGTCGGAGTTACATCGAGTTAAACCAATATGGGGGTTATTCACGATGGTTCCAGCAAAGGGATAAATGGACGCAGTGGTTGAGGCCCGTGAAGCAGCAAAAAACTCAGCATTTACAATCAAGACGAGTGAAGAATCCAAAGAAGGAGATGGACCGAAAGAAGAGGAAAACAAGGGGAGAAGTGTGAGAAAAGAGGGGTAAGTCAGAGAGGAACCACTTACCATGAGGGCGATGAAGATAAGGGAGAGACAACACTGGGAAGAAACCCTAGCGTGAGGAGAATTGAGAGACCTGGGAAATTCTCCCCTGGTCTTGTCACCACCACAAGGATCCACATTAGTGATATTTATAGTTCCTTAGCTGGTCCTAATCAAATAATGAGTCAATGAAGAGTCATACCCAACTTCCGAACACAGAATCATATCGGAAATTCTCACGCGATATATTTTTATGTGATATTTTGGATGATTTCCACTCCATAATTCGATATTCCAAATTCGTTGCCCAAAGATGAGGTTACATTCTTTCACTAGAGGATCTATATGATGCATTTTAATCATTAATGTCATCAGTTGGTCTATCTTGGAATCCAAGGGAATTTGGATTACATCAACCAGCAGTGTCATATGGTTGATTTAGTAGTGCTTCTCATGGCTTTGTCCCCTACAGCACCCGACTGTCCCCAGATCCATCAACAATGATGTGTTTATATCTTCATGTTTCTCCACAAAATTATTGAATACAAAACCCCACATTTTCAAATCCATGGTCGGGGAATTATGATACACTTATCTTCATTCACATCTTGTGCCAACTTGACTTTCTTTGTGATATAGAAGATATTCCAACAAGGGGAGTGATGATGAATATGGATGACCTTAATCCACTCAAAAAGAAGGAAACCAAGGTAGGTTTTGATAAATGGGACTCATCTAATGAGGTAGCTTAATACCATAGGGATGCTCATATGTTCATCATCACTTAGTATTAAAGGAAGATACTTTCCCTGACAGATCCCTACAAGTCATTTCCTTAATTCTAGACCCCAATAATGGAAAAGGACATATTTGTACCCCTACGACCTATTACCCATCAAATGTTGTGTAGAGGATGGAGGTTTATCTAGCTAAGGATACTTTTCTCCAGAAGCCTACATAATTGAAAAATTTCATTGAAAATATCCTCAATGAGCTCCCTGAAGATCGACATCTAGACTATGGTGATCCTTGATATAATCTTATCCATCCCCAACTACCGATGAAGGGGATTTCACAGGTCCTCCTTGGCTACATACCTCCCATATATCTCAAAAATCTTGCGCATGTCAATTGGGTAGAGACATCAGCCTTTTGGTGTGTGACCATGGTATCTATCACTCAATCTTACCAGGCATCGTGATAACCCACCTAATGTTGTTGATTGAGATACTCCAAAAGTCATTCCTCTAACAGTTCCCCCACCTGCTTTTCCGGTTTCTCCAAGAGATGTTGAGCTCACCTAACATTTTGAAGATAGTTTCAATGGACTGGTGATTAAGAATCTACTCCTACAGAATTTTATTTATGCTCTCCGTGCTCTCCTGAAGGTTGTGAGGACACAAAATGCAGCAATACTACTATATGGAAAGTCGTATCCAGTAAGGATGGATGATCTATAGGTATACCCAAATTTGGGAAATCATACCTTATCCCCCATCAATGGGATGGGATAACTGCTTCAACATTTGGAACTCTTTATTTAATGGTCTGGACCCATGTTGAGAACTCTAGCACAATAGGAAGAAATCATGATCTGGTGTTTCATACAGACATTGGAAGGGATTTCATTCATCTAGTACAACCAGTTATACATTTTTTCCATTGCTGGTTGGGAATATATTTGTAAAAAGTTTCTTTATCCTTACATTCCCACCATATGCAAGAAAAGTAATGCAAAATAGTTCTACTGCAAACAATAACCATATGATCAAGTTGAAAACTTTTTCACCAAGTGGAAGGGCCTCATGTTTTCACTTGAAATGCCTTAGAATCATGAACATATGATGATGATGTACATGGGTAATGTTAAGAATGAATTTTTTCCCTCCCTCATCACTCAAAATTTTCCAAGTTGATTCTAGGATATCTATAACATGGCTCCCTGCATAGAGGATGTCTTACATAAATCTATTCATGAGTGACTATTTAATCCTCTATTTCATATAATAAGAGTTTTGAAGGAAGAGATTGATGTTGTCACATAGATAGAGGCCTCCAAGATGCTAGAATTTTTATTGGCAAAGCCTCATCCACAACCTCGCTATGGGAAACAACATTAGGCCCAACCTAAGTATAGAGACGTGGTATTATCATACATGCATATTACATCATTTTAAATGGATATTCAATACATTAAAAAAATACATTCTTGGGGACCATAATAGTTTAGTTTATTTGGAAACATAGAGACAAAATCATCTATCCTAGTGAAATTCCTTCAAAATATCCCATAAATATCTCCACCTTTAGTACTTATACTGAAAAAATTCCTTCATAATCTAGAGAAAGGAAGCATAAGAAAGGCATGAGCTCAAAATCTCAGTACAGGTTAATAAGGGAGATATGTATGAATAATTATGAGGATAAGGGTATGATAACATGATCATGAAAATATAAGATCATACACTGCATATCAAATATCATATACATGAATCATGGAATAATGCCTGGAAGTTTATAAGTCATGAATCATAAGGAAATAACGTACACAAGTCATTAAATAATAACATAGGAATAAAACATGGAATTTTGGTAGACACATAATCATATATAATGATTAATATAGAAGTCAAGGCATTTCTGTTGATAACTTCAAAGTAGACAAAGTCTATTATTGAACCTGGTTCACACCCTGTTCTAACCCTATATTACTCAATCTAGTTCAATCCTCATTCCAACCATGTAATACTAAATAATGTTCATTTCCCATTCTAGCCTTGTAATAATGAACCATGTTCATTTCCAATTCCGTCCCTTTAATACTCAACCAAGTTCATTGATTATTCCATCCATGTATATCTCATGAGATATAAATCATTACCCAATTCATTGGGGGGAGATATAGGTGCCACTCTTCTCATAATTAAATCATACATACATGTTCCAAAAGATCGTAAATAATCATATCATAATCCATGAAATGAAATGGGTACCATAAACATGTAAACATATCAAACCTATGGAAAATGATACTAGTTCTAAGAGACCTATGATAAAAACCAGGCAGAGGCATATTTCCGGGGTACTATAGTAATACTGTAGTAGGTACTGTAGTAGGTGTTGTTCGGTACTATAACAGCTACAACTATTCACCTTGGGCCATCGGTTTGGGCTTCGAGTCCTTAAGGCCTTCGGGCCACCCAGGCCTTCAGGTCAGTAGGGATTTCGGGCCACCTCAAGGCCTTCGGGCCAAATACAGTTGCCCCAGACAGAGTCTACAAAAAAAGGACCATCCCCAGAGGAGGATTCATAGCAGGAACACTCACCATTGAAGAACATATGGATTTATAAGAATGATAGGGTATGGAAACACCATTGGGACCAGCATGTGCTTGCCTGGGAAGCTTATCCAGATGGCCATGTTAAGGTGGAGAGCTACCATCATGATGCAGATGCTGTGGAGGGGCAGTTCCATATAGTTATAGTCTGGATGAATTACCTAAGACGTTCAGGTCATGTAATATCTCTTAAGCCTATGGGCCATGTAATCTCTAAGCCTATGGGCCTTGTATGTGTTCCCCCTCATCCCTTGAAAGGGGGTTATCAAAAAGTCAATAAAAATGAAAGCCTTCATGCCATTTGGGTTGGGTTCATCAAAATTATAACCCATGAAATAGAAATAGATTTCATAAACATTTAACCCGTTAAAGAGAAACGAACTTCAAAATGACCAAGGCATTAATCATAACCAATTAATGGATAGAGTAGGAATGAAACCATTATACTATTTCCTAGAAGGGCATGAGTGACATCAACATATTTCATCTTAGATGGGAATAGAATTTTTGAAATATCTTCCAAAAACATTTCATGTGTAAAATATCATTTCTTATTTTGAAAAGGTAATTTAATACATAAAACTAGTTGAAAATCATTTCCATATAAAATTCCTTGAAAAATTTAGTTGACTACATGGAATCATTTTGAAAACCATTTTCATTGAAAACAAATAAAATAAGATTTTAAAATTTTTTTAAAAAAATTTCATTGAAAACACTATAAAAAATTATAAACAATTCATGAAATTGTTTTTATAACCTTTTTATTTGAAATCATATTAAAGAAGGTTGATTTTTTTCAAAAATTATTTCATAAAAAATACATTAAAAAATATAAATAAGACTTGAAAACATTTTTGAATACAATTTGTTTTGAAAACATATAAAATATTATCAAAAATATTTCATAAACACTTTTACATGGAAATTACATTCAAAAACCTTTTCATATAAATTATCCATTAAAAATGAAAAGATTTAATGAAATTATGGTGGGTAAATCTGTACATGTCATACGAGGTAAAAAAGGATATTAATTTTACACGGTAAAATATTTAGAAAAATGATTTGTTTAGAAACTAAGAAGAAGACTACTTTAAAGTGAATTATAAAACCCAATAGGGTAAAAATAATTTTTAAATATTATAGTATAATGGTACAATATTCTTGGAAAACCATTTTAGAGAACATGGTTTTGAGGGAATATAGATTTCCAAATGAAGAGATAGTGAAGTCTAGCATTATTAAAAACACTTTCTTAAATATCTTATGTAATAAATATTAGAAACATGGTATGAATACATGAATATATCTTGGATTACCAGAGGATAAAAAAATTCATGAATTCTGTTGGGACATGGATCATAATATTTAATCAAAGAAGTATAATCTTTAATAATCTATAAAAGTAATGACATTGTTTCAATAATCTCTTACTACTTGGTTACATGGAATCATACAGTCCATGTAAGAAAGGGAAATTAAATAAATCTTAATGTATCATGAAAATATGTATATTCATTATACAACTTGTAAAATGAAAGAATATACACCATGAAAATGAATTTATATTCATAACAAAACATGAGTCTCAAAGAAGGAAAATTAAGACAAAACTATTTTACTGATTTGGTAACTTTTGAAACCTAAACCCCATGAAACAAATATCATAAAATGGTCATGTAAATACTAATAAATTTAATTATAATAATCATTCAATACATCCATATGTATTATAAAAATTACACAATGGGAATAGGTGATGAATAAAACATGTATCTCACAGAAATAAAAAGTGAGATGAAATCCCCTTACATTATGTCCTGACTCTCTTAATAGACATAAAAACCCCCTGTATAATAAATACAAATTTATTATACATATTATATATACACATATTCTTAAATATGATAACATACATGGTTTGATTAAGACCTTTTATTACACACTTGTCAACAATCCTATGTTAAGGTTTCATTTCAGGTAATATTCTCTTTATTTATCATATGAGTCTTAAATTATTATATATTTGGTCCTTATACATATATCATGATTTACTAAATATAAAAAATTATATAAATATAATTTATATACAGTATATGTTTATTATAATAATATATATAATAAATAAGTTTGAAACGGAATAAAACTTTCGTGGAGATGGTAAGCCATATGTACACATGAATGTTATTTCCGTTTAATTGTCATGTTGAAAGAAATAAAGTAAAAGAAAAATATATATATGTACATATGTACATATATATTATTTTTAAATTATCTTGATTATATCAATGATATATGATATATTTTCATTAAACCCATCCTTAATACATTCCATGTAGTGTATGGATGAACACATCGCTTTGAGGGGGCGGTAGTCCACACTTCCTCAAACCAAATTATCGTATTAATACAAAATGGAATGTATAAAGACATGTTTTGTAAAAGTAATAAAGAATATTAAATAAATAATAAATATAATATATAAAATATATAAATATTTTTTTCATCATAATATACACCAGAATATGTGGAAATGTAAAAATGACCAATCATCATTTAGGGAGGCAATAGTTCACCGTACAGACAAACAATATGTTCGTTACCCATTTGATAAGGGTGTGTGTAAGTGTAGATTGAAACCTTATCATAACAGAATAATAGTATATTTTTTATATCTATGTTGTTATAAAATAAATTAAAAAAGTTATTGTATGGGGTGGATAAGGAAAATAAGAGAATAAAGATTGAGAAATGGTGTTACCTCTTAATTGGGCAACTCCTTTTGGTTTATGCCAAAAAGGCTTCATTGGTTTTCTTTCTTCGCAAAGGGAGGATTAAAGGAGGAAGGTATGGAATAATGGAATTGTATAGAGATTATTTTATCTAATCCTAAGTGGTTTTAGAGGTGTAAAGAAGATGGAGAGGTGGTGACCTTTTTAGGGAATTGAAAGGACTCACTTAGCATTTTTGAAAACAAGTTAGGTGTACCCATGTTTTTACCTAACAAAAGAAAAAAAACCTAGAAAAAATGGTCGGTTAATTTTTGACTAAATTCATCTAAAGGGTTATTGGAAAACCTTATAGGTCATCTTGGGGAATAAATTTAAGGTTGAGTACCATATTAACATTATTTTTCTCTTAACTGTTGTAATTAATTTTAATCGCTTTTATTAATATTTTTTGGAATTTTTTTTGACCTTATTAGACATTATAGATTTTGATTATTACCAATATGAAATATTTTTTTTCCAAATTATAATCACATAAGTCGAAGAAATTAATTTAAAATAAATCCCATTGATGGGACAATACTGCAGGTTTTTAAAGTAAAAATGTCGAATCCTTTTCTAAGTCATTATAACCAATTTAAATGTGAAATTTATTCCAATGAACTATATTGGATTAATTAATAAAAATATAGTCCAATTAAACATAAAAAATAAAATATAATATAATATACCATTACAAATAAATTATATTAAAAATAGTTTTGAATTAAAAGTTTTTATTATTCATTATTCATCTAAAAATGATGTTTCTTTGAATCCAAAAAATTCACCGTAAGATAATTTTGACATTCTAAAAAAAAGAATGATGTTTATTTTATCAAATTAAATTTCGAAATGTGTCTAAAATTAGTTATATTTTTTTCTTTGAAAGTCATTAAAAGTACATCATTTGAGAAAATATAATTTTTAAACATATAAGAACTTTACCAAATATTATATCTTTACTCACAAATATGATTCATTTATATAAAACCATTATAAAAAAATACATTAAAAGTAGTTATCACTATTTATATTACTATGTATAAGGGATATGTTATAGTTATATAACATAAACAATTATAACAATTAAAATATGTTTCATATAAATTCAGGGTATCTTGTAACATATTCCAATTCAGTGTTGCATGTTGAATACCCCAATTAGGTTTTAAATGTAACATAAAACAAGTCAAAATAAGGTAGTAAGGGCTCCTTATTGGCATCCAAGAGACCCAGGTTCAAAACTGGGTGGAGGCGAATTTCCAGGGTACTGTAGCAGCACTGTAGCTGGCACTGTTCAGTACTGTAGCAGCTAGACTATTCACTAGATTTGGGATTTTGGGCCACCGGTTTGGGCCTGCGGGTCTCAAGGGACTTCGAGCCATCAAAGGCCTTTGGGCCACAGGGCCGTCGGGCCATTGAAGACCATGAAGTATCCCAGTTCACACAGAGCGGGTCCAAGATGAGGATCAGAGCACCAAGTAGCAGTCAGTAGAAGCAGAGCTAACCAGATTAGAAGAATGAGAGGGTATGGAAACCGCCATCAGGACTAGGCACCGTGCATCTTTGTATAGGGAAATGATAGCTGATAAGAAATGCAAGTGGGGAGCTAAAGGCAATCAATGATGCAGAAGATGGGGAGGGCCAGTTCTAGTGGGCTGGGCCTACGGGTCATGTATTGGGCATGGTATGCCTCTGGGCCTTCGGGTCATGTATTATGGGTCATGTCGAGCCTTGTTCCTTGGGAATATGGGTCATGTACGGGTTCCCCTTCAACCATTAAAAGGGGGATTATCTATAATAAAATAAAAAAGAAGGCCTTCGGGCCATTCGGGCTTAACAAGATAACCATAGTGTTATATGTAGTAAGGATAATATTTATGGTGTGTTTAGATCATGATTAACTTTGTGTTTTATATAATTCCAGCCAAACATAGTGTTTTAATATGATAGAAACAATTTATATTTTTATGTGAAATGAAAAATATCACAAAGGATAAATTAATTAGAAATAAAATACTTTAAAAAATCTTAGGGTGTTATATTATTACCTGTTAAAACTAATTTCACCCTCCAAAATTTTCTGGGATACAATAATTTAATAATTGATAGTTTCACTCATAGAAAACCACATTGTAAAAAAGGATACTAAAACGTCCCTTAAAAAGGGAATGTTGGAACCATAATGGTTATACAAAGTAATAAATATCTAGGTTTCCACATAGGAGAATATTGGTTGGGGGCGATGACTGGAAATTAAATAAAATTGAAAATAATTATAAGGATGGATGGAAGTCATCAATCATAAACATGTGAATGATCAAAGAAAATTCGAGGGCCTCAAAGTCATAAATCTATGATGGATTTATAAGGTCATCGGTAAAAAAAATTAAGTTAATTGGAATTTTTAAAACATTATCACATCTTCAACTAATTATTTTATTGACCAAGAATATAAGGAAATAAACTTAATTGATATATTTATATTAAAATTTCCAATATATGATTTGGATTTTATGTATTTCTAATTCATCCATTACTTTAGGAAATGGATGTCCAGAAATTAACATTAATGCTCAAAGAACTAAAATACACTTTTAATAGATATTAAGGCCCATAAAAGAATGAGAATAAAAACTATATATCTATAATTTTTCTTGAAAAATTAATACGGTTAATATCTCAATATCAAAAAAATAATAAGTAACACTATTGTTTCATCATAAATAATTATTCAACAAAAATAATTACACATTGACCTAGACATTTTGTAGGAAAGTGGTAGGCATTATACCCTTATCCTTATATAGTCATGGGTTCTTGACTCATGACCTAGAAGTAATTCATTGGTTGTCACCCAACATACAAGATGTCCTTATCTGAAACCACATTATGAAAATTCCTAAAATAAATAAGATGGACCTCCTTGAAATAAGGTTAATTACTAAATAGACTTTTAACCAAGGTTTCTAATACAATATCAATACATAAATACTTTCTCTAAAGTTTTACCTATACATAGAATGTATGGTTGGCCTTGTAATAGTTCAGAAAGCGGAAATTCCAAAAGATTATAAATAACATCAGGAAATCATCATAACATTGATTCCCCCATATATCAAAAAGTACTTATTGGTTTCCACATTCAAAAAACATGAATGCCCTCATCATATATTCCCTTGAAACATGGTAATAAACTTAATTACCATAAATAATTTTTGAAAATAATTCATGCATTCTTATTCCATATATTACTGGATATATTCCCTAAATCCGAGATATTGTAAACTTCATCCATGATAGCATGAACAACTTGTCAACATGTCCTTAATTAGTTCCAATTTAATCAGTACCGTCCATTTTACTTATTAATATTCCAAATATCTTTATCCAAAAAAATATCATTAAACAAGGAACATATTAATGGATATGTTTTCCTTAATCATGTGTTTTCCATTGTCATTACCTTTCCATTATATTAGTTTTTTATTCTATCATATCCATTCAACATGTTCTTGTAAATCCGTAGAGAAAAACAAAAATTGAAAAGTACTTATATATTTCACCATTCATATAACATATATCTTGAATCCAAATACATAAAATATTTTATTATTCGACTTCATCCTTAAGCCACTAACAAGGATACCTCATCCTATTACATAATACCTCTTTCCTTGTACATTTCATCTATAGTCTCTTGATGTAACCATTACTCACACAACCTTGATTATTATATTTAGGATATTGTCTCTCGATACATTGAGTTTCATAATTATAATTTATTCCACACATAAAACACTTATCCTTTGATGGTGTATTATAGGGGCCAATATTCTCATCCAATTCATTAATCAAACCCTTCATTTTTCCATCCAGTCACTTGATTTGTGTCCATTATTTCCAAAATAAAAACATCTTTTTGTTCCTCTAAGGCAATAACATAGGTGATTGTTTACACATTCATTATGAAAAGGAAACTAAGTCTTTTTTCTACCATGATCTCCATTACCTAAAATCTCAATAGAAATCATTTTTTCTCTTCCTTGAGGAGTCTTAGAGTTGGTTATGGTAAACATTGTTAATCACATTCCATGAAAACTTATTAAGCATGATAAAAAAAATATTCCACTCCAGTGATAATCCCAAATGAATTCTTATCACAAAATCATCCATCACATTAAATATTAATCTAGTTCCCGCCATTGACTAAAATTAAAATCATAGTTCAATAATTACTTATAATATCATAAAATGACATTTTCATGAAAATAATTAATTATATGATGTCTAAATCATGAAACCTACATCAATAAATGGAACTATAGGTTTATATTATTCTATTCATATCCAAATTATATTTAAATCCTTTATAATGGTTCGTGAAGAGTCTTTGAATTACCAAAGAATATCCCTTGGGATTGTCAAACTAGAAGTGCAGCAAGGCCCATTGTCATGTACCAGATTACACCAAGTCAAGACGAGAACATCTTGTCAGTGTTGTTACCCTACGTACATCTTATCCATATCCACATAAACTTTTTGTATCCATGTATGTATGCATTTATAGGAAACCACATACTCTATACTATACCAAAATTTGAGGACATTTTCCTAAACATTAACTCTTTCTTATAGATATCCTTAGAGACATCCATAGCCATATCTCTAGAAATTTAGTTAGAGATATCACTAATGATTTGTTATACTAATTTCCAATGGTTGACTAAAACCTTCATTTGATACCAACTATAGATACCCATTCTTATCATACATGGATATTACATCATTTAAGATGAATATTCTATACATTACAAAAATAAATTCTAAAGGACCATAATATTTTAGTTTCTTTGGAAACGTGGAAACAAAATCTCCTATCCTATTGAAAGATTTTCAACATCCCCCATAAAGATTACCATATTTAGTACATCTAACTAAAACCTTTCTTCATAACCTAGTAAATGAAACATAAGAAAGGGGTGAGTTCAAATACTCAATAAGGGTAAATAAGGGAGACATGTAAGAATAATTATGATCATAAGTGTTTGAGAACTTGATCATGAAAATAGAAGATCATACCCTACATATCAAAGATCATATACATGAATTATGGAATAAAGAATGGTAGTTCATAAGACCTGAATCATATCAAAATAAAGAACATATACCATGAAAGAATAACATAGGAATAAAAAATGGAATTTTGGAAGGCAGATAAGCATATATAATGATTTATATATTAGTAAAGGTATTTATTTCATGACCATATTAGTGAAAAAAGATCCTTTAAAAAACATGATTCACACCCCATTCTAGCCTTGTATTGATGAAATGAGTTCACTCTTCATTCCAGCCATTTAATACTGAATAAATTTCATTTCCCATTTGATCCCTTCAATAATAAACAGAGTTCATTTCTAGTTCCTTTCCAGTAATACTGAACCAAGTTCATTTCTTTTTCCAACCATTTCTATCTCTTGAGATATAAATCATCACCCAATGTTTTGGGGGGAGGCATATCTCTCAACCATCTCATAATGAAATCACATGTACATGTGCCACACAATCATAAATAATCATATCATATTACATGAAAGAAAATGTTCACCATGAACATGTAAACATATTATAACCTATAGGAAAAGATACAAGTTTAATAATCATTTCATCAAAATCATAACCTTTAAAAGAGAAACGGATTTCACAAAACATTTTCCCATAAAAGATAAATGGGTTTTAAAAATAAAATGACATTAATCATAACCCATTCATAGAATGAATATGAATAGAACCATTATATCATTCTCAATAAGTAAATGAGTAACACTAAAGAATTTCATCATATATGGGATAAAAAATTTGAAATATCATTAAAAAATGCATCTTTATGAAAACATCCATTGTTATTTGAAAAAATGAATTGTAATACAAAAAAACATTTGAAAATCATTTTCTTATAATATATCATGAAATATTATAAATAATACATAAAGTAATTATGAAATAACATTTTTCATTTAAAACTTATAAAATAACCCTCAAAAAATTTTAAAACCCTTTTTCTTTGAAAACACTTTGAAAACATATAAATAATGATTGAAAATATTTCAAAAACATTTTTACATGAAAGAATATAAAATTATCTTAAATATATTTTGAAAATTATTTCTAGGAAAATACATTGAAAACTTATAAATATGGATTGAATACATATTTTAACAAAATTTTCATTAAAAACATATAAAAGATGCCTGATAACATTTTGAAAACAATTTTCCATGAAAATTTATTTTAAAAATAGTAACTGAAAAATTATCTATTTACAAATGACAAGGAAGCTTCAAAGAAACTATGATATGTGAATTCGTACATGTCTTATGAGGTAAAAAGAAAATTCATTTTTTCACAACAGAAAGGTTATAAAAATTCCTCGTTTGGAAGTGAAAAAAAGATTGAATTAAAGAGATAATCAAATAAGGCTAAGAATTTCGTTTCAATATTATTTTCTAATGGTACAATATACCTGGAAACCCTTCTAAGAAAACATGGTTTTAAAAGAATGTATATTTCTCACTAAAGAGAGGGAAAAGTAGAGATTTCTTAAGAAGAATTTCTTAACTATAATATGCACCAAATAGTATAAAAATTATACCAATACATGAATATATCATGAATAAACAGAGGAGATGAAAATTCATTTATTTTCTTGATATACACTTCATAAATTTCCTCAAATAAGCATAATCATTATTAATCTCAAAAAGTGATCAGATTATTTCAATAAACTCTAACAACTTAGTCAATTGGAATCATACTCTCCCTGTAAGAAATGAAAATTAAATGAAGCTTAAAATAACCTGAAAATAAATATATTCATGATATATCATGTAAAATGGAAGTATATACCCCCAGAAAAGGAATTTTGATTCATAACAAAAAATTATTCTCGATGAAAGTAAATTGAGACAAACTATTTTACTGATTTGGTAAATTTTGAAACACAAACCCCATGAAAGAAGGAACATAAAATTGATATGTAAATAAAAATAAAATTATTTATAATATTCATCGAATACATCCATTATAAGTTTACACACCACACATAAGTAATGGGTGGTGAAGAAACATTTATCTCACAGAAATAAAAAGTGAGTTGAAATCCCCTAACCTTGTGTCTTGAATCTATTCATCCCAATAAAATACCTCTATAATAAATATAATTTTATTATAAATCATTTATAGAACCATATTATTACATATAATACCATATATGGTTTTATTATGACATTATATTACCCACTTGTTAACAATCATATGTTAAGGTTTCACAGTAGGTAATATTCGTTTTATTCTTTGCATGACTCTTAAATTGTTATATCTACAGTCTTTATACTTATATCATGATTTATAGAATGTAAAAAATGATTTAAATATTATGTATATATATTATATTTTTATTATAATAATCTATAGAATATATATTTTTGAAATGGAATACATCGTTCTTGGAGATGTTACGCCGTACGTACGCATGAACGATATTTCCGTTTATTTGTCATGTTGAAAGAAGGAAAGAAAAATATATATATGTATATAGATATATGTATATATATTATTATTACAGTATCTTCATTATATCATAGATATATCATATATATTATCTAACCCTATCTTTAATATATTCCATGTACTGTTTGAAGGAATCACATCGCTTTGAGAGGGCGATTTTCCATACATCCTCAAACAAAATAATCATATTAAAACAAAATGGAAAGTATAATACATGAGTTGTAAAAGGAATAATGAAGACTAAATAAATAATAAAAATAATATGTAACATATATTAAAAGATTTTCCATCATAATTTCCACCATGAGAGGTAGTAACGGAAAAATGAACAATCATCGTTTAGTGAGGCAGTAGTTCACTGTACACAGAAAAAGTATGTTCGTTACCTATTAGATGTAATTTTTTGTATGTTTTGGTTAAAACCATTACATAAAAGAATTATAGAATATTTAGGATACAAGTTTTATTATACAATCATGGAATAAATATATTGGAGGTGGTGGAGAAGGGAAAAAAAGAAAGGTGCTTGAGAGAAGGTTTTACCTCTTAATAGGGTAAATCCTTTTGGTTTTTTCCAAAATGATTCCTTGGGTTGATTTTTTACAAAAGTGATTATTCAAGGAGAAATTAATTGGTATTTGAAAGTGTATTAGGTAGATATTGGATAATCCTAAGAGGTTTGATAGGTGTGAAGTAGAGGGGGAGGTGGTGGCCTTTTACAGGGAAGGGAAATAACTCACTTGGATTTTTTTTTAAAAAGAAGTTAGGTGTACCCATGTTTTTACCTAAACAAAGTCTTAACAAACCTACTAAACTAGATAATTAAAGTTTCATGGATTATGGATTTCCATACAAGTGGTTTGGATAAGTTTTTAGGTTATTTGGGTTATTATATTTAAGGATTTGTACTTTAACAATATAATTTCCCTCTTAACAATTTTAATTAATTTTAATAATATTTACTAATATTTTTGGATGAAAACAAAGTTGACCTTATTATAAATAAAAATTTATTTTTATTCAAAATATATAATCCATTTTTAAAAATTCTAATCACAGATGTGGCATAAATTAAGTTAATATTAATCCCGTTGACAGGATGAAACTACAGGTTTTAAAAGTTAAAATATACAAAATGTTTCTAAGTCTTTAAACCCAATATCAAAGTGGATTTGAATCCAATGACCTAAATTTTATTAATTGATAAAAATATTGTCCCATTAAACATTGAAACCAATTTAAAATATAATTTAACCTTATAAATGAATAAGATGAAAAAACACTTTTGAATTAAAATCATATATTATTCACTATTCATAAAACAATGATGTTTGTAATAATCCCAAAAATCCCCCCTATGATAATTTTGACATTTTAAATTCAAAAATTATGTTAATTTTAAAAAATTCATTTTATAAATGTCTTAAAAATAGATTTTATTATTTTTCATAGAAGGTAATTAAAAGTTGTTCAGTTGAGAAAATAGTATTTTTAAAAATATAAGTCTAACAAGAATTATATCTTTTGTCTTCAATATGATTTATTTATATAAAACCATTATAAAAAAATATTTGAAAATTAGTTATCACTATTCATATTACTAATTAAAATATCTTGATTATAATTATATCATTTAAATAATTATAACAATAAAGAGATATTTTGTAGAAAATTAGTGTGGCATGTAAAGTACACCAAGTTGGTGTTACATGTTATGTATTCCATGTTGGTGTTGAGTGTATTGTACGAAAAGTCTCAAGATAATCTCTATGTTCTATGTAGTCAAGCTAAAATCTATGTTATGTGTATTTCATGATTAACTTAGAGCGACATATAATGAAAATAAAACATAGATATTTAATATAAAAGAATTTTTTTAGAGTTATGTGAAATGAAAAGCCTCATAATTGTTAAATTAATTAGAAAAAACAATTAAAAAAATCTCAAGGTGATACACTTAGGATCAACATTTCCCACTACAGAATTGGCTGGAACAACCCCAACAATGACTACCACCTAGGTGACATAATATGCCTTTATCCCCCCCTCTGGCTTTAGAACCTCATTTGGGATCGACTCCTTGATTTTCTTTCCAAAAATAGATAAACGAGACGTAATCATTCAATAAGGTCTAGGTTACTAGATACTTCCAAAGTGCATTAGATCAATGAATTTTGAAGCTACTGAAATGATGGAAACACCAATAGTCTGAGCTCATTGATCGCCTGAACTAATTACCTTATCATACAATCATTGGACATACCATAAAGTAAGTATATGTGTTCAAGGATTGGCTTTAGGACTTGTTTGATAACCAATGTAGTTAGATTGGGCCCCAAACTAGCATAAGTGGCATGCATCTCTACATTATATAATAGTGATTAGGAAGGTGAACAACAACATGTCTCCATCCATGGATCTCAGATGTATGATGACTGGTTAGCTCACAGAGTAATCTCTCCCATTCATGTTGTCATCCATGCCCATTTTAATTGACTCAAACCTCCAAAAGTCGTTTCCCCTTGTTTAGCTACCACTTATGATTCCACATCACAACATCCTTCTTCCAAGAAAAGCATACAATAAAGGCACAAGTGAAGGAAGAATCCTCCACCAATGTTGAAACCATCTCTCACTCTTACTAATTTCATGCCTATAAGGATAGGAATATCCCCTATAGTCCATCAAACCTTGGAATACTCATCTAATAATGACCAAATGTATGACTCTATGAATACTGTCAATTTGGTGGATCACTATATAGTCTTGGAAGATGAGAAGTATCAGGAAGGTCCATATAATGAACCCAGTTGATTCCATCATGGATGAAATTATGGAAATATAAACCGTCAAAATGATTAGGCCAACAATTCAAGCCATATCGTGAAGGCTATCATGACCAGACAAAAAGTTCAGCATAGAGCTCAGCAATCTTTTTCCTCTTAACCCATCTTGTCAGATTCTCTTCAACCCAAAATCTTGCTACATGATTTGTCATAACTGCCGATGTTGTATCGTGATCATCCACATCCATATTTTTCTAGACCTCAGTCATTCGATAGTGATTCAGTTTTTATTCTTGGTGGTTCATCTACTAAACATTGGTACATTCACAGTATAAGCAAGAATCCACCAGTTCGACTCGTAGTTCCAATAAAACCTCCTAAAAAATGGTAACCTCATACCAACATAAATGTTCACATATCAAGGAAGTTTGATGTGCTTAAGCACATTTCCAAAATTCCTACAAATCTCTTGATTCTAAAGGCCCTCCATCCTTTATAAGACATGTGAAAAGCCATCATAGAATCCTTTAAGATACCATCCTGTTTGAGATAAATTTAATGGTTGTAGAGACCTTCAATGATGAGGAATTTGATGGAGTATAATTACATGGCATATTCTCATTCTCAAGAGAAGATGAATAATCTCCCATAGAGGGGAATAACCGACCAATGTACATCACATGCCAATTAAATGGCGTTGAAGTTTGTCACTATCTCATCAACAAAGGTGCTGAGAATAATCTCATCCCCACCTGAATTCTACACATTCTAGGACTGATTAAAGAAGATAAAAGTCTCTTTTACTTGAAGATTCATGATTATGAAAGGAATGAGTAGAGTCAGTGTGGAAAATCCTCATGAGGACCCAGTTCAGTGGCCTTATTGTATGAACTGAATTCATGGTTGTCTCATAGGATACTGTCTTCAATGTCCTAAAGGGTAGACCCTACCTTCAGTTTCATGCAAAATTTCCCTCCTCGTATCACCTTCTCCCCAAGTACATCATAAAAGTTCGAGTAGGTGTACTACATGTTGATGCATCTCCCTTTTCCTCTTGGGAATCCAACTAGCAGGACGCTGATTATTATGAGGGAAAGGACAAAAGAGTTAATTCCAATGAGGTTAAGAATACATCCACTATGACTGACCCATGGATGGACTTGGATGATTCTTAATCCTCCCCATTCATTGATTAGAGGCCACAATTCTAGAATTGGGATACTATTTTTCTCTTTTGAGAATAAGGGAAGACATTTTCCCAGGTACAAAGAATTTTTGAAGATTACCTCATACTTATACATTGGTTAGGCATGGGTAATACCAAAACACCCTACACATATTAGGTATAGAGACATTCACCATATAGATACAACTGTTCTTCAGACATGTGGGTTCCATCTAGTTGGGTTGAATTGACATAAACCGAACCATTAACACTTCATTTACATCATCAAAAACGGATACCTTGGTCAAAGGCATGATGGAATCAAGTTAACAGCCTTTGTTGGCATGGTTTCAGTAGTTCAAGAGTCTTTTAGTGAAGATTCCACATCCACCAAAGTAGGCATCAATGTTCCTCTATAATAAGATATCTTGGGCGAACCGTCTGCCCCATTGATTCCCCTTTCTCAAATGATGAAGAAAACTTGGAGGATTCTCCTCCATCATTTGAAGAAGGTTTCTCCACCACTATTGATGAGTCAATTCAACAGAAACTTCACACTGAGATTGATTTGATACCAACACTGATCTGCGTAGCTATGAATATATAGGAACAAAAATAGTAAGTATATTTCCTAAATCAACATCAAGAAATAATTTTCTATAGATTTTTAGTGATGATAGTACCAGACCCTCATGTCTTTATCCATTACCTTGGCCTCCTGGTAAGTCTTATAGGTTCAATAAACTACCTATAAGATTCACCCCTCTCATAGTGCCATGGTCGAGGATGAAGTTGATAGTATCATGAAATCTATCTTATTCAATGAAGTATAATACCCCTATATGGTTATCCAACATCATTACCTTTTGGAAGAATAACAGATATATTATAGTCTTCATTGACTTTCAGGATCACAAGTGACATTGTCTAAATGCTACTTTTCCCCTTCCTATAATAGATTTTCTAATCGACGCCACTGCTAGGTTATAGGATCTATCCTTCAAGGATTTGTATTCATGGTATCATCAGATCCACATAGCCCCTGAGTATGAATATTCCACCACCTTTAGGGAACTTCATGGGACCTTCTTCTATCACATAATTTCCTTTATGTTTAAAAATGACTTATCCACCTATCAACATACCATGCATGGTGTATTCAAAATGATGCATAGGATGTTAGAGGAATGACATGTGGATGACTTGGTTGTCGAACCCCCATCAAGAACATCTTAGTGATCTTGAGAATGTTTTTAGCCTCCTCCACTCCCACTATATGAAGATTAACCCCTTTATGTTTTCCTATTTGGTTTCCTCAAGAAAGTTTCTCAGCTTTATCATCAAATAAAGAGGCATCAAGATTGTTCTAGAGAAGATCAAAGATATCAGTCAGACCCCCCTATGAGCAACCTCCTATAGCTCCAAGTAATTAAAAGATACATAGCCTACATATTCTGATTCATCTAAAATCTAGTTGGAATTTTTAAGACCTTTTCCAGACTAATGTATAATGGTTTCGTCAACCAAAGGGACAGAGTGTTGTAGATCATGCTTGAGGAAATCAAGTAGTATCTTATATAACCTCTAGTTTTGATGCCACCCATTTCTAGGAATCCATTGGTCCTCTATGTGACCAACATGGAATTATCCCTTGGAGCCCTACTCACTCATAAGAACAATAAATAGAATAAGAACAATTTATACTATCTTAGTCGTATGTTCCTTGATACAAATACTATATATTCTTCCAACTAGAAGAGATACCTTGTGCTGGCTATTGTAGTACAGATGTTGCGGAATTAACTACATCATAATGAAATATAGATGGTGTCCCATGTGGACCTAACAAATCATATTCTAAAATTCTCCATTTTTACATATTGTCTAGATTTTTGGTACATTATCCATCAATAGATTAACATCAGGTTCATCCCACAAAAATATGCAAGGGCTAGGTGCTGGCACACTTTATGGACGCCCTCTGGCCCCTGCATAGTAGTCCATGGATATGGATTTTCTAGATGAGTCCCCACTCTTAGTGGATAAATCCATGTCCTGATGGAAGATTCATTTCAATGGTTCCTCCCAAGGTTATATTGACCAAAAACTCAATAACCCCATGCTCAATAGAGAAGTCTTGGAAATTTTTTTCATCACCCCTATACAGGTTTTCCTACCTTATTCATTCTTTCTATTAGAAGGTTTCACCAAAAATGAGGTAGAGTATTAGGCCCTGATTACTGGTATTGTTCTGCCTCTTGAGATTTTTGTTCCCCACCTATATGTGATGGGGGGATATGAGTTAGTCATAATGATGATCAATGCTGATTATGTATTCTGGAAACTAGGGCTCATTCCTTTTATAGAGCGCACTCATCGACTAATGGACTGGTTTCCTTCATGGAAATAGTCCACTCATGTCCCTCAATTAGATAATGGTGAAGCCTATTCCATGACCAGTCTAGCCACACATCTCAAAGAGTCTATCCTGTATGATCTTTTTATCCATGTGGCACATCGAACTCTCTTCACACTGGTCACTTTGGATGACGATGACAACTAGTAAGTAGACCATCCGACTTACGGTGCATCCACACGAGGACCTATAGATTCCACCAAAGCTATAGAATCCTCATATTGGACAACTAAATTCATCGATTATCTTCATCATTAAAATATCCCATCGAACAAAGACGAATGTATGAAAATCTATCAGCGTATAAATGTGGGTTTGATGGAATTCTCATCCATTTAATTCATGGAGATGGGATTCCCCAATTTATACAGGAGGTCCATGTTGGATACAGTGGTGATCATCAGGTAGTAATAATCTCTCCCATCATAGTTGTATGTGGGGCTAATTCTGTCCAACTATGGTCACTGACTATATCGAGTTCCACAAGAGGATCCAGAAGTGTCACATTCATTCCAAAATTGGGAATAAACCACCAAAGACCCTATATACTACCATGTACTCTTATCCCTTTGTGTTCTGGGTACTCGATGTCATCAGACCATATCCACTTGCAAGATCTCACCAGTGTAGGTTCATTATGACCATGAATGATTTCACTTCCACGTGGGTAGAGGTGATTCTAATCAAGTAGTTCAAGGCCCATTCAATTATTGAATTTTTTGAGTTCTAACATCATTCATCAATTTAGATTCCTTCACGTAATTATAACCAATAATGTCACCAATATCTAGACAACTGAACTGATGAGATGGTACATCATGTACAACATCCGGTCCAACCATACTTCTTGCTACCAAGAGCATGAAAATGGGGAGATTAAGGAATTGAACAAGACCACCTATAAAATTCTGTAGAAGATGGTTGGTCAAAATAATAACAGTTTTCCAAAAAATCTCCCCAATGATCTCTTGGGTTACTAGATGATGACCATCAATTCTACCTAGGTGACTCCATATTCCCCGGTGTGTGGGATAGAGGTAGTCCTACCCTTTGAGATCCAGTTTCCGTCAATACACATAGCTAAATATGACCAATAGATGTTAGAAAAGATATACACAGTCCATCTATCTAAACATTACGCCCTTTACAAGAATAGGATCCAAGCATTAAAAATTATAGAGTGGCACTAGAACAAGTTTTCTAGAGAATTCAACCAGAATATTTTTCTCTACTCCATCTTCCAAGATGATACTATATTGGATCTTCAAATGGGGATGATAATGGGTAGGAATCCACCAACATTGGTTCCCAAGTGGTAAGGACCATACACCATTCAAAAGTTCTATCCCAATAGTACATACAATATTCTAACCATAGACAGAGAGTGCATCAATCCTCTAACCAATTGCATGTTCTTTAAGCAGTACATTGCATGAACATGGGCCTCCTCCATAGGTGTAATCCCCATAAAGGGTCAAATCACTATGAAATTAAACAAATATTTATAGATCCAAACTCAATTAACTTAATCTAATAATGATTATTTCTTCACCACACAATGTTAAACTACATGGAAAAGACTTCCTTTGGATTGTATGGCACAACATGGACCTATGTGGTTCTCATTCACACTGGGTCATATTTTCCATGTCATACATTTCTTCTTTTGGAAGCACCTCCTTCACCTTCATCCCAAGAACACAAAGTTAAACTTGACACCAGGGTCCAAACTACACAAAAAAAATAAGAGCATATGGTATAAGAAACATGACCCTAAACTACTTACAACAAGTCTATGAAAAAAGACATTAAAATGTATAGGAGGCTCTCCCTAGAATTCATTGTGTGGAATCAGACCTCCTAGGTCCTCATTCATATTGGTTATATCATGAAACTATGCTACACATATCATTACAGAATGATTTCCCATGGTATTAACACTATGAACGTAAACTAAGAACTCCATTTTCCATAATGCAAGATGTAAAACTACACAAATCAGTCATGTGATATGAATGTAAACTGTGACATCAACGTCCTAGTAGTTTGAAAATAAAATACATAGAATATAAATTCTACCTTCATGATATTTAGCTATGCATCATTGATGTTCCATTTTGAATGACCAAAAAAGGAACTTACCAATGTCTTATTCACTTGACT
Source organism: Viscum album (assembly GCA_963277665.1). NCBI lineage: Eukaryota > Viridiplantae > Streptophyta > Magnoliopsida > Santalales > Viscaceae > Viscum > Viscum album. The sequence continues at coordinate 114,745,656 of OY728149.1, forward strand.
TTAAACTACATTACAATTATCATCACAGTACAACGACAAAAAAATAGCACCACATAGTGGTTTTATTTCATGAGATAACATCACCCCTAGCATTGGTCATACTCTACACCACATTAAAGAAATACGTATGTCTTGATTCACATCCCTGTGAGATACGTAGCCACTCTTGGAGTTTCCATCAAGGTCCAAGAAATCAAATAAAGATTGAAATAAATTTAAAATGAAATGAAAAAAGAGATCCCCTATCCTTGTGCATGGATCCGACCTACATAAGGAGATCAATTGATAATTATGTGTGGTAGGATTCATACCCTCATAGGACATGTACTAACGACCAAGTTTCAGTCCTTGGACATGGATGCAATAATTATATCCCTTCACATTGGATCACTAACTTTCATACTACATGAAATTAACCATCACATGATCTTAGAACTACTAGTGGCTCGATTCCCATCCTTATGGAATATGTCGCAACACCTGGAGACATTGTCATTGGTTTCAGATGAAGACCATCTTTGAGACCGTATACCATATTATGGACCTTTGTAGTCCTCATTTATGTCTTCTTATAGCAACTGCATCAAAAATATAACTTTGGATGTACCCCCCAAAAATGTCCTTACAACATGACGATAAACAGCGTAACACTCATCATCCTATCCACATAACGATAAAATGTGTATCAACCATAATCATTACTACATGAATTTAAAATGAAAATAATTAAGGAACTATGTGTGGATTAATTTCGATATGTAGGGTATGTGTAGCAATGCCGAAACATATTTTCTTCGAGTCCAACCTCATGTTCCTTAATTATTTTTACCCCATTAGCCTCCTCAATTATGGTCCAAACTCTATATCCCAAAACAAATATCCCTATGGTCCAAGATCTATGACCTTAAACTATATTTTTGAGTCTAGGAATCATGAATTTAAACTATTCATAGTATTTTCATGGGAGCATTTGGTGTAGTGATGGGCCTCTTCATCCCTCACTCAAGTCTGGTGTTCACAACGGTGTCTTAAATATTTCTCTCAGGGTACCCATCTTCATAATCCTATGAATTTGGAACTAGTCCATTATCATTCTACATCCAAGAGCTACCTCAAGAACTCTTTCATGGATAAGGATTTTGAATCCCTCTACCAAATATGCCCCATTGACGTAGTCAAATGTGATGTGGTGTATAACCTAAAGTGTTAGATTCTTCATGGAAATTTTCTTATTCCATATCCATGCTTCATATGTACCACTATTTGGTTCTTCATCATCTTAAATGTTTGAAGGGACCCCATAATAGTATGAGGCATGGCCATATGGCTCATCTATCATCCTGGGCCAATTCCCCAGAAGAATCTCAACAAAATTTTCCGAAAATTATGGTATTTAAAACATAGTCAATGGTTGATCCTATTTTTTTTGTTCCCATACCAGGTAACATGATATGGATGTTGTATTTTGAAAAAGTTCCATAGTTATACTCCATCATTCATCCAACCTCATTATATCATAGATATCAGGTGTCATGATTCATGTTTTCCACATCCTTATGTTCTTGAAGAAATCTAACACCCTCAGCGTTACCCCTCCGTTCCCCTGTCTATATTGAGTAAGCATGTCAACGTCGTTGGAACATCTGATATATGTATTTCATTAAAAAAAATAATGTATTTAAATTTGTATATTTTTTTAATTTAAATGATTATTCTGTTTAATTTGTGAGAAATTTAACTTGATTTTTGTTTTACAGAAGGATACAATGAATATTTGGAAAAGGAACAAAAAGGGTAAACTATAGGAGAAAGAATACATAAAACACAACGAGGTTCACTCACATAATGACAAAATATTTTTTAGAATACATCAAAGAGGAAAAAATAACGTTGTAACACCCCACACTTCCACGATATGTATTTATTTGAATAATGCAATATCTTGCGTTGTACACAACATCAGGTTCTAGCACACTATGACCAATCAAAGTAGCCATTATGAATAGTAATACCAAATTTTTAAAATTTTATAAATTTTATTTATTAAAATGGAAGTCATTTTTGGATTCAGAATATAAAAATTATATTAGGGTAAATTTTGGTATTTTTCTGAAAACTTTCAATTTTTGATGAATAGTGAAAAACACTGCATTATTGTTTAAAACCTACTTTTTATTTAAATAAATATTTATTTTATTAAAATTTATTGTAATTAAAAATAGATAAATAATATCTATATAAGTTCAATTTAATTCATTGGAGTCATTTCATAATAAAATTAGACGTATGAACTTTTATTAAACATTTTAACGTTTTTTACCCCCATCTATGCACATCTGAAAAATTACATAAAACGCAATTTTACCACTTTTGTGAATTGAATTTCAAAAATCCAAGAGACACTACTAACATCAGTAATTAAAATATTGTTTAACAGGGTGAAAGTAATTTTTTGTGAATAATAAATTTTGAATTTTATTTACCATGGTTAAAAGTAAATAGGGTAATTTAAGGTAAAAATGATATTATAATTACCCTAACACATGTGCTAATTCTATTGGATATGTTTTTTTATACCAAAATAAATCTTAAGAATTAAAATATGATCCCCTTTGATCTATCTGGATTATATTAGGACATTTATTATTATGGTATTTAAAGAAGAGTTAAAAATTTTAAATTCAATTTTTCATAACTATTTTTTTTAGTATAGCATTATAAATAAGATAAGATAAACTATAAATATTAATTAGAAGTATAAAACAATTTACTACATAATGGTATTTTATTTATAATTTTTAGACATTAAAAAATTAAATTTATATATGACACAATGATGATGTATCGATTACCTTATTAATGAATGATTAAAATAATGGATATTATAAATATCCAAATTAATGTACTTTAAGACTTTTGATGCATTCCAATTATTTGATAGGTTAATATGACATTTTAGGATTGATTTAATTTATTTTTTTCGAAGTAATAATTTTTATTGACTTTCACAAAAACCAAATACAAAATAGTGTCAAAATGTGATAAAAGAGTTTAAAAAAAATACTATATTATTAATCAATAAAATATTCCTAAAAATATATTTTTTAGATATAAAACTTATAAATGGATAGATATGTAAATAATGAACTAAATGGGGTTCTCTTGGATTTTTATAGTAATATTATTAACCATTTATTATAATACTACAAGAATACATGGTAAAAGTTAATCTATTTAACTAAGAGTTAAATCTAAAAGTTATGGTTAATTTGGTGACCTAAACCTATCTAAAACCTATTGGTTGAGATTTTTTCGACCCATAACCACATTATACTTGAAATAAATACTTTTGGATCAATTATAAACTGAATATGATTGTATAATAAATTTATATTTCAAGCTTTTCCTAAAGTGACCCTCACCTCTCTTATAAAAGGGAACTTCCCCTTCTCTCAAAATCACACCTCCAAGGCCATTTAACTCAGCCAAAACCTACTCAAATATCTTCTAAAATACCCTCAATTCATCCTAGACGCCCTACTTTGATCATAAAGCTTACCAATGGAGCCCTTTTTATCAAATCAAAAGGAAGCACCTGAAGAAGAGGTAATAATTTCCTCACCTTTTTCAATGTTATTTTCTTCGTCCACTTCTGCTCTCTTTTTTTTCATAAATAAATAGTATCTCTCGTAACTTATCCATACTATGATGTTATTATAAATATGGTACAACCATATTCATTATTCTATCCATCGTATGAATGACAAAGTCACCATACGTGCGTACGTATGGCTTACCTTCTCCACGTTATGGTGTAGTTTGTTATTCAGCACTTCATTGTTTGTTTGGGTATAATAATGAGTATAATTGATGTAAATAATAAATATAAAATGTTAATGATTCTTTATATATGATATTACATACTATTACATACGATTTCACCATCAATATAATGGTATTTTCCCTCATGCGTACATACGAATTGTCGTCTCCATGAATGTGATGAGATTCATTCCCCATCATAATCATTCAAGAATAATTTTCATTTTATGATTAAAAACAATGTTTAAAAAATTAATATAATTTTTTATATGAAACAAATACATCCTATCCATAACAAACATGACTTACGTAACAAAACATATAAAGTAAAATGAATTTGTTAACACCCGAAACTATGATACTATGGAAATATTAATAAGAAAAAAATATTACAAGATAATTTATAATATCATATTAATTTATATGGTTCTTGTATAATTTAATAAATATTATTTATCTATGATTCCAGAGGTTAACGTAACCTCAACCAAGGAAAAGTACAATGTAAGGGTTAGTTTTACAATCTCTTTATTATCCAAGGTTGTTTATACATGAGTATCTACTGGGACCTCTTTATCATCCACAACCTTATTTCTTAAAAATGTATTTCAAAACATTTTTACTATTTCCTAGAATATGGGTTAAAGACATTTATACCCTTGTTTTAATTTTTATAAAATATATTGAAAGAAATATTTCCATCATTTTCCAAACAAGGTACTTCATAACCTTTTCAACAAATTACGGTAAGATTGTTCTTTTAACATATATGGTGGGTGTAGATATTTTCCAAAATTATAGAATCTTTTAATCTTCCCTTACAATCTTATAATAATATTTTAAAAATAAGTGTTTTCATTTATAATTATGTAACTTTTAAATGATTTTAAAATAGAATGAGATATTTCTCTCAAATAGGATTGATTTCAAATTTTTTAACATCTTTTGATGGATTTTACACATGCTTGAAATTGATTTATTCTGATACAATCTTTCATATTGTATTGAAGGTTTTGTGATATGTTTGACTATGGATGTGTTATTTTTATACCATTAACAGTTTATAGTTAATGTATTAACATTTCACATGCTAGTTTTAATACGAATGTTCATGTAATGTTTCAACCTTTTCATATGAGGAATGCATTGGAATTAGTATGTGACGGGTGGAGCCCTCTATAGATCCTCAATGAATCAGTAGGTCTCATGAGACAAACTAGTGTCTTGGCACAAGGCCTTAATGAAATCTTATTTGTTGTCTTGGCATGTGGCCTTGACTATGTGGTTATGATGTCCGAAATTATTCATTTAATCATTATGAAAATAGCTATTGATATTACATGTGATTATTGGACTAGTATAATATCTATGTGAATATGTAAATGGAATTATTTGACTTATCTTTTGCATATTATGCTGATTTTTATGTTCACAAGGCTTTTGTTTTAGTCTTATACCTTGACTTAAATGTTTATTCTTATTTATGATAGTTTCTTATATATTTTTATAATTACTGAGAATCTGAGATCACCCATTACTTAGGTTTTATTTTTCCTAGGATGTGAAGAATTATTTTACGATTAACATACAGGAACAAGCTAAGGGATTTGAGTGTGTACAAAAGGGATAAAATGTTGTTGTTATTCCATTTCAAAATGTAATGTAATAATTATGTATGTATTTAGTACTTCCAAGGATACTAAACTAATCGGTCTTTTGAGACTTGATCTCTTGTGATCATGCCAATGTTATGTAATAATTCACCCACTCTGGGTAACAATGGTCGGGGAGTTATAGTTGGTATCAAAGGAAGTTTAGTACAAACCATGGAAGCTAGATTTAGAAAAACACTGATTAGTGAACATTATCCAAAGATAGACTTTTATGAATAGTATAGAATAAATTCATAGAATTTTATTAATGTAGAGATTTTTTGTATTTTTAATGCAATACATCCCTGTCTGGATACGATCAAAAAGAGGATGATCTGGCACAGATGTACCTAGGAGTGAAAACTCTGACAAGGAGTTTTGGGCTTGACCCGGGGTATCCTAGTACACGACAACGGGCCTTGCTAGACTCTTGGTTATGACACTCCCAGGGGATATGCTCAGGATAATTATAGTAGAGCTGGTGATGAAACTGGTGTTGAACAACTTATAACCATACTAGGATAACTCACTTATGTTATAAATAATAACCTTACACATATGGAGGACCCTAATCCACAATGTGGAGGATCAATGTTAGACCACTTAACGAGGAAAAACCACCAACATTCAGTTTGTCTAAAAATCCATTTGTGGCTGAGCAATGGATAAATTCCTTGGAGGAAATATTTCATGCTTTGGGGAGAGCAAAAGCAAAAAAGTTGTCATGTTAGTTTATCGCCTCATAGGAGATGCAGATCAATAGTGGTAATTAATTCAAAATAGAAAGTTAGATGAAAAAGTATCAAATATGGAATATAGGGAGTTTAAAGAGATTTTATTAAAAAAGACTTTCCTCGTGACAATCGAGAAGATATGGAAAGACAATTTCTGAGTCTTAGGAAAAAAGAGGATGAGAATGTCGCAAAGTATGAGGCTAACTTTACAAGGTAAGAAAGGCATGAAACTGATTATATACGTAACCCAAGGAGTAATATTGATCGATTCTTTTATGGGATAAAACCATTTCTCCATAGATAATTAGTCTCAAAATCCTTCAAATTGTATGAAGATATTGTCTCATGTGCTATCAAGAGAGAAAATCAATTCTCTACATCTTGTGAATTTAATGCCTAGAAAGGGAAGATGATATCTGCTGAATACTCCAAAAATTAAAATAAGGGAAAGAAGGGAAAAGTTGAATATCCATCCTATAGTAAATGTGGGAAGAATCACCCTGGTACTTGCCTGAAGGGAATGAGAGTCTGTTACAAGTCTGGTGAAAAATCCCACCAAGATCATGATTGAAAGGGAAATAAAGAGGATGTTAGTATTGAATGCTAAAATTGTAGATAAATGGGGAATTTTAAAAATTAATGTCTTATGTGCCAATGAAACATACCCTAGAAAAGGACAAGGGAGAAAGTACAAGCTTATGTGATCACTACATCTGAGGTTGAAGCTCCAAATGACATGGTGACAGGTAATTTAATGGTTTCCTCAAATTTAGCCAATAATTTATTTGATTATGGATCATCATATTGTTTCATATCTTCCCAGTTTTCTAATAAAATTTGATATTTCAAAATTTATTTTACTAGGGAGTTTTCAGTCAAAACTTCTAAGGGAAGCATCATTGTAACGATGTTTTGAGAATCAGTTCCCACTAGGGCATATAAAAGTGCTTTATCTGATGATCTCATCATCATACCCATGATTGAATTTGATATAATCCACGGTATAGATTGAATTTTAGACTTTGATTTAAAAATTTATTGTAAGAAGAAGGATGTTACAATTTTCTATGATGATAATGATCACCTTATCTTTAGAGAAGAAATTTCACCATCTGATCCTCATCTTGATCCACCCCCAGTATCTCTACTAAATTCAATTATTGGGGAGGAAGAGAGTTAAATAACAATTGGTGAGGAAAGGAATGTTCAAATATAGGACATACCTATTGTGTACGAATATGTTTATGTGTTTATAGAGGATTTACTTGGACATCCTCCCGAATGAGAAATTGAGTTTTTTTATTGATTTAATTATTGGTTCAAGGCCCATATTGAAGACCCCTTATAGAATGGCCACTGTGGATTTAGTGAAACTATAGAAACAACTTGAGGATTTGAGTAATAAAGGACTTATTTTCCCTAGTGTTCTCCATGGGGAGACCCTATTATTTTTGTTATGAATAAAGATGGATCTATGAGGTTTTCCATTGACAATATAGAGATCAATTCTATAACCATAAATAAAAAGTATCCCTTACCACACATTGATGATTTATTATAACAACTTCATGGTACTCAATATTATTCAAATATTGAACTTCGATCTAGATATCATCAGTTATGTGTAAAGAAGGAAGAAATTCCGAAAGCATGATTTCGTACCAGGTATGGGCATTACGAGTTTACAATACTTCGTTTTGGACTGACCAATACACCCTATGTATTCATGTATCTAATGAAGAGAATATTCAAGGAATATATTGATGACTTTATAGTTGTATTTGTTGATGATATCATGGTTTACTCCAAAATCTATTAAGATCAATAAAATCACTTGTGCACTATTCTAAAGACTCTGAGAAGAAATCAATTATATTGTAATTTTAGTAAGTTTGAATTTTGGATTCACGAGATTTCTTTTCATGTCCATATTTTCTCTAAGGATGGAATCTATATTGATCCTTCTAAGACAAGAGCAATACAAGAATGGCTGGAACCTATTTCTGTAATTGAGGTATATAGTTTTATTAGTTTTTTAGGCTATTATCAGTATTTTGTCCATAATTTTTCCCGATTGGCTAACCCATTATCCAAGATCACACGTAAAGGGGTTAAATTTTTTTGAACAAAAGAGTTTGAAGAATTTTTGGAAGAACTAAAAAGAGGATTCGTCTATGGTCTTATCTTTATTCTACCACCAGGGAATGATGGGTTTGTTATTTATAGTGATGCTTCAATAAAATGAATTGGTGGTGTCCTTACATAAAATGATGGAGTTATTTCCTATGCACCACAACAACTAAAAATTCATGAACAAAAATAACCCACTCATGATACTGAGTTAGAAGGTATAATCATTTCTTTGAAGATATGGAGACACTATCTATATGGTGAAAAATGTGAGATATATACTGATCACAAGAGTTTGAAGTATATTTTCTTACAGAAATAACTCGACATGAGGAAAAGATGATGTCTTGAACTACATAAGAATTATGATTGCACTATACACTACCACCCGTGGAAGGAAAATAAGGTGGAATACACTTTCAGCAGAATGGATCATTGAGTTTTGAACAAGATTAGAGTTGAAATGGATACTATGTTCATAGATCTAGTAAAGATGAATATGGGAATAATCATGGAAGGTGAAACATCGATAATTTTTCAAATGTTTTCTAAACCATATTTACTATAAAGGAAAAAAATGTTCTTAGACTAATAATGAAGAGTTTCAAAGGAAAATTAAAGCTGTGAATGACATGATATTGATTGACTTCGTATATGAATATGGAATTTAGAAATTTGGGAAGAGACTTTGTGTTCCTGACATACTGGATCTAAAAAGGGAATTTTTGGAAGATGCTCATAGCTCCATTTTCTCTATACACCCTGGTAGCACTAAGATGTATAGTGATTTGAATGAACATTTTTTGTTTGAAAACTTGATGAGGGAGATTGATTAATATGTGTCAGGATGAATGGTTTGTCAACAGGTGAAGGCTGGAAGACAACATCCTAGAAGTGTCATGAAACCTCTTCCCTTACTTTATAGGAAATGGGATGATATTACAATAGAATTTTTCATGGTGATACCAAAGACTCCTAGAAGGAATAATGAAATATGGGCCATTTTTTATCATCTTACCAAGTCATCACATTTTCTTGCTATAAGAGAAGATTTACCACTTGAATGTTTAACACGACTATATATTAATAAATTTGTAAGAATTCATGGTGTACCGCTATAGATTTTTTCGGATCGTGATCCCTATTTTACATCAAGATTATGGAAAAGTTGTCAGAAGGTCCTAGATTTTGAAAAAGTGTTGTTTTCAAAAAATACTTAACCATTTAATTTAAATAGGAGAGATTGTTGAGAACAATACTCTATTTATTTATGATCATTTTGATGCTCACAAATTCCCTTAATTGTTTTCTAATGATTTTGTTTTAAGTATATTTTAGAAATTTTTTATTCATTATATTTTTATTTCCGAAAGAAATATTTATGTTCTTGAAAAACGTGATTTAATTGCTAATGTATTCACATTAGTGTGTTCTGGAAACGCTGTTCATGCCCTACATATTCGGGAATTGCTTAAGCGTGTTATGGAAACACTGTTCATACCCTACGTGGAGAAACATATCATAAGGATGGAATGTGGTGTATACTTTATAAGATATCAGAAAAGTATGGTTAATCAACCATACATTATCAGAAAAGTATGGAAGAGGAACCCTACGTTAGGAAGAAACCCTAATATTGGGATATTAAAATGTATGGTTAATAAACCTTACATTTGTAAACAACATTACATTTCATCAAAAGTATGGATCATGTACCTTACATTTGTAAACTTTTAAAAGTATGGATCATTTATCAAATGTTTGAATGTTGAAAAGAAAAGTATGGTTCATCAAACCTATGTTTGTAGTCAACCTTATGTTTGATGGATACGACATCAACACTACGTTTTTTATTCAACTATACGTTTGAATGAAGCATGCTATGCAGTTCAACCTTACGTTTGGCATCGGAGAATTAAAGGCGATATTATTATGCAATGGTCTGAAAGAGGATTATTAGGATGATTTCAAGATGGATTAAAAGCTTATTTTTAAAGTGCGTATTTTACTGATTCAAATCCATTTTATCAATGATTCAAAGGATCAATTTAAAAGTAACTTTTTATGCCGAATCTTAAGGGAATTTATGACTACTCTGTTATTTATAATTTTTTAATATCACGAGTTAGAAGGTGACTTTTTTTGATCTAAATTTGCAAGAGAAGAGATCGTTGTTATTATATATATATGTGTGTGATTTTTACACAGAGTATATATACAATATTTTCCAAACAACAACAACGTATGTAAAATGGAGAAAAAAAGACTATCAATAACACATATTTGATGATTATAAAGAGAAACAAAGATCTATTTATTGAAGAAGAAGAATCACAGTATAATATTCACTCATTCGACATTGAAGATCTACTGTGAATCTACTGCTGCTGATGTTGATAATTATATTTCTATATCTACTATAACCGGATCGACTTAGAATGATTCTTCTTGAATGATAATTATTTCTGAAGGTGACGATCCATCTACTGTCAATTGCATTCTGTTGCAATTGTGAAGAACAATGGGAAAATATTTTCAAAGTAAAAATAACTTTATTTTTATTTTGAGTGTTCGGCTTCTCATATTAAGATGTGAAGGTTCATTGGTTGAATCAGAAGGCTCTGTTTTTCCTTATATTGTAATGGTGTCAACTGCCCGTAATTAGTTTTGGAACGGTCTATTGATAAGAGGACCATATATTGAAAATCGCCAAGCTTGTGGAGTAGAGTGTTGGTAGAGTTGACTAGGGGCCTTCTGTTCCCCGAACCACTATATATCGTGTGTCCCTACTATTTAAATTTCCGCTGCATTAATCCATCTGATTAAATTTAATGGTAAGATCATGATTTCGAGAATAATTTGTAAAAGACACAATTCCCCCCCTCCCCTATTGTGTATATTTGGTATAACCCGATCAAACAATTGGTATTCAAGGCGGAGCTTTCTGATAAAGCCTTAACAAGATGAAAGTGTTTAAAGATTATACATAGAGCATGATGATTGATACAAGATAAGTAATGTCTATGGTCCGAGAACCGTACTTCAATGGATAATAATATAGATGATGGAAATCAGGAATGATAATATATCTGAGAAACCTTGGATACAATGTATATTCTAAGATTCTGACTCCATATGAAATACTAGAGAAACCTGAAATGTGGAGTGCATCCACTGAAGTAGATTATTATATGAACTCTAAGGCAATGAATGCAATTATATGTGGTCTAAGACCTGATGAATTCAATAGAGTATCTAAATTCCCAACAAAATATGAGATGTAGAAAACTATTTCTGTTTCTTATGAAGGAACTGACAATGTCAGGAAAATGAGATATGCTACTGCTAAGCTTAAATTTGAAACATTCAGAATATTTGAAGGTGAAATCATTACTCAAATGAATGGAATATTGATAGAAATTTTCAACAATATAACTGCCTTGGGAGAACCAACCAAACAAGATGATCAAGATTTAAATGTACTAATAGTATTACCTACTAAATGGAATGGAATCTCTACTGCAATCAGACAGTCAACACCTGTCAAATACTTAACCATGAGAGAGATGATTGGAACACTTATGATGTATGAATCTGAGATGAAAGATGAAGCAAAAGAGAATGATGTTCTGATCAAGAGAGAAGACACTACTTTAAAAGTTTCATCTCAAGGGAAAAGAAAAAATCTAAAGAAAAAATAAGTAAAGGTGAAATCAGAAAGTTATGAGTCATCAAGTTCTGATATAGAACTGGCTCAGCTAGCCAGAAAGTTTAGTAAATTCTATAGAAAGAAGAAAGGTTTCAGAAAAACCTTCAAAAAAGAAGAAAAGAAAGTCTGATGTTAGGAGTGAAAAAATATGGGCCATATCAGACCTAACTGTCCTCAGTTAAAAGAAGACAAGAAGAAGAAATTCTTCAAAAGAAATGATTATGAGCAAAAAGACAAGAAAGCAATGAAAGATAAATGGAGTGTGTCTGAATACTCTAGATGCTATTCACGATCTGACTCGGTGAAGGAAGAAGTAAATCTGAATGCTAACATGTGCTTTATTGCAGAAACAGATGAGGTACAATCATACTATTCTTCTAACTCTGACTCTAGTTCTGAAATAAGGTATTCTTATAAAAAACAAGCATCCTAATGCAACATGCTTGAAGAGAAATATGATTCTCTTTTTAAGAAGCATAAGTCGTTAAATAACATTCACAAGGCTGTTTCAGATGAAAGAGATACAATACTAAAACAATTTAAGGAGTTAACTGATAAGTATAATTCAATTAAAATTAACTATACAGATTACGAATCAAAGGTAAAAACACTGCAAAATGAAGTAGAAACATATAAAAGTGCAAAAATTATTTTTACCAAAGGAGAAAACTCCTCAAATGAAATTCTTGGGAAAACTGTCATTAAGATAGAAGGATTTGGAATTTGAAGTTAAGGTGAAAAACCTAAGTTATACAAAAATTATTTTGTTCCAAGAACAAAAAGATTAAATTGTTATTACTATCAAATAAGGGGACATATTTCTAATTTTTTTTTCTTAAGACGACCTCAAATAAGTGGTATTAATATATATTTTTTCTCAAATAATTTATTTGATTCTACTGAATTTAGAAAAACAAAGTTTGTCTAGATTCCAAAATCTTTGCTGGCTAACACAACTGAACCTGAGAGAATATGGGTACCAAAGCAATTTGTTTAAATGCATTTACAGGAAGCATGTCATAGAAGAAAAAAGACCATATGGTATATGGACAGTAGCTTCTCAAGGAATATGAGTGGAAGCTCATCAAATTTCTCTACACTCACTCAAAAAGATGGTGTACTTTTCACTATTGGTGCCAATGACAATGGGAAGATCATTGGCATTGGAATAGTTGGAGATCCAGAAGCTGGCTCAATTAGTAAAGTACTTTATGTACAAGGATTGATACAAAATCTGATAAGAATCTCTAAACTCTATGATGATGGTTATGTTGTTGATTTTTCTAGCAATTGTTGTTATGTTTTCAAAAATAAACTGCTTAAATTTAGAGCCCCTATAACTAACAATGTGTATACCCTAGATTTAAACTCCATGTGTAAACTACAAGTGAACTACTAAAATGATATGTTAAATAAATCCTGGATCTCGCATAGAAGAATTGTACATTTCAATATATATGATTTACATAAATTATCCAAGAAACAATTAGTCTCTGATTTACCTAGTCTTAGGTTTGAAAGTGATAGATTTTGTGATGCATGTTAACTTGGAAAGAATCACAAATAATCCTTTAAATCTGTTAACAAAACAGATACATCTAATCCTCTAGAATTTATCCATATGGATTTTTTGGACCATCTAGTGTAGCAAGCTTGACGGATAAATTATATGTATATGTTTTTGTTGATGACTATTCTAGATTTACATGGATTTTCTTTAAAAAATTAAAAAATTAATCTTTTGAAATATTTGAAAGTTTTTTCAAATATGTTCATAATAAAAAAGGTTTTAAAATAATTTCATTAAGAAGTGATCATGGTGGAGAATTTGAGAATCTGGAATTCAATTCCTTTTTCTCAAATATGGCTATTAAACACACCTTCTCTACACCAAGAACACCTCAACAAAGTGGAATTTTTGAAAGAAAAAATAGGACTATTCAGGAAATGGCTAGGACTATGCTAAATGAATACAGTCTTCCTACCTATTTTGGGAAGAAGTTGTAGGTACAGCCTGTTATATAATGAATAGAGTTTTAATTTGACCAATTATCAAAAAGACACCCTATGAACTTTGGAATAACAGAAAACCAAAAGTAAATTACTTTAATGTTTTTGGATGCAAGGTTTACACCTTAAACCCCAAAGACAATATTGGTAAGTTTGATCCAAAATCTGATGAAGGCATTTTCGTAGGATATTATGCTACTTCCTAAGCATATAGAGTTTTTAATAAAAAGTCATGGATTGTTGAAGAATCAGTTCATGTGAAATTTTATGAATCTGATCCCTTTGTGAAAAGGATAGATCAAATAGATTAGCTTGGTTCAAATGATAATATGAGACTTGAGAACCTGAAAGATGATTTTGAAAAAGATATAAATGAAATTCAGTCTAGTATAGAAGAACATGACACTAAAGAACCTATAAGTGTACTACCTGGACACTCAAGGACCCTAAAGAATCTCCCATTAGAGATTGTGATAGGGGACTTAGAAACCAGAATAAAAAATAGAAGGAACATAGGAAATCTTGTTGAGTTTTCTACCTTTCTATCACAATTAGAATCCAAGTGTATAGAAGAAGCTTTAGATGATGAAAGTTGGTTGATAGAAATGAAAGAAGAATTAAACCAGTTCAAGAGAAATGAAATTTGGAAATTAGTTGAAAGAAAACAGTATTATCTAGTGATTGGAACCAAATGAGTTTTTATAAATAAACAAGATGATCAAGGAACAATAACTAGAAATAAAGCAAGATTAGTGGCTAAAGGATATAATCAGGAAGAAGGTATAGATTATGATGAGACCATTGCACTAGTATCTAGATAAGAAGCCATTATAATCCTATTAGCATATGAATATCATATGAAATTTAAATTATTTCATATGGATATTATGTCTTTCATTTTAAATGGTTATTTAATGGAGGATGTTTAGGTTGAGAAACCTCTGGGTTTTGAAAATTCACAAAAACTAGATTCTGTTTTTAAACAGAATAAAGCTCTTTATGAACTTAAACAAGAACCTAGAGCTTGGTATGAAAGATTAATCTCTTTTCTTTTGAAAAATGATTTTACTATTGGAATGGAAGATCCAACACTATTTAAGAAAACTGTAAATTCTAACATTTTATTTGTTCAAATTTATATTGATGGTGTAATTTTGATCAAATAAAAAATCTTTTTGTCATGTGTTCTAAAATATAATGAAAAAAAGAATTTGAAATGAGTATGATGAGAGAATTAAATTTCTTTTTAGGACTTCAAATATTTCATAAGGATTTTGGAAATGTTTTAAATCAAAGAAAATACATTACTGATTTACTTAATAAATTTGGACTTGAAGACAAAAAGACATATATAACTCCTATGTGTATTAATATAAAACTTGATTTGGATGAAACTGTGAAATCAGTTGACAAAAAGTTATATAGAGGTATGATTTGTAATTCTTTATATCTTACTACTAGCAGGTCAAATATAATATATTCAGTATGCCTTTGTGCTAAATTACAATAAAATCCTAAATAATCTCATTTAACTGATGTTAAAATAATTTTTAGATATTTAAATGGAACAGTTTTTCAATCTCTTATTTATCCTAAAACATATGATTTTAATTTAATTTCAAATTCAGATGCATAATTTGGGAGTTGTATATTATATAGGAAAAGAACTTAGGGTACTTGTCACTTTTTAGGTAAATCCTTAGTGTCATGGTCAAGTATGAAGCAACACTTAGTTGCCCTGTCAACAACCGAGGCAGAATATGTATCTGCTGGCAGTTGCTGTGCACAAGTGTTGTGGATGAAAAACACTCTTATGGATTTTGGACTAAGTTTTAGCAGTAGACATATTTTATGTGATAATACTAGTTCTATAAATATTTCAAAATATCATATTAATCATTCTAGGACTAATCATATTGATATCAGACATCATTTTCTAAGAGACCATGTTCTTAAAAAGGATATATTCGTAGAATTTGTATGTATTGAAATTCAATTAGATTATATTTTTACCAAAAGACTTCCCACTGCAAGGTCTGATTTTATTAAGGAGGATCTAGGTTTATTTAATTTTAAATAAAGTTTTATTTTATGATGTTTATTTCTCTTTCTTTTAATAATGTTTAAAATAAATTAGATTTTTTTTTTCAAATAGAATACATTTTTTCCCATGTGAATAGTTTTATTTGCTTTTAATCTATGTAATGATTATTGATGAGATGGGAATCAATGTCGTCAGATAATGTTCAAATTTTTAATCATTTCATTTATAAAAAAAACCCTTTCGAACCCACGACTCTTTAATGCTATTTTTCTATCCGAACCCAAACCTTCGAAACCATAATCTCTTTTCGAACCTTCAGATATCTTTGAAAGAAATATAAATGACCAAGAGAACCAATGAGGCTGAGACCAACACTTCCAAGAGAAAGCACTCAGAAGGAAGGAAAAATTTTCAAGGAAAGGTCATAGATCTGGAATGGTTATATCGGACAAACCTATTGCTGAAGTAAGCAATTGAATTTCAAAAACATGAACAGAAATTTAATAGATATTTTACAGAGTTTCTATATGATGTAGAACTATGTAATTTCTTTAAATCTTTTCAGTTTATTCTGGGGGAAGATGAGGATACTAGGTTAGCTATGATTGAAGATAGAGATGTTTCGATATCCTCTACGGATATTGGTCAGATTCTGAACTGCCCTCATGAGTGAGTCTTTTATTTTGATTTGAAGAATATAGGATATTTAGTACATAAGTCTGAAAATATTATGTATTTTATTTTTGGTTCTACATATATAAGGAAGATGTTCATAAAGGACTTGGAACCGGATCAGAAAATCCTAGTGAAGTTTGTGCAAACAGGTATTGCACTGAGGATGACTGAGATGGAGAAAATCTTGTTTCCAGAATTGTATGTAATGTATCTGTTGATGAGTGATATAAGACTTAATTTTCCTAGGTACATGGTAAGGTACATTCATTATTGTTGTAAAAAAGAATCACACATAAATTTTTATCTGTTTGGTCGATTAATATAAAAAATTATGTTCAAAAAGGATATGGTGAGGTAGGTGGAAGCCAGAGTTAGATGTCATCAGAGTAACACATTTGGTGCTGGGACCCTGAGGAATATTGGTTACTTATGGAGCAAATTGAAAGGAAAACTTTTTCCAATAGGAGGTGAATAAGAGGAAGAGAGTGCTCAGGCTCAGTCTGCTATGTCCAAGGAGGGACTTGCTGAATCAAGAGTAAGCACTGCTGTAAGAAGAATAAGATTTGAAACTCAAGAAACTCAAGAAGAATGAAGTAAGGAGGGACTTCAGATTCAAAGGAAAATAAATGATAATGATAAACTTGTTTCACATGTTTTAACAACAAGAGATTTACTCACATAG
Source organism: Viscum album (assembly GCA_963277665.1). Taxonomy (NCBI): domain Eukaryota; kingdom Viridiplantae; phylum Streptophyta; class Magnoliopsida; order Santalales; family Viscaceae; genus Viscum; species Viscum album. The sequence goes on from OY728149.1 coordinate 114,763,114, forward strand.
AGTTTTTTGAGAGAAGAAGTTGTTGAGAAGACACAAGAACAGGATACTACTCAAATTAAATTGAATCCTCAAGTATAATTTGAAATACAAGAAGAATCTGAAACTGAGACTTAGAAACAGGATGTGGTTTTAACTGAAATTGAACCTCAAATTGTAATTGAAGCTAATGTTACAATTGAAAAGGAAAAGAATCCAGAGCCTGGGGAAGAAGTGGCCTGTCCTTAGGAAAATCAAGAAGATATTAATTTAGAAAATCCAGTGGAAGAAATTATTACTGATGCTCGCGATGAGAATGTTTCTGAAGTTCATACAGAGTTAATTCATGAGGATTTTTCTGTGGAAGAGTCTGTGAAAGACTCTGAGGAATATTCTGTAGACTAGCTAGCTCAGGAGGAAGTGAAAAAAAAAATCAGATGCAGAATCATTGCCATTAGTACTGCTGAATCATGTACAAGCTAAGGATGAGAATCAAGCATAGGGTGCCTCTAATTTAGTGAAAAAGGAAGTAGAAGAGATATACAAGAAGTTTTCTAATTTGGGATCTGAAATAGATTCTCTAAAGCGATCCTTATAGAAAGAATAGTTGAAATTTTAGAGACTTAAAGGAAGTACAATTTCAAGGCAGGAAGTTGAAACCTTTAAGAAAATGACGTTGATAGAGGTATCCAAGATGAAATAAAAAATGGTGATGAATTTAGATCCGTCAGAGTTTAAAGACTATATGGAGACACATTTTAGATCTGTCTGGACTAGTAAAACTAGTGGATCAAGTACTTCACCTGATTTAATCAGAATATTGCAGGCTATCATAACAGCAATGAGCAATATGAATGATAGATTGCATGATTTTCAATGCAATAGTTCTCCACTATTAGTTTTATTAGATAATCAATGATTTATGGTTGACCAGTTGACCTCAAGTGAACGAAGTATTAGAAATTTTCTAACTTAGTTCACATAGAAGTTAACTCTATTTATGGAGAAGGAAGAGAGACTTCATGAGTTTTTTAGAGTAAATATGATAGAAGACATTCATATGTCTCAATAGAATAAAGATCTTATTATCAATCTGGGAGATGGAATGATGAGAAGGCTAAGGGAGCAGTTGAGAGAAATCAAGGCCATTGTTCAGAGGAGATAAACCCTCTCTCATTCACTTACCATACATTAATTCCTATGTTCTTCTTAATTTTAATTTGTTACATATTTTTTTAATGAAATATTATTTCATTCTATATTTTTAAATTTTTATTTGTTTTACTTCCTTTGTTTAGATATGCCAATAATCTAGATTCAACTATTGACAAAGGGTTAATAATTACATTTACATAAGATCAGTGCTACATTATATGTGTTTTATTCCATATTCTATACTTATTTTTGATATCACAAAAGGGGGAGAAATTTGGATAAACACAACATTTTATTTTTTCTATTTTATATTGTACTTTATATTTTTTATATACTCTTTATTGGGGGAGAAATTTGGATAAATATAATTTTTTTCATCTTTTAAACTTTTTTTTTATTTAAGGAGAGATTTTTTCTCTTTTTCTTTTCAACAAAGGAAGATAAATATTAAGCGTTATCTTAATCCTTTAAGGGGGAAAATTATGTTAAATCTAATATTGTATTTATCTTTGAAAAATTCAAAACTATATGTAATTAATTTTTTAAGTTAATTTCATTGGTTATTTTATGGGTTTTGTTATCTTAAAAAAGGGGGATATTGTTGAGCAAGTATTGTTTTCTACAATACATAATATTTTTATTTAATGAGGGGGAGATTTTTTAGAACAATACTCTATTTATTTCTGATGATTTTGATGCTCACAAATACCATTAATTGTTTTCTAATGATTTTATTTTAATTATATTTTAAGAATTTATTATTCATTATATTTATATTTCTAGAAGAAATATTTAAGTTATTGAACAACGAGATTTAATTACTAATGTATTCACATTATCATGTTATAGAAACATTGTTGATTCTCTACATATTCGGAAATTGCTTAAGCATGTTTTGGAAACACTGTTCATACCCTACGTGGAGAAACGTAGGGTAAGGATGGAATGCAGTGTATACTTTATGAGATATCAGAAAAGTATTTTTAATCAACCATATGTTATCAGAAAAGTATGGAAGATGAACCCTACATTAAGAAGGAACCCTACATTTGGTATATTAAAAAGTATGGTTCATCAACCCTACTTTTGTAAACAACCATACATTTCATCAAAAGTATGGATCATGTACCTTACGTTTGGAAACTTTTAAAGGTATGGATCATTTATCATACGTTTGAATGTTGAAAAGAAATGTACGGTTCATCAACCCTACATTTTTAGTCAACCTTACGTTTGAAGTATGTGACATCAAACCTACATTTGTATTCAACCTTATTTTGGAAAGATGCATTTTATACAGTTCAACCTTACGTTTGGAGTCGAAGAATTAAAGGCTATATTACTTTGAAACAGTCTACAAGTGGATTATTAGGCTGATTTCAAGCCAGATTAAAAGATGATTTTTAGAGCGTGTATTTGACTAATTCAAATTATTTTTATCTATGATTCAAATAATCAATTTAAAATGAGTTTTTATGCCAAATATTCAGGGAAGTTATGACTGCTTGGTTATTTCAAATTTTTGAATATTGTGAGTTAGAAGGAAACTTTTTTGGATCTAAATTTGCAGGAAAAGTTCTCGTTGTTATTATATATATATGTGTGTGTGTGATATTTACACAGAGTATATATACATGATTTTCCAAACAACAATGACGTATGTAAAAAGAAGAAAAACTGAGACTATCAAGAACACAAATTTGCTGATTACGAAGAGTGACAATGCTCTGTTTATTGAAGAAGAAGAATCACGATAGAAGATTCACTCATTCAACATCGAAGATCTACTATGAAACTACTGCTACTGAAGTTGCGAATTATATTTATATATCTACTATAACTAGATCGACTCAGAACGAATCTTCTTGAAATATTATTATTTATGAAGGTGACGATCCATCTACTGTCAATTGCATTCTGTTTAAATTGTGAAGAACAACGGGAAAGTATTTTCAAATTACAAATAACTTTCTTTTTATATTGAGTGATTGGCTTCTCATACTATGCTGTGAAGGTTATATGATTGAACCAGAAGGCTTTGTTTTTCCTTAGATTGTAAAGGTTTCAACTTCCTGTACTCATGTAACGTCCCGGATCTAGGTGTCACACAACAGGTGCCCTGAACCTGGTTCTCCACATGACCTCAAGCGCATTTCCCCAAGCTCCAGTGGCTGCCGACTAGTAGTGAGGGCTTAGGTCTGATAGTGGGGAAACTATTCCCTTATTTTTCAAAGTGTAGCGTAGCGGAATATAATATAAACATACAACAACAACAAAAGAAATAAACCATACACATAACTAGAATAAACAACTGCAGTAGATATAACCAATCTGTATATAAATGTCTATGCAACATGCCACAAGTTCTAAGAAAACAGTCAGAATATGTTACATAACAGTGCAATACAATACAATACATAGTAAAGAAAAATGAAACAAGACAGCTGGCAGAATCTTGACCCTAGGCTCTGTCCCATGCCCTCATACTCCTCAGCAACAGTCATGTACCTGTATAGGGAATCTTGCCCCTATCCACACATGCAGAAACGTAATCTTTTTGGGCTGAAAAGAATGACCCAAATAGGGTGTGAGAAATATATCTCAGTAGGCACCCACCAAAGGCCTGTGCCCAACTACGTGTAAGAATTCAACAACAGTGTGCAATATTAAAATGCAATAAAGTAAGCAGTACTGAAAAGTAACTACCTTAATAGTTAAATTTCCATTTTATTATTTATTTAATCCATTAAATATTATAAATCACTACTGTGCATTTCTAAGTAAACAGTCCACGTCCTCAGAAAAGAAAAACCTCACCCTTAGGTAAGTAGAATCCCACCCGTAGGTATTTCCCTAAGGCGTAATAGATTTTCCCTTAGGCATAGGTAGTTTCACCCTCAGGCATAAAGTCTATCACCCTTAGGCACGGAAGAAGTTTCCCTTAGTCTATAATAACAACTACCCTAGGGCTAAGAAAAACAACACCCACAGGCTAAGTAAAACACTGCCCTCAGGCGCAAGTAACCGGGCCATTCCCAATATGTAAATAAACATTCATAAGCAATTACTCTCAAGGAAAAAGTAGTGCATAATTAAACATGGAATACCCTCTGGTATCCTGGCCAAACAGTTAAACAGAGGAATGCACCCCAGGGTGGTCCTGGATCTAAGCACTGATCCCAATCAACAGTTTTACAACTTTATTTAATCAGCTATACAATTCTAGGTATTAAAATAGCCACAGCCTCAGCCACACGACACCCCAAATATGGGTTCGTGGCACTAAAATACACAAAACACACAACAGTTAGAAAAATAAACACCAAGACACCTACCTTATATGCCCCTGATCAGCATACTCGAACGACGTTCCACGAATCATCCTAGAATGAGGTAGATCTGAGGTGAAAGAAATTTCATTCAAATGTAAATAACATCCATTTGAGGAATAACTGGTAAGAAACACACAAGGAGATGGGAGGGCTTACCCGTGTGGTTCCAACGATATCGTCTGAGGCAGAAACGGATTCCCGACGTGCGCTCGACGGATCTACAAAGGATCGACCGTCCTTTCCCGAGTTCCCATCCGGTTCTAAGCCTTCCCTGTGAATAGGGGAGGCTACTGCCCATTTTAAGCGAAAAAAACAAAGTACACGGTGTGTAATTATGAGTAAACGGTGTGTACTTCCCATTTTTAAACTGTTCCTCTAGAGGCTTCCCACCAGCACGGCATTGTTCACCTGCCGACATGTCTGCGCGACATTTATTCATGAGTACATGGCGTGTTCTGTCGCACAGCTGGCCACCACCTTACTATTCGCCTGCCGACTGACTACACGGCGTGTAAAGGACTACGACACGGTGTCTAGTCGGCTCCCACACCCTTCATATCCGGCATGGCCACACGCTCTGTGTACTCATTCCACACGGCCAGAAGTACACGACATGTGGAAAAAGTACATGACGTGCACTTTCAAAATTTAGGATTTTTCCCCATTTTCCATATTTTCTCAAAAACACTTAAGGAAAAGAGAAAATAAGAAACTTGTACTTCAAAATCAGAACCGGGTTCTTACAAACTTCCCCCCTTAAAGAGATTTTTCCCTGAATTTCCCTTCCAAGGGTGGAGAAGATATAACTGAGAATAAATCTAGCCATTGAGCATGAACGTCGGTCTCCCGATCCAAGGTTTCGTCCTGCACTCGGCCATGCTGCCATAGTACCCATACGAGAGGAACTGTCCGACCTCAAAGAACCTTCATGCTTCTATCCACGATACGAATTAGATGCTCTTCAAAGGATTCATCTAACTGAAGATCAACCTCCTCTGGCTGAAAGGTGTGAGACATGTCTGAATGATAGAGGCGCAATTGAGATATCTGGAAGACGTTGTGAATGGCTCGATACCTCTGAGGTAACTGAAACCGATAGGCAACCAGCCCGAATCTCTCTAGAATCTCAAATGGCCCCACATACCTCGGTGAAATTTTACCCTGTCTCCTGATCCGCCTGTGTCCCAGCCTTGGCGAAACACGTTGAAAAACCTGATCCTTGACCACGAACTCCAAAGGCCGTCTGCGGCGATTAGCATAAGATTTCTGACGAAAGTGTGTGGTAGCCATCCACTTATGAATCAATTGGACCTGCTCAGAAGTCTCCAACATGAGATGTGGTCCCAGTAAATCTTCCTCACCTGCCTCTAACCAACACAAGGGTGATCGGCATGACCTACCATATAAAGCCTCGTATGGTTCCATATCAATAGTTTCCTAGAAAATATTGTTGTAGGAAAACATGAATAGGGGTATATGCTTCTCCCAAGAGCCCCCAAAGTCTTGGATGCATGAACGCAACATGTCCTCAAGCACCTGTATCATACGCTCTGACTGGCCATCAGTCTGAGGGTGGTAAGCTGTGCTCAGAAGCACCTGTGTACCTAGTGCCCTCTGAAAAATCTACTAGAAACGAGAATTAAAATGGGCGTACCTATCTTAAATGATAGAACGAGGGACCCCATGAAGACGTACGATCTCTCAGATATACAAATTTTCGAGCTCGTCAACAACGAAGGTCTCCTTGATTGGCAAAAAGTGAGCTACCTTCGTGAGTCTCTCCACAACAACCCACACGACATCATTGCCTCGAGGTGACCTCGGAAAACTAATCACGAAGTCCATCACGACATCATCCCATTTCCACTTCAGGATAGGTAACTACTGTAATAGTCCAGCTAGCCTCTGATGCTCTACCTTCACCTGCTGACTGGTGGAACACATTGTAACAAAACTATCTACATCTCTCTTCATACACAACCACCAGTACTGACGTCTTAAGTCACGGTACATCTTGGTAACCCCGGGATGAAATTCCCAAGATGAAGCATGAAACTCACACATCATCTCCTCGCGTATATCCCCTGGAACCCACACTCGTCCATGGAAACACATAACCTCATCATATCCTATCATCCAACCAAGAGGAGGGTCCTCACTTTCCACCGACTCCCGTAAAACTATTCCTTCTACATCAGAAAGCTGTCTCATCCTCACTCTATCCAGGAGGGTATAAGTCACAGCTAAAGAGGAAAGATAAGTCTGCCCCTAAATTTCATGCACCTCCAAATGCATCTCAGAGAACAAAGCCAAAAGCTGCCACTCATCACTGGCCTCCTGCACAGCCTGTATCTGAGTCTTCCTACTTAGTGCATCAGCTACTCCATTACCTTTACCAGGTGTGTAGGAAAGCTTAGAATCAAAGGACTGTATGTATTCGACCCACCTCTACTGCCTTAGATTCAGGTCACACAGAGTGAAGATATACTTGAGACTTTTGTGGTTTGTGAAAACCACAAAACATTCTCCCAATAGATAATGTCTCCAACAGCACAACACATGCACAAGTGAAGCAAACTCGAGATCATGCGTCGGGTAATTCCTCTCATGTGGCCTTAACTGCCAAGACCCGTATGCAAGAACTCGGTCGCCCTGCATCAACACTGCTCCCAGCCCAATTCCTGATGCATCACAGTAATCTATATAGATATTCCCTTGCTCTAGGAGTATTAGGATTGGTGCTGATGTAAAACTTCCCTTCAGGTTCTGAAATGCTGTCTCACAAGCTTTCGTCCAAACGAACTTCACACCCTTCTTAGTCAAACCCGTCAACAGCACTGCTAAGTAGGAGAAGCCCTGGATGAAACATCTGTAGTAACCAGCCAGCCCAAAGAAACTCCGTATCTCAAACATGTTCTTAGGCTGATCCCAGGAAACTACTCCTTTCACCTTCTCTAGGTCCACGACAACTCCTGCCTCTGTGATGATATGACCCAGGAAGTGAATCTGGTCCATCCAAAAGTGGCACTTTGAAAGCTTATCATATAGCCGATGCTCTCTCAATGTACTCAATACGATCTCAAGATGGGTGGCATGGTCATGTCGAGTGTGAGAGTAAACCAATATGTCATCCATGAATACTAACAAAAAAGAGTCCAGATAAGGATGGAACACATGATTCATTAGATCCATGAAAATAGCTGGTGCGTTCGTGAGTCCGAACGACTTAACCATATACTCGTATAGACCATACCTACATTTGAAAGCTGTGAGAGGTATATCAGGTGGTCTAATGCACAACTGATGATATCTAGACCTCAAGTCAATCTTCGAGAACACTCGTGCTCCGTGAAGTTGATCAAATAAATCATCAATCCTTGGTAAGGGATATCATTTCATAACCGTCAACTGGTTTAGCTTACGATAATCCACATAGAGTTTGAGGGTACAGTCCTCTTTCTTCGCAAAAAGGACCGGAGAACCCCAAGGAGAAGTACTGGGTAGGATAAAACCCTTTGCCTATAACTTCTCTAACTGCCTCTTGAGCTCCTACAACTCAGGTATAGCCATCCTATAAAAAGGAATGGACACTGGTGCTGCTCCTGGCACAAACCCAATAGAGAAATCCACCTCACGCTCTGGAGGTAGATCCGGAAAGTTGTTCGGGAAGACATCCCTGAAACGATCAACAACTAGAGGGAAATACTTCTGACAAGTCCCCTGATCATCTAGATATAAACTCACAATCTGTGTTGTGACTCCACCTCGCCCATGATGCTCTGGTCCAACTCGACTTGCCTGAACATCCCACTCGCCCTTGTAAAGAAACTTTCCGCCCTATGGTGACGTGAAACTCACCCTACGACAGTAGTAGTCTACAAAGGCTCGAAAGGTAACCAACCAGTCCATCCTGAGAATGATGTCATAAACTGTCATCTCTAAGATATAGAGGTCCTAAGGAAAGTGACACCCATCAACCTCAAGGGGGCACTCCTTGCACTGACGCACCTCAGCCGTTCTAGTCCCCAACAGAGTGTCTAGCATCATGATATCAGAAGAAGTAGAAACACTGAGCCCAAGGCTCTCCACAACGAGTATAGATATGAAACTATATGTATCACCCGTATCGAAAAGTATTGAAGATAAGACAGAAGCTACTAGAATAGTACCTCTGACTATAGAAGGTCCGAGATCCTGCTCCTGCCTGGTCTATTGCACTGCATATGCCTGCCCAGTGCTGCGGCCCTGCGACACAGCCTGGCGACCCTGAGCTGTCCCGCTCTCCTGCCTCTGAGATCCTGGTGTCTGGCTACCACGACCACGACCACCATCTCTGTCTGATCGCCCTGGCGTATTCCAGTTCCTTGACTGGTAAGAATCCACTGGTCCTACTCCTGCACGCGGAGTCTGCATAGAACCCCTCTCACTAGCCATTGATGGAAACGCCCTGCAAAAGTGCTGTAGATGACCCATCCTGCTGCAAGCTCGGCACTCCACTGGTTCATGTGGACACTACTGTCTCTTTTTACCCTCTCTTCCACACTGGTAGAACCTGATCGGGCCTCATGAAGAAACCGCCTGGATGGTACTGCCACCCTAAGAGAAGTTCATCTGTCTCTTCCTATTGCCAGCAAAAATAGTATCAGTAACTGGTGTTGAACCGCCCTGAACCACACCACTAGATTCCTGTAGGTTCCTCTATGTAATTAGCACCTGGTTCACAATAGCATGTACAAAATGCAACCTGAAAACATTCACCAGCGCTCAGATGTCATAGAGAAGACCTTCCTCAAAGCGCCTGGCCCTCAACGTCTCATCTCCCACCAGAACAGGTGAAAAACTCTGAAGCTCTGTAAAGCGAGCAGAATAGTCCATCACCGACATAGCGCCTTGCTGTAGATTCATGAACTATCGAGCTCTATCTACCCTTAGTGTCTCAGGAAAGAAGAATTCATAGAAGACTGCCTGAAAATCTTCCCACGCCATGTCTCTGTGATGTTCTGACTGGGTGGTTACATCCCACCACCTCTTGGCGGAATCACGCAGCATGTAAGTCGCGAGCTTGACCCTACACCTTGGAGGCGTCTCAAGATGCTTGAAAATAGTTTGCATCGACCCCAGCCAAGACTCCACAGCCCGTGGTCCGCCATCCCCTGAAAACATAGGAGGATGCTGCTGCTGAAAGATACGAGTCAGCTCAGCCATAGATGTCGCAGCCTGCTTTGCTCCCTGAAAGGTCTGCATGAACCACATGAAGCCTTCACGGAACTGTGCCTTCGCACCTGTGTCCAGAATAATAGCAGTCACCGCATCTGGCTCTGCTGGAGGATCCACTGGTAGCCCATGGCCCACCATCTCTGAAGTATACTCTTCGCCGTTCTCTTGGCGAACAACGTGTGGTCGTCTAGGTGGCATGACACTACACAGTCAAAAACACGCCTTAGATCATGATTTAACAAGACTAAAAACGAAGTAACCACAAAGGGAACAAGAGGAATATGACATTTCATGATTTAAAAAACATGACTACATGGAGTGTATAATGACTACACGACGTGTACTTGACTTCCCTTCCCCTGCCCGGGTCCTTCTACACGGCTAAGCCACACGACTTCCATTGAACAAAAACTACACGACGTGTATATCATATACACGGTGTGTATGGTGTTATTTCCAACTACCCGTGTCATCTGTGACATGGAAAAATACTCGGCTTGACACTACATGGCATGTTACACCCACACAGGGCGTGTCAACAACCTTGTTTCCTAGTCACACAGCTAACTCCACATGGTCTGTCCTCGGACAAGACTACACGGCGTCTTCCCAAAGGTACACGACGTGTTCTAGATGAGTTTTCCAACCCATGTTGTTAGTTACATGGCCAGATACATGTATAAGCCTACATGGCATGTTCTATATACACACGGTGTGTACACAAGGGGATTTCACGGACCCGTGTTGTTAGTTACATGGCCGGGTCCCCAGGTCACACTACACGGCATTCATCATTGACAAAACATGTGCGTCTGAAGGTTTCCTCCACCTATGTTTGTTAGTTACACGACCGACATCTGGTCAACACTAAACGGAGTTTACAGAAGCTACACGGTGTGTTCGCTTCAAGGTCTTCCCTTCCCCGTGTCGCTGCCAACACAGTTTATGACATGGGAAGAGACTACATGGCGTGTACTCTAGGTACACGGCATGTACTAAAAAATTTCATTTTTCTTCCTGAACAGAAGGCCATACATGGCGTGTTTAAGATACTGCACGATGTGTATACTGGGTTTCCAAACAGTAAGCCTAATAAACTTTCCCGGAACCCAGAAAATACTAAAAAACAACACCTAAGTGTCAAATTCTGACCCATGAGGGCCCATACTCCCCACAAGTCAATGTTTGACATCTTATCTGTGTTATAAAAAAAATAAACAGTCAATGATCCACTAAATTCCAGTCAATGGGGGCCCATACTCCCGAAAAACCAAAGTTTGGCATTCATTTTCTAAACCGGCTCACACAAGAAAATACCCTATCACACGCAGGTATTTATCAAGTAGCTATCACAACAGCATGCTTTACTAGCACAACAACTATCAAAATAACATGAAAATTATAATGCACCTACATGGCATGGAACTATGCATGGAATGTGATTTCTAGCATGTTTCTAAATGATGCATGAGATGGCATACCCTCATCTCATTGGGTTGCAACTAAATAGAACCTATAAACAAAATATAACAGCACAATCACAAGTGCGTCACCCAACGGTGAAATCAAGTCAACTGTAAATTGCAAAATAAATAAAATTGCAACACAAGGTAAATTGGATTTTCCCTATATAGGGGTTAGCTATGCCTGAGAACAACTTTTTACCAAATACCGTTCGTCCTATCCCTAACTACAACTCAAAATAGTAAGTCAAAGAAAATAACACCCTCTAATACTACTTTCTAACGTCCCGGATCCTGGTGCCACGCAACGGGTGCCCCGAACCCGGTTCGCCACATGACCTCAAGCGCATTTCCCCAAACGCCAAAGGCTGCCAAATAGCAGCGAGGGACCGGGTCTGATAGTGGGGAAACTATGCCCTCATTTGTCAAAGTGCAACTCAGCGGAATATAATATAAATATACAACAACAATGGAAGCAATAAACCATACACATAACTAGAATAAACAACTACAGTAGATATAACCAACCAGTATTTAAATGTCTATGAAACATGCCACAAGTTCTAAGAAAACAGTCAGAACATGTTACATAGTAGTGCAATACAATACAATACAGAGTACAGCAAAACGAAACCAGATAACTGGAAGCATCGTGAGCCTAGGCTCGGTCCCATGCCCTCCTACTCCTCAACAACAGTCAAGTACCTGTATAGGGACTCTTTCCCCTATCCACACCTGCAGAAACGTAATCTGTTTGGGTGGAAAAGCATGACCCAAATAGGGTGTGAGAAATATATCTCAGTAGGCATCCACCAAAGGCCCGTGCCCAACTGCGTGTATATATGCAACAAAAATGTGCAATAGTAAAATGAAATAAAGTAAGCAGTAATGAAAAGTAACTAACTTGATAGTTAAATTTCCATTTTATTATTTATTTAATCAATTAAATATTAGAAATCACCACAGTGCATTTCTAAATAAAAAGTCCACGTCCTCAGACAAGCAAGACCTTACCCTCAGGTAAGTAGAATCCAACCCGCAGGTATTTCCCTCAGGCGTAACAGATTTTTCCCTCAGGCATAGGTAGTGTCGCCCTCAGGCACAAAGTCTATCACCCTCAGGCACAGAAAAAGTTTCCCTCATTCTAGAATAACAACAACCCTCAGTCTAAGAAAAACAATGCCCACATGCTAAGTAAAACACTTCCCTCAGGTGCAAGTAACTGAGCTATGCCCAACATGTAAATAAACATTCACAAGCAATTCATCTCAAGGAAAAATCAGTGCATAATTAAACATGGCATACCCACAGGTATCCTGGCCAAACTACTAAGCATAGGAATGCACCCCTAGAGTGGTCCTAGATCCAAGCACTGATCCCAAACAACAGTTTTACAACTTTATTTAATCACCTATACAATTCAATGTATTAAAATAGCCACGACCTCGGCCACACGACACCCCAAATATGGGTTCATGGCACTAAAATACACAAAACACACAACAGTTGGAAAAATAAACACCAAGCCACCTATATTATACACCCCTGATCAGCAAAATCGAACAACGTTCCATGAATCGTCCTAGAACGAGGTAGATATGAGGTGAGAGAAATTTCATTCAAATGTAAATAACTTCCATTAGAGGAATAATTGGTAAGAAACACACACGAAGATGGGAGGGATTACCCGTGTGGTTCCAACAAGATCGTCCGAGGTGGAAACGGATTCTCGACGTGCGCTCAGCGGATCTCCAAAGGTTCAGTCATCCTCTCCCGAGCTCCCGTCCGGTTCTAAGCCTTCCCTGTGAACAGGGGAGGCTACTACCAATTTTAAGAGAAAAAAAGTACAGGGCATGTACTTCTGAGTACACAGCGTGTACTTTCCATTTTTAAACTGTTTCTCTGGCGGCTTCCCGCCAGCGTGACACTGTTCATCTGCCGACATGTCTACACGGCATGCCTTCATGAGTACACGGCGTGTTCTGTCGCACAGCTAGCCACCACCTCACTATTCACCTGCCGACTGACTACACGACGTGTAATGGACCACTACACGGCGTGTAGTCGGATCCTACACCCTTCATCGCCAGCATGGCCACACGCCCTGTGTACTAATTCCACACGGCCAGAAGTACACGACGTTTCGAAAAAGTACACGGCGTGTACTTTCAAAATTTAGGATTTTTCCCCATTTTCCATATTTTCTCAAAAAAACTTATGGAAAAGAGAAAAGAAGAAAACCGTACCTCAAAATAAGAACCGGGTTCTTACAACTCAGTTGTGGGATGGTCTATTAATAAGAGGACCAGATAGTGAAAATAACCAAGCTCATGGAGTAGAGCATTAGTGGAGTGGACTAGGGGACTTCTATTGCCCGAACCACTATACATCGTGTGTCCCTAATATTTAAATTTCCTCTGCATTAATCCATCTTATTAAAGTTAAAGGGCAGATCATGATATCAAGAATAATTTGTAAAAGACACAATTCACCCCCATCTTGTGAATATTTGGTATAACCCGATCCAACACTAGATACTGATCTTTATTTGAGAACTTACTACCACTCTCAAACTGATGAAAAATCAGAATGGACTATTCACACCTTATAAGACATGTTGAGATCTTCCTCACTTTACTTTCAAGGTATGTGGGATCAATATTTATCTCTTTTATAATTTTCCTATAACAATACCTTTCATTAAATTATTTATATGGAACCATATGAAGTGTTATATGGAAAGAGAATTTTCCCACCAACATGAAGCGATGTTGTTGGTAAAAGAAAACTCATAGGCCAATAACATGTTGAGGAAAAATTTGAAAAGTTGAAGATTATCCAAATCCACATTAAAGTAGATCGAAGTAGGCAAAAGATCTATGATGATAACTGAAGGAAGGATTTATAATTTCATGTAGGAGATCATGTTTTCTTAAAGGTATCTCCATGGGAGGGTGTCATATGATTATGTAAGAAGGTTAAGTTAAGTCCCAGGCAGGTCTAAACATTCAAAACTCTAGAACGAATAGGAGTTTTAGCTTTCCATTTGGCAATGCCTCCAAGTCTCTCAAAAGTTCATGATGTGTTCTACATATAACTATTTAGAATATACATGCCTCACCCAATGTATGTACTCACATATGAAGAAATATAACTTGAACCTAATATGTCTTATTGTGAAGAGTCTGTCAAGATTCTTGATACCAAAAACAAGTGTTGAGGAACAGGATGACTCATCTGGTAAAAGTTCAACGGATAAACTATAATATGGAAGAGGCAAAGTGGGAACCCGAGGAACTTATGATGAAGAACCAGCCAAATATTTTTATGAAGTAGTATTCTAGAAATTTCAAGGATGAAATTATTTGATTGAGGGAAGAATTTAACACCCAAACTTCCATGGTATGTTTCTCTTTGAATAATTCAATAGCTTGCATTGCACACAACTTCGAGTTCTAGCACAGCCCGACCACCAAACTAGCCATTATTAATAGTAATATCCACTTTTTAAAATTTTATAAATTTTATTTTTCAAAATGGACTTCATTTTTAGATTTAGAATATCACAATTATCTTAGGGTGATTTTTTAGTATTTTTTTGAAAACTTTCAATTTTTGATGAATAGTGAAAAACACTACGTTATTATTTAAAACCTACTTTTAATTATAATAATTATTTATTTTATTTAAATTTATTTTAGGTCAAAATAGAAACATAATACCTATATAAGTTCAATGTAATTCATAGGATTCATTTTATAATAAAATTATATGTATAAAATTTTATTGAACATTTTAATGTATTTTACGCACCTTTTTGGCACATTTGCAAATTTTCATAAAATGTAGTTTTACTTCTTCTATGAATTAAATTTTAAAAATCTGAGAGAAACGATTGACACTTGTAAGTAAAATTTTGTTAAATATAATAAAATTAATTTTTTTGTGAATAATAAGTTTTGAATTTTATTTACCATAGTTTAAAGTGAATTGGGTAATTAAAGGTAAAAATTATATTATAATTACCCTAAAATATGTCCTAATTCTATTGGATAATTTTTTTCGACCAAAATAAGCCTCAAAAATAAAATATGATCCTCTTTGATCCACATGTATTAGATTAGGACATTTATTATTATTTTATTTAAAGAAGAGCTAAATGTGTTAAATTCAAATTCTCATAAATATTTTTTTATTATAGGGTTATATAGAAGATAAATTCAACTATAAATATTCATTATAAAGATAAAAATATTTCCTACATAATGGTATTTTATTTATAATTATTATACATTAATTAATTAAATATATTTATGACACAATGATGATGTTGTAATTAACTTTTTAATGGAAGACTAAAATAATTGATATTATAAATATCCAAATAAATGTAAATTATGACTTTTGATTAATTACAGTAATTTTATAGCTTAATATGATATTTTAGGATTGATTTACTTTATTTTTTTGAAGTAATCTAGTTTTGTCGACTTTCAAAAAAACCAAATACTAAATAGTGTCAAAATTGACATAAATGACGTTTTAAAACAAATACTATATTATTAATTGATATAATATTACAAAAAATCTATGGTTTGTCCAAAAGAATTATATAAGGATATATATTTCAATAATGAACCAATTTGGGTTCTCTTGTCTTTTTATAGTAAGTTTATTAACCATTTATTATAATAAGGCAAGAATACATGGTAAAAGTTAAACTATTTAACTAAGAGTTAAATCTAAAAGATTAGGTTAATATGGTGACCAAAACCTTTCTAAAACGTATTTGTTGAGAGTTTTGTGATCCCTCACCACCTTATCCTTTAAATAAATCCTTTTAGAGCCATTATAAAAAGAATATGATTGCATGATAAATTAATATTTCATGTTTTTCCTAAAGTGACCCTCACCTCTCTTATAAATGGGTACTTCCCCTTCTCTCAAAATCACAAATCCAAAGCCATTTGGATCATCCAAAACCTGCTAAAATATATTCTCAACTTTCATCACTTCATCCTAGAGGCATTACTTTGATCAGAAAGATGACCTAAGGATCCCTTTTGATCAAATCAAAAAGAAGTACCTAAAAAAGAGGTAATAATTTCAACACCCCATTCAAAGTTCTTTTCTTCTTCCACTTCCTTTTTCATGGCTGTTTCCATACCAAAATAATAACTTTAGTGACTTTAACATAATTTAATTTTATTATAAATATCATACAACTAAATTCATTATTCTATCCATCATATGAATGATAAAGTCACCATACGTGTGTACGTATGGATTACTGTCTCCATGTTGTGGTGTAGCTTGTTATTCAACACTTCATTATTTGGATGGGTATAATAATAATTATAATTGATGTAAATAATAAATATAAAATATTAGTGATTCTGTATATATGATATAAAATCCAATTACATACATGTTCACCATCAATAGAACTGTATTGTCGCTCATGTATATGTACGGATTACCGTCTCCACGAACGCAATGAGATTCATTCCCCATAATAACCATTCAAGAATAATTTTCATTTTATGATTAAAAATAATGTTTAAAAACATAATTTAATTCTATATATGAATCAAATACATCCAATCCATAAAAAACCTATCTTACATAATAAAACATATAAAGGAAAACGAATCAATTAACACATGAAACAATGATACTACTAAAATATTATTAACAAAACAATTTTAAAAGATCATATATAATATCCTATTTATGTATATGGTTCTTGTATAATTTAATAAAAATTATTAACTATTATAATGGAGGTTAAAGTACCTTCAACCAAGGAAAATTACAAGGTAAGGTTTAATTTTACAATCTCTTTATTATCTAAGGTTGTTTATATGTGAGTATCTACTGGGACCTCTATATCATCCACATCTGTGTTTCTTAAAAATGTATTTCAATTTTTTTTTACTATTTTATAGAATATGGGTTAAATTCATCTATACCCTTGTTTTAATTTTTTTTAATTTTTTTGAAAGGAATATTTCAGTCATTTTCTAAACAAGGTACTTTACGAACTTTTGGAAAAATTAAGGTAATAATGTTTTCTTAATGTATATGGAGGGTGCGGATATTTTCCGCCAGTATAAAATCTTCTAAGCTTCCCCTACAATATTATATGAATATTTTGAATATAAATGTTTTATTTTACAATTATGTGTCTTTTAAATGATTTTAAAATAGAAAGATATATTTCTCTCAAATAGTATTGATTTCATTTATGTCAACATCCTTTGATGGATTTTACATTTGTTTGACATTGATTTATTATGATACAATCATTCACATTGTATTGAAGTATTTGTGATATATTTTACTGTGGACGTATTATTTTTATACGATTCATGGTTTATGGTTAAAGTATTAACATTTCATATGCTAGTTTTAATATGAATGTTTATATTATGTTTCAACCTTTTCATATGAGGAATACATTAGACTTAGTAAGTGATGGGTGGAGCCTAATATATCTCCCCGATGCATCAGCAGGTCTCATGATACCAACTACTACCTTGGAAAAAGACCTTAGCAAAATCATATTTGTAGTCTTGGAATGAAGCCTTGAATATATGGTTATGATGACAGACATTATGCATTCCATCAATATAAATTATATATTGATATTACATGTTATTATTTGACTAGTAGAATATCCATGTGAATTAGTAAATGACATTATTTGACTTATCTTTTCCTTATTATGTTGATTTTTTATGTTTAAAATGATTTTGTTTTAGTCTTATATATTTTTTTAAATGTTTATTCTTATTTATGATAGTTTTTTATATATTGTTATATTTACTGAGCATCTGAGCTCACCCCTTTATTATGTTTTATTTTTCCCAGGATTTGAAGAAGTATGTTACAATTAACATGCACGAATATTCCATGGGATTTGAGTTTCTTCAAAAGTGAGACAATTTTGTTGTTTTTTCATTTCATAACATAATGTAAAAGTTTTAAATGTATCTAGTACTTCCAAAGATACAAAACTAATCAGTATTTCGAGACTTGATATCTTAATATCATGCCAATGTTATGTAATAATTCACCGACTCTGGGTAACTAGGGTTGGTGTGTTACAATAGTGGAATGATTACATGCCATGTAATTGATTAATATGTTGTGAATTCATACAATGATGTAGCAGATTTGGGAATTTCATGACCAGATTACATGCTTGGAAGAACAATTACCTGTCATGTACACATAATACATGATGTGAGATGATTTGGGATATTTTATTCGATGAGATATATTGAAATTTAATTCTCCTAGAAATTACATGATTACAGGTTGCGTAACTATGTTACATGTCATGTACATTCACAGATATAGATTTCAAAGTACAGATTCCGCATATTTTCAATTTTTCACCAAATCTATGATAAAGGACCCACCGTGGTCCACCATTGAAAAATATATATATTATATTCATTAATATAGAATACCATATGATTCCTATAAAAGGGGTTCTAGTAATCTATTGTTTTAGGAATTCTTCTCTAGAGACATAAGCTTAAAGTGAGATGTTGTGTGGAACTTTCTGAGTTTTTATTCCTCTCTATTAGGCTTTGTTTTTCTTTTCTCCTCCCCTCTTATTCAGTCATTAATAGGATGAGGGTTTAATCGTACCTTGTTCTAGGGTAATTTATTTGAAGGGGGGGAGGTGCGGTAGATTTATTTAATTTTATTAATTCATGCATTTGGTTTTCCACAATACTTTCTTCGACTTCTAGTACCTTTATATTTATTTTTTCATGACCATTGATAATTGAATCTAAAAGGAACATTAATATCATACAACTGAAAACCCCAAATAAGGCATGAACATTGTGGAAATTTGGGGAAATCAAGTTAAAAAATGGAATCGAGATAAACTATATGAGAAACAACCTAAATTACTAGACCAATGTTTATAGGTTATTACCACATTTTGGAGGAGACACCAAGACCATTCGATTTTCCTTGTATTTACTCCAAAACTAATAATGCATTAATCAAAGAAATTTTTAAGTCCAATTTCACATGAACTCTAAAACTGCAACACCCTTGCATTATTTCAAATCTATTTAAAAAATAATCCATCAATATATTTTTCTTTCAACTTTTTCAATCTCAGAATCAATAAAATTAATCTTTTACCAGCATTTTCTTCAATATAATAAAATGAGATCTTTTGAAATTATATTCAAACTAATTTCACTATTCCTATGGATATATCATGACATGATTCTAATATTCATATAAAAAAATTATGTAAAAAAGTTGCGTTTTTAAAAATTTTGTATTTACATAAACCCATTGGGATTTAACAATGCCCTCATAGGATATGAAACTAGATCCAATGATGGGGATTGTTGTAACACCCCAAGATTTTATAGTGTGTTATTTCTTCAAAATAATTCAATAACTTTCACTACACGCAACACCAAGTTCAATCGCACCATGACTTACCAAACAAGCTGTTCAAAAGAGGTTATGAATAGTGTTAACTAAATTTTAAACTTTATATAATCCTTATAATTTTAGAATCCATATTATGAGTTTCTTAGACATAATGTAAGAACAAATTCATTTTCAGTATTTCACTTTTACCAAATTTTAATAGTGAACCCTTTTTAGATACTATATTTTAAACTTTTTGACTAAATGGGGACATCAAAAATTTAAAATGAAACATCCCAAGCTTCCACGGTACGCTAGCGTGTGTTGTACGCAACACCGAGTTCTAACACACCGTAACCAATCAAACTAGCTGTTATGAATAGTAATACCTACTTTTTGAAATTATATATATTTTATATTTTAAAATGGACTTCATTTTTGGATTCGGAATATCGAATTTAGCCTAAGGTGAAATTTTGGTACATTTCGGATAACTTTCATATTTTGATGAATAGTGAAAATTACTAAATTTTAATTAAAAACAACTTTTTTAATCAAATTAATTACTAGTGATAAATTATGAATTTGAGTGGTTTTAAAGTATATTTAGAATATATTTTTACCATTTAATATAATTTTGGTCATTGGACATAATTTTACAATTAAACCGAACATAAACAAGTGTCAATCTTTTGATAGTTATTATCTCTTAAAAACACACTTTTTGTTTTGACAGCGGGAATTAATTTTAAATTAATTTCTGCCACTTCTGTGTTTTGAATTTAGAAAAATGGATTCCATATTTGGAATCAGGATGTCCAAATTGTGTAAATAGGTAACTTTTATTTTTAGACATTTTGAATAATTACTGTGGTAAATATTTTATTTACCATGGTTAAGGGTAAATCCGGTAAATAAGGGTTAAAAAATAATATTATAATAATACAAAATTACCCTAAAACGTGTCCTAACCTTATTGGTGGACACATACCCGACCATGAGCATCCTTGGGTCAATTTGGGGACCCCTTGGAGCCACTTGTATGTGGTAGGGACACTTTATATTAATAAAGTTAAAATAAAAATAAAAATGGCATAAGCTTACATCTTTTAGAAGAACAATTTTTACATAGGGTTATACATGTTGGATTTTCGATTATAAATATTAATTAGAAAGATAAAAAGATTTCCTACATAATGATATTTTATTTATAATTTTTAGACATCAAATAATTTAAATTATTAATGACACAATAATGATGCAATGTTTACCTCATTAATAAATCATTTAAATAAATAAGATTATAATGATTAAAATATTATCTAAAACCTGTCCAATTCTTATTGGTTGATTTTATTTATAATATTAGTCATCTTATCTTCTACCTCAATGATTTTTGGACCATTATAAACCGAATATAATTATATTATAAAGTAATACTTTCACTCTTTCCTAAAGAGCCCCTCTTCTCCCTTATAAACGGAGACCACTTCTACTCATTCCTCACACCTCTCAAGCCACTTGGCTCGTCCAAACTCTGCCCAACTAAGCTCCCCACATCCCTCTCCTCCTCCTTGAAGCTTCCCCTTAGGCAGAAAACATTTCAAGAAGTCCTTTGGTTCCAACCAAAGTGAGTTACCTAAATTAAAGGTAACGATTTCTATTAAATTATTTTCATTTATTTTGCTTCTCCAACCCCCAAAATCTTTTTATTTCCTTTCTTTTGTAACAACACCAGTATCCTAAATATACTAGGATGTTGTTATAAGAAGGATTCAAACTACACATACACACAACTCCATCTCATGGATGATGAACATAATGTTTCTGTGGATGGCAAACTAACGCCTCACGAAACGATGATTGTTCAAATACATCTTACCGCCTCTCATGGTGGCCATTATGATGGCACTGTAATTAAATATGATATTAATGATATATATTTTATATATAAGCTTCTTTAATTCCATTTTATTTCATACCATTATTCGTTTCATGTTGTATATACATACGATAATTTCATTTGAGGAAGTGCGGACTACCGCCCCCTTAAAATGATATGACTCGTTCATACCACACATGGAACGTATAAAGGATGGTGTTAATGAACTTAAGTAACATATATAAAATATTATATTATACTGTAATAGTAATATACCTATGTATCATTTGGATTCAATTCTTTTAAAATAAAAATTAAATGGAAGTAGCGTTCGTGCGTACGTACGGACTACCGTCTCCACGAACGCGGTGAGATCCATCCTCCATCGTATCCATTCAAGTCTTATTCTCATTTTAGGGTTAAAAATAATGTTAATATCATTCTGATTATGAATAAGATATAATATATCCATTACAAACATGTCTTATGTAACCAAACATTTAAGAAGAACGAATCGATTATCACCTGAAACGACGATAATACTAAGATATTATTAATAAAGCAATGTTAAAAGATCATATATGATATCATATTAATGTATATGATTCTTGTATAATTTAATAACAATTATTTCACCATTATACAGGAGGTTAACCTACCCCAACAAAGGAAAAGTACAAGGTAAGGGTTATTTCACAATCTCTTCATTATCTGAGGTTGTATTATACGTAATAATCTACTGGGATCTCTTATCATCCACATCCATGTTTCTTCGAAATGTATTTCAAAACATTTTTAATATTTACAAGAATATGTGTTAAAGTCATTTATACCGTTGTTTGACTTTTTATAAGAGGTTTATAAAGGAATCTTTCCGTCGTTTTCAAAACAAGTTTTTTTTAACCTTTTCGACAGAATTGAGGTAAGAATGTTTTTTTAACTTATACGGCGGGTGCGGTTATTTTCCGCCATTATAAAATCGTTGAAGCTTTCCATACAAGCTTATAAGAATATTTTCAAAGAAAATGTTTTATTTTATATGGATCTTAAATGATTTCAAAATAAAAGGAGATACTTCTTTAAAAAGAATTTTGATTTCATCTATGTCAACATCCTTTGATGGATTTTAAGATTATTTTAAGTTGATTTATTATGATACAAAACTTCTATATTGTATTGAAGGTTTTGTGATATGTTTGACTGTGGATGTGCTATTTTTATACCATTCATAGTTTATGGTGAAATTATTGACATTTCGTATGCTAGTTTTAATACGAATGTTTATGTTATGTTTAAACCTTTTCATATGGGAATGCATTGGACTTAATAAGTGACGGGTGGAGCCCGCTATAGCTCCTCGATGCATCGGTAGGTCTCATGAGACAAACTAGTGTCTTGGCACAAGGCCTTGACAAAATCTTATTTGTAGTCTTGGCACGAGGCCTTGTCTATGTGGTTATGATAGTCTGGCATTATGCATTCCAACATTATGAAAGTGGTTATTGATATTGCATGTGATTATTCGATTAGTAGAATATCCATGTGAACAAGTAAATGGAATTATTTCGTTTTACCTTTTCCATACTATGTTGAAGTTCAATTTTAAAAGGCTTTTGTTTTAGTAATTCATTGCCTTAAATGTTTATGCTTATTTTGAATGTTCCGCTATATTGTTATCCTTACTGGGCATTTGAGCTCACCCCTTTTCTATGTTTTATTTTTCCCAAGTAGTGAAGAAGTAAATTATGAATGACTTGCAGGGATATTATGAGGGGTTAATAGTGTGGATATGAAGACTTTGTTGTTGTAGTAGTTTTTCACTTTGAAATGTAATGTAAAACTTATGAATATATCTAGTGTTTCCAAGGCTACTAAACCAATCGGTCTTTCGAGATTTGATCTTTCTTGTGATCATGCCAATGTTATGTAATTAATGCACCGACTCTGGGTAACTGGGGTCGGGGCGTTACAGTTGGTATCAGAGGAAGTTTAGTACAAACCTTGGAAACTAGATTTAGATAAACTCTGATTAGAGCACGTAGACCTAAGATGAACTTTGAGGATTAGTATAGAAGAACTTCCTAGAATTTTGGTATTGTAGAGATTTTGTGAGTTTTCCGAGCAATACATCCCTGTCTGGATACGAGCAGGTAGAGGCGGCTCTGGCACAGATGTACCTAGGGGTAAAACCCGAAAACACCGCTTTGAGCTAGACTCGAACGGGAACTGGTGCACGACAACGGGCCTTGCTGCACTCTTGGTTACGACACTCCCGGGGGATATGCTTAGGATAACTCTCATTTTCTTTACAAATCATTATGAAGGGTTTATGAGTATATAATTACTCAAAGAAAACATTTTTATGATTATGGATTATATCCATAAATAGTTCAATTTATGTTAAGTGTTTTATAAGTATGAGATTATGTATTTTGATTCATAAACTGATCTAGTTTATGCCATTGTTCAGAAATGGCGCCTAGTAGAAGGAATGAGAACTCCAGAAATGCACATGATCCAAAGAGAAGGAAGGATCATATCTTTCATGGTCTTAAGCTAGAATTGATAAGAGAAATAGTCTCCCATGTATTATCATCATATGAAGAAATAATATCATGTGTTGATAAGGTAAGTAAAGAGTTTACTGAGTCCTATGGCTTTGAAGGGAAGCAAGAGAAGAAAAGGATGGAAGAGAGAAATATGGATAAAGGGAAGAGGGAAAAGAAGAATTTTCCCATATGTGGTAACTGTGGAAAGAAACACCCTAGAACTTGCCTGAAAGGAATGGGAGTTTGTTATAACTGTGGAGGAAAAGGGCACAAAGTACGTGACTGCAAGGGTAAGAAAATGGTTTCAAATGTACAATGCTTCATTTGCAAGGAGTTTGGACACTACGCGAACCTATGTCCCAGTCATCAGACTATGCCGCAAATGATGCTATTGGATAATAATCAAGTTATGATACTACCACAGATGAATAGGAATGATTAGAGTTCTTATGTTGATTATGTCAATTGAGTGTTGTATCAACAATGTACTTGTTATAATGATTATGGAGTATATAAGGATTGTACTACAGTACTATTTCATTAAGGACTTGAGATTGTGTGGAACAAAGAAAAGTGACTCAATAGCAGGATAAATTTTTGGAAAATATATGGTTGAGAGAAAGATAAACCATAATATGGTTCTGATACCGAGTTAGTGATTTTAGAATAATACATGATTGATTTGGATAAATTATATTGGATATTCTTGACTACCTTGGAACTGATTAATGATCTGTATATTCCATTATTGTTGGGGTTTAAAACATTTTTGGATTGATGAAGTATATCCATCATTCTATATGGAATATGGGAGCATGAATGTAATCAATAAGGAATATGGTAATTCAGGATGTTTCAGTGTATTAAAAGAATACAAGATGAAGGTATTCATATGCTATTATGGGGTAAAAAGGATCTACATTATTCTTACCTTCCTTATAAATGTTGGACTGTGAGTTTGGACAGAAGTATTTTGGATAGTTCTAGTTTGGATTATTTTGGATTGCCATAAAAGGACAACCCGGAGGTCGGGCGGCAACCCGTCGCGTCCGGCAAGGCTGCGAGACTTGAACCCGCAACCGAAGGGCGACAAGGGTGTATCACGTACCACTGGCCCACGAGATGTCTTGGATTAAATAATGTAGTTTTTTTTAAAAGATCTGGTAGATGAATTATAAATTCATTTATTTTGGAACCTTGTACGAATAGTATAAATAGAAATTTTTTTTACGTTCTATTATCTTTTAGAGTGAAAGATGAGTTTGTGGTAGAAATTTATTAATGGATAAAACTCCAATTATAATGTAAGTATATCTCCTTATGATCTTATCCAATCTCATAAATAAATTCCTCAACATTAATAAAAAGAACTTAGAACAAAAATGTTGTCCTAGATGGTACCTTAAATCATCACTAATTTATGGCTTTGGGATTGTTGGCCTTTTCATAGCCATGTTCTCTACCACTCTCCATCATATAATTGATGGTTAGATTTCTCTTCCAGATCCATATTTTCCTACATGGAACCCTAGTATGTGTTATTTTCGGTAATCTTTATACTTTCCACTCTTTATTTTAAATAGAGGCCTCATTAATTCATTTTTCGATGTGGGATTTCAACTAAGATATTTTGAAACGTCAAAAATGTGTTATCCTAATACCCTATGTTTTGTTGAACCAATGGTATTTCAAATCATCATAGATTGATGAATTTAAGGACCTCAATTTTACACTTGTTTGTGATTGACAACCTCAATCACCACCTATAAATATTTACGTTTTTCCTCCAATTATATGTCTCTAATTGCCACCAATGTTCTCCTAATCGAGATCATAATTTGGTGGTGACCCTTTGATTTCTCTTTTCCTCATATTAAGACTAAATTTTAGTAACCCAATTTCCGATGTGGGTTTTCCCACAAATATATTTTCTATTTTCAACCTTTTATTTTTGAAGAACAATTTCAAATTGCGAGGACACAATTTATTGAAGGAGGGGAGAATGTAACACCCCAAGATTTTATAGTGTATTATTTCTTCAAAATAATTCAATAACTTTCACTACACACAACACCAAGTTCAATCGCACCATGACTTACCAAACAAGCTGTTCAAAAGAGGTTATGAATAATGTTAACTAAATTTTAAACTTTATATAATCCTTATAATTTTAGATTCCATATTATGAGTTTCTTAGACATAATGTAAGAACAAATTCATTTTCAGTATTTCACTTTTACCAAATTTTAATAGTGAACCCTTTTTAGATACTATATTTTAAACTGTTTGACTAAATGGGGACATCAAAAATTTAAAATGAAACATCCCAAGCTTCCACGGTACGCTAGCGTGTGTTGTACGCAACACCGAGTTCTAACACACCGTAACCAATCAAACTAGCTGTTATGAATAGTAATACCTACTTTTTGAAATTATATATATTTTATATTTTAAAATGGACTTCATTTTTGGATTCGGAATATTGAATTTAGCCTAAGGTGAAATTTTGGTACATTTCGGATAACTTTCATATTTTGATGAATAGTGAAAATTACTAAATTTTAATTAAAAACAACTTTTTTAATCAAATTAATTACTAGTGATAAATTATGAATTTGAGTGGTTTTAAAGTATATTTAGAATATATTTTTACCATTTAATATAATGTTGATCATTGGACATAATTTTACAATTAAACCGAACATAAACAAGTGTCAATCTTTTGATAGTTATTATCTCTTAAAAACACGCTTTTTGTTTTGACAGCGGGAATTAATTTTAAATTAATTTCTGCCACTTCTGTGTTTTGAATTTAGAAAACTGGATTCCATATTTGGAATCAGGATGTCCAAATTGTGTAAATAGGTAACTTTTATTTTTAGACATTTTGAATAATTACTGTGGTAAATATTTTATTTACCATGGTTAAGGGTAAATCCGGTAAATAAGGGTTAAAAAATAATATTATAATAATACAAAATTACCCTAAAACGTGTCCTAACCTTATTGGTGGACACATACCCGACCATGAGCATCCTTGGGTCAATTTGGGGACCCCTTGGAGCCACTTGTATGTGGTAGGGACACTTTATATTAATAAAGTTAAAATAAAAATAAAAATGGCATAAGCTTACATCTTTTAGAAGAACAATTTTTACATAGGGTTATACATGTTGGATTTTCGATTATAAATATTCATTAGAAAGATAAAAATATTTCTTACATAATGATATTTTATTTATAATTTTTAGACATCAAATAATTTAAATTATTAATGACACAATAATGATGCAATGTTTACCTCATTAATAAATCATTTAAATAAATAAGATTATAATGATTAAAATATTATCTAAAACCTGTCCAATTCTTATTGGTTGATGTTATTTAGAATATTAGTCATCTTATCTTCGACCTCAATGATTTTTGGACCATTATAAACCGAATATAATTATATTATAAAGTAATACTTTCACTCTTTCCTAAAGAGCCCCTCTTCTCCCTTATAAAAGGAGACCACTTCTACTCATTCCTCACACCTCTCAAGCCACTTGGCTCGTCCAAACTCTGCCCAAATAAGCTCCCCACATCCCTCTCCTCCTCCTTGAAGCTTCCCCTTAGGCAGAAAGCATTTCAAGAAGTCCTTTGGTTCCAACCAAAGTGAGTTACCTAAATTAAAGGTAACGATTTCTCTTAAATTATTTTCATTTATTTTGCTTCTCCAACCCCCAAAATCTTTTTATTTCCTTTCTTTTGTAACAACACCAGTATCCTCAATATACTAGGATGTTGTTATAAGAAGGATTCAAACTACACATACACACAACTCCATCTCATGGATGATGAACATAATGTTTCTGTGGATGGCAAACTAACGCCTCACGAAACGATGATTGTTCAAATACATCTTACCGCCTCTCATGGTGGCCATTATGATGGAACTGTAATTAAATATGATATTAATGATATATATTTTATATATAAGCTTCTGTAATTCCATTTTATTTCATACCATTATTCGTTTCATGTTGTATATACATACGATAATTTCATTTGAGGAAGTGCGGACTACCGCCCCCCTTAAAATGATATGACTCGTTCATACCACACATGGAACGTATAAAGGATGGTGTTAATGAACTTAAGTAACATATATAAAATATTATATTATACTGTAATATTAATATACCTATGTATCATTTGGATTCAATTCTTTTAAAATAAAAATTAAATGGAAGTAGCGTTCGTGCGTACGTACGGACTACCGTCTCCACGAACGCGGTGAGATCCATCCTCCATCGTATCCATTCAAGTCTTATTCTCATTTTAGGGTTAAAAATAATGTTAATATCATTCTGATTATGAATAAGATATAATCTATCCATTACAAACATGTCTTACGTAACCAAACATTTAAGAAGAACGAATTGATTATCACCTGAAACGACGATAATACTAAGATATTATTAATAAAGCAATGTTAAAAGATCATATATGATATCATATTAATGTATATGATTCTTGTATAATTTAATAACAATTATTTCACCATTATACAGGAGGTTAACCTACCCCAACAAAGGAAAAGTACAAGGTAAGGGTTATTTCACAATCTCTTCATTATCTGAGGTTGTATTATACGTAATAATCTACTGGGATCTCTTTATCATCCACATCCATGTTTCTTCGAAATGTATTTCAAAACATTTTTACTATTTACAAGAATATGGGTTAAAGTCATTTATACCCTTGTTTGACTTTTTATAAGAGGTTTATAAAGGAATCTTTCCGTCGTTTTCAAAACAAGGTCCTTTTTAACCTTTTCGACAGAATTGAGGTAAGAATGTTTTTTTTAAACTTATACGGAGGGTGCGGTTATTTTACGCCGTTATAAAATCGTCGAAGCTTTCCATACAAGCTTATAAGAATATTTTCAAAGAAAATGTTTTATTTTATATGGATCTTAAATGATTTCAAAATAAAAGGAGATACTTCTTTAAAAAGAATTTTGATTTCATCTATGTCAACATCCTTTGATGGATTTTAAGATTATTTGAAGTTGATTTATTATGATACAAAACTTCTATATTGTATTGAAGGTTTTGTGATATGTTTGACTGTGGATGTGCTATTTTTATACCATTCATAGTTTATGGTGAAATTATTGACATTTCGTATGCTAGTTTTAATAAGAATGTTTATGTTATGTTTAAACCTTTTCATATGGGAATGCATTGGACTTAATAAGTGACGGGTGGAGCCCGCTATAGCTCCTCGATGCATCGGTAGGTCTCATGAGACAAACTAGTGTCTTGGCACAAGGCCTTGACAAAATCTTATTTGTAGTCTTGGCACGAGGCCTTGGCTATGTGGTTATGATAGTCTGGCATTATGCATTCCAACATTATGAAAGTGGTTATTGATATTGCATGTGATTATTCGATTAGTAGAATATCCATGTGAACAAGTAAATGACATTATTTCATTTTACTTTTTCCATACTATGTTGAAGTTCAATTTTAAAAGGCTTTTGTTTTAGTAATTCATTGCCTTAAATGTTTATGCTTATTTTGAATGTTCCGCTATATTGTTATCCTTACTGGGCATTTGAGCTCACCCCTTTTCTATGTTTTATTTTTCCCAGGTAGTGAAGAAGTAAATTATGAATGACTTGCAGGGATATTATGAGGGGTTAATAGTGTGGATATGAATACTTTGTTGTTGTAGTAGTTTTTCACTTTGAAATGTAATGTAAAACTTATGAATATATCTAGTGTTTCCAAGGCTACTAAACCAATCGGTCTTTCGAGATTTGATCTTTCTTGTGATCATGCCAATGTTATGTAATTAATGCACCGACTCTGGGTAACTGGGGTCGGGGCATTACAATTGTTTTAATTTAGTTATTAAGACATTAAATATTTACTATATTTTTTTAGATAATTTTTTTTACATTTGTTGTGTTTATGCTACGAGTTTCATATTTTTAAATATTTGAATGCCTGACCACTAAACTCGGTGAAATATAAAAGAAACCATTGAGGCCACAAACCATTATAAACCAATCCTAGAAGGTAATGTTACTAAAACCCTAGAGGGAACTAAGTGAAATCAACCTAATTGAGTACTTCAAAGAGATCAGGGGATACAAATACTTTCTGGATATGGGTGGCCGTCAAACATAGGATTTCAGTCAAGCATCCTAGAAACCACCATGCAAAAAACAAAATTTTAGATAAATCATTCAGTCATGTAGATGTTATCAAACAATATGAAAATCACCGAAATTATATGTGAATATCTAAACTAACATTTGGGAATCTTTCTCAAGAATTGTGACATGATACAATTTGAGAATGTATCAAGTGATGTGGTAAGACTCTTTTTTTGATTTTAATTATGTGATAGATCATGATATTGGATTCAAAGCCTACCTACACATTCCATCACTATGTTGGATGAGTTGGCATAAAAATTACTCACCCACTTCCTTCCAACATCTATGTCAATGGACATATGGGTAAATACGATAATGTTTTTTCAATTGGATGATGAATTCATATATTCTTCCTTTGAAGGATATAATGATATGACATAACAATTCCCTCATTATAAAAGAAATATATGGTTCATATTCCAAAAAATCTATAAGGGTTTATTGTAGGGGAACCAAGTAATTATTAATACTTTAGATGGAGGATTAATATTGAAGAATTCACTTAAAGTAAGAAACAAATTGTTGAACTAACCTTAGAGAAACTGTTTCTAGAGGAAAATGAGAAATAACACAACAAAATTGAATTCAAAAAGCTAATAAAAATTTCTGGATGGTATAAAAACTATAGTCATTAACCATTAATATCGAATTCATGATGGGAATGTAGAAAAGACCCCAAGTTATGTGTATATAAGATTCAAATTATGATGATAACAATCATTGTAATCCATTTAAGGGTTGGATACCACAACATCAATAAATAAGAGAATATAAAAAAATACCACAAGGGTACCAAAAACAAGAACCCCAAGGGACCACACTGATAAGAATTGTCCATATGTTGGAAGAGACTCTATAAATATTCACGACTACTTATGAGGTTGTACTAAAATAAATAAAAGAAGAATCATCAAACCCAAAGGCCGAATTCAAGAATCTAGAGCATCATGTTTGACCAATTGATGATCAGTTTATAGAGACACCTATAGGTAAACTACCACGATTCCTTGAAAAAAAATCACATGATGATTTGAAATCTATACAACATAGTAGTGGGAGGAAAACAAAATGAAGTGGTAGAGGATTTTCTTGAGAAAAACCAGTGGAAGAAGGAGAAGATGAAGTTGACAAGGAACAAGTAGATTTATAATAAGAAGAATAATGACCTCATTACATGACATGTCATCCCTTTCAAGAAAAAATGTAACATGTAATGAAGAATGTGTAGAATGGCATGTTCATGGAAATTTTTTAATAAATTCATATTAATATAACTTTTTCATAGGCTCTCACAAACATGTCGATGTATGAAAAATAAAACAAGGAGCTATTAACCAATAAGAAGAATATAAAATAGATTGTAACCATTCTACTCAAAAAGGAGTTTTCGGTGGTGGTATCAATGAACATACTGACGAAGCAATGTGATCCATGTAGAATTTCAATTCCCAACTTTATCAGAGCTAAAAAATTTAGAGGCAATTTGTTTCACTTAGGTATGAGTGTAAATATCATGTTGTTAACAACATACAAGAATTTAGGACTAGAATTTCTAAAGCATTGGAGTTTCACTCTAATTAGTAGACTCAATAGTGAAGAATCCCCAAGGACTCGTCGATGAAATTCTGATTAGGATTGACAAATTCTACTTCCCCATCAACATCCTAAAGTTGGATATTGAAGAGGAATGAAATCCACTCATTCCAGGTTGTCAATATTTATCCTAAGGGTGCACGCTGATTGATGTTCAAAATGGATAACTTTGTTTTACATTTGGGAGTGATTAAGTAAGTTTCAATATCCCCAGAGAAATGAATAATGTTGATGTGCCATGTGAAAATGAGTTTGTAAGTGAAAATAAATCTGAAGTATTTGATGTCGCTGAAATTAGAGATGTACATGATTTAGATTCTGTTATGCACGAGGATTCTCAACTAAGTAAGAAAGAGAAGCTGAAAACCAATATGGATAACACCAAAGGAGTGGCCAACTACACTATATTTTAAAAATAAAAATAGGTATGTCTGGTACATGAAATTATGTTTAGTTCATTGGGATTGAGGATGAAATTATGGGTTGGTCCAATGGAGATCAAGAAAGTACTATAGTTTGGAGGAATTAATTTGTTCATAGAATAAGGATACAAGATGACATATGTAGATATGACCAACATGGGACCATTTATGGACCACAAAGTGGTACAAAATATCCAATCACATATCTTCTATATTGAATCAATAGAAGTTATTGTCGATCCAATGATGTTAAACAAATTCTCTTCTAGGAAGAAACTCATGTCTTTGTTTTTATTTATTTATTTTATATTTTTACAGGAATCCGTGCTCTCTCTCTAAATATTATAATATTCAGGGATAATATCCTGTGATTTCACCTTTTTATTTTTAATTTTTAGGACCATCAAACCCATGTCAGAAGTATACAATGGGAATTAAAAGAGGCTACAAAAATAATACATTTAATGAAAATCAATTATACATGGTGTATTTGGAGGAGAACAAAAATAGACATTAATGATTTAAGAACCAATTTCATGGGGAGTAAGAGTTTCAATTCAACATTTTTCAACTATATGCCACACATTTATTTATAAATTGTCAACATCCAATTTTATTCCATTCACTTGATTCTTAATTCAATCAAATTAACTAGGATAAATAAACTACCAAGGAAAATTATCATGGAATGAGTTTTAATTTTTTTGTTAATACATTTGATTTATAAAAATGGATAAAATAATTTGTAAAGATAAACATGTGGATTAGGATTTGACTAACCATGATATTAGGATCATATTGATCATTGTAAATGAAATGTTTATATTATATATCCATGCTTTGAATTCTTGATATTTTTATTAATTGATTTAATTATTCATATCTTTTTCCAAGAGTAATTGTCCCAAACATTCTTCTCATTCTAGATACATCCACTAAGCCAATATTTTCGATTAATTCTTTAAAAACTCAGGCATGTTTTCTTCTAGAATGTGCTTTGAATCTTATCATATCTAGGATTGAGTATAATCTCTTTTAATATGATTGAGGCATCTTTTGTTTCACCGCTAATCCTAATATATTCCTTACATTAATCCATTTTAATCATGATGAATCCCTGAATAGACTTTTTAGGAAACGATCCTTGTTCAATCTTATCTTATCCATTCATACCTTCAACTAAATATTTTTTATGATTATCAAACATAAGAGTGGGGAAAACAATGACTAGTACACCAGATAGAAATTTATAAAGAATAAGTTTGGAGGATATATCATGAGATTTGGGGAAGGCACATTCATTGTATTTATTACACACCCACTTAAAAAAATAAGAAAATGAAAAAAATGGATTGTGTCTAAAGAAATTAAAAAATCACTGTTTACTTGATCGGTGATCTTTTTATTAATATTACGAATAATTTCTTGAAGAGATTATTAGGGGTTGGGTGGTGGATGGAAGAATTATCCCCAACACAAACTCCGAAAAAGAAAAGAAAAATTATAAAAAAGGTGTTTCATTTCATTCATTTCTTCTCTTTATGATACTACAATAGGAGATTGGGGGAAAGGATACATTCATAGAGTTTTTTGATGATAATTCAATGTACATTAGATTTAGACCTCCTATTTTATCCTTACATTATATAAATAATTTAACTACCTTAACTATTCCCCATAGTCATTTGATCCTAAGATTTGAATCCCTCATGATTGATTGTTATTTCTGTCCTAAACCGATAAAGATATTAGATATGTTGAAAGATTATGGTATATTACATGTGCTTAAGGTACGTGCATGACTATATTCATTTGTTCCCCAATGATGAGTGAAATAATTCAAAATGAGGTAAATAAAAAATTCATGTATATTTATAATGAAATGAAAAATTATAATTTTGGAATGAAAATTATTGGTTATTTTAGGATATGGAATGTAAAATACAGGGTTTAATTGTTTCATTAAAAAATGAGGTGTTGATAAATATTCTAAATGTGATACTATAAAAATAAATTTTCCATTTGGCCAATTTTTTTACTGAAATATAATTTCAAACATGTCTAGGTGAATATCCATTGTTGTATCTTATGATTTAAACCTTGATGAAAAGTATGAATTCATGTGTGGGAGAAGTTAATGTATTTATTCCATGAATAAATTTTAGTGTATTTTAATGTATTAATTTATGTATTTAAATGATTATTCTTTCCAATTTATGAGTGATTTTACATGTTTTTTATGGAAGGATACAATGAATATTTGGAAATGTAATGTAAAGAGGAAAATATTTGATAAAAATTACCTTGCACCCTGAGATTCACTCATGACGTGACACCAGATTTTTGAGGATACAAGGAAGTTGGAAAATGGGAACATAATGATTACACGTCATGTAATTCATTTAAAAATTAGGACTTTATCTGAAGAATAAACCACATACTGAATGTCATGATGATAATACAAACTCTAATGAATAACTACACATCATGAAAAGGCATTACTTGGCCTTATTTTTTTAGGATATTTGTTTGGAAGAGATACACCGAAATTCATATCGCTTGGAAATTCAAACATTACACACCATGTAAATTCACGAGATGGATTTCAAAGTATAGATTCTATGTATCTTAAAATATTCTACAAATATATTAAAAGGGAACTACCTTGAACTAAATTTCGACCAAATATTTATGATATTCATTATATCATATCCCATAAAGAGCCTATAAAAGGAGGTTAAGGCTGATTTTGTTGGAGGAATTCAGATCTAGAGATAGAATATTGGTGTGAGAAACTTGATGTCTCTTTATGAATTTTTCTTCCATTCATTTATTCTTTATTTTTCATTTCTCATTCACTCTTATTCCTTGATCACTAGGATGAGTTGGTCAACCCACCATGTTTTATGGAAATGTAATCCAAGGGAGAAGGTTTATTGGATTTATTTAATTTTACATACTCATGCATTTAGTTTGCGGTAATTATTTCATCAAAATATAATAATTTTCATTTTATTTTGTTATGAACATTGATTATTGAATCAAAAAGAAACATTAACATTGAGAAACTAAAAAAACCTAATGAAGGAATGACCATTTTTAACTTTAGGGGAAATTAGGTTTAAAAATGGTATCGAGTTAAACAAAGACTAAGGGTAATTGGGTATTATCGTGTTAATAATTAGATATCATGGCCATTGGATATTCCACATCTCAAATCCAACACCAATAATGATTTTTTCAACATATTTTATTAAATCAAATCTCACTGAAACCCTGAAATTAAAAAACCCTATTTCTCTTTTAAATATATTGACAAACCTATCAATAATTACACTTTTCTTTCATCTTTTTCTTTCTCAAAAACAATAAAATCAATATTTTTCACCATTCTCATCAATATAATAAAATTAAAACTTTTTATATGATAATAAAAAAATTTGTCCGTCTTTGTGGATCGATCTCAACCTACTGA
Organism: Viscum album; assembly: GCA_963277665.1. NCBI lineage: Eukaryota > Viridiplantae > Streptophyta > Magnoliopsida > Santalales > Viscaceae > Viscum > Viscum album. The sequence continues at coordinate 114,798,810 of OY728149.1, forward strand.
TAATAATCATTTTCATAAATAATGTATTATATATGAGTTTTTATAAATATTGTTTTGAATAAACCCATATGGATTTAATGATGCCCTCATGGGATATCAAACTAGTACGTTTTTTGGGATGGATGTTTTTTATTTTTTAAGAGTTTTACTTTTTATTTTATTTTTATTGATTTTTTTCTATTTACATTGACCGTGTTCATGCTGTGAGTTTTAGATTTTAAATTTTTTAAATTCATGGCCACAACACTTAATCAACGAGAAAAGAAACCATTAGGGCCACAAACCATTATGAACCAATCCTTGAGAGTAAATTCACTTCAAAAATGGTGGGTCCAAAATAAAATCAACCTATTGTAGTTATTCAACGAGATCTGTGGCTATGGATGCTTGTAGAATACAAGAAGTCATCAAACATAGGATCCGAACAAAGAATCCCAACACCCCCATTAAATCCACCCACTTTGAGATAATTTATATAATCATTTTGATGATATCAAATAGTTTTAAAATGAACAAACACCCACATAAAGATCTGAAAAAACATTTGGGAAACTTCCTCAATATTTGAAACATGTTAAAATTATGTAATGTCTAAAGCAAGGTGGTAAGACTCTGTGTTTTCTAATTTTCATTCCCTGTTCGAGATTGATATTAGATTCAAATCCCGCATGTCCATTTCATCAATATGCGGGATGGACTGGCATGAAACTTCATCACCTCCTTATTTCCACCTTGTTATTCAATTTAAATAAGGGTAAATATCTTAAACAATTATTAATTTGAAGTTGAATCACTGTATTCGTCATGGGAATGATATAATGACATGACATGAAAATTCTCTCTTCATGGAATAGATATAAGGCTGGTAATATAAATGTTATATTAGGGTTTTTTATATGAAACTGGGAATTTATTGATTTTGTAGCTAGAGGATCAATATTGAAGATGTCACCTAAAGAAAGATACAACTTATTGTATGAAATGGAGGGATACAATTTCCAAGGTAAAGGAGAAGGACATCAAAGAAAAGGAATTCATGCATTTAATAAAAAAAGACTTCATGGAATCAAAAAGGGATTCTTTAATAAAGAATATGGACTTCATGATGGTCCAACATTAGAACTCCATGGTATGTGTATATAAGATGAAAATTATTCTAATTATAATCACGTAAATCAATTTGTGGGTTGGAGGCTATAACAAAAACATGGGAAAAGATGTCCAAAAAGACCACAAGGGTACCAATAACAAGATCCTCAAGGGCCCACACTGACAAACCTTTTCCATGAATTGGATGAGACACTGGTAACATTCATTGTAATGACCCAATGTTTTGTCAATGGAAATTACCTTCTGATGTCACCACATGAAATCACAACACAATGAACTTTTATGTACTATGAGACCTTTAATCATAATATTTTCACTTATGTGATTTGAATTTCTAAAATCTAACTTACATGGTTGCGATCAGTATGATGTTTGGAGTCTGATTAGACAAAATTAATTTTTCGTGAATAGTAAAAGACCCTTATGAATAGCATTGTTATCCATATGAATAGTAATACGACCCTTATGAATATTAAATCATTCAATGTAATTGTAAACTCACCCATCAATGTATAAATACAATTTATGTGTCTTATAAGTGACAATATGACCATAGTAAAAGTATTAGTATTTTTATAAGTCATAAATAATTAATTAAAATTAATTAATTAACTTTAAAGAAAATTTATTTTTCCTAAAAGGTGTTCATAAATTAATAATTTTATTTTTTTGGTTTTATGATAATTTTATATGACCTTATGTAATTTTTAAAAACATTATAAAATCACTTATAGTTTTAAAATATATATATTTCAAGTAAATTTTGATTTTTATTAAAAATTAAATTAGTTTTATTTATAAAATTATTTTTGAAAAATGGATCTCATTTTTGGATTCTAAACGTCAATAAATGGTTTGGATGAATTTTGGGGATTTTTCTAAAATACTTGTATTTTTATAAATAGTGAAATACGGTAATTTTCCACATATATTCATTATAAGCTAAATAGACTATTCCCAGTATCATGGATAATGTATGAAACCTTAGTTATAATTAAAATGAACTTATTACTACTTTTGGTCATACCATCATCAATACTGCTGGTCTTGAGGGAGAATAATAATCTAAGGAATTAAATATTATGAAAACCCTCCTCTCCTCCAACGTAAATACCACCCATCCTCACCTCTTCTCTTCGCTCATATCAAGCCTTGTGGTTTACCTAAATTATTCACAAAATATCTCCCCAATATCCTCCCTCACTTACTTCATGCCTTTTTCGCCTCAAAAGACCAAATCCTCTCCCTTTAAGAGTCCATCATGGAAGATTGATTCAAGAGGTAAATTCCTCTTTTGAATTCATTTACTTTCTTTTCAAGTTAATTAGTTTTCCTTTCTATACTTACCTCTCCTCACTCAAATTTTATGAAAAAACCATTCCCTTACATGTACTGTAATTTTTTTTTATTATAATGGAAGAATTAATTATGATTCTTCCTTTACTATTCTTTTATACCAGTAGTAATGAAACCATCTGAGATGTGTTAATTTACCACATTCAAGGAAGATGGGTTTTCAATTACATTTACCATATTCAATAACGGTCAAGAGACCATTTTTATATGTTTGAACCATATTATTATGTAGAATATCATATGGATGGATCTATAACATCTTTGTACCTATGATATTAAATTATAATGAAAAATGAGTTCATAGTGATCAAAAATCACCAATAAACCAATAAGGTTATCACTAATGTTTTATATAATGATTCAACTTCACTCCAGGTATCCTAATTAAATTTACAACAATAAAATATTTTGTATTATAACTAATTTCATATAACTCCAATTTTGGAAAACCATCCCCATTTTAGAAAATTCTATGTTCATTAAAATAAGTAAACTAATTGTAAAAACCAAGAAAACCAACGGACCGAGACAATGAAATTAAACCACTTAACCCTTATAAAAGGTCATGAATGAAAATAAAAAGGGTATAATAAATATTTTAAATATTGAAAAGTATCTGGAATTATTATTTAATTAACTTAATTTTATTATTTAGGTCATTAATATCAAGTGGACAACATCATCAGACTTAAAGTAAGGGTTCCTCCCTATTTCAATTTTATTCAAGAATGTTCTCTATGTTATGGCCTTTTATGTGAAATTACTAATAATTGGGAATGATTTCTTACCTATCCATAATTAACTCATGATTTATATATGATTAGAAACCCCTTTCTCTCTCATTCATCCCTCTTAATTACACCTGATACCAAGTTGATAATCCGTAAGGGATTTTACACGAACCTACTTTGTTCCTTTTGGTTGCCTTATCTTACATTTAACAAAATGAATTTTTACTATAATTTTATTTAAATCTTCTAAATTCTGTTTAAATTTTAATAATTCATTTATCAAGACCCTTTCATCATTATATTTTGGGGATATGCATGTTTTTATGTGATTCCCTCCTCAATACTTCCTGATAAGAAAACCTGTTTTGAGGTAACTTCCTGAATTCTTAAATAATTTAGAGTGAAATATATCGTCTATTTTAAGACACCATAGTATTTATAAGATAAGTCATTTTTTATGAAAACCATATTCATTCACTTATGGTCTTATATGAAGGATTGTTCCCTTTACTACATTAAAGGCACTATAGTATTTTCCTTAAAACCACAAAAAAAAGTTTTAATGCTAAAATTTCATAAATACTTTTATTACATGTTGTCACTTCTACTTGACATAAATTACCGTGATATATGCCTATTTCATCTTTTGAAATTCCATTTATATTTTGGTTCCTTTCTTATAATGGAAATTTTATGATATGCCCATTTTTATACTTTATGACTTGATTGTAGTACCCAATTATTTTTATGGGTAACCCTTATGTTTATGTAATATTGATTATGTATGATTTATTATGTGGAAACAATATTCATGAAATGTTAATATGGGTGTTACCAGATATCTCTCTAATCATTGGGTAATATTTAGTTTCATGAGATGCTATGTGCAATAGTTTTGGCGGTCATCCTTGACTCGTGCTACCATGTGCAACAACCTTGGTGGTTAACCTTGACATGTGATCCTCTATGTGAAACAAGCTTGACTCATGATAAATTAATGATTTATGTTTCTGCCACAATGTTTATTACCATACTGGGCTATTTAGATCACCCCTTTGTTCGTGTGTTCCCTAGGGTACCCTGTGCATATGTTTGAGCTCAATGGAATTTAGGATCTCTATTTGAATATTAAATAAATAAGTGTTTTTTCTTATGTTTTGTGTTTTAGGTATCTAGTCTTCAAAGACACTGGAATACATGATATTTGGATTCTACTCTGATGTGTAATTATTCGTAATTTTATTTATTGTTATGTGAATAAGTATAGGGTTTTTATAGTTGGTATCAGAGGATGAATACGTTATTTTTAAGGATTAGGAATAGAGAACTTTAGTAAGAACCTAAAGGATGATACTATGTATAATAAAACACCCCTAAATTTTGGTAAGTATAGTGTAAGTGGTTTATTAAGAAAATACATTCCTGCCTGGATACAAACATGTAGAGGAGGCTCTAGCACAAATGTATCTTGGGGGAAAACCCAAAAACACCATTTTTATTTATACTCAAATGGGAACAGGTGCACGACAATGGGCCTTGTCGCACTATTGGTATGAATCTCCCACGGGATATAATTTGGTAAATTCATGATCTTAGTAAAAACCATTATTAATATAATGAGAAAAATTCCATTAGAATATATTTTAAGAAATAGATCATGGATAATCAAGATTAAAACATAGGGAATCACAAGATAATATATACTTCTCCTTTAAAAGTTTATCCTATTATGTTCAAAGTTTACTTTTTATGCTCAATAGATATGTATATAGACCCTCTAATTGTATGTTTTTTCTATTTTAATGTCCGGAAATAGAAGAACACATAACAATAATCAATGTGATAGGGAATATGAATATTTCCCTAATGATATGCCTGATATGATGGGAACAGGTGCTCAAAACATCATGACAATACTTACTTAGCTTGATTAGGTTATGAATAATAACTTGAATCATATAGAACAACCTCCTCCTCTAAATAAAGGGAAATTTTCTGTAGAATCCTTAATGAGACAAAGACCTCCCATGTTTAGTTGATCATCTGATCCCCTCCCCTTGTAACAGTGGATTAACTCATTGAAAAGATATTATCTTTCCTCCTATGATCAGAAGAAGAGAAGGTCGTACTGGCGGTTTATTGTTTTGATGGGGTAGCTGATCAGTGGTGGACACTGATCAAGAATATGTAACCTTGGAAGGAAATATATTTCATGGATTTGGAGTAATTTAAGAGAATGTTTTTCGATAAATATTTTCCCCAAACCCTTCATCTCAAGAGGAAAGTGAGTTCCTTGGACTCAACCAGAAGGAAGATGAGTCAATCAGGGTGTATGAAGTGAACTTTACTAGGATTTCAAGGTACGCCTATAACTTTGTAATGAACACCAAAATCATGGTGGATCACTTCTCTAGAGGACTAAAGTCGATTCTATGAAAAGAGTTAGATATTAGAGAAATCCACAGCTATGAAGAAATTTTTCTTTGTACCCTTAATGTTGAAATGGAGACCGAAGACTCTCAGTGGTATCGTGGGCCCAATGAAAAAATGTGGAAAATGGAATCTAATGTGGGAAGTTCTGAAAATTAGTTCCATCATAGAAAGAAGACCGATCATCACACATGTAAAAAATGTGGGAAGAAGAATCAAGGTAACTATCTAAAGGGAACCATGAATTTTTTAAAATGTGGTATGTTGGGACATCGGGAAAAAAACTGCCAAAGAGATATGATTAATCACTCTAAAATGGTCGAATAAAGGAATGTTCATATAAATGCTCAGCCATTGGTGATGTGTCACAACTGCACGAAGAATGTGAATGATGAAAAAAATTTACCTATGCTGAGGGTTGTTAGAGGCAATCAATAAAAACTTCCAAGGAAATTTGGATGGTCTTATCCTATCAATACTACTGAGGTGGAGCTAGAAAAAGATCTGGTGGAAGGTACGCTAGTTATTTATTCAAGAATAGTGAATGTACTATTTGATTCTGGTTCTATTCAGTCTTTCCTATCATGCATGTTTAGTAGAACTATTCAAACACCACGTCATAGTATGGAGGATAAGTTATATGTGAGAATAAAAAATTCAGAAATTATTACATATATAGTTTATAACTCCTATCCGGTTAATGTTTGGGGATTGAATCTCCCATAAAATATCTTCATACTTCATTTAGTAGTCTTAGATGATATCTTGTTGATGTATTGAATATCATTATACAAATCCAACATCAAATATAGGGAAAGGGAGATAAATCTTCCCATCTTGAATAATCCTCCAATTCATAACAAGTGTAAGGAGGAAGATGAATCTCTTTTAGAATCATTTTCTAAAATTTGTATAATAATTCATTACAAGATATCATGTCTAGATCTAATGATTGGGACAAAGGATAAAATAATGTTTGAAGACATGCCCATAATGAGGGATTACAATGATTTATTCCCTAATGAGTTGCCTATTCTTCCTCCCTATCAAGAGGTTGAGTTCTCAATTGAACGCATTCATGGATCTCTTCCTATATCAAAGTCAGCTTATAGACTGGCCATTATAGAGTTGGAAGAGTTGAAGAAGCAGTTACAAGAGAATATATAGAAGGGTTTTATATGCCTGAGTGCATCACAATGGGGTACTCTAGTCCTCTTTGTCAATAAGAAGGATAGATCAATGCGCATCTACATTGATTATCGTGAGATCAATAAAATTACAAGATAGAACAAATATCCCCAGCCATGGATAGATGAATTGTTAAATCAGCATTGTGGGGCCAGTTATTTCTCTAAAGGTGGACCTTCAGTTGGGATTTCACCAATTAAATGTGAGGAAGGAAGATATTCTCATGACTTCCATTCAAACAAAGTATAGAAACTATGAGTTCATAGTGACCCTTCAAACTCACAAATTCTTCGGAAATTTTCATATATTTAAGGAATATAGTCTTTAGAGATTACCTTGAAAAATTTATGTTAGTATTTATTTAGTATATTTGATATACTCCAATAGAAAGGAGGAATATGAAGAGAATTTTAATACTATGTTAAAGTATTTTCAATAGGAAAATCTGAATGGAAAGTACATTAAAAGAGAAAAATGGATGGAGAAAGTATCATTCTTGGGGAATGTTATCACCCGCAATGTGATATCTATGAACCCCTCTAAGGAAATGGAGATTTAAGAGTGTACCAAGACAACATATATAATAGAGACTCACAACTTTTGTAGTCTATCTAGGTATTAATAATGATTTCTAAAGAACATTTCATGATTTTCAAACCCAATGACCAAGCTGACATGGAAGGGAGTAATGTTTTTTGGACTTAGGATTGTAAAGTCTTCATTAAGGAGTATAAAAAGAGGTTAATCACTGTGCCAATACTCACACTCCTAACAGGAAGAGTACTATTTTTGGTGTACAATTATGCTTCCAAGAAGTTCTTAGTTTTTTGCTGATGCAAAATGATAAAGTGATAGCCTACACCTCAAGGCTAAAAATAAAAGACCAAAACAATATTACGCATTATCTGGTGTTTGCGGCTATGATATTTGCATTAAAAATAACGTGACATTATCTCTATGGGTAGAAGTGTGAGATATATACTGATCACAAGATTATCAAATATATATTGACAGAAAAAGAGAATAATATGAACCATAGAATATGGATAGATCTCATCAAGGATTATGACTACTCAATCCACTAACACCCCGATAAGGAAAATAAGATCGAAGATGCTCTAAGTTGAAAGGATCCTACATGTTTATCATTGATTAGATTTGAAAAGAATCCAATATTCTTAAATTTTATGAGGATGGAAATGGGAATCATTATGGTAGGAGAATCATCAATCATTTCTCAAATAATTGCTCAACCAAACCTCAGGGAGAAAATAAAGGATGCTACAAGAAAAGATGTGGAAATTCATAAAAGGGTATAATCCATTAAAATGGGAAATCCTCAGAGTTCAATAATGATAGGGAAGGATTTATATGATTTGGGTCACGATTATGTGTACCATCTGATCAAGAGATAATGATGTTTATATTTAATGATTCCCATAACTCAACCTTCTCTATCCACCCAGGGAGAAAAAAGATGCATCAAGATATCTAAGAGAACTTTTGGGGGGGAATCTATGTAGTAATAGATTGTTGAGTGTACATCAAAGTGCCTTGTATATCATCAAGTTTAGGCTAAAAGACATATGTATAAGGGGATAATGAAACCACTACCCATACCAACATAGATGTGGGAGAACATCACTATAGACTTTTTTACTGGAATTTCAAAGAATATCCAGAGGAAACAATGATATATGGGTCATTATAGATCATCTTACAAAGACAACTAACTTTATCAAAATTTAATAGGACTTATCATTGGATAAAATATCACAGATATATATCAAAGAGGTGGTAAGGCTTCATGGAGTACCACTATCTATTATATCTGATCGAGATATGAGATTCACCTTGATGTTTTGGAAAATTATCCAACATTTTCTGTGAACTGAATTGAAATTCAATACGGCCAATCATCCTCAAACTGATGGAAAATATGAGAAAATGATTCAGAAACTAGAAGATATGTTGAGAGAATGTTCTATGGACATCAAAGGAGGAGGGGACCAACATCTTCCACTGGTCGAATTATTCTACCACAAATGTTTACACTCAAGACTTCAGATGGAACTATTCAATTTCATTTCTAGAAAAAGGTGTATAACACGTACATGTTGGGGTGAAGTCAGTGAGAGTAAGCTTCTATGGCCTGAAATGGTCAAATAAATGTTGGAGAAGGTTAAAACCATTCAGTATCACATCAAGGCAGCTCAAAGTCAACAAAAGAGTTATGCATACAATCATCGATGAGACCTTGAGTTCAAAGTTGGAGACAAGGTATTTATATACATATCAACATGAACGAAGGTCATGTGGTTTGGGAAGAAAGGAAAGTTATGTTCTAGGTACATCATCCCATCATGACTCTTGATCATGTCGGGGCGGTGGCCTACCGACTAGAACTTCCACCCACCTTGTCCAATATAAATGATGTCTTTCATGTATCTCTCCAATAGAAGTACATAACAGACCCTTTACGTGTACTCTATTCAGAGGTGGTACAGTTGGAGAATGATCTTTCTTATAAAGAGTTTCCAATGAAGATCATGTATCTTAGAGATAATGTTCTACATAACATGACTACATGCCTAGTTAAAATACTGTGGTGGAATCATATGTACGAAGAGGAAACATGGGAACTAGAGAAGGCAATGACGGAAAGTACCCGCACCTGATTATTGTAACAACCTGAGATATTATGAGAATTATTCTTTTTAATTTCAATGATTTATTTCATTTTACGCTTCACCAAGATCAGCTTGGGATATACACAACACCGTATTAGCTTGTAGTATATGCAACATTATTCTTGGCTTGCGTTACACATAACATCAAGTTTGTTTTGTATAAATTATTCAACAGAACATTAAGTATAGATTTTGTTTAATGTATAAATGAAATATGTTTTGATTATGTTATATGAAAAACTATAGGAAGCTTGCACTACATGCATCCATGACTTGTCTTTCATTACACGCAATCACGACCTTCCTCAATAGCGTGTGTTGTACGCAATGTTGAGTTTCACTAAACAATGATATATTATTATAATATTATTATGGAATAGCTGTTATGAATAGTATTAACTAATTTTTGAATTTTATAACATCATTATTTAACTTACACATCTTCTAGAACATGGTATGAGAACAAATTAAATTTTTCGGGTAAAATAAATATTTTTAAAAAAATGCTGTTTTGCCGCCTTTTGATGGCGCACCCACTTTAAATCTAGTTTTTGACATGTTTATAAGTTCAATATGAAAAAATAAAATTCTTCTTTGGAATCAAGATATAAAAATATAATTTGGATAAAATTTTCATATTATTTTGATAACTTTCATATTTTAATGAATAGTAAAAACACGCTATATTTTAATTAAAAACAACTTTTTTCATCACAATAATTTATATGGTTAAATTATAATATTGAATGGTTTTGAAGTATAAATATAATATATTTTTACCATTTAATATAATGAATTTAATTACCATTAATTTTACATTGAATTCATAGGTAAAAACATTTCAATCTTTGGCAATGTTTTATCTTTTAAAACCCATTTTCTTAACAACAAGATTAATTTTAAATTAATTTCTGCAACTTCTGTGTTTTTAATTTTTAAAAATATATTCTATATTTGAATTAAATGGGTCCAAATTATGTTAATAGGTTACTTTTATTTTTTTTGAGATTATGAATAGTAACTACGGTATTTTTTATTTTTTTCAGTTAAAGAGAAATCGGGTAATTAAGGGTAAAACTAAGATTATAAAATTACCCTAACACAAGAAAAAATTCTATTGGATGACTAAAAGTAGACCCATATAACCTAAGGGTCGGATTATATTCATTTAATGGACCTTTTACCATGAAAATGATGTAATTATTACTAAAACTAAAGAAAGTGACAACATGCCACTCTCTTAAAGCTTATAAGTATAATAATTTTAAATTAGTGATAAACTTCATGAAACATCTAAAATAAATAGTCTCCAGAAATATAATAAAATTATATACCTCATGTGAATTTATTTGTAATTTTTAGAGATTAAATAATTATCATTAAAGGTGATACAATAGTGATGTTGAAATTATTTTATTGATTGAAATATCAAATAAATGGTCTTAAAAATATTAAAATAAATATTATATGAACTATTTAATGTGATCCACTAATTTTCTAGATAAATATGACTTGTTATGAATCTATTTAATATTTTATTTATAAAATATCATCTTTTTAGATTTTATTTAAATTCAAATAAATGAATAGTGTCAAAATTGACACTATTGTTATTTTATAAAAATAACATATTATAAAATTGTTTTAAAAATCACAAAAATATTTATAAATTGTAAATTTAAATTTATATGGTCTAAAATTTCATAAAGTATCTAATTATGGATAATTAAAATCACATAATTAATTATTTATATCAATTTAAATTTAAGAATGTTATTACCACAAATAAAATTAAATAGATTAAATAAGGATAAATCAAGTTGATAATGTTTAAAATAAATTCCCAACACATATAAATTTTATTCGTTGATGATATCACAAACCTAAATCATTTAATGTTCTAATTTGAATAATTTTGGAAGTTTTTATGGGGGGTTTGAATTTATTATAAATTAATATATTTTAGATTTCCAAATGTGCCCCTCTCCTCCCTTATAAAAGGGCACCTCCTCCCTCTCCTCTTCACAACATGTTGAGCCTTCAATCTCAGCCAAAACCTGCCCATTTATCTTCTCAACTTCCCTATAAACATTCTGGATGTTCTGATCTTCTCAAAAGACCAACTCTAGTGCCTTAAGAAGAAGCTTAAAAGAGGTGTGTCAAAGAAGAGGTAATCTCTTCTACTGATTCATTCAAGTTTTATTCTTCTTCAACTTCTTCTTATTTAGTTGTTTAATTATAAAGTAATAACATCAGTATCAATAATATACTGATATGTTATTATAAATATGAAACAACCCCATTTCACCTTCTATCCATCCTACAGAAAACGAAATCACCACACGTGCGTACGTACGGAAAACCGTCTCCACGCTGTGGTGCAATCTGTTTTTCCACCACCACCTTAATTGGATCGGTATAATGGTGTAATGAATAACTATATATGGTTATTATAACATCATACTGATTCTGAGATATTATATCATCCACTCCAATTCAATTCAATAATTATGGGAATGATATCATCACTCGTGTGTTCATACGGATTGCCGTCTCCAGGAAGCGATGAGATTCATTCTCCATGTTAACCATTAAAGAATTATTATAAAGTATATATAGTGAATAATAATGAAATATATGAAATAATGAAGCTACTGGATTTATGTGTATATATATATATATTTCATCTACTTACTTCCATTAAAGTCAATAAGGAAAGGAAAATAGCGTTCATGCGTATGTACGGCCTACCGTCTCTATGAACGATGTATTTCATTTCATTCATCTATATATTATATATATATATATATACGGAATATATATGATATATAAATCATTATTTAAATTATTTAAGTAATTAAATCATGATATAAGTAATAATAATATCAAGAACAACAAGTCCAAACACATACGATAAATAAAACGATTTTACCCAAAACACTGCTTTAACATGGAATTTACTAAACAAACGGGTAATATAAAGTCATAAGTGAACAATATATGATATAATAACAATGTATATGATTCTTTAATAATTCAATGACATTATTTAAATCATTATACAAGAGGTTCAGATACATACAAAGCATATCAGACATAAGGTAAGGGATAACTTTTCCAATCTCGTTTTTATCCGAGATTGTTTATTTGTAAGTATTTACTGGGGTTATTGTTATCATCCATGCCCATGTTTTCTAAAAGTGATTTCAAGTATGTTTAAAGTCCTTTTTACCCATTTTTTAAATTTACCACATGTTATTAAATGAATCTTACTTTTTTTTACCACACGAGGAACTTTTTTGACTTTTCTGACAAATATACGAGGATAATGTTTTTTTACTTATACGGCATTAACGGATTTTTACAATTTCATAATTCCTAATTTTCATGAATCTTCCTCTACAATATTTCATTATTATTTTCAAAAAAATACTTTTCTTTTAAAATTTCATGAAATTTTGTGAAAAGAAATTGATTTTGAAGAAGAAAGGATATTTTCCTCAAGAATTTATTTGAAGTGTTTTGTCAAAAATATTTTCCATCTAAGATGACATTATTTAGTATGATTATGTTTCTAGTATAATGTATCTATTATTTATATGGTTTTATTCTTCTTATGATGAAATGATATCCATTTGTTTTATATGGATTATGTTATAATGGGATGATGTTTATGAAACTCATTTTATACTTTGGGTTATGATGAATGATTTATGTTTATTTTGGTGCACATGAATGAATGATTTCATTATGATATGGGTGGGACCTATATATTCCTCCAATGCATTGGGTAAAGATTTATATCTCATGATATTGATATGCTTGTAACGAAAATTTAATTCGGTTTAGTGATACAAGACTATAATGAGGAGTGAACTCGATCCAGAAAGGGACTTTGTCCACTAAGATGGTCTTGGAAGTAATGCCTTGACTACTATGGAAATCATAAAATGTTATTAATGGTTGCCAGAATTATATGTTTTATTCCCATACTATTTTATCATGATTAATTTTTCTTTATGATCTATGAATTATGTACTTCCAAGATTTATTTCTCAAGATTTTTATGTTTAAACTTTATGTTCATGTTTTTTAAGTTCAAATGTATATGATTTGTTTTATTTTCTCCATGCTTACCCTTACTGATCATTTGAGCTCACCCTTTATATGTTTTCTTTTCCCCAGGATTTAAATAAAGGTTTAAGGTAAGAAAAAAAAGGGGAAGATCTTTATGGGAGATGTTGAAGATCTTTCACCACGATTAGAAGATTATGTTCCGAGTTTTAAAAGACACTAAACTATTATGGTCCTTGAGTATTGGTTCTTGTTATGTATTAAGTATTCCACAAATGTACTATAATGACCAAGTACGTCAAGTTTGGGGTCTCTATAGTTGGTATCAGAGGAAAGGTTTAGTTAACCATTTGAAACTAGGATGCAAAAACATTAGTGAGATCCCTAGAGATATTTCTAAGGTATGTCTACAGATGTCCCTAAGGTTTAGTATAACTATATCTATAGTCCTAGAATTATGTTGATGATCATGAATAACATAGGGTGAACCTAAGATGTCATAGTTTAAAGAAGGTGTCATAAGTTATACATCCTATAAGTGAATTTTTATGATTATGCAGTTCCTTATTATTTTAACTGTTTCTTTTACAATGGTTTCTAGTTTTAGTTAATGGAGGGAACCAGAAAGAATTGGGTTAACATTGAATCCGATGGACAAATTGGTGACTATGAGAAGCAAAATTGCGTAATGCATAGAGAGAAAGATATTATGATTATACCGAATCAGATATCACGATATATGATTAACAAGGTGAACTTTAGTGGTATTACTAATTTATCAAATAAGAGGAAGATGGAATTTTATGAATGTTCGCATGGTGAGGAGCATAGATAAAGGAAGATTGAGATTTCTAAATAAGGGAAGAATATCCTTGAGGAATACCTCAAATGGAGGGGAAGATGTTATCTATGTGGGGAAAATGGTCATAGAGTGACAGACTGTTATGGAGTTCAATGTCTTATCTGTAGAGAACATGGGAATTACCCAACTCAATACCCTAACCTAAGAGGTTACTTCTAAATCGAGGAAGGAACTATTCCATTCCAATCATTGAAGAGGATGGATTGAATGGCTTATGTATTGGAATTAAAGAATAATGTTGTTGATATACTTTTATGGTATATTGAAATATCTATGTATTTTTCCATTGTGGTTTTCCATAAGAATATGGTACCAGTAACCATGAAAAGTGATTTTGGAAAGCAGGTGATATGAGCATATTGAAAGGATAAGGAGAAAATGAAATGTTTAATAGTATTCCTGAGCTCATGATAGATATAAGCACAAAGTGATATCATGGTTTGAGTATATAGAAATTTTGGGAATATGGAATGTGGAAGGAGTTAATTTTTTATAGCATTAATGTTTTCTCAAAGGTTAAATGGGTATTGATTTTTCAAGAGAATACATGATTAAGGTATTCACATGTTTGGAATGTGACCAACAAGATATATCATATGATAAATGATGTTACTTACATTCTCAGTAGATGACATTTCAAGTAATCATTTTCTTTATACTATGATTTTGGAAAGAAGTATTTTGGATAAGTTGAATGGATTAAGTTGGAAATCAGATAATATTGTTTAAGGCTATAATTTTTTTTGATATTGTTGCAGGAATGTTATAATAATGTAGTTTTAGAAAAAGGGACAGCCTGTAGGAAAAGCAACAACCCATCGCATCAGACAAGTCTGAGGGAATCAAACCCACAACCGAAGTGTGAGAAGCCTTTATCGCCTACCACTGGCCTATAGGAAGTCCCTGGTTAGTAGAAAATAGTTTTATTTTATTAAGCGGTATGATAGATAAAGTATAAGTCCATTTTTGGAATCATATATGATTAACCTCACCATAGATGGACTTATGTATATTTAATAACTCTTGATAACCTTTTGTTTGAGACATATTTAATGACCCATCATTCTATCAAATGATCTACTTACAATTCAAAAATAACAAATTCAACTTAATTTAATTAAGAGATGAAGTGGAAAATGTTTAAGGCACGAACAATGGTGATATTATACCGAAATAAAGTAACTATTTCTTCTAATTCAAATTCTTCAACTTTAGGGAAATGATCTTGAAAACCAAAAATGTTTTCCTAGTGCCTTTATATCTGATGAATCAGATGATACCTTAGATCGTCATAAATTTATGGCTTTGTGATTGTTGGATTTTTCATAGCCATGTTCTCTACCACTCTCCATCAGAACATGATGGTTAGATTTCTCTTCCATATCCATATTTTCTCCTATGTTCTTCTATGTGGAAACCCAGTGATGAGTTAATTTGGGTAATCGATATATTTTATACTTCATTTTTTAAAATTAAGTATTAGTATTCCTTTTTGCGATGTGGGTTTCTATGAAAGAAACTTTCAAATAGTAAACCATATATAACCCCAATGAATTTCGAGGGATAAATTCATTTTAAGGGGGGGGGGGTAAAATGTAACAATGCAAGATTTAATGAGAATTATTCTAAACTTCACCAAGATTATCATGCGCTATACGCAACACTGTATTAGCTTGTACTATATGCAACACTATTCTTGGCTCGTGTTACACATAACTTCACGTTCATTTTGTGGAAAGTATTTGACACATCATTAAGTATATATATTTTTTAATGTATAAATGAAATATGTTTTGATTATGTTATATGAAACACCAAAGGGAGATTTCACTACATGAATCACTGACTTGTCTTGCATTACACACAATCGCGACCTTCCTCAATAGCGTGTGTTGTACGCAATACTGAGTTTCACTAAACAAAAATATATAGTTATAATATTATTATAGACTAGCCGTTATGAATAGTATTAACTAAATTTTTAATTCTATAACATTATTATTTATCTTACACATTTTCTAGAACATGGTATGGGAACAAAATAAATTTTTCGGGTAAAATAAATATTTTTCAAAAAATACAGTTTTTCCACCTTTTGATGGCGTACCCACTTTAAATCTAGTTTTTGACATGTTTATAGTTCTATTTGACAAAAAAAAATTCTTCTTTCGAATCAGGATATAAAAATTTACTTTGGATAATTTTTTCATATTATTCTGATAACATTTATATTTTAATGAATAGTAAAAACACGCTATATTTTAATTAAAAAAACTTTATTCATTGCAAAAATTTATATGGATAAATTATAATATTGAATAGTTTTCAAGTATAAATAGAATATATTTTTACCATTTAATATAATGTATGTCATTACCGTTAATTTTACATTGAATTCATAGGTAAAACATTTCAATCTTTGGAAATGTTTTATCTTTTAAAACCCATGTTCTTAAGAATGGGATTAATTTTAAATCAATTACTACAACTTATGTTTTTTGAATTTTGAAAAATGGATTCAATATTTTAATTCAGTGTGTCCAAATTATGTTAATAGGTTACTTTTGTTTTTTTGATATTATGAATAGTAATTATGATAATTTTTATTTACATCAGTTAAAGATAAATAGGGTAATTAAGGGTAAACCTAAGATTATAAAATTACCCTAAAACATGACAAAATTATATTGGATGACTAAAGGTGGAACCATATCACATAAGGGTCATATTAGATTCATTTCCTAGACCTTTGACCATGGAAATGATGTAATTATTATTAAAGCTAAAGAAAGTGACAACATGTCACTCTCTTAAATTATATAAGTATAATAATTCTAATTTAGTGATAAACTTCATGAAACTTAAAACATGAATATTATACAGAAATATAATTAAATTATCTAAATCATGTGAATTTATTTAGAATTTTTAGGGATTAAATAATTATCATTAAAGGTGACACAATAGTGATGTTGAAATTATTTTATTGATTGAAATATCAAATAAATTGTTCTAAAAATATTAAAATAAATATTATATGAACTATTTAATGTGCTCCAATAAATTTATAGATAAATATGACTTTTTAAAAATCTATTAAAGCTTTTATTTCGAATATATCCTCTGTGTAGACCTTGTTTAAATTCAAATAAATGAATAGTGTCAAAATTGACACTATTGTTATTTTATAAAAATAACAGATTATAAAATTGTTTAAAAATCACTAAAATATGTATAAATTATAAATTTAATTTTATATGGTCTAAATTTCATACAGTATCTAATTATGGATAATTCACCGCACATAAGTAATAATTTATATTAATTTAAAATTTAGAATATTATTACCACAAATAAAATTAAATAGATTAAATAAGGATAAATGAAGTTGATAATGTTTAAAATAAATTCCCAACATGTCTAAATTTTATTGGTTGATGAGATTACAACCCTATATCATCTAATATTCTAATTTGAGTAATTTTTTAAGTTTTTATGTGGGGTTTGAGTTTATTAAAAATTAATATTTTTTAAATTTTCAAAGGTGCCCCTCTCCTCCTTATAAAAGGGAACCTCCTCCCTCTCCTCTTAACAACACTTTGAGAGTTCAATATCAGAAAAACCCTACCTATTTCTCTTTTAAACTTCCCTAACAACATTCTGGAGGTTTTTTTTGTTCTCAAAAGACCAACTCTAGTGCCTTAGGAAGAAGCTTCAAAGAGCTGCGTCGAAGAAGAGGTAATCTCTTCTACCGATTCTTTCAAGTTTCTTTCTTCTTCAAATTCTTATTCTTTATTTTTTTCATTATAAAGTAATAACATAAGTATAACTAATATAATTATATGGTATTATAAATATAAAACAACCCCTTTTCACCTCTTATCCATCCTATGGAAAACAAAATCACCGCGCGTGCGTACGGACGGAATACTGTCTCCACCCCGTGGTGTAATCTGTTTTTCCACCGTCACCTTACTTGGATGGGTATAATGGTGTAACAAATAACTATATATGGTTATTATAACATCATACTGATTCTTATATATTATATCATCCACTCCAATTCAATTCAGTAATTATGGGAACGATATCATCGTTCGTGCGTACATACGGATTACCGTCTCCACAACACGATGAGATTCATTCTCCATGTTAACCATTCAAGAATGATTATAAAGTATATATAATGAATAATAATGAAATATATTACATAATGAAGCTACTGGATATATATATATATATATTTCATCTACTTACTTCCATTCAAGTCAATAAGGAAAGGAAAACAACGTTCATGCGTACGTGCGACCTACCGTCTCCTTGAATGGTGTATTTCATATCATTAATCTATATATTATATATATATATATAATGAATATATATGATATATAAATAATTATTTACATTATTTAATTAAGTAAATCATGATATAAGTAATAATAATATCAAGAACAACAAGTCTAAACACGTATGATAAATAAAACGATTTTACCCAAAACACTGCTTTAACATGGAATTTACAAAACAAACGGGTAATATAAAGTCATAATTGAACAATATATGATATCATAAAAATGAATATGATTATTTAATAATTCTATGACACTATTTAAATCATTATACAGGAGGTTCAGATACTTACAAAGAATATCAGACATAAGGTAAGGGATAAATTTTCCAATCTCGTTTTTATCGGAGATTGTTTATTCATAAGTATTTACTAGGGTTATTGTTATCATCCATGCCCATGTTTTCTAAAAATGTTATCTTGTATGTTTAAAGTCCTATTAACCCATTTTTTAAATTTACCACATGTTATTAAATGGATCTTAATTTTTTTTACCACACGAGGAACTTTTTGACTTTTCTGACAAAAGTATGAGGAGAATGTTTTTTTACTTATACAGCATGAACATATTTTTACGGTTTCATAACACCTAATTTTAATGAATATTACTTTACAAAATTTCATTATTATTTTCAACAAAATCCCTTTATTTTAAAATTTCATTTAATTTTGTGAAAAGAAAATTATTTTGAATAAGAAAGGATATTTTACTTAAGAATTTATTTGAAGTGTTTCGTCAAAACTATTTTCCATCTAAGATGGAATTATTTAGTATGATTATGTTTCAAGTATAATGTATCTATAATTTACATGGTTTTATTCTTCTTATGATGAAATGATATCCATTTGTTTTATTTTGATTATGTTATGATGGGATGATGTTTATGAAACCCATTTTATTCTTTGGGTTATGATGAATGATTTATGTTTATTTTGGGGAACACGAATGAATGATTTCATTATGATATGGGTGGGACCTATATGTCCCTCCAATGCATTGGGTAAAGATTTATATCTCATGAGAATGACATGGTGGGAATGACAAGTTAATCCGGTTCAGTGATACAGGACTGGAACGAGGAGTGAACTCGATTCAGAAAGGGACTTTTTCCACTAAGATGGTCTTGAAAGCAATGCCTTGGCTACTATGGAAATCATAAAATGTGCTTAATGGTTGCCACAATTACATGTTTTATTCCCATTCTATTTTATCATGATTAATGTTTCTTTATGATTTATGCCTTATATACTTCCAAGATTTATTTCTCAAGATTTTGATGTTTAAAATTTATGTTCATGTTTTTTTAAGTTCAAATGTATATGATTAGATTTATTTTCTCCATGATTACCCTTACTGAGCATTTTAGCTCACCCTTTATATGTTTTCTTTTCCCCGGGATTTAAAGAAAGGGTTAAGATAAGAAAACAAAAGGGTAAGATCTTTATGGGAGATGTTGAAGATCATTCACCACGATTAGAAGATTATGTTCTGAGTTTCTAAAGACCCTAAACTATTACAGTACTTGAGTGTTGGTTCTTGTTATGTATTAAGTATTCTGCAAAAGTAATGTAATGACCATGTACGTCAAGTTTGGGGTCTCTAAAATTATAGCATAGAATGTAAAACAATAATTTGAGGGAGAAATTTAATAAGGAGGGACTAATGTAACCACCCAATGTTTTATAAATTAAAATTCCCTTCTTATGTCATCACATGAAATGAAGAAATAATGAAATACTAAGTACTATGAGGCCATTAATAATAATATGGTCAATTGTGTGATTTGAATATCGAAAATATGATATATACAGTCTCGATCAATAATACGTTTGGATTCCAAAAAGACAAAATTAATATTTGGTGAATAATAATTGACCCTTATGAACAGTAATCTTACCCTTTTGAATAGAAAAACAACCCTTATGAATATTAAATCATTCAAAAGAATAGTAACCTCACCCATTAATGTATAAAAAATATTTAGGAATCTTATAAGTGATAATATGACCATAGTAAAAGTATTGTTATTTTTGTAAGTCATAAAAAATTAATTATAATTAACTAATTAATTTAAAGGAAAATTTATTTTCCTAAAATGTGTTTATAAATTAATAATTTTATTTCATTTGGTTTTAAAATACTTTTATAACACTTTAAATATTATAAAATCCGTTATAGTCTTAAAATATTTATCTTTCAAGTAAATTACGATTTTAATTAAAAATTTAATTAATTACATTTAGAGAATTATTTTTGAAAAATGGATCTCATTTTTGTATTCTACACATCGAAAAATGGTTAGGGTGAATTTTTTGTATTTTTCAAAAATACTTGAATTTTTATAACTAATGAAATATAGTAACTCATCATATATATACATTATAAGCTGAATGGATTATTCCTATCCTCATGGAAGATGTATGAAACCTTAATTATAATTCACATGCACTAATTACTATTTCTGGTCATGGAATCATCACTATTTATGGTCTTGAGGGAAATTAATAAACTAAGGAATTAAATATTATGAAAACCCTCCTCTCCTCCACTATAAATACCACCCCTCTTTACCTATTCCCTCTACTCCTCCCAGGCTTTGTTCATTACCTAAATTCTGCCCCAATCTCTCCCCAAGATCCTCCCCCACGTCCATAAGCCCTCATTATCCTCAAAAGACCAAATTATCTCCCCTTAAGAGGCTCTCAAGGAATATTGATTGAACTTTTCAATTTATTTACATTCTTTTAATGTTCATTTGTTTTCTTTTATCTCATTACCTATCATCATCCAAATGTTATGAAAACTCCAGTACCTTACATGTACTGGAATTTTGTTTTGATAATCTAATATTTTATTATCATCTCCCCTTTACTCATTTTTTATACTACTAGTAAAGACACCATTCGAGATGTGTTAATTTACCACATTCAAAGATGATGGGTTTTCAATTTTTTTACCATATTCAATTATGGTCATGAAACCATTTTTGTTATGGTGGAACCATAATATTATGTAGAATATCATATCTAATGATCTATAATCTTTTTGTACAAATTTTATTAATTTATAATTCAAAATGATCTTGTAGTGATAAAAAAATCACCAATTAGCCCAAAAGGTTATCAATAATGTTTTATTTAATGATTAAAATTCACTCCAACTAAACAAATTAAATTTAGAACCATGTAATTTTATAGATGATCACTAATTTAATATAAATCCATTATATACAACCAACTCCATTTTACATGATTATCCATTCTTGAAAATAAGTAAACTAATCGTAAAAACCAAGAAAACAAATAGACCCAATCAATGAAATTGAACCACTTAATCCTTAAAAATTCAAGAATGAACTCAAAAAAGGTTATACTAAATATTTTAAATATAGAATATGTTCTGTAATTATTAATTAATTAACCTAATTTTATTATTCATATTGTTAATATCAAGTATATAACACAATCAAAATTAAGGTAAGAGATCATATATATTTCAATTTTATTCAAGAATGTCCTCTATTTTATGACATTTTATGTGTAATTCATAATAATGGGGTATGATTTATCACATAACCAATACTTCCACCATGATATATATGTGATGATAAACCCCTTTATATTTCATTAACCCTCTTATGTACACTTTATTCCTTACTGATAATCTGTAAGGGATTCCACCAGAAACTCATTTTTTCCTTCAGGTTGCCATTTCTTCCTTTCAACAAAACGATGTTATCATATATTTCTTATGTGTATATTCTAAATTCTATGTATATGTAACAAATTCATTTATAAATACCCTTTCATTATTATCTTCTGGGGATAGACATGTTTTTAAGTGATTCCCTCCTCAATACTTTCGGATAAGAAAACATGTTTTTGAGGTATCTTCTGGAATTATTACATGATTTCAAGTTCACTATATCTTATATTTTAATCCACAATTGTAATTATAAAATAAGTAATTTTTATTATGAAAACCTTCTCTTTTCACTTTTGGTTTTATATAAAGGATTGTTCCCTTTTATATTTTGAAGGATCTATTGTATTTTCTTTAAAACCGCAAAAAATGTTTTAATGTTATTTTTTCTTAAAAACATTTCTTAAATTTTGTAACTTATACCTAACATCACTTACCATGATACATTCCTATTTTCCCTTATGATATTATTGGTATATATTGGTTCCTTTCTTTGATGGACACTTTTATGATATGCCCATTTTTATTCTTTTTGACATGATTGTGGTACATGATTCATTCTATGGATAACCCTTATGTTATATAAGATTGATTTTTGTATGATTATTTTCGCGGAAAACATATTCATAAATAGTTATGATGGGTCATACCATATAGTTCTCCAATTCATTGGGTAAGGTTTAGTCTCATGACATGTTATGTGCAATAGTCTGGGTGGTTATCCTTGACAAGTGCTACCATGTGAAACCATCTTTGTAGTTAACCTTGATATGTGATCTTCTATGTGCAATGAGCCTATATCATGATAAAGTCATGATTTACATTTCTTCCACATTTCTATGATTCAATGTTAATATTATTCCATGATTATATTTTATTATTCCATATGGTATATTCCTATTTATATCATCATGTCATGACTTCTATCCCATGTGTTAATGATTTGTTCTTATTGTTATTCCCTTACTGGGCAAGTTAGCTCATCCCTTTATTCTTTTGTTCCCTAGGGTACCCTGTGAAGAGTTTTGAGCTCAATGGATGTTAGGATCTCAATTTTAAGATTTAATAAATTAGTTTTTTTCCCATGTTTTAAGTTTTATTTTCCTAGTCCTTAATGACACAAGACTTTATGATCCTTGGATTGTACTCGGATGTTTAATTATTCTTAAAATTATGTAATTTCATGTGTAAATGGATAGGGTTTTTATATTCATGATTGATTCTAGGGCTGTACTCAAAGAAATAAAAGAATAATCATCAAACCAAATGGCTGCATGGAATAATTTGGAGCATCATGTTGGAAAAATTGATGATCAGCTTTGAGAGAGATATATAGGTACACTACTAGGATTACCTAAAGTACAACCACAAGATGATTTTAAAGATTTAAACCTTATAAGTGGGATGAAAAAAGAAGTGATGTATAATTTTCCAGAAAAAAAATTAGTGGAAGAAGTAAAATAGGAAGCTAATAAGGAAGAAGTATCTAAAGAAGAAGTATAACCACCATACTGCAAGACATGACTTCATTTTAAAGAATGAATGGAGACATTGAATACGAATGTGAAGAAAGGTAACTTTTTGGAACACTATAAATTTTTTCATATTAATATACCTTTTTCAAGGTCTCTCATAAACATGAATACATATGAAAAATTCCTGAATGAGTAGGTAACCAACATGAAGAATCTAAAAGTGATTATCACCATTATATCCACAAGGGAGAGTTCGACGTTAGTATCAAATGACCTAACTAATAAGATGAGTGATCTATGTATCTTTTCAATTCTAATAATTATTGAAGGTATCAAATTTGTAAAATATTTTTTTGAGTTAGGTGTGAGTTTAAATATTATTTCATACGCAACATTTAAGATTTTGGGACTAGAAGCCCCGAACCACACAAGTGTTTCACTCCAATTAGTAAACTGAACAGTGCATTATCATTCAGGAATAATTTAGTAAATCTTGATTAGAATCAACAAATTACACTTCCATGTCAATTTCATAGTGCTTTATATGGAAGTGGAATGAAATACACTTATTTTTGGAAGCCCAATTTTTTCCCCTGGGCGTGCATTGATTGGCGCTCAAAATAGAGAACTATGTTTGAGAGTTGTTAGTAATGAATTAATTTTTAATATCCCTCTATTAATGGGAAACTATGATATTAAAGAGGAAAATGTGTTTGGAAATGAGAATACAGTCAATGTTGAAGATTTTTCTGAAATTTAATATGTACATGAGTTAAATGCTATTGTGAAAAAAGATCCTCAATTGAAGAAGAAAGAGAAGCTGAAAACCAAGTCGGCTGATAGAAAAAGGGAGATGAAATCTCCTACATTTGACAAAGTACAATATGTATTGATGATATATGAACATATATTTAGTTCCTAAGTATTGAGGAAGAAATGGAGGGTCGGTCCAATGGAGATCAATGAAGTACTACCATCCAGAAGAATTAAGCAATTTAGAGACGAAGGAAAGGGGTTGAACTTCATGGATATGGAAAAACCCATTCTATTTACATACCCCAAAGAGGTAAAAAATTCAAAAGCATAAATAATATAAACTAAAGGTGAAAAAGGTAAGTTCGAGCCAATGATGTAAAACAAAATCACTCTTTGGAGGAATCCTGAGTTTTTGTTTTTTTTATTAATTTCTGATAATTAGAGGAACTCACAGTTCTTCTACAAGAATTAAAAAAATTCATTGATAATGTATTATTCTTCCACATGTTTATTTTTAATTTGTATCACAATCAAGATCCAATCCATTAGTAAGCAGTAAGAATTAAATAAGGCTATAAGAAAAAAACACGTCATGAAAAACAATAACATATCGGGAATTAGGAGAATCTTGAACATGAATATCTATGATTTAAGAACCAATTTCATGGGGAGTAATAGTTTTAATTCAACATTTTACAAATATATGATTCACATTTAATTTGAATTTTTTAATTTCCAATGGTATGCACTGTACATAATTATATCGTCAATTAACTAAACTAGGATACATAAACTACAGAGGTTAATTTTCATTCCATGAGTTATAATTTCATTATTAATAAATTTTAATGATAAAAATGGATAAAATAATTTGTAGAGATAAGCATGTAGATTATGATTTTACAATTCCGGATTTGAGGATCAAATTGATAATTGTAAATGGATTTTTTCTAAGAATTATCCATAGTTTAAAATTATTATATTTTCATTCATTGATTTAATTATTCGAATCTATTTCCATGAGTAATTTTCATTACAATTCTTCTCATTCTCGAGACATCCACTAAGACAATATTTTCCATTATTTCTTTAGTATATATTTTTTTTCAGAAACACAAGTATGTTTTTTTAAAAATATATTTTCATCTTATCAAGGACATGAATGAATAGATTCACTTTTTGTATGATTAAGGAATATTTTGTTTAACCATTTATCATAATACCCAACTTACATTAATCCATTTAAATATTATTAAATCCATGAATAACCTTTTTAGGAACTGTTTAATTTTAGAAGCCTATCTTATCGATTTCTACATTTTATAAAATATTTTGCATGATTATCAAACATAATAATGGGGGGAAATGGTGACTATTGGAATAGATGAATATTTTGTAATGAATTAGATTAGATAAAACATAATGATATTTAGGGGAGGAACATTTAATGTATATATAGAACCCACTCTAGAAAAAAAGGATTAAAAAAATAAAAAATGGGTTGTGTCTAGAGAAATTCCAAAATCACCATTTACTTGATCGTGGATCCTATAATAAATATTAAAAATATTGTCATGAGGAGAAAATTATGGGTTGGGTGGTGGATGTGAGAATTATACCTAGCACAACTTTCAAAAAGAAAAGAAAAATAATGAAAATAGTGTTTCATTTATTGCATTTCATCTTCGTAAGATCCATCTCTGAGAGAATGAGGGAAATGAGACCTTCGTTGAGCTATTTTTTGTTATCACACAATGCACTTTAGATTTGAAAATCCTTTTTGAGCCTTACATGATTTACATAATTTTCCTAACTACCCTAAGCCTCAAAGTCATTTGATCCTAAGTGGTGAATCCATCATGATTAATTGTGATTTTTGTCTTTACATGGTGGAGATATTAGATTCCCTGCAATCCTATGGTTAGTTGCATGTTATTGAGGTATATGAATCACTCTATTCATTTATACCCTGATTATGAATGGAACAATTAAAATTAAGGAAAATTTAAATTGGAATTCACATTAATAATGAAGTGAAAAATGAGAATGGATAAATGAAGATTCCCATCTATTTCAAAAGAAGAAATTTAAAATACACAGTTGAATTGTTTCATTGAATGATGAGGCGTTGATAAAATATCTAAAAGTGATGATAGAATATTTAATTTTACACTAGATAAATTGTTTTTATGGAAATTTAATTTGAATCATGGTAAGGTAAATGACCTATTTAGTACGTTGGGATTCTATCCTTGAGGAAATATATGAATTGAAGTATTGGGGAATTTAATGTCTGTATTTCATGCATGAATTTAAGGATATTTTAATGTATTTATTTCTATATTAAAATTTATAATCTTATCAATTAGTGAGTGATCTAACTTATTTTTTGTTTTATTGCAGGATACGATGAATATTTAGAAAATGAATAAAAAATAGAAAATATTGGATGAAAATGACAATTCTTGTCAGGTGATTCAATCACGGTGTAACACCAAATTTCCAAGGACATAAATAAGATATAAAGCCAGAGAAAAATGATTATATGTCATGTAATTCTTTTACACATCATTAATTCTTCCTAAGATGCTACCACTTGGGGAATGTCATGACAAGATTACACACTGCAATGAAAAATTACACAACATGTAAACACATTACATGATGTGAGTTTTTTCAGGATATGTTTTTGGAAGTGATACCTTGAAATTAAATTCAACTATAAATTCAATGGTTACATATCATTTAACCATGTTAGAAGTCATGTAAATTCACATAACGAAATTTCAAAGTACAAATTCTACATATCTTCAAATTTTTGGAAAATCTGCAACAAGGGAACCCCTAGAATACCTTTGGACCAAATATTTATGATATTCATTAATATTAGATCCCATATAGAGCCTATAAAAGGAGGCCTAAGAAACAAATTTTAGGGAAATTAATATCAATAGAGAGAATATTGGTGTGATAAACTGCATATACCTTTCTAAGTTTTTATTCCTTTCTTTAATGATTTAGTTTTAATTTCCCTTTACCTATTATTCTCTCATTACCTGTATGAGGTGATACAATATCCTTGTTCTAGGGTAATATAATAGAAGGGGGAAGGTGAACTGGATTTATTTAATTTTATTTATTCATGCATTTTGTTTTTGTGCAATTATTTATTCAACTTCCAATCCCTTTATGTTTTTCATCACCATTGATAATTGAATCTAAAAGGAACTTTTGTATTTCATAACTGAAAACCCTAAAGATGGCATGACTATTTTGGGCATTAGGGTAAACTAGGTTTAAAAATGACATCGAGACATACTTGATTTAGCAACACCCTAAATTACCATACTAAGGAGAATAAGGTATTACTGTATTAAGGAAAAGATACCATGACCATTGGATCTTCCTAGTCTCAAATCCATCACAAATAAGGAATTAATCAATATATTATATGAAATCAAATTTACAATGAACCCTAAAATTAAAAATCACTGGAATGCATTCAATTTTTTTTTACAAAATAATAAATCAATCTGCTTTAATTTTATAATTTTCTTTCCCAATTCCAACAAAACTTATTTATTCTCATCATTTTCAACAATATAACAAAGTTAAAACAATTGAAGTTATAATTAAACTAATTTCAACATTTATATGGATCAATCTCGACTTGTTTCAAATAATCATTTTAATAAATTAAGTATCATTGTTGAGTTTTTATAAATTTTGTTTTCACATATACTCATAGGGATTTAAAAATGTCATTCCGTGCTATCAACATTAATAACCCAATTTCTCAATTCCCCTACTTTTTTATTTCATGTGTCATTAAAATCCTCTATATTCGTTGTTTCATACATCGTACATGGCTCACATGGGCTTATGGGTTTCAATAAGGTTCATACACACATGAAAGGGCATCAAAATCACATTGGTCCAAACTCTATGATCTTGAACTAGTATAATTTCAAGTGCTCTTTTAGGAATGCGTTTTGTGGTATTGGACTCTATGGTCTCCATTAACATTGGGGTTTTCAATCACCCAAGCTTCACATGTCTATCAGAGATACCCATGTCCTAGTTTCATTATAATAAACTGTACAAAATTCATCCTCCTTACCACATGATGTTAAAATGCAATGAAATTTAATTACAACATGTTATTGAAATGTGATTCAAACATCTCTGTAACATGATGTTAAACATTGTTCCATCATCCTAGATGAAAGATGATAAAATTCACAACATTTTTCAATCCAAGCATATACTATTACAGTGGGAATTTGCGTCCAAGAAAAATGATTATAAACCATGTGAAAATTTCCTAAGGTGTGTTTTGTGATTAACTAGACATCATGGTCCTCATTAACATCATGTTACACCTTTTGTGACTCAAATATCCCTCCTGGTAGGGAGTCCCACCTTAGATCTATGAAATATGACCTTAAAATATTTGAAATTCTAGGTCTTTTACCTTAAATTTAGTTGGGTTCTCCCACATACATGATCTGGTGTTTTTTGGTATGAAACCTAAGGATTTTGTTTCCACATAGACAGTTTTTGATACATATCCATACCTAGAGTCTTTCTGGTTTTGGATTCCTACTGTCATTCACATCCACTTAGACTACCTAAGGGTGATGGTGTTATGAATCCTCGGCTCCCCTCCAATCATGGGATAAAAACCACGTGAATCATTGTAAAAAATGGAATATCTTATATTTCTTGCTTGTTCAATAGTGTATTATGCATTTTCATGTCACACTCGTGACTGGTGAAGTTGTGGATCATGTGTTTCAAACATGGTCAACAGTTTCCCTTCTCATTATTCTCTCTTCCATAATTCGAATATTAGAGGTTTTAATTTACATATTCATAGATACATGCATTCTAATGGAACTCTAACACCATTTTTGTTTCTCATTCGAGAATATATGCATGCTTAGTGGGATTGTCACTATTTTCGGGACATTTTTATTTTGAGATTCCCTCACCTTTATTGTATGGTTTTACTTGTGATACAGAAATGCTAACTAACACTCCATGTTTCCTACACCGAGCGTTGATCATGTGGCATTATGAGTTGTGGTGGGGATTATACCAACATAGGGGAGCTACACAACCCTTTAGTCTAAATACTATGACTCTAAACTAAGAACCATGCAGTCCAGGCTATATGACTCTAAACTGAAAAGCACTGTTGTGTTGTTCTCATATGAGAAAACATCACCTTCGACATTGTTCATCCACCATTTCATGTTAAAAATCTATATATGTAATGATTTTGATCCTTGTGTGATACATAGGAGTTCCCAAACATATCATCTCTGGGCCCCAAGGTAATTTCAACCATTCTCCCCCGGTTCATGTCCTTTATTGGGAGTGGGAGGGTTGGTGTGGCCCTCCATGCTCCTCATTCACATTTGGTTTTTTCCATGCCATACACATCCCCTTTGGATCATTCCCATAAATACAACATTATGTTAAACTATACACAATTCAAGAACTTTGTATTTCTTTCTTACTATATTTGCAGGATACGTAGAGACATCCGTGCACTTTTCCATTTGGTCCAGTCACAACATTCCACCATCTTCATGTTTTTCCATTTTCATCCTTACTTCATGAAATTAAAATTCACAAGATTTTGGAACTATGTTTCCACAGATTCCCATCCTTATGGAATACGAAAGGATGCCCAGACATTCAATCTTTGGTGCCCAATTTCAAATTCCTTCAAACTTCTAGTCCTTTGGTCTCAATAACAGTCCATGCTCTTTGACCCAAAAATGTAAAAAATTCAACATAATGTGTATATGTAATACGTAGGCTCCATTGACCATCATTCATGTAAGGTTATATCTAAAGTGTGTTACATGTGTACCCTATGAATGAGTGTTTCTACTATACAGTCCAAGCTACACTAATTTAAATAGTATGCGAGCTTCCTCAAGAATAAAGATGTTGTGAGTGTGTGGACCTCATATGTCCTCATCAATTTCATGTTTGTGATACCATAACATTATGAATATTCTTTTTGGATGATTCCCCTACAATCGAAACTCCATGAACTCAAAATGAGATCTTTTAGTCAAATAATCAAAACGTTAAATAGTATCTAGTCCTCTTATGATGTTGTGTCATCTAGTGTTGAGACATCCAGGGTCATCATACACATCAGGATTTTCATAACACCATATCGTAAATTACCATTTTACATACCATACTTATGATCCAAGATCTATAAACTCAGACTAAGAGTTATCATCCTTGACACATGACATTAAACTGTGATCATACCCTGAACAAGTTTAGGGGTCCCCATGATAATTATGGGATGCTTCGGCTTCTAGGTTGAATAGGATAACCACCACCATCATTGGTATCTCACCATGTAATGTTTATAACATCATACATCTTGATTACCGTCATTATAGTTACATAGTTATGTATGACCATTTTGTTTTTGATCCCATCCATAGGATCACTAACCTTCTATGCCCTGTGACCTTAGTTATTATCCAAGAATAAAAACCTTAAACTTCATTCCACTCATATTTAGGTTTGTATGAAACATGTTAGCTTCCATGTACTTGATCAAATAAAAATTTACCTCCACCATATTGTATTAATACCCTAATATTGAGAAATTTTTATGTCAGCCTGATGAAAATGACAATAAACTATTTGACTTGGTCCATGCTATATGAACTTAATCTATCTTCACACTTGGCTCTGAATCATACTATTTTATATGTTCATTACACACTTTTAAAACTCCTTGTATTGGGTTACATCCTCTTCAAAATCTAGAAAGAACCCCGAATAGTGATGGGTTCATGCCACTTTGTCCCATCTCTTATCCTAGTACAATGACCTAATGGATATTTGGAAGAAAAAGATGGATAATAAATTTCAATTTTGGTCAAAATTTGATCTTGATATCACTCACAACACTTATTGCTAGTTAGTTATGGTCCCTTTGTTTCAAACATGGTCACCAGTCAGCCCCTACTTACTAGTTATCCCATTTATCCAGACCATGGAAGTCTTGAATTAACTCTTTTTTATATCCTTATATCATGAATGCATTTCATTCTTGGTTTCACCCTCAACGAGGTCCCCCACATGTTAGGTATACCCCTATATACCATTCCTTGTTTCCTACACCAACAATGTCTCATGTAGGCTTATGAGTTTTGGTGGGGTGGGTACCGGTACGTTCGAGTGACATGAGGGGTTCTTGGTCCAAAATCTAGGACCTTAAACTAAAGTGACTCATAGGGAAACAATGGAATGATAGGAGGAATTTTATTTTCAGGTTCATGTTGGTTTTATCACTCATCCACACCACTTATACTGGCTTCTAGGGTGTATTCATCCCATGCATTTCTTAATATTTGGGTGGCATGAGCCTCCTTGGGCTCATTCACGTCGTGTTCTTTCCCCCTACCAGCACACTTACTTATGCAATGGAAATATTCATAGTCCATACCATATGAATATAAACTATTTTATAGGGTCCATGGAACAGGACATCAAATTGTGTGTAGTGTCCCAATCATATTACATTAAACATTGAGATACATCTGGATCACAAGATGTTAAACTGTAACATGTATTGTTCGTAGCATAAAACATTAAACTACATGTTCATCATCCTTACATGGAAGAAATGAAACAAAAAAGAAACATATATCTCCTCCCTCAATGGAGGTCATTTGTCATATTTTTTACATATTCATCCATTTAGGAGCTTGTAGGATAAATCTTCCCTAAGAGACATGTTTCATATTTGTTCATACCAATACGTTTACACTTGTGTGTTCGGAGCCATGGTGGAATAACCCTCGGATTATTGGAAACCATTCAAACATCCCATCGCTCCATTATAGATAATTTCCTTCTCAAATTATTTGGATTCTCAATCTCTTTCATATTTAATGGGACCCCCTAATGGCATGGTGCCTTACCACATGCCCAACCTTCCATCTAGGTCCAACACCCCAGAAGACATCATAAGAAATTTTGAGACAGGTCCCACTTTTTGAACATGGTCTATGTTCGAACCTCATTTATTTTTCCTCATATCAGTCTAAAAAATTTCAATACCATGTTTTCGAACATGGTTATTTATTACCCTTTATCGGGAATCTTTACCAACTATGCTCTGAATTTTGGGATTCTTGATTCACACTTCTCATCCCCTTTTTTCAGATAGATTCCAACACCCATGGGGTTATCCTATTCATGCACTAGAGCACAATGGTAAAGGAATGCTGGATTCTCTTAGATCCTTATGATCCAAAAATATCTCTGCTATAATGCATTTAGTGATCAACAATGGACCCCATGTGTTCACTGGTTAGATGATGCTAACATTTTAAGTGAATGATTATGTGGTTTTCCCTTATTTCTCACACTTTTCATAATCAATATAAGCATAGGGATTGATCACTAGTTGTTTCACATGTATAATTGAAATGAAATAATTAAATAAATCCATAATATTTCCATGAATTGATTTCTAAGAATGAAATCTTATGAACAAATACATATCATAATCGTGGAAAAACATATCCCCTATCAATTGACCCATTCAATAGAATGCTTCATCTCTATCACCCTCTAACGTGATACCTCCACAGTATCCCACCTCTCATTGAGTTCCCTATATTCATCAATATCAATTGATTAAATATAATTAACCCTCATTTGTGCACTATCATGTTTAGCTTAGAGATCATCCAATTGAAGACTCTCCTGTTTCAGCTGTTGCTAGGACTCCACCAATTGGACCTTCAGTCATTTGAAAAGTTCCACTTGATCAGTGATGAAGGAGATACACTTGTTCATCTATTATTCTAGGCTCTAGATCTCTTTTTAGTCATCCTAAATCTTCTAGATGTTTTCATAATTATTCTAGAATCAAGAAGCATAAATGTGATTACTGCTTTCCCACATCTTCACAGAAAAATTGTCACGAATCATTACATGAATATTACAAGTGTCTGCCCCTCTAGCATATAGATAGTGTATTAATCGGTTGATTAACCCAATTTGGATCACCCATTGTGTCTATGGGGCCTAAAAGAAATCCTTGATGAATTTCCATTACCTACATCATGTAATGCATCTCTCATCGACTACATTGGGATTAGAACCATCCAGCTCCTCAGGGTTTGTGGATTCACATTCAGAATAGATGAATAGAATTCTAGACGTAGTATCTTTATCTAGAATCATATATAGAATACTAGGCTCTATCGTATGAGGGATCCCATATTAACTCATTTTCTCTTCTACAAACTCACCATATCTAGATTTGAGTTATTCCCCATGAGTGGCATCACCCACATCCATGGTTCATCACTCATTTGTTTCCAAGTCCAGATCAGCTTGAATGATCAGATCCTTGTAGATTGTTACATTCATTAGAACAGTTCAAACATATGTCCAAAAAACATTAGTTTTCTAGGACTCTAGTCTCATGATCACCGCATTGAATATCTACCTCAGTCAACCTATTCCTGAGTAATAGATATGGTTTGGAGGGTATATATACTTAAGAGTGATGAGTGCTTCCAGATCATGTTCCCTAGTCTCATAAGGTACTTCCACCACTTGAGATTTTTTAGCACTGGTTAATTAAAATATTGGAACAAACTCCCCAAGTAAATACTGAGATTATGAGATTGTCTCCATGACACTCTCGGCTAGACCACCAATATCCACCTAAATCCCCACCGTCTCATTGCTTGGATCATCCCTAGGAGTAGGACCATGAATATGTCCCTATGTATCCATTTCACTAATCTCAAACCCTACAATGGGGGATCCTTGGACAACACCGATGTGATCCAATAAAGGATAAGTTCCAGTTGATTGATCTGAGTTTTGAAAGATAATGGATCGATACGATGTAAATTATTACTTACATTGAGATGTTCAACAAGCCATTCATTGGATCTAGTAATATCACTTCTCTCTCAAGGACTCCCTGGATAATCTATTGTCCCATGGGATTCCCTATCACAAGACTCTTCATTACCATCTGCATCTTCTTTTTCTCCTTCTTCCTCTTTAACATATCCTCCTTCTAATTCTTCTTCATCATATTCTTCTTCTTCACTGCTACTATAATCATGTGGCATCTTATCTGGATCTAGTGATTGGCCAAGAATCAGATACACCAAGAGGTTCTGTTCATCTTATTTCCCTAGTTGGAATTCATAGACATCCATGTATGTTAAGTATGTATGACGGTGACGAAAATCCTCCATGTCCCCCACCTTAATGTACATGACATCAGGAAGCTCGATCCCAGCAAGCATCAGTCATTACCATATATCCTATGTTGATTGTGATTTGTTCAACATCCTCAAAGTGGACTACATAGTTAGGAAATGGAATCAAAAGTTAGCTGTAGAAAATACCTTATCTACATTCTAGGGGGTTCTTTAGTTGGTCCTTGAGATCACCTTTTGAACCACCCTCTTCCAAAGTCATAGGTGCAGATGCACCCTTTGACAGCCCCACCATTGAGTTCGTAGCTTGTGGTACCCTAGTTTTTTGGACCGCTTCATGTCTCATCCCTTGAGTGGCAGCCTTCCTGCATTCCCACTACCAAGAATCAACACTCACCTCATTGATTTTATAAATGCATCTCCATAAGATTGGTTCTGGGTATAAAAATACCCAATTATTATCATATTCCATTGATATACTGATATAGACGTCTATAGGGGTACCATGAATATTTCACCAAATTCATGAGTAATCAGCAAACACCACAATTGATGGAGGCTGTAGGGGTGTTGTTCTTGGCGGACATCTGTATACATATTCTTTTCCAATTAATGCAGGAATCTGAACAGTCTAGAAAAGTGGGATGACAAATATGGTTCATAAAGAATATTTCCATCAATACGGGACAACAAAACATCACCACTAACACTATGAAGAGATTCCCTCTTCTCTAATCAAACACAAGGTTCATCTATTATATGGACGAAAAGAGTGTGGAAGGGCATGAGGTTTAATGTTTCAGGATTATTAATCTAAATAGTGACCCCTTCCACATTAAACATCATTGGTCGGACCCAAGAATATTCAAAAGGGAATGTCATTGACTGTTTCCAAGAGGATGAATGAAATTTGGAAAATTATATCCTTTGATTTGAGATTAAATACATCCATGTTGGATTTTGAATAGTATGAAGAATATCTCAAGAATGCCTCCCATTGATATGTCCAATATGATTTAATAAATCCCCCCTAATGGGTACTACTAATTTGACCTTTCAATAAGATTCCATGATCCCATCCATTGCTAACATCTCAAGACATACCCCCATCGATATTCCCTCAATGGAAATAGCCACCTGCTTAGGAAAATAAGAAAGGTCGTATATCACACTTTTAGGTCTAAGATCTCTTCTATGTTGTACCAACATGTTTGATATTCTCCTACATCCAAGACCACCAAATATGGTTTAGACTTACCTATCAGTGATGTAATCATACACTATTTCCCTTGGCCTAGCATCCTAACCATCTAATATTTCTTGAAGAAAATGACGAACCATCCTAAGTATGGGATTTCTTTTAAGGAGTGATCAATCCCAAACCCCTACTTCACAGATCCAAAAGATTCCATGTTAAAATTGGGGTTCAAGCTCTATCAATCCTAATATTCTCTATTTTTCATAAATCATCATTTTGAAATCCATACAAAGGAATGACTCCAATATAATGAATTTCCCAAAGAATGACAGAAACCTTCCCATGGTGGAGGTGGAAAATGTTTTTGTCAAGGGACCTCTAATTGAACAGCTTCGACACCAAATCCTATTG
Source organism: Viscum album (assembly GCA_963277665.1). Taxonomy (NCBI): domain Eukaryota; kingdom Viridiplantae; phylum Streptophyta; class Magnoliopsida; order Santalales; family Viscaceae; genus Viscum; species Viscum album. Next base: position 114,835,389 of record OY728149.1, read on the forward strand.
ACAATAGATGTGGAATCATGACGTGCACAAAACCTCAAAAATCACGATGTTTCAAAACTCTTCTCCAAACTCTCACATGTGTGATGTACTCGATACAACCATGACCAATCACATGTATAATTACCCACAAACCTCATGTACCAGTACATATTACAACCAAAAGTTTCATCCATTATACTACTTTAGAAGGTGGTTGTATAGTGGGTTGGGGAATCTTCAGACACTAGCTTGTCTCCCAGGGTCATCCTTGTCTCCAAGTTAAGAATATTGATATCCATATCCCTACTATCCTTATAATAATGTCCATTAAATGTGATTTTAAACTGCTATTGGCTATTATCTCATCTGACCCATGACCATGGTGTGTAAATTTCAATTCTTAGGATTGAAACGTCCTCAAATATCTAGAAATTTCATAGTTGGAGACTATCTCTTATGATATAATCCTTTTATGGATGTGTCAAAATCCATAAGAGATTCTGATTAGCTGACCACACCCTTCTTGCTTTATGTATTTGGAGATTCAAGATCATCTCTACCCTTCATGCATTAATGGAAACTTCCCTCTCAGTAGTAGTGTGTTGGAAGACCATGTCGATCGAGCTTTAAAAACACTATGGTTTATGTGCAATAGATTAAAGGTTGGAAGGTAAAAATATTTCCTACCATTATATTTGGATAGTGGATATAGAAAATCCAACGAATTACGAAGCGCATAGAATTTTGACGTTTCATCAAAAACACTAAATAAATTTTTGTTTGCCACATAGTAATTAGAAACATATGTTCTTGAGATAAAAAATTATTTCTTCAAAAAAAATCCAAAGTACCATGAAAATTCACCCATGCATATTTATAAGAATGTATATGGATTTTCATGCCCATACAATGTCGTTTCTATTCTTCTAATCAAATTTTTCCCATAACTCTGCAAATGTAACACTTTTTTTAGTGTTTCCCTAAAATGATGAACTTTTATTCCCCATTCATATTAGATTCATAGGGGTGGAATATTTTGGTGTTGAATTCCACTTGAGGATGTAGATGTTCATCGTTAAGATAAATAAAGACACCCTTTACCTTAACAGAACATTCCAATATTTCTATGGGAGTATCATGGATGATTAAAACATAACAAAAAAGACTAAAATCCCAACAGAAGACCTCTACATTCCAAATGTGAGGTCAGAGATCCATTTTCCTCTCTAGACACCCCAAAATGGATAAAGAAGGTGAACAAAAATTGATAGGTCAAAGTGTAAAATTCTGGCTCACGTGTAAGTATATTACACGCCTAATGCAATGTCCAATGCCCTCATTTTCACCAAACTTATTAGGAATCGCCAAACAAGATTTTTCCTACTAAAATAAGGGCTCACCCTTTCTTTTGGTTAATGATCTAGAAGCCTAAATGTCACTCCTGCATGCATAATACAACCTCTTCTACAACACCACACGAACCATGAACCCCTCAAGGTATAAGATCTAGCACCACATGTCCCCTTTCGACCCCCCTTTATGTGAACCACAAAGGGCTTGACCCTCACCAATTTTCTTTTTTTCCTTATGAACGTGTGTTAAAATCCCCATTCCATGAAATAATTTAACTTTCACACCTCATCTTTCACTCAACACCTTATCTTTTTCTTGAAAACATACATTCTTGCATGGACCTCTTTCCTTAGGCTCCTTGGGTTTCCATTAATCTAGAGAACTATGTTTGAGATCATATTGCATGTAAATCCCATTTCTTGCATGAACCTCCATTGTGAGGCCCTCCAAGATTTTAGGTAGGTATTTCTTGGTCACTTTTTTAGTTTCATTGTTGTTTTTCCTTAACACATGAATTTGGAATAGTTATGAAAACAACCTTTTATTTTTTTCGTACCCATGATAATATTGTCCCCACTGTTGACCACTCCTCCACCTCACTCCCATTGGCATTACTGATGCCTTCCCTTCCCCATTTTCCAATGGGTGTTAGTTATATAAATCTAGTGGGGGAGGAGTGAGTCCCCCACATCTAAGCTGTAGGATGTTAAACTATCTAGAACCAATGTCCTCAATACATTACATTATATTTTGATCACCGCATCTGTGGAATGTCAAGAATAATTAGAGATAGGATGGGCATCAAAGCACTCTTACCCTCTATCCCTTTGTTCTTTTTCTCAATGTAAACCATGGTCATTCTTCCCACCCGCTCATCTCCATGGGAGTGTGAACATTAAAATAGGGAATTATCTCTTCTACACATGGAATGATGACCTCTCTGGGTATCTTCCATGTGTAATCCCCACACCATCTCCCACTAAAGAATCATCCATGGTTTGACCTTGTGGTCTACTACCTGCTTCTATTTCTCACACCGACCATGAATCACCTGGGATTAGAGGTTAGTAATGATCATGACACCCATATTCAAGTAATGACTCCTATGGAAAGTCCCAATTCCATGAATCAACCTTCCAAATGATGCAGTTTTTAATTCATATCATCTATACAAGGTACACATGAATCCTCCCTAAGGTTCAATCCTAACCATTGGTAATCTTAGGTTACCCCTCATAGGAATATACCCTCATGATGTGAAATATTATCTTTATGGGATAAATCCCCCTAAATCCACCCCTACAGGGTGTTATGATCCATATACCATTTCCCTTTTCATCTATGATCCAACCTGATTTGACCCTGGGAAACCACATCCAAGTATGATCTGAACACTCAACCAAACCACCCATTTCCATTTCAATCACCTAATTAGGTGAAACATACCCAATCACCATGATTTTTGGCCACTATCTATGCATAATACCCAGAATTTCATTCAGGTGGATAACCATATGTAATCCACAATGTCATTCTGAACTATGTGGACTCTGATCCCTATATTCTACAATAGGAACTTAGGAAGACTCTCTAAGGTTCAATCCCATCACCCCTCACACTCCATCCATTACATTCAACCTTTCAGAACTACATTTACATTGATCATTGTCTTCTAAACTGGGTATGTAGGAGTCCTCTCGGATGTTCTAGCCCATCATCCATTCCAATCCTGGTCATTTCCTTGATTCTCCATGTCTCAGGAGGATCATGCCCCAGTCTAGAGATTCAGATTCCTTCAAGTAACAATCAATTCACTCCATTATCACAGGCCACCTTCTGAGGTGTCCCATCACCCCATATGAACTATGTGGACTTTGGTCCTTGTCTTATAAACATGTTACATAGGAAGCCTCCATGAGTTTGAAGCCCGTCACTATTCACACTACATAAATTACATTCATTCCATATCTTACAATTCCTCCATACCAATACTAATTCTTACCCAATCCTCCAAATCATGGTGACATCATGACATCCATTTGGAAAATCTTAGTGTGTATGCCCCATTCACCCCCAATGCTACTCCTAACAAAACGCTTTCATTCTCAGTGCGTAAGCACCATGCAATCCAACCATGAGAAAACCTCTTGTAATGTGTAGTCTTAGTGCGCAAGATCTACTCCACCCAATGAAATACATAGTATTCAATCCTGGTATTTTAAACAAAGTATGTAGGAAACCTCTGAGGAACAATCCCGACCAATTGTAATCCTCGGTGTCCCCCCGAGGGGTGAACCACTCCGATCCATCCTTAGTGGTGTTTAAATTAGCCTTCAAATTGTGACACATTCTCCTCATGGGACACACCACCAAAGGTCCACCTCCATAGGCTCCCTGATTCATCTATCTTGTATTCCTTCTTGAGTGATCACTCTTTAGGATGTATCTTATCAATTAGTCTCCATAAATCATTAAACTCGTGACCCTCCATCTTCGCTAGATGTTAAAATTACGACATACGCTCTGAAAAACATAGTACGCTTGAGGAAAACCTAGGAAAACCTGAATATTGAAAAAATACTTCATGATTGATGTGGGATGCCTCTAGAATTTTCCCCTTGAGAAACCATCTTAATAGGAAGAATATAGGTGTACCAATGTTATAACATCCAGACATGCTCAATAATTCACATCGTGACAACTCTCCCGACTGAAGGTTTCTACACTAACATGACCCATTAAAATTTCTGGATAGATGCAATTTATTTAACTAGTATCCACAAATATATGGCACCACGAATTAGTTCCACAAACAACATATTAATCATTAAGGGATACATGGACAATGCGATGAATTCTGAGGTTGAATCCATGGAATGAGGTAATAAAATACCATCATATTTTTTTTGATAAAGGAGTAAAAATCTATGGTGAAGTAAATAATTCCTCCCACACATGGAAAGTAGGAAAGTGCAGTACAATGCACCATCAGTGAACAAACAACACACACATGATGCACACCCTAGAAGAAAGAGTCAGAAATATTGACCTTAACATTTCCAAAGTTATTAAATGAACTAAATGTAAGGTGCATGATTATATATACATATGTACCATCACATAATTATAAGAATGGTTTGACTTGAGCTCATATTTATTCCCCAAGTGAATGACTTGAGTAGTCAAGTATACCCTTCTGATTCAAGGATGTCTATTTCCTTTATTGAGACTCACCTTGGACCTCGATCCTCATCTATGAGTGGATGCACAACATAACACTGTAGGATCAATCCTTTATTATTATGTGATTCCTTAGATACACACATTGGATTCAACATGTATTATACAAACATGAGGTTCCTTGGTTATATCCTTGGGCCTTGTAATAGCTTATCCCATTTTATGTTTGATTTATTCCTTGGACTCGATTCGATCACACTATTGTGAAATTACATGGATGGTGCTTCTTAGATTACACTCTTTCCCTTTTTCTGGGGTTTAGTTACAATTGAGTTGGAGACACTTGAGGTCATGGTTTCCTTAATTTATTACTTAGAACCCTTTTACTAATAATTCCATTATAGGTTTCCTTATTTCATATTTGAACCATTACTAGTACTATCACGATGTAATAAAAGTGCAGGAAATTCCTCACATGATCTATTTATATATGCTGAAACATAATTAATTAATTAATTAGTTACAAGTTCCATCCCTATCCAAAGGATGATATAGTTACCCAAGTATTTATGTTACTATACTGATTTAATTTTATATATTCATTCTTTCACAATATTCATTTTATATTACATAGGTAGGATTTCATAGAAAACTTTGGTGGTGGCCTAATGAGATTTATCTAACACCCTCTTTGGGACACCATCGGTACCAGGGAAAAATATAAGTATATAGGTGTTGACCGGGGGAAGTAAAAAGTTTCTAACACTCTATTTCTTATTTAATTGGATGGAGAAGGTATAAGATAACTGAGCTAGAGCTTGGGATGCTTTGATAGCCTTTTGTTTTATTTTCTACTTTTATATAGCACGCTTTTCATCTAATTGTATACCTTTGTTTCAAAATCCTAGGGGCATGATATATATCATCATCAGTTTTTGCATATTTAGATTAGTTATTTCTGTTGTTTCTATTTTTATTAAATTAGTATGCATCTTTTTTCTATCATTTTACTTATATTTCTCCTACTATTACCTATGTTTATTATCTATCCTCTTTGATTCACTCAGGTTTTGAGGAAATAGTCTCTTCATTGACACACACTAATTCCTCACAGTAAGTTAGAAGCCTCTAGTATTTAGGGAGATGTGCTTGAGGCCATGTTTCAATCCAAGATCAGGGTCAACTAAGTGGAATCCAAGACTAGGACATCACAAAACCCATGGAAGAGGAACACGTTTCATAATCAAATATCCCACGAAAGAGAAACAAGATTCATAAAAATCATTTCATCAATACATAAACCATTCAATTGAATAATATCAATAGAACCTTTGGATCATTACCCAAAAATGCACGCGTCACAAAAATTTATCTCATCTTAGATGGAAATTAATTTAGAATGATCCTTTAAAAAAAATTCTTGGATTGAAATTTCCTTTCTTCTATGAAAAAATATTTTTAAACCATAAATCATTTTAAAACAAAAATCATTGAAAATAGAATTGAAAACATATAAATAATGATTTGAAAATCATATAACCGTTTCAAAATAATATATCTTTGGAAATATGATCAAAACATCATTTAAAAAAATATTTTGATTTTTTTGAAAACATGGTTTTTATATAAAATATGTATCAGACCGAGTGGAGAAATAAGGTCAGATTTTCATAAACCAATATTCTTAATTATCTTAAGTATAAAATTGTTGAAAATGGTTTGAATACAATTAGACATCATGACTAACCATAATATAATAAAGTTCATGAGTTTTATTGAAAGATTAATTATAATACATCATTAATGAAATCCTAATTAAAAAATCTCTATAAATTATTGGATTGTTGTAATAAACTCGTACCACTTGGTAGCATTGATTCATACTACCCATGTAAAAAAATGAAATTAAATCAAGCTTAAAATATCCCTAAAATAGGTATATTCATGATATAGTATTTGAAATAGATGTACATATTCCTCATAAAATAATATATGTGCATAAAAAATCTTGTGTCTCAAATAAGGAAAATTGAGACAAAACCACCTTAATAATTTGGTAACTTTTTAACAAAAAACCCCATGAAAGAGAGATAAAAAATTGGAATTTAAATACCTAGAAATTTAAGAATAATAATCATAAAATAAATTAATGGTTAGTGTATACCCCACCTAAAATAATTAAGTGGTGGATAAGGTATAAGTATCATAGAAATAAAATTGAGACTAGAAATCCTTTTACTTTATGTCTAGAATCTCATTGTACTCAATCAAAAATCAATTATAATAAATATAAATTTTTTTAATCTACCACATAACCTAATTATTATTTATAATATCATACATATATTCATGTTAAATTCTTATTAACTATTCCATGTTAATCTTATTCTTTGGGAAAATCCATTTTCTATTTCCTACATGTTTTGACTTGTTATTATTAATCCTATTACTAAGTTCATGGTTTCATTATTTCAAGAATTTAAAACATGATATGAATATTATATATATTTATAATCTAAATATTTGTAATAGTCTATATATGATATAATTATTAAATGGAAATCATTGTTCATGGAGACGACATGTTATACGAACAGATGAATGATGTTTTCGTTTAATTTTCATTTTGAATTAAATAAAGTAAAAGAAATATTTGTATATATATTATAAATTTATTAGAATTATTTTTTCATACATAAAATATATTATTACTAAACATTTCCTAAATATGTACTATGTAAAGTGCGAAAGGATCACATCAGTTTAAGGAGGTGACAATCCACACATCCACAAATGAAGTTATCATATCTACACACAATTAAAATCATGAAGTTATATTTCATATAATAATTATTGAATATTAATTCATAAAAAATATCATATATATCATATAAAAAATAGTTTACATCATAATTCCAAACCATGAGATGTGATAAAAGAAAATGAAGACCATCGTTCTGTAGGGTAGTACTTTGTCGTACACAAGAATGGCATGTTCATTAACCATTGGATGGAAGGTTGTGTAACTATGGGTATAAAAATTAGAATAATTTTTTTATTATATTAAATATATATATATTGTTATTTAACTTTTAAATAATATTATTTTACGGGGTGTACGATAATAATAAAACAAAAGATGTTGAGGATGGAGGTTACCTCGTATTTGGGAAACTCTTATTGGTTTGAATCAAAGGGATTGCTTGGATAGATTTCATCCAAATGGGAGGATTATAGGATGAATTTAGGGATTTTTGGACGATATTTAAGATTTTTTTCTGATACAATGTTCATGGGATGAGTGAATTAGTGAGAGGGTTCAATTATATTTTATAGTGAATGATGAGTGGCATTCTTGTAAATTTTTTAACATGGATTTCCAACAATGTTTTTTATAATTAATGTGGAACCAATAATGGTCACCTTATGATAAAAGTGAGTCTATGGTAAACCTATGAACATTAAATTTCCTTTGAAAAATTGTATAGGTTATTTTATGTCTTTAGTTTAAGGTTTCGTTCTTTGTGAACCTATATTTTTTTTCAAAAATGCTGTAATTAATTTTAATCACATTCACTAATATTTATGGTAATAATTTTTTTTACCATTTTAGAAAATATATAAAAATTTTATTCCAATTATGTAATCTATTTTCCGAAATTATAATCAAAAAATTGGAAAAAGGAAATTTGAATTTAATCTTGCAAATGGTTGTGCTAGTGCGCTTTTTAAGAAAAATGTTTAATAGTTTGGAATTTTTTGATATCCAATTTTAATGTGATATTGGCTATAATGACATGAATTGGATTAAATTATGTAAAATTAATCTCATCAAACTTTTAAATAAAAATAAAATATAATTTATCTAAAAAATTTGACGAAAAAGATGTTTTGAATGAAAATTCCTTATTTTTCACTTTTTATTCAAAAATGATGTTTTCAAAAATATACCTAAAATTCATACTATGCTAATATTGAAATTATGAATTAAAAAAAAATTGTTTATTTTATCAAATTAAATTGCTAACATTGTTTAAAATTAATAATATTATTTTTCATAAAAGTTCATAAAACTATGTTCTTTTAAGAAAATAAAATTTTTAAACATTAAAGACTTTACTAAATACCTTGTTTGTATTATTATACATATATTTAATTTATATAAAACATTTATAAATAATATTTATGATAATTTATTACTATTCACATTACAATGATCAAGTTCTATGTTCAAGTTATCCCATTAATTAATTAATAAAATAAAATATTGTCTCATAAGAACTCATTATTCCCTATAACAAATGACAAGTCGTTGTTTCCTATACAACATGATTAAATTGGAATAGAATATAAAAAAAGTTTTACTTAGTTTACTTATATAATAAAGACGTAAAGTATAATTAATTTATTTTGAAAAATGATCACAAAAACTCGGGGTGT